>OZ020611.1:214402952-215602952 GCA_963971575.1 Liopterus haemorrhoidalis
TTTTTTCTTGTAGTGGTTTGTTTAATTGTTGTTGTTTCTATAGTCGTAGGCAATGTTGTTGAAACCGGGTAGTGGTATAAATGTACCACTATCCAATAAAATTTCTTCATTATTCGGATTTACAACTGTGGCAACTCCGATGCCTTCAGAACAAGTCAATTCTTCTGGTTGGATGCTATAAAATCCTCTTTCTCTAAATCTAGGTGGACTGCCACAAAACTGTGGATTTCTTTCACGACTTGTTACTTGAAGATCCGCATTATGGATCCAATCAATGATCCATTTTAATCTACAATCACAATGGAGAAATCTGCCTCCTAAACTAAGCCCGCGAAGGGTGTGATTTAAATGAGATAATGCAGCAAATGGAACAGTTGATAATGGATTTCCATCCACTGCTAGAAGTGTTATAGATGGATTTGCTTTAAATGCATCATTTGGCAACTCTGTTAGCAGATTAAAACCAATATCTAAAACACGAAGTTCTAATAATCTGCTGATTGCTTCAGTTGGAAATTCTGGGATAAGATTATTCAACAGACTTAAAGAGCTTAATGAATGTTTTATGCCTTCAAAAGCATTTTCTTCGATGCTTTGCAATAGATTTCTTTCTAAATTTAAAGCGGTTAAGGACGCAAGTCCTTCAAAGTCTTTCCCATCTGATCCTGGTAAATCTCTTAAATTATTTTGGGATATATCCAAGAAAGCTAAATTGCGTAAACCTCGTATTGCAACAGGTACAACTTTTTGATTGGTACCTTTGAGATTTAGATTTTTAAGTGAGCTTTCTAAGCCTAGCAATGCATCCTCGGATAACGTAATGTTGTTATCAGATAGTTTAAGTGAAGTTAGCTTTTTTAATGTCTTGAAAGCACCATCTGGTACATTTGTTATTCTATTATGTGACAGATCTAACAAAGACAATAGCTTAAGTTGTCTTAAACTGTCAATTGGGACTTCAACTAAGTCGTTTTCTTGTAGGTTTAAGTTCTTTAAATATTCTTCTTGTCCAATAAAGGCACCTGGTGTTACACTTCGTATTCTACATCCTGATATTTGGATGTTGTGGATTTGTAGGTTTTTAAATATAGAGTCTTTGAGTTGGAGAACTGTTGAGTTGTTTACGTATAAGAGATCTAGGGGAATATTTCTACAGTAATGATCTAACGCGTGCACTAGTTTTGTAAAATCTACCATATCACATTGCACTGAAAGTTCTCTTCTTAAATTATATGCACATAAACATGAAGACTGGAAGTCTGGGAGGTCCTGTTGCCAGGGGCATTGTGAAATGGCTACTCCTAACGATGCCAGGAAGCAGTATAGGCTTAGTAATTTCTTCATCATCTGGAACAAAAGAACAAATATTAGTAATTTAATACTCAAGTATGCTATGAATTGTTGATAGTTTTACTAGAAACTCGAATGTGAATAAATTGCTCTTAAATGTTAAATGTTAAATAGTCTATTATAATTGAATTTCTGCCATTCTTCAGCCCAAGAATGTTGCAAATTAAAGCAATATTGCTATATGAAATCTGAACTAATTTTGCTTTAGTCTTGCTTCGTAACCTTCTTTCTCTAAGCAACCAAAAAGTAGCCAAAATAATTTTCTCAATAAACTTTTTTATTCATATTTCAACATCGAAATTACTGTTTTGAAATCGTACATTCACAAGAGTAGAAATAAACTGTTTCAAAATGTCTATTTTATTAAGAATTAATCCGCTCTAAATAAACATTTTAAGTTATTTAATTTAGTGACTACACCACAAAAACAAGCTCTGGCCTGGACACTGTAATTCTCAATTCAATTTGAAACTTTAATGATTTAGCGCCGTTTGTATGTTAATATGGAAAATAAAACAAATAAATAAAATAATAGGGAAATGGAAAAACGATGTTATACTTCAACGAAAATAAACTCAATAATTTTTTCGTGCAAAGTTTAGAAAGCAAAGGAAGGAAATTGCTAATATCATGTTTTTCATATGCATTAACTAATTTATTATGCAATGTTATATAATTTCAGGTATATGATTCAAGAAAAATGATTTAATGAGTGTAGATGTATAATATTACTAGTAAAATTCAAGCTGGCTGAACATAGATTTCCTCTGATGGTGTAAAAACTTTTAATAATAGAGAAAAACGTATTATTTGTCGCTAGAAAACCTGTTTTACGGAGTATTATAAATTAATTTAAAAATTTTTTATTTGACCAATATCAAGCTAGAGCACCGATTCCACCTAGAACAGCGGTTCCCAATCTTAGGTCCGCGGACCCCAGTGGTAAAATGGGCAATGTCCCTCCAAGAAAAATGTTGCATTTTATATTTTTAAATCTGAATATTTTAAAATTTTACTCTTTCTGTACGAAAATATGATATACATTTACAATTTTAATTAATTATAATGATTTTATTTATGAAATAGTTACAAATATCTAGTAAAACAAAGAATAAAGTCTATTCCTTTGGTTTAGGCGGAATTAGATTTTCAATTCTAGTTACTTTTACCGATTGATTCAAGCTTTTGATCATTTTGTTCAGAAAAAGCCAACTTCAATATAAAAAAAATAGCTAATGACAACTTACAAAAATGAAAACTACTGGGTGAAGCTGTATGTGGTAAGGATTGTATAGAATTGAAAAAACCAAGATCTAATACATAAAAGATTTGATTTTAGTCGCATGCATTTTGATTTAAGTCGATTTGTAACTTCTTCCTTGCAATTCAATACAATTTTGATCAAAATTGGCCATATTGTTAGAACATTGGGTGTCACTTTAATTTATCTCAAATAAAGTTTGTTTTTACTTGCCCGACCTTAATATATATAAGGGGCAAGTATTGTAATCGCGAAAATTTTCCATGTCGAGATTTTGACGGATGACCACGTTTCATGGTCCAGGGAATCCAAAAAACCTATTTTCGAAGTGCGGTCCGTATGTGTGTGTGTGTGTGTGTGTGTCTGTCTGTCTGTGTGTCTGTGTGTATACACGATAACTCAAAAACGGTTTAACTTAAAAAGTTCGTTCTGGTACTAAAAAAATCTCCTATTAAATGGGAAGAACCCTATTGTTTTTTATGAAAATCGGTTGACTAGAAATGGGAGTTTACTCGTGTCGATTTTAAGATTTTTGCGAATTTTTAATTACAGAAAAATATTTCGAAAAAATTTATTGAACAAAAGTTACTATAAATGCAATAACTAATAACTTTTATTTGAGACGTTTTTTGATAAAACGAAACTTTCGAAAAATTTTTGTAAAATTATTTACAATTCTCTAAAATCTCAATTTTTTCATACTTATGTGTAACGTTTCCATGGTCATGATAATTAATTCGTAACTAGTAAAGCAATCCTTGGACAAAAATTTGTATAGAACATAATTTGATGTATTTTTGAAGATTTATCTAAATATTTAATTTTTTTTTTTTTTTTAAATTTACATTTTTTTTTAAATATTTTTTTTATGAAAGGGCAAGTCTAGCGGAGGTTTCCCTTCGCCACTGGTTTTTTCTGTGAATTACTTTTGACATGTGCAAAACTATTTGCGCGCCATTTGTTTAATAGTTGCCTAGCTACCAAGTATTTAGAAATAAAAACTAAAAAAGATCAAGATAATATTACTTTCGTTAATCCCACATTTTTTAGGTAATTTTACCATATTTTGGACGGAGGGAGTATTTAATAATAATAATATTCCATTTATTATAATTCCAAAGATACAAAGTTAAGATTCTTGTTTGAATTTTAATTTAAATCTTTAAATCTAAAACCTAGTTTATTTGTATATACTTCGCTATTTTTCGCGCGAATTTTTATGAACAGTACTGCGGTATACCATGGCCCTCCCACTTTTCGGGCACGCAACTACTTTGTCCCGAACACTGCCTATATCTCCATGTAAACTGTCCTTGCGGCGCACCGTAACGGATACCCTAGCTCTAAGTACTTCGTAAGGCTACATTGTGACATAGCCCGAGGCTGTAAAATTAACTACAATATCGCACAGCAAGTGTAGCATACTGTTAAGAATCCGTCAGTTTCTGAAATGTGACTAATTTTACAGTATTTACATTTGTTTCGATATGTCAAACTCATGGCGATGCGTTATTATTTAAAAATCAAATTCATTATGAATTTCCCCAAATTTCGAAAAGAAATTAAAAAAAAACAAAACTGAAAACATCAAAAACGTTAGTAAAAGTTTATGATATTGTTAGAAAAGGGTAAAAATTCTCTTTCGATTGATACCATTAAAGAGCTTGTAAGTTAACATGGGGAGCAACAATCGGAAAAATGTAGTTTTCTCCTGTGTTGTTCCTTATTGTCCTATGTTATGGTGTATAAGCTGTATATACATATATACAGCGTGTTCCAAGAAATTGAATACAAATGGAAAACGTTTTTATTATAAATTTTACGAAAAAAAGTCACTCTTCAATAAAACTCCTGCTTTGTTTCAAACCCACAAAGAATTTTCATTTTTTCATTTTTTTATTTTTGATGTTGCAGTTGGATGGGGCCCCCTCACATTTTCACTTCCATTTAAACAATAAGCTAAATGTTAATTTTTCACAGAAATGGATAGGACGGTCTTCTAATACACATGGCAATAAAACACTGGCGACAGACAGACAGACAGACAGACGACAAAATGACGGTATAAGGGTTTTTGGTCATACCTACAAAACCCTAAAAATAGCAGCTGTGACTGTTTATCTCTCTCATAACGCTCCCTGTTGCAGCTATCTCTCTCACGCAACCAACGAACAAGCCGCCTCACTCTTCTAACTCACCTATTCTTCCCGGGACTTAAATTGGTCTGGTTCCTAATTAAACAACGGAATTTCCGTCTGGAAAATTAATATTGCATTCTTTGATTACAGAACTATATCATATTAAAATTACAGCTATACTAAAAAGGTTTGAAAATTATTATTTTTTAATTACTTAAATTAGATCTGGCGCAATGTTAGCAACAACAAAACTGTCTGGCAACTATAAACTTATAATGCTAAAAAGACATAGAAAATTAATTAAAAAAAAGGAAATGTCTTAAAATGATTTCAAAATATCCTTTTTACCTGTACAGGCGAGATGCGCACAGGTAAACGCAACCGCTCCCAGGTGCCAGACGTACCGCATCCCTACCTAACTTCAATAAGAAAGGGAAATGTCGAAAAACCAGCCTAGAATTCTTTCTCGAAAACGTTGCTAGCTCTCGTACTAGTAGCTTTGAATAGTACACGGATGTCTTCATTCTGGCGACTCCTTATTTACCATCAATTTGGATATAAATTAAATTCCCGCACAGTATTTTATTTTCATAAATTGTGAGGGAATAAACAGTGTTTTAAATAATAGCAATCTTCAAAAGTGCCCATAAATATTCAAATATATTGCAGTGCGAACATTCTAGAGTTTCATGATGTTCTCGATAAGTTGCAAGAGTATTTATCATGATGAAAATGTATTGCCTCTAACCACATAATTACAGTGTAAGCTAGTACCATTACGAATCAGTTCTGAAGATCTAATATACAATCATAATGATTTTTATTGTTACTGCAAATGAAGATTTGGCCTTGTACAGTTCAAAAGAAAGTATTAGTAGTAAGAAATAAACTAAATAAAAAGTACAAACGTATTAAGAAATAATAATAAAAACAATAACTCGGTTGCAAGGTCCTGTGTACCAAAGATCAGAGAAGAAGTCATACTATAGGTTCAGTACACTCATCCTATATGTTCAAGCTGAACATGTTGCGTTTTGTAATTAATACTTAACGTAGTAAGTATTCATTTTATTTACAAAAAAATACATTGGCTTTTACTTCCAAAAGATTATAAATGCAACAAATATGTTTACAGTATTTATTTTTAAACACCGGTAATCGCCAAACGATTGAAATTCTTGAGAATAATCCTATAGAAGACAAATATTTTTTTACTGAGCACTAAAAGTGAAGACACAAAAAATGCTATCCCCAATAGTTCATAACAAAATAACTAATTTCTTGTTCATGTACAATGACAAATTAATAATATTCTAGTCATGAAAATGGACTGTGTTAGGCGCAAATAGCCATCGTTACTTTACGCAAAAAATTTTAACGAACTAACTTACTGTACAACGTCGAAGCATTGACAACCTAGAGCGATCAGTTCCTCAAAGGAAAATTGATGAAATCTGGTGGACAAATCAGATAAAAGTTGTAATCTATTAAGAAAGTCATAGAACATCGAAGCCCTTAGAAAAGTATAACAAAGAAAAGAAAGACATCATAGATATGGATTTTTTACCTAAAAAAAACGGAATAGGAAGACGAAATTTGCACAAAAAAAAAAAGAAATGAACATACGTGTCGTGATACAAAACTCAATACTCTATAACAGGGGTATCCAATACTCTATAACCCATGGGATTAATGCAGCCCGCCGAACGAGTTTATGTGGCCCACCAACAAGAAAATATAATGTTTACTTTTTTTATCCAGCGTGTTCAACACATAACTGTTGCGCTGTTTTAGGCTTCTTACACACTAAGAGCCGATTTCTGATGCCGGTTTAGTAAACTATAAGTAAATGGTCAACTACGGTTACAATATAACAACCCCATAAGTAACCATAGCAACCGTTTTCTAACTATTTGGTTATAGTTAACTAAGCTTTCAGAAACCGGCCCTAAGCGTATTTGTTCCGACATAAATACGTCTAAACCGGCGTAAACAACAAAATCGTAAAAAATAGAAATTACAAAGGATAGTATGGCCCTTCAAAAAGAACTAATCAGTTAAATGAAACAAATTTGGCGCATTGTCACCTATAAATTTTTATAAAACAGGATCCTGGTGCTCTTCCAAGGGTACGATAACTTTTTAATTACTTGCCTTATTTTTGTTAGCATTGTGAGCTGTTACAGTTTTTTATCGGCTATAATTCTGTGCTTCCCAAACTGTGCGCCGCGAAAATATTACAATATTCCTCCATCTGCGTTAGTTAGACTTATGTTTTGACTTGGGACGCCGCAGAAAATTCTGATACATTAAGGACGCCGGGAACCGAAAAAGTTTGGGAACCACTGCTGTAATGTTTTTCTACTATAATCCACAAATTTCAATGTATTTTATTTCTTAAATGCCTTTCATTATAGCTCCTCAAATATTCATCCAACTGAAATATTCATATTATTATATAAATAAAGGCCCAAACATAAAATTAAGATATATATAACCTTAACTCAATAAGTGTCCGGTCTGACATATATATGGCAACACTGTTGACAGACCCATATGATTTCTGGATAGTACCAACCTTCAAACGATACCTGTGAAAATTTCATGACATTCTGACACTTAGTTTAGAGGTTACAGTGGTTTTAGTGACTCCAGTTTTGTAATTTTCAAAAGAGTGGATAAAAAAGAATTTCGTGTGTTGATTAAACATTGTTTTTTGATGGGAAAAAATACTGTTGAAGCCAAACAGTGGCTTGATAAGCGTTATAGAGACTCTGCATCAGGCAAATCAACTATTATTGATTGGCATGCTGAATTTCAATTAATTAATTAATTTAATTTTATTAATTTTAGTAGCGTTGGAATGAATGTATTACTTTTGAAGGAGAGTATGTTGATGAATAAAGTCGAATTTCTAAAAAAAAAAAAAAAATTTTCTTAGTTAACCCGGAGACTTATTGAGCGATGTGGTACATCAAAATGATTTTCTAAAAAAAATTACTAAAATTAAATTTTATTACAAATTTTAGCATTTAAAAACTGAAACTTGTATACAATTCATATCAAAATTATAATAGGTATACGTGCTTCTCCTGTTTCAGTTTTTAGTAGAATTTTTGGCTGGTCCACATATTGTTTATTACTGAAAATATTCGCTCCGTCAAGTCTTTAACTTTTACAAAAGCAACGTCTTAATAATTCTACAACTTAATTTCTGTAGTTTAAGTAACAAAAAAATAAAAATAAATAGTAAAGGACAAAAGTGGGATTCTGAGAAATAAATAAATCTAAAGAAAAATGCTCTAAAATAAAGGACTGTCCTCTTTAATAAAGAATATATGGTCACCGTACATATAGCCTATGTTCGATCCTTGTTTTGTTCTATCATCATACGAAATTACATTAAAATAAGTCCAGATGTTTTAAAGTGAATTTCGGAGAAACGTTTAGGCAGACGGAAATGGATTTTATTATATCGTGTCTTATCACCTGAGAAGGTGATCAATTTGTAGAAAGGAAGTAGGAAGGTGAAAAATTAAACAAATAAGGCCATCAATTTTTTTTACATTGATTTAAGCATGTTTTACTTTTCTAATAGAAGAATAATTCTATATTCTTAATTGAAGTCAGAATCTTTCGATCTCTGTAGGATAAACGTTATTACAAAATAATTAATATAAATAGTACAATTTCCCGTCACAAAAAACTTTAAGAGTAAAAGTATTTGAATAATTTAATAACTTTTAATAGCACTATTAAGAAAAAAACATTTTTAGAAAGCCATGAGATTTTTATTGTCTTACGCAATATCGCCCTTTTAAAACTTTTTTAATTTCTACCTATTGTTCTAAAATTCATTTGAAAACAAATTATACTAATGATAATTCCGCTTCATTCACAGTTTATATAACAATTTGAAGATGACTTATAATGAAAATATTTCCTAGTTTTATGCACGAAAATTGTCAAATTCGCACATTAAAAATTAAACACTTGAAAAACGTATTGCATAATAAAAAGAAATGAATACTTATGCTGTTATTATATACATACATTTTTTCTCAGTATGAGAATATTTAAACAATTAAATAATTAGTTAAAATGTCATTATCATAATTATAGTATACGTATAGTATTTGCAATAGTAAAACTAATTATTACTTTGAACTTAACCCTGAGGCAAATATTACTGTACGTGGGTTGTTTTGAAATAGCATAAAATTAAGACGTTTCTTGACCCCTTTAATATCAGGTAACCAAATAAGTTCCACCGTGAACATATGGTCGAAATTAAAATTTGGAAAATAAATTCGAAACTACCACCCGAAAGATGAATGAAGAGAATTACTAAAGCTTAGTTTATAATAGATCCATAGCACAAATGCATAGCATGAGCATAAAGATGAATTAATGGAGTATATTGTCTGTTTCTTATAAACAGTTGTGTTTATTATAAACAGAACAGTGATACTCACCGATTCGTCTTAATCCATATGCGATGCATATGATATGTAGTGGATCTATTATAAACTAGGCTTAAAAAGGCGAGTGGAGATGGAAACAGGCATCCATGCTTAAGGACACGAACACGTAGAAAGAATGTTTCCAGTGCCGGTTTATCGGTGCATGTTCTCGGCACTTGTTAATACCGGTTAATGTACACGTAAAAAGATTAATACAAGCGCCAATTTATTGGAAAATCTTTTAAAAATGGCCTGGTTTGGATTCTAATTTTCCTGTACCTGCTTATTGTAAAACAAATTCATAACAAAATATTTAAATTTCTACCGGTATGTACTTGTAAAAATCGATAATTCGCTGCATCAAAGAAATTTAATTAATATCTAAGAAATATAAGTGGTTTGCTACAAATTAAATGGAAAAAAAAATCAACAAAATATCTAAAAAAGTGACTGACAGCTTCTTGTAAGATGATAAATAATGTTTCAAAGGTTCCTGTTTACGCACATGGTGTATGCGCCTACTAGTACCGACAATGTTTCTACATGTCCGTGTACATTTGAAAGCATTGAAATATTTCTTCTCGCCGGTCAGTGCAACAATCTAAGTGTTCGTACCATAATGCTGGAAGTCTGGGTTAATATTATTTGGTGTAATCGTGTCGAAATAAATAATATTTCGAAAATTTTACATATGTAGGAAGTAATCATATATTTTGTCGAAAAATACTATGTCTAGACTTTTCGAGTGATGTGTTTTTTGCAAACTTTCAGTAATTTCCTATATGGGGGGGAGGAAGAACTGTAAGCTAAATTTTAATTCTCTAGGTTTAGCCTTTTTTGGCCACAGTTTCTATTGTCGACAGATGGCAGACAATAAGTGCAACCATTTTTGTTTAGCGGGCCATATAAGACCAAATCAATCCTGATTTCAGCCATGCTATAGGTCAGTGCTTCTTAAACTTTTTGATGTCGCGGCTCCCCTGCAACTCAAATCAATAACCCACGGCCCCCCTAATTTTTGTATTTGAAACCAAGATTAGTTAAAATATATACATACATATAGTTTTTTACGCTTAGATCATTCAATAATCTATGTACAATGAAGAATAATATTTATGTAGCATTAAAGTTAAAGCGACATATCATTTTTAAATAATAAAATAATTAAGTGTAATATTTGCGGCTCTTCGCGGCCCACCACTTTAAGAAGCACCGCTATAGGTAACCAACGATATCAGATGAATTACGACACAAAATTAAAAAAATTGAAGTGAAGTGTGAATTTTCACACATTTCAGGGTTTTGTACGTATTTAATAAGTATAAGAAGTCAACAAAATACTAGATGTCTAGGAATATTTATTCTATAATTACATCAAAATCAACAGTTTTTTTGATAATCACTTTTATTCGATATTTGAGAACTAAGAGCTTCCATTTAATTATTTTTTAAACAAAAATTTAATAATTTTCCAAAAATCCCAGCCTTTTTTCTGCATTTTTGCTTCGTATTCAAGTCTTCATTAGATTAATAAGAAATATTAATAGTGCGCATAAAAACGCACACTGTAGAGTATAGTGTGCAGTGAGTAAATCAGTAACTGTTACTAAAATATTTTTAATTTTAAAAAATACACGCACTATCATAGCTATAAATACAAAAAAATCCATAACATTATTAGCCATAATTTAGCCATGAATTAGAAAAATAATTAATTTTGTCAAAAACACAAAAACTGCCAAATTTTTCAAAAACACTATCTGATCAAAAATTCCTCTCGTACGTTTCCGGCTCAGATCAATATACTTTACCTATAATTTTTTTTTAAATACAATACCACCCCTTTGGGTAAAAGGGTGCGGGACAAGAACTTTTTTAGCATATTTTTGAAATATAGTAATAATTTAGTATATAATAATAATAATTTAGTATATTTTTAGAATATACCAAACGAATTTCAAAAGTCTATTTATCGTTCCTTAATCTACGTCTTAAGAGCTTTCTTTTGATACCACACAATACATATTAAAAAAATATTATTTTTTATCAACGACACAAAAAAGCGACATTTTTCGAAAAACTTATCTGATCGAAAATTCCTGTTGAATTATTCCGGTTCTCATCAATTTTCATTAGGGAGATTTTTTTTAGATTTTTAGATCAGCCCCTCTGGGAGATAGGGTGGGGGACAACTGATTTTTTAAAAATAAATATTTGCTTGTTGATCCACGCATTAAGAGGTTAGTGATCGTACCGATTTTGACATTTCGAGATTTCGATGGATCTCCACGAATTGAGGTCCCTACATAACGTTTTGACTATTTTTAGCATGGTTATATAACTCTTTGACCCACATAGGAAAAATACTGAGAGTTCAAAAAAACACATCTCGAGACAAATATAAAAAAATCAGCTGTGGCCACCACAAGACCGACCGCCATCATAAAGTAATTGTATAAAATACATTCTAGCAGCAGAGTAGAAATAACTTGGCCTAATATTTCCTAACAGAGATATTATCTATCATGACCATGGAAACGTTACATATAAGTATGAAAAAATTTCGAAAAATTTTTCAATTTTTTTTTTTCTGTTGTGAAATATTCACAAAAATCTTAAAATCGACACGAGTAAACTCCCATTCCCGTCATGATAAATTATATCTCTGTTAGAAAATATTAGGCCAAGTTATTTCTACTCTGCTGCTAGAATGTGTTTTATTCAAATACTTTATGATGGCGGTCTCAAAGAGTTGTATAACCATGCAAAATTTCATGTTAAACCGTTTGGCTACAATTTTTTTTTTCATGTTATTTAATTTAATTATTTTTAATTTAATTTTAATTTAATTTATTCATAGATCGAATATACAATAATATTTACAATAATATATAATATACAATAATACATATATTTGTACAGTTCAAAGAAAGGTTATTCTAAGATCTACAATAAGTAATAAGCCACTTAGTTTGTAAAACAAACTAGTGTGTGGCTTCTACCGTACATACAGACAGATAGACACATGAGTGATGTTATAAGGGTTTTTTGGTGGTCATACCTAGAAAATCCTAAAAAGAAAACAAAATATTAAATAACATCAAACATTTTCATCAATGAATCATTAAAAGAATTTGTATGTTTTTCTTAATATTATGTATGATAAACAATATGTATTGTTGAAAAACATCAATTAAATACATACTTGACATTATAATAATATTAAATAGGTGTCAGTGTACTGTACTTACAACAAATAAGATTTCGCATGTAATCAGTACGTTTCATGCGAAAGTTTATTTATTAATCCTCTGATATTTTAGATCACATATACTTTAGTTTTAAGTATATTAAACGTATTTGTTGCTAGCCACATGAATACCACAACCAAAACCAAAGTCAAAAAATATTATGTATCAAACTGAGCTGACAATAGAAACTGATTTGTTTGTACACGTGAAATTTTTCATCAAATATCAACAAAACTTGAGAAAAATAACACTGATATCTTCATTTTTATTCCCTCAAAATATTTTTGAAAATTCTCTAGAATTGTATGCAAATCTTATTCATGGAATAAGGAATCCAATTTCGTGACTTGATTGCCTTTTAGTTATTAAATTTTTGTCGTATCCATTTAGAAAATCATTTATTTTAATATATTCCTTTGTTCTTTACCGATACGAGGCAAAGGCAGTCTTAAAACAATAGACAGATTACAATCGCAAATAATTTCGGCGCAATGAAGCTTGTTTGTAATTTCAAGAATTCACCTTCAATATTAGTGTGAAGGTAATGAACTTTAATATGCGGCTAATTACACGCAACTGTTCCTAAGTGGTTTGTCTTGCGGAATTTAACAGTTTTTCTTACATAATTCAATAATGTTTTGTTATTAAATTTGTTTTAATTACCTGTTTGTTGAATGATATAAGAGTTAATGGATAACTGTTCCTTTTAATTTACAATAGACCACCAGCTAATCGTGATGTCTACCAAAGATTATGTGAATCGTTTATACCATATGTTCAAAAAGAAATTACATAAGGGTTGGCTGTGAAAAAATAAAAATAATGTGTACTGCAAGCTTTAACTGTCAATTAATTAACTATCACACTGTTGTTGTCATAAGTTTCCATTGAAAATACGTTAGTCAATTGTTATATAAAGCTTGCAATAGACATTATTTTATTTTTCCACAGCCAACCCTTATGTAATTTCTATTTGAACTCATGGTATAAGAAACCACCTATCGACCAAAATGAGCAAAATTGGCAATTCTAAATTCAAATTATTTGTAGACAAGCCGATTTACACGTACTCAGTACGGTTTTTATTAAATAGATTTTTCTTGCTAATGGTCGTTTGCACCGGTTATAGTAACAAAATTGTTGAACTATTTATGAGTTAAGTTTAATTAATGATTAAATGTGCATAGCTTTGCACCGTAGGTTGTTGATATGGTATATGCTGTTTACTTTTGTAAAAACAAACTAAGAGGAAATTTTGATTTCAATAGTTAGCAACTTTGAAACTGTCATGTTGGTATTAAAAAATTATAAAAAATTTCACTTTCTTAATAATTATCAGAACCAATAAATGTAAAGTGAGGTTTACAGCGTAAAGAATATTTTTAATTGGCGTTTAAAGTCCGTATTACACTATAAAAGTAACCAAAATAACTAGGTCTATGCTCTATGTCACCTTAGAAAAATGTGTGTAAGAATACAGGAGCTGTTCGTCCTTGTTTCTGATTGGTTTAGAACAGTGGTGCACAAACTATTTTCATTTCCGACCCCCCATTTTGTGAAAATTTTTGTCGCGACCCCTTGATCGAAAATAGACGTTTTTATAATCGTCAACGTTCATCGTCCAAAAATATAGTTCTATTTTTATAAAGAATAAAATTTGATACTTGTTGATGAAAAGCCTTATATTTTTTATTGTCATATAAATTTATTTGAATTTGGCGAACCCGAAAATTTATCTCGCGACCCCTCTAGGGGTCCCGACCCACGGTTTGCGCACCAGTGGTTTAGGACACCATCCCTATTACAATGTTAAAATATTGTTTTTAGTCCAAGTTGACAGATGTTCAGTGTCGTACATTGGAAATATATATTATTTATATTATTTTATTTTTTTCGTATATTTTGTTATTATTTACATATTAAGACTTTTATTTATATTCTTGGCGTATATTTAAGATAGAGGACTAATGTGAGGCCAAATGGCAACCCAGCTGATAGTGCTCAAGTTTTTGATATAATTTTTAGACCTTCATATATACATATATTTTTAGTTTTTATTTACAATAAATATTTAAATAAGAAACTTAAGCTCTGAAGATATATTGTTTGTTTTATTACTTTATTTAAACTGTTAGTCAAATCTCTCTTTTTATATATGGTACATAATTTTTTAAAAATTATATTTTTTTAACATTTTCAAATTTCCCATTAAACTGAATTTATGTCGTATAAATAACGTAAGTGTATTATCTGCCTTGTTTATTTCAATATCTTATTAACCTTTTTTATATTAAAATAACAAATAATCACTTGCTAACCCAGTTACTACGCCCATGCCCCAGTTGTTACTAATTTTAAATTTCCCGCTATACTGTATTTGTCCGGTGTAAATCGTACTCGGGTCGCAGCGCTATTTACTTTTTTCTAATTTGAAATAGACCATAGTTTGTCCTTACAAAAGTGAGCAGCTTATATTTATGTATTTTTATTACCCTTACACCAATCAACACGACCCTTTTTTTTGAGCTTTGGTCAAATTATGCGGTATCTATCGGGAGCAGATCTTTTTCACAGCTAAATGTTCATGCAAAATCGAATATATTGCTGCCTGCGATATGCCAAAAGATGCCTCTATCTCACGTTAAGTCACATGCCGATCTTCTACAATCATTTTGCGCACAGTATCGATGTTTTTTTGAATCACAACTGATTTTGGTCGACCTTCACGAGATTCATCACTGACGGACGCTCGACCACGACGAAATTCTGCAAACCAATTGTAAACAGTCTTTTCTGATGGTGCTTCATTACCAAAAGTAGAACAAAACGAATATATGCATTGTTTTAGAGTTAGGCCTTTACTGAAATCGTAAAAAATCATCCAACGAAATCATTCACGAGTAATATCAATTTTTTCACAAACTTGTTTTTTTTAACTCTCAGTGTCAACAAACTACTCGGTCAATTTATAAGCTGCCACTGATTTTACAATAACGAATGTCAAATTTTACGAATATAATAATGAAACATTTCAATATTGCCATCTAGGGGTCGTTTGTAAAAACATCGTAATAATATTTTATATAATAATCTATTTAACGTAAAAAAGTAATTTTTATACTTATAATCTAATTTAAATGACAAAAACGAGGTTAAAACTGCGACTATAACCTCACTTTCACTATCATACGCCATTTTACGAATGTTTGCCCATGTTCGCTATTTTTGCATTTAGCCAGTGCTAACGCTTGATCGTCTGTATATTAGCCATATGCAAATGTCTGCCAATGCTAAATGTTACTTCCAACATTGGTACCAGCGGTGGCCAACGCTAGACACATCATCTGTAGGTACCTAGTAACGCTACTGACAGATTATATCGCTGTCCTAATATTTCTTTAACATCATCAAAATGCATTTCGAATTTAGATACTTCACTTACGTTATATTTGTTCTATAATTTAAGTACGGGAACATAGTTTACCCGCAGCCTACTAGATAAATTACCCGTTGAAAGGAAAATTAATCACTAGCTTTCACAATAACTTCACTATTCAATGTTATTGATTTTCACTGCATTTTCTAAATTTTTAAACCTAGTTTGACGTAATCTTAACACCATCTGAATACTTTATTGAGAATCGATGCTGTTTATAGCGGAAAATAAGCGTCATATATTTTTATAATATGCAATATTGTGGATGTAAACCTACTTTTTATGCAACCGTAAGTGTCTCAATAAGTAGAGACCGGAAAATGTAAATATTATATCCTAAATATCAGGATATTGTGAATATTTACATTTTATTGTTGCTTTCTAAATTTATATACAAATCTTAATAGTTACAAACAATCGCACATATTACGGGCGAATGTACAGCAAAATATAGTGGTGAACTAGTAGATTTTGTGATACCAACACCAGAAGCCATTGAATATATCAATAACTTCGATGTACAATTGTAATTATTTTCTAATTAATATAGTAATTGATGTTTATTGGCATGTTATATTTATGTTGCCACACGATAATTAAATTAATTAATAGTTACATTATTTGGCAAAAATTCAAGAATAATTTATTAAGATACGAATTAGGCAGGTGGTTTTGATTGTGTTGCAAGTGCCTATATCGGAAAAGCTCTAAGAAACGCCAAAAACAAAATAATTAATTAGGAAGTTAGAACATATGGTCTGGCATTCTTATATATGTGTTTTGTCAGGGGCTTAGGCTGACTTATATTGCTTATTTAAGGCTATACTGAGTATTTAACTACCGATGTTAAAATGGCGAAATCATTCAAACGAATAGAGAAATTATTTCAATTTTCTTTGTCTTGAGCTTCTTTTAGCCAGTTCATAGATGTACGCTTTAGGTTACCAATCCAAGAGTAAGAGATCTTCCTCGGCTATATTAATCTGTCTATGGTCTCCAGTCGAGAATCCGTTTGGTCCATCTGTCATCCGTTGTTCTAGTTAGATGGCCTGTCCATTCCCTTGTCATGGTAGCTAGTTTTACAAGAATGTCGGTTATTTTCGTCTGTTGTCGAATTCTGGTAGATCTTGGGGTTACTTGCAGATTTCTAGCAGAAGCTTTTAGAAATATCCAATTCTCAGTCTTGAGCTTCTTGTAGCCAGTTCGTATGCATACGCTTGTAGTTATCAGTCCAGCGAGTAGTCGGTTTTCCTCGGCTAGGTTTATCTGTCCATGGTTGCCACTAGAGAATCCGTTTGGTTCCTCTGTTGTGCTAGTTAGTTAGCATGCTCATTTCCATTTCATTCCAGCTACTTTTACAAGGATGTTGGTTAGTTTCATCTGTTGTCGAATTTCAGCATCTGGTGTTTTAGCCCTCAGCGTTGTACCGAGCATAGCTCACTCCATGGCTTTTTGGGTTACTTGCAGCTTGCTAGCAGAAGCTTTAGTTAGTGTTAGGGTTTTGTTCCGTAGGTTAAGACGGGCGTAATACATAGTTCGAAAGCTTTCTTTTTAAAGCACATTGGGATATCATTTTTTTAAATGTTTCGTAGTTTACCAAATGCTGTCCATCCTTGTCTCTGTCAGTTCGTATTTTGTGCCCAAGATACTTTTAAGAATCAATCTGTTTAATGTTGACATCGTCGATTTTCAGCACCCTGCTCAATACAAAGTTTGTCATCATTATATACTGGTATAAGTGTAGTTTTGCTTAACTCACTGTAGTAATTTTGCCTAACGTTTTGAAGCGCAGTATTTCTATAGTTGAACCACAAATAAATACATTTTTTCTGAGAGTCAGTAGCCGCGCGTTGGAACCACCATAGTGAATAGTCATAGAGAATGCAGACGTAGTAGATGTAGTCCGAGGACCCCCTCTTGAACGTTTTTTTTTTTTGCGGACCCCTTCCCAACCCTTGGTATTTTACGTCGTTCTTGAGACTTAATTTCTGGCTTAATAATCTTATAGGCACTACGTTATAATAAATATTGGTAAAAATGTATCACTGGTTATTTTAATAAATGGTCTTGCGCATTTATAGAGATGAACATTTTTATTAGCATATAGGATAAAAAACATAAAATGAATAAAAATAGTAGTAAAAAGGATTAAAAAAGTTACAAATTATAATACGTTAAACTCATACAAACATTTCTTGGTCAAATGTTGGTCAAATTAGATCTCATTGTTTAGTTATGTCACTAACTAGTTAGGTAGCAACAAATACAAAAAGTCTTGACCATGTAGGATTCTTATTAAATGAGTTATTTGAATAAAAGCGAAAAGTTGAGGGATGTAAAGTTAATTTCAAAATTGATTCGCGGACCCCCAAGGATCCTAGTTTAAGAACCGCTGTGCTAGAGTGTTCTTCACTGTTTGCTGTCATGTACCAATACAATTAGGTTAATGATTAAGAAATTTATAAAATACGATGCTTTATTTTTCCAAGCAAAATTAAATCTGTCCTAACAGAGTTAGTGGGTATGGTATCCAGGGCCGACGCGAGTGTCTTTGACGCCCCTAAGCAAGAAATAATTCAGCGCCCTTAGCCAAGCCATAATTCGACGCATCCAGGCAAGATATAATTTAGCGTCCATAGCCAAGATAATTCGGGGCCCTCTAAATATAATTCAATGCAGGTATATGAAAAATATTAAAGTAGAATTTCTACGTGCTACACCAGGGGTCGGGGAACAGGGGTAAAAACGAAATTCTTGGGGATAATGAGATATTAATAGACATAAATGATATAAATACAAAAATCATAAAAAGTGCGTTTCTAAATAAGATAGACAAAAATATATAATTTTATTGCATTATGTTATATATTTTATGTTAATTAATATGTAAATTCTAAAGAATTCAATAAATCCTTCAATATAAATAACACTGGTCAACAAATTTAAACTTTTTTTTGCTGACTTAGATTTGATACTTGTTTTTAACTAATTTTGGGGTGCTGATTTCAAAAATATTAACAGTTTCTGCCTATCACGTAAAATTTTTGTTTTATCGTATTTTGACTTTTTTCACCTTTTCACGTTCTGATATACGTCTACTTTATTTTCAATTGGCCGGTGAGAATAGATCTAAATGTTGGAGACCCAAACATAATACACGAATCTTTGGTGGAGCTAACAAAAATCATTTTCTCCCCTCTTCATATTAAACTGGGTCTAATGCAGCAGTTTGTAAAAGCGTTGAACAAAGATGGTGACTGTTTCAAATATATATCTGAAACATTTTAAAGTCTCAGTAATGAGAAGCTAAAAGCTGGCATTTTTGACGGACCAAAAAGTAGAAAATTAGTGAATGATCTACATTTCACTGTACATATGGATGATATGGAGAACAATACATGGCAGTCTTTCGTGACGCTCATCAAAAATTTTCTTGGGAATAAAAAAGCCGAAAACAATGTGGAGGTCGTTGAAAATTTGATTGAAAATTATCATCATCTGGGGTGCAACATGAGCGTGAAACTTCATTTTTTAAACAGTCATCTTGAAATATTTCTTGTCAATCTTGGAAATGTTAGTGATGCACAGGGTGAACGTTTCCATCAGAATTTAAAAGAGATGGAGAGACGTTATCAAGGAAGGTGGGATACTCACATGATGGCTGACTACTGTTGAAGTATTAAAAGAGACTTATCGGGAATGGTGCACTCCAGAAGATCTTACAAACGACCATTGAATCCTTAAATTATTTTGTATTTTTATTTTAACACTCCAATGCATTAAAATGTAATTAAAACTGTTCTCATTTTCTTTCTTTCACTATAAATAAAATTTTAAGAATATTCTAATTATTTAGTCCTTATTGTTCGCCAAATTTGTATCAATTACAGTATCGACGTCTAAAATTAAACGATAGAAGCATTATTTGACCGAAAATATGTATTTGTTGTAGAGCAAAAATCTGATGTGATACGCAAAAACAGATGTGATATTTGAGTTCAGCAGCACCAAATTAGTAAGAAACAAGTCTTAGATGTAAGTCGGCAAAAATTGTGTTGACAAGTGTAATCTATGATTTTATTTTTTTTTTACAACCCAATGGGGTAACGTTGGTGTAAAGAAATATATTTCTGGGTAATGGGTAAAAATGTTCCCCGAGCCCTGTGCTACACTGTATATAAAAGTCATGGTCTTCCGACACCCCTATCCCGTGGCGCCCCTAGGCGGTCGCTTTAACTCGCTTAATGATAAAATCGGCCCTGTTCGTCGCCAATTCACCAGTATCCACTACATCCACTTTATATTATGAGTTATTTAAGTACAATATTACTAATTCCCAAAAATATATCTTCATAAGTTCAAAGATGCAAAATTATAATTTGCATTTGAAAAGTATTATTCTAGGAAGTATTTAAAAAAACGTGCATTTTGTAAAAAGTTTAATTACACGACCATTAGGTTTTATAACAGTGAAGTGCATGCGTTTTGCAATTTTTATCTCGACAATCAATTCACAAGAATGCATTACCATTCACTGCAGCCAGCCATTATACAAAGCTTTAGCCTTATTCGCACTGAAAGATGGCATATATTGTTTGCATTATTACATATATTTTCCGCATCTTTATTTGAAACTACAATTTCAGTAGTTTATATTATTTTAATCGTATTAATATGTGCTCGCTTGTTTTGTAGTTGATTATTTATTAATATTTGATAAAATTAAGTCACAATCTTTCTGCCTGCATTTACCTGGTCGTTAGAAATGTTTCTTAACGGGATGCACAACAATATAGTTCTCAATAGTTTCTTATACAAAATCTTATACTATCTGAAATAAAATTACTATAGGGCAGTCGGCGAATCAGTGCAGTTGCGTTACTGGAAACGTCACATGTTTTTGTGACGTCATGTTTAGTACATCTACATAGCATCCATTTAACGAATGCAATATTTGTACGCTGTCCCCTGTATCGTAATGAAATGAAAATGTAAGAATAAGAACAGAATAGAAACAAATAAACTATTCTAATAAGCTAAGTAGTCCTAAAAAGGGCCGTTGTGATCCAAAAATATGATCAAAGAAAGAGAATAGAAATACGTCGAATTTAACCTAAAAAGCTATGCACTACACACAATATCAAATGGAACACTCTATAATATATAACTAAACACAAAACTGCCAAATAAACAACAAACTAAATAAAAAAGATTTTTAGAAATTACTATAAGTTAAATATGTGAACCCAAGTATCAAAACACATCAGAGCGTATTATAAAATGTCAAATGTAAACATCGTTTTATTTAGCGATACCAATACAAATATCCCTATATTAAATAAACTTTTAAAATTTGTTAATCTTCAAAATGACTATCGAACACAAACTAAATACAAATATAAATTGTTGAAATTGAAGGGTTTGAAATTTAAAAAAAAGATCTTTCCTTCAAATTTTTTATGCAAAATTACAAACTAAATATGACTCCAAAAGGTATGTTTTAGTAAAATAAAAGAGTGAAGAACAATATTAGTCTAAACACATGCAAAAATCAGTGGCGAAAGGAAACCTCCGCTAGATTTGCCCTCCTATAAAAAAAAAAAAAAAATTTTTTTTTATTTATTTAGATAAATCTTCAAAAATACATCAAATTATGTTTATAATTTCTATACAAATCTATACAAGTTTTTGTCCAAGGCTTGGTTTACTAGTTACGAATTAATTATCATGACCATGGAAACGTTACATATAAGTATGAAAAAATTGAGACTTGGAAAAATTTTAAATAATTTTACAAAAAAGTTTCAAAATTTTTCGTTTTATCAAAACACGTCTCAAATTAGTAATTGCATTTATAGTAACTATTATTCAATAAATTTTTTCGCAAAAAAGCAAAAAACACGTCTCAAATTAGTTATTGCATTTATAATAACTATTATTCAATAAATTTTTTCGAAATATTTTTCTGTTGCTAAACATTCGCAAAAATCTTAAAATCGACACGAGTAAACTCCCATTTCTAGTCAACCGATCTTCATAAAAAACAATAGGGTTCTTCCCATTTAATAGGAGAATTTTTCAGTACCAGAACGAATTCTCTAAGTTGAACCGTTCTTGAGATATCGTGTATACACACACGCATACACAGACACACACACACACAGACACACACACATACGGACGGCACTTCGAAAATAGGTTTTTTGGATTCCCTGGACCATGAAACGTGGTCATCAGTCAAAATCTCGACATCGAAAATTTTCGCGATTACAATACTTGCCCCTTATATATTAAGGTCGGGCAAGTAAAAATCGATTTAGTTATTTTTTCGCCACTAAGTTTGTTATTGAAGTTATGACGCAAAATGACCAACTCCGTTGATTAAACGACCTATAACAATCTATACATCAAAATTTGCAGCAAAATTTTCTCTAATTGGATATTTTTGATTCTAAAAGAAAAATTTTTCTTAATTTGTTTTTTAATTGAGCAAGATGGAAGATTTGTGAACCAAACCAATTGAGAGTGCCCCAAAAAATTCTGTGAATTCTTAATATTAATCCCTTTCTGTATTCTAAGATATCAAGAATGAAAACAATAAGATAGAATGATATAATTATTTTCACACACAAAAAGATAGTTTAATAGTAAAAACTTGTTACAAATTCTTCGTATATCTTAGCATAAATCAAAGTTAGGTAAGTTATTGTGTTACTAGCACAACTCCGCAATACCACCAGTTACAGAATGAGCCAGTTTAGTAAACTGAGTGTTGTGGCCTGTTCATCATTTCGCACGGTTATTTCTTCCGCTCCACGGATTCCAAAACACTCTTGCCCAATGTTTAATGTTCTCCAATTATCCCCGGGACTCAACAACAGTTTTATAGTCATTAAACAAAACCACAGTACATGCAATAAGATTATTGTAGGTTTTTTCCGGTTCTAAATTTGGTTATGATTAATAAATCGTGAATAAGGAAAGTAGTTAAATTATTATTTGGACTAATTTGTTTTTTCTCATTAATTAAAAATAAATTTTTACGTGGATTGAGAGTGTTGACTCTAGGGGCAAGTCCGCAATTAGGGAATCTTGAGCCAAAATTATATGTGCCCTCCCCCCAAGTAAAGCATAAATTCATTTTTAGGGTTTCGTATGTATGACCAAAAAACCCTTATACCGTCATTTTGTCGTCTTAAAAAATTGTAGCCAAACGGCTAAACCTAGAGAGTTGAAATTTGACATGCTTATACAACTTTTTAACCCGCACATAGGAAAAATACTAATACATCTAAAAAACATATCCCCCTAAAAATATAAACAAATATATGCTCATCGAAGAAAAAAATATTTTTTTTTACAATTCTGTGTAGGGTATCCAATGAAAGCTTTTGGTACGTACGATTAACGATTAAAATTTAATTTTTGCAAAATAAATTATTTTGACGGGATTTTTTCCAAAATTGTGCAAAAAATAAAATTGTCCCACACCCTGTACCCCAGATGGTTTAAACTAAAAATCTGAAAAAATTCTAAGTAATGTACATTGGTGTGAACCGGAATAGTACAATAGGAATGTTTGATCAGATTATGTTTTCGGAAAATAACGAATTTTTTGTTTTTAACTAAAGTTAGTTTTACACAGTTCAATTAATTGATCAACAAATTGATCAAGTTTTTTTGTCAATTAATTGAAAAATGTATTGGTAACCTTGGGAACAAAAACAACACTTTACACACATCAATTTATTTATCAATTTTTTTAAAAATGTTTACATTACCAACTGTAAAACATGTTGACATATTTATCAAAATGAAAATATTGAAAAAATCTTCACAAAATTACGAGCTGCGAACAAAAACAAAAGAAATAACCTAGATGATGATAAATTAGAACGTTTCAGGTATTGTTAGATTTGAAAACGAAACAAAAATAATATGTTTCGAGGTTATGCTACAACTAAACAGTTGGCAATATCTTAACAAATAAAAATATACCTAGAATTCCCTAAAAAAAATTGATGAAAAATTGGCGAAAAATAGAACTTGTTCTATTTTCAAAATAAATTGATCAAATTTTTTGATCAATTTGCTTTTCTTTTTTTTTAGGTCTTCACTTGGAATTTAGAAGTGAAGATTTTTTTTTTAGGTCTTAACTTCAAATTTAGAAGGAACGACCTTTTTTTAGGGCTTTACTTGAAATTTAGAAGGAAGGACATTTTTTTAGGCCTTCACTAGAGAAGACCTTTTTTTTAGGTCTTCACTTAAAATTTTGCCCAGAGAGGGCAAGCTCTGCCGACAGATATTAAATTTGCCTTCCCAGACCTCCCTTACTCACTCAGTTTAGTAATTTTGAACCATTTTAACCTAATCTAAGCCCAAAACAAGTTTGAAACTAAAGTGAACCGAGTAGATATTTTAATTACAGGAAGTAGTTAATTTTTTAATTTCAAACATTTAGTTTTATTAATTGTACTTATCTGCTCCTCGTTGGATGTATAAAATATGACTTGAACTCAGGAAATAAAGTAAGGTGTGTAGCATCAAGAGACACAAAAACTTGTAACATTCTCTTTGAATGACTAATTATAATTTAATTTACCTGGAGCATCAATTATTGGACTTGTACTTTCCTTCGTAATTCTTTTTGTTCATTTAATATAAATGTTAATCAATCTGTTTTTGTTGAGGTTCATTGTATCTTCTTTAACATTAATGAATAAAGAGAATGATCTCTAATAATTAACATTCTCTTGGTACGTGTAGTAATTAAATTCTATAAACAATTTATCATCTTGAACCACCAATTAGTGCATCGACTAATTACGTTGTTTTTAAAAATAAACAAATATTTCAAACTTCCCCTTCAGGTCTTTTGTTGGAGTTGAGACTATTTACAGGTTGTATAGTTTGTTTCACGATAAGATGAAGTGACTATCTACTTATGGTCCTAAACACAGTGGGTGGTAATTACAAATAACTCTAATCCCTTGTTTGTACCCATAAACTAGCCAGAGATGTATCAGGTATAAATTACATTACACCATGTAATGACATAATTGTAACAAGAAATAAACATGAGATATCATCAAAATAAACTTTATTTTTATTATAAATACAATTAATTTATAGAACTTATAATTAAATTTAGAACATTACAATTAGTATTTAAAACATAACAAGTCCAAATCATTCTCTGAATCAGTCTCTAAATTAATGATTATAGTACGTTCTATTTGAATATAACTGTCCTCAGTTTTAATAACATGATTTACACAATTTTTCCAACTATCTACAGGGATATTTTCCACTTCTTTTTTTATAAGTTCTATCACAGTGCCGTTTAAAGTGGGAGAAACATTATTCCGTTTTATTCTCGCCTTTAACTGACTCCACTTTTGTTCAATAGGACTGAATATACAATAATACGTGTGTCCTTTGTATTGAGCAATATTATCGCAAACATATTCTTTAGAAAAATTATAACTTTTTTATAATTTAATTAAACAATTTTTTTTATAATTTTCTTCAAAGTAAATATCATTTTTATATAAAAATTTCCTTCTTGTGTAGTGAAAAGATATTTAAAACATTTGCAATTTATACCTGATACATCACTGACTAGTTTATGGGTGCAAACAAGGGACTAGAGTTATTTGTAATTACCACCCACTGTGTTTAGGACCATAAGTAGATAGTCACTTCAGCTTATCGTGAAACAAACTATGACAGGATAGAGGGACCACATCATAGGTCAGATACACTATATACATTTGCCTTCCAAAAATTAAATTAAATTAAACATTGCTATATTTCTTATTTGAAATTATTTACGATTGAACTTATTATGTTAAATGTATTTTAATTGATCATGAGATATAATAATAATAATAATAATAATAATTTTATGGAACCTATTAGTGTACATAAATATAAACTGGAGGTATAGTCATTGTTCATTAGCTTACATTACGTTGTTCAAATATACAATATATGCGAACAATATATAATATGAAATATTATTCTCGTATTATGAAAATACTTTGAAAACTATAATACTACTAGGTTATTACCCGTCAACATTGGCGGATTTATAATATAAAAATTTCAATTGTTTGTATGTCTATTTGGTTTTATTTTTTAACGTATCTTAATTTCGTCGCCGGTCAGCGAATCACGGGACAGGATATCACCAGTTATCCAATCACGAGAGAGGCTGTCACCTGTCAGCCAATCAAGAGACAGGGTGTCCCCAGTTAGCCAATCATGAGAACCTTAGGAAAAATTTACGTCATATTATTATCGACACTATATACAGACACTTGCTAATTATATAGTTAGATGAATTTATTCATGAACTTTTTAAGATAGAAAAACGATTCATTTTTACTCAATAAATTACATTTATATTGTTAAAACTAAAAATATTTTGAGATGTTAATTTATGCCTACGAAACCCTAGACATTTATGTATTTAATTATATTTGTCGACTCTTAGAGAATAAATCTGCAAAATATTGTTCATATCGGTCTAAGGATAGAAGAGTGTCTAAAGTTTCTTTTTTTCTTGCCTACGAAATCTTAGATATTTCTATATATAATTATATTCGTAGATTCTTAGATAATAAATCTACAAAATATTGTTCATATCGGTTAAAGGATATAGGCGTGTCTAGAGTTTCTCTTTTATGTCTACGAAAACCTAAATATTTTTATATGTAACTATATTTATAGATTCTTAGAGAATAAACCTGCAAAATATTGTTCATATCGGTTAAAGGATATAGGCATGTCTAGAGTTTATATTTAATGCCTACGAAACCCTAAACATTTCTATATGTAAATTTATCCGCAGTTTCTTAGAGAATAAATCTGCAAAATATTTTTCATATCGATCATAGGATATAGGAGTGTCTAGAGTTTCTTGTTTATGCCTACGAAACCCTAGACATTTCTGTAAATAATTATATTTGTAAATTCTTAGAATATAAATCTGCAAAATATTTTTCATATCGATCATAGGATATAGGAGTGTCTAGAATTTCTTGTTTATGCCTACGAAAACCTAGCCATTTCTATGCGTTATTTTATCCGCAGATTCTTAGAAAATAAATCTGCAAAATATTTTTCATATCGATCATAGGATATAGGTATGTCTAGAGTTTCTTGCGTATGCCTACGAAACCCTAGACATTTCTATATGTTATTTTATTCGCAGTTTCTTAGAAAATAAATCTGCAAAATATTGTTCATATCAGTCAATTCATATAGGAGTATCTATAGTTTCTGGTTTATGCCTACGAAATCCTACACATTTCTATATGTAATTATATTCGTAAATTCTTAGAGAATAAATCTGCAAAATACCTGTCAATCAAGAGACCTCAAGAGACCCCAGTTAGCCAATCACGTGAACCTTAGGAAAAATGACGTCACAGTGTTACCCAGATCACAAACTCACGCTAGCTAATTATATATGTACGATAGGTGGTAAAGAGATGAAAAAATGTAATACCGAGGACACTAAAAGTTTTATTTACACAAAAAATTAAACAAAAACCGAAACATTTTGGTATCAGTTTGGTATAAATTTTAGTACAGATTTAAAATAAGGGTGTCACATCAAGACTTCTTTGAGACGTTTTGACCTACTTTGAATAAGGTTAGTGATCTATATCAGCTGAATGTTTTCTTATTCTCCGCTAAGGGCTTTAACTACCTTTAACTAGCTGATATCTAAAGCGTTGTCCAAGTGTCTCTCAAAGGTTTTAATCGAATTTTCCAACTTCATCGAAAGATTAATTCACAATTCGCGCTATATGTGGACGTGAATTATTGGGCATTAGGATAAAATTATTTTCAATATGTAGAGGATAAGGTACAGCGTGATGTTCTAAACCAGTAATGGCGAACCTTTTTCCTCAGGTGGGTCAAAACTGAATTTGAAATTTTGTAGATTCAAATCGTGGGTCAAATATATAATGCGTAAAAATCTGCCGCTTTAGAGTGTAAATATTTGTGTGGAATCCCCTGCTAATCTCGTTAACTCTACCTGAGCTAGCGGCCTTTTATTTGAATGTATATTACAAGTATATAACAGATAATAGCTGAAATCCATTTCGCTATTATTATCATATTGATCGATTTCCCTACACCGTTTCGTAACTGCGCTCACTTAGACCCAACCTTAGTTATCTTAGAATCTTTGTTTAGAATCTTCAGAACTAAAAAGATCTTCTTTTGTACTGGTGGAATCGTCATACGGGGTCATACTGTGTGTCCCGGGGGTCATACGTTCGCCAAAACTGTTCTAAACAGTCCTAGGTTTGCCTTTGTGCAGTCAAAGCGCCGTGCTCAATCAAACAAACTCATTATGAGAGTACATTAATACGCCTGCCAAAATCAAAAAGCTACTGTCACCGAATGGAAATGCTGCTTGTCGAAAACTTCTCACCATGCTTTTAGAACACAAGTTCGCGCTCCTCTGGATTTTTTTACGCGCCTTTGTGAACAACATGCTGCTCCAATCTGTGTACAGTCAATCTAAAGGCTCGTGAGCCATACGCTCGACAGTTAAATTTCTTTTTTTTTTTTTAAACAAATAATTTTACACTATTTACGCCAATAATGTCAAAGAAATATTGTCCCGCACATTTCTTCCCAGAGAGGCTGGTTTAAAAATATGAAAAAACCAGAATAATGTACATTGACGGGAACTGAAATAGTTTGAAGAATGAAGAATGAAGGATTTTTTGATCAGATTAGTTTTTCGAATTTTTTGTCGATGAAAATATAATATATTTTTTTAAATTTATTGTTTGGTGTCAAAAGAAATTTCTTAAGGGACAGATTAAGGAACGAAAAGTAGTTTTTAAAATTTCATTATTTTAACACGATTTTTGCCAAAAATGTCCCACACCCTATAACACAGGTCTTTTTTTTAATTTCTCTTGAATGGCCTTTGATACTTTGAATGGCGATTCTAATTTTTCTTTATGAAAATTCCATGCCTGAAAGGATTCCAACCCGATATCTTGGCAACGTAGGGCACGTGTGGTATTGAGTTATAAAAATCTAAGTAATGCACATTAATGTGAACTGAAATAGTATGTTTATAACAAAATGTTTAATCTGATAATTTTTTACTGTTATCGATTTTTTTGCAACTCCCTACTAGCAAGATTTAATTGACTAACTAGACAACTGTCGGCAAAAGTACGCTTGCAGGTCTTTAGATCATGGGTTCCCAAAGTGGTCGATATGTCATTGTTTGGGGTCGATTCAGACTCAGGGGGGCGATGGGCTGTTGTTAAAGACCATGGTCTGGTTATTTGCTATTCTTTTCGATTTCTGGTCGTTTGATAATTTAGGATTCCCCCGGCCATCACTTGAAATTTTTGATTTCCTCGCCACCGGTCATAATTTGAAAATTTTTCAGTTTTTTTAAAGTTATCCGTATTTAAAAATATCGGACCAAAATTCTTTTTCATAATATCAAATAAACTACGGAATATTTAAAAAAAGTGATTGCAAAATTAAATTGTACTCTCAAATAGGCAACTTTTATTTAATCTAACCGACCTTATATCTCTTATAAGTTATGAGATCCTAATAATGTGAGATCACTCTATATAAATTTGGTATTAAAAATCGAGTTAAAAAACAATTGTACTCATCCAATTGTCCAATACTGAATAAAATATAATAAAATATTTAAATGAAACATACTTGAGAGTACAAGTACCTTTTGAATCACCTGCACAATCCTGTTTTGGCACAAGTTTAAATGCCGTCAAGTACCGTTCTACGACCCAATTCTCCACGCAGCTCACGTACCTACAACTCTGTCCAAAATACTAATCAACGGTCTTAATTTTATGCGAGATACATTAAATCAAAGTCCGAGACATTGGTTTGTCACGTTAATCGTAGCATTTCCTGTTCTTACTCACGATTCATCTGAGGCTAAACATCTAACTAAAACTGGGAGATAGTATTAGAGGATATTTGAAATGTGCCTATTAATTTTAGTGAATGTATGACTTGTGTATATAATTTTAATTTGATTAAATTTACATTTTATGTGAGCTTTGCCGATTTAACTAAATACTGTGTTTTAATGGTGATTTATAGAAATTTTTTTTGCTTACGTGAGTAGATTATTAGTTAAAAAATTGTTGTGAAGTGCGAAATTTCACATTTGAAAGAAATTGATGATTTATTTTTGTTATTTAACCTACGCTTTAAGACTTTTCATTTGATCGCTACATAATATTTATGTATTCCAAGCCGGCGTACCCGTTGCAGTTAAACCATCTCTCCTTCTGTCTCTCTGCTATAACTCGCCAATTAATGGCGTCTACAGAGCTTTTGTTTTTTAGTTTGTTGAAAATTATTAATTTTTAAGGCTTAAAAAAGGGGCTTCAGCCTGCGGAAAGATTTTCTAAACGCGTTGGTGCAAACCAGACTTTTATAGGATAATTATGTTCAGAGTTCTTAGCATTTGCTTTTAGGGAATTTATTTATATACAATTTTAATGTTTTCGCCTGGTTTTAATTACTTAAAAAAATCAGGGACCTTAACTCACAGGATCCCTGAATTAAGTTATATTAATGTTATACAACAGGTATATTTTACCATAAAGGAATGAACACGCTGGTATATATATATATATATATATATATATATATATATTTAATTTGGAGTAGCCGTACTTTTAAAAAATCCGAATTTACTATTGCAGTTCACATGTATGTGTATTTACAATATTGCTTTTTTGAAAAAAATGCTCTAAAATAAAAGATTAAAAAAATCGTCTATAACTTGGGTTTAGTTTGGTACCCCGCTCAAAAAATAATTATGGCATAAATATAGACCCAAGGCAACCACCCAAGGGGGGGGCCACCGAATTTCTAAGTTACGTTTTTTTTTATCGCTTGGTCTTCCTAAACAAAGTTGATAAACCTAGTAGGGGGTCTAAATAAAATTGTACAGGGAGGGGGTCAAAAAGTGTAATTACGCCACTGTTTAGGTTAAGCTGATTTTACCGTACAGACAGACACAGGGACGGACTGGCCATCTAGAAGTTTGGGAAAATTCCCGATGGCCGGAAGGATTTTTGAGAGTTTTGGGGCTGTGCTTCATATATAATTTACTACAAATGGGTCGGTCGGGTTCTTCCCGTAATCAGATCATCTTCTGGTAAAAATTTAGGTCCCAGTCCGTTCCTGGGCAGACACATGACTGTATAATATACAGGGTTGTTTTGGGAACTATTGCATTGCTACCTTCTTTATTATAAGAGCTACAAAGGGGTTAAATTAGGAAAGTTGAAATATTTTACTCTACAAATATGAACATTAAATAAGATGAAATAAATTTTAAAAATCAAGTCATAGTAATAAGTTATTAATTGTTATTAATAAATGAAAAATAATAACAAATTCATTAAAACTTAAATTTTAGCATTGACATCATCTTAGTAAAATGGGTGGCTATGAAACATGGAGATTATATGTGTTTTACTTGGAATATACTTATTTAATCAAGTCTTAATAACTTTTTAATATTGGGTTTAGACCCACAGTCCCTTATGATTTGTTAAATAAAAACACATTTTCTAAACGGTGGACTTAAAAAATATAGTTTTTTTTTTTGTAATTACTCGTTCATTTGATGTTTAATTGTGTTTCCAATTTAATATTCTTATTACCGACCGCCAACATATATAAGGGAGGTATTGTGATCATACCGATTTTGACATTTCGAGATTTCGATGGATCTCCACGAATTGAGGACCCTACATAACGTTTTGACTATTTTTAGCATGTCTGTCGGTCTGTCTGTTCGTCTGTCTGTCTGTGTACACGTGCAAAGCAAATTCGGCTAAAAGTATTTTTATGAAACTTCATATTTAAGCTTTTGACATGAACGGAACGAGTTGATCAACTTTTGGTAAAAATCGGTTGACTAAAAATGGGAATCGATTTTAAGATTTTTGTGAATATTTCATAACAGAAAAATATTTTGAAAAAAATTATTTAACAAAAGTTGCTGTTAAGTCAATAACTAACAACTTTTATTTGAGACATTTTTTGATAAAACGAAAATTTTTTGAAATTTTATCGAAATTTTGTCCGAAATATCTATTTTTTCATACTTATATGTAACGTTTCCATGGTCATGATAAATAATATCTCTGTTAGAAAATATAGGGCCAAGTTATTTCTACTCTACTATTAGAATGTATTTTATACAAGTACTTTGTGATGGCGGTCGGTCCTGTGGTAGCCACAACTGATCTTTCTTAATTTAACCTCCTTTATATCTCTTATAATAAAGAAGTATGCAATGCTTAAATAGTTCCCAAAAACATAATGTGTATGGTCTTTCCATTACTAGAGAGTAAGTGCAGATATTTCAAGATTTAAGTTGGCATCCTCCTGTATCTCCCCAAATATTCATGTACAACAGATAAAATACTTAGGAAACAAAATATGTTTTTTATTTCAAACAATTTTTGTAATTTTTTATGGTTTTTAAGGTTTTTGCTGTTAAACAAATAATAAGTAAAATATTTCAAGTTATTTAATTAACTATTCCCCAAAACCCCCTTTTAAAATCAAAATTTTGAAACTATTTAATTTATTTTCGAATCCTAATTTGTTGTGTCGCCATACCAAATTACGTGAAAAAATGTCCAACCGTTTTTGAGCAAATCTCGAACAAACAGACAGAAATTTATTTCTAGATGGATATTGTCTTATAATCCTGAAAAGTGTAGAAACGTAGTCTTAGGACGAATAAATCAAATAATAAAAATTGATGTGAAGTGTGAATTTTCACACATTTCAGGGTTTTGCAGGTATTTAGTAAGTGAATGATGATTATTTGGGATGCCAAAACAAATTTTATATTAAAATTTATTTTTTTGTTAATATTAATTCGAACGCCTAATACAATTATTTAGGTTTCTAAATATGTGCAGTATTTTTTTTTTATATAGCAAGGTTCTTTAAGATTTTGAAAAATGCGCCTATGGCTTTCATTGGTTGTTATAAGCTCCGCCCCTATGATTTCGTGTATATTGAAACAGAATTTAATTATAATTTCAACAATTTCCACTGGTTATTAAATTTACGCTTTTAAAAATTAAATGTAATATTTGCCAAAATATAACTAGAATTTTGACAAAATAATTTAAACATAAAAATGCAAAAAAAAGCAAAAAAAAATATTGTCTTTTCTTGTGGGGATCGAACTGACTTAGTTGGGTGAAAAAGCCAGCGCAAGTACCACTACACCAATATAAGCTTTCCATTCGGGCGTGTTACAAAGCTATAACTTGTGTACATTATTAGCCAAAAAACAAAAAATGCATTTTTTTCCGAAAACAATCTGATCAAAAATTCCTGTTGTACCTACTATTCCGGTTCATACCAATATACATTACTTAGAATTTTTTCAGATTTTTAGTTTAAACCATCTGGGCTACAGGGTGTGGGACAAAATTTTTTTTGCACAATTTTGACAAAAATCGCTTAAAAATAATTTATTTTGCAAAAATAAAAATTTGATCGTTAATCCACGTATCAAGAGCTTTCATTTGATACCCTACTCAGAATTATAAAAAAATATTTTTATTTTCGATGAGCACATATTTGTTTATATTTTTAGGGGGATATGTTTTTTAGATGTTTTAGTATTTTTCCTATGTGCGGGTCAAAGAGTTGTATAAGCATGCCAAATTACAACTCTCTAGGTTTAGCTGTTTGGCTACAATTTTTGCCGAACAGACAGACAGACAGCCAGACGACAAAATGACGGTATAAGGGTTTTTTGGTCATACCTACAAAACCCTACAAATGGAAACCTCAACTCAATAGCCCCCAATTTTATTTTTATAGCAAATGTTCAGGTCATCTGCATATCCTAAAATCAATATAAGGCCGAACTAAATTGAACGTACATATGTCGATCGAATTGAACTAAAGGCATGTTCTACTTAAGAAAGCAGTTTTAGAACAATTTAGTTATGAATTAAAGTTTGTGCTTGACACCATATTTATCCTTTCTTTTTGAAAGTAGTTTACTTAGAAACAGGTCCAATATAAATTTGGATGTTAATGAAACATTTAATTTTAGTAATAATTAGAGTATTCATACATTTTAGCAGCATTAACAAGAACATTAGTTGCACACTACTGCTTTATGAAAGAATTTTAATAACGTATTTATAATTAAAATTATTATGCTAAAACGCACATAATTTTTTATTATAAAGAAAGCTGCTACAAATTGACTGTTATAATAATAAAATATCGATTAAATTACAAAATGTTCACTATAAAGTCATTGTCACGATAATGTGCATGTAAAATCACTATAAACTGTTTATAACTTTTTACGTGCAACTTTTATATAGTGCTTATGTCCACGTATGGTTTTTTTTCGTCTGCCAATTGATAGATGGTACATAAAAGCTAGTGTGAATTAGTAATGTTTGAGATAATTAAACCTTTGAATGCTGTGGAGCACGCTAGAAAGATGACAAGTATTATTTGCATTGTTTCCTATTTCTAAATTAAGGCTGATCGAATAATTATTAACTCTTACTGCTATTTAAAATGTACCCCACAAAATGTGTATAAAATGATCGTTCTTGAGTTTTATAAATACCATAAATACTTTATTTACCTACATATGAAACAATGTAGGTAAATAATTTTTTCATTTTTTATTTTAAACACCTAATATTAATTAATTTATTTTTCAAGAATTTTATTGGTTATTTTTAAGTAAAAGGCGGGGTCAACTCGGGCAAATTCCCTGATTATTGCAAAGCAGCTACGCATAAACAACCAATTCAGTATGAATCTCTACGTAGCAGTAGCAGGTTGGGCGTATACTATGCTTTGCTAGAAAATTAGTTGGTTAGTATGAAACAGGATTTTATGAATGTTGGACGTATGAAAAAATTGCAATTGAAAATATTGTAATTTCAGCTAAAAATACATTTTTAATATATTCCATAGTAAACCTGAATACAAATTATTAATAAATTATTTATTTACGATAAAATAAAAATGAGGTACATTTGTACCCCACACTATTGGTATCGCTTGGTAAAACTATTTTTACATATGACATTTTATAATATGTTGAGGTGTGTTTTGATACTTTACATATATGTGTTTACATATATCGAACTTATAGTAATTTCTAAAAGCCTGTTTTATTTAGTTTGTTGTTTATTTGGCAGTTTTGTGTTTAGTTATATATTTTCTTATAGATATCTTATAGATTTCCATTTGATATTGTGTGTAGTGCATAGTTTTTTAGGTTAAATTCAACGTTTTTCTAATTTCTTTTCTTTGATCATATTTTTGGATCACATCAGCCCTTTTTAGGACTATTTAGCCTATTAGAATAGTTTATTTGTTTCTATTCTGTTCTTATTCTTATATTTTCATTTCATTTCGATATAAATGACATTACTAATGAAATTACGTTCGTTAAAGGGATGCTATGTAGACGTACTAAATATGATGTCACAAAAACATGTGATGTTTCAAGTGACGCAACTGCACTGATACGCCGATTACCCTATACTCAAATAACTAATAAAATTATTACCAAAAAAGTGTGGATTTGGATGAGATTATAGAATAAATATTGTTCTAGACAACCGGCATTATGTTGGCTTCTCACTTTTATTAAATACCTACAAAATCCTAGAATGTGTGATAATTCACAACAATTTTTTATTTAATATTTGTTACAATGTAGGTTTATTTGATGAAACCGAAAGTATAACAAGTAAATTTTAATAACGAATACGTGAGCGTTTTTCTCATTTTTACAATTATATTCGTTGTTATTTAGCATACGTGCATGTTGAATGTTCCTAGCAACAATAAAACAGAAGAAAGTAATTCTGTTTTTATTCTAAAAACGTGATTTAGTTTATATTCAGCGTTTTGAAACAACAGGAAGAGGCCGGAATCATGGAAATGCGAGCAAACGCTTTTTTTTACGTATATGACTCCGTAAGCAGATAGTCAGATCAATTCTGTAAAAATTTACTGTGTAGTAACGTTACTACAAGATAGAATATTATAAAAAGTATAATGACTTACATTCATGACAGTAACTGACCTTGCTCATAGAGACACATTTAGTTACTATTTTCATAGTAACTGAGTTACAGAATTGGTCTGATTGACAGGTCCTACTTAAGAGGAACCTGCAAACTTTACATAAGGGAAATAAATTATATTATCCTTCATAATGCAAATTAATGATGTTAAAAAACTTTAATCCTTTTAAAATATGCAGATTTTACTTACGTTTCTTTTTTAATCCTGATCATGGCAATTAATCATCTCATTCCCATTACTCCATTTTGTTGCGCAAATTTCTGAAACAGAAGAAGAGAAATTAGTATTTCATACAATTCAAATATTCCGTATGATCTGTTATTGTACTTATTCTTGTATTATTTAATAGCTATTATTAAGAAGAAATTAATTTCATTACAAAAATTAGAAATTTAAAAATATTTTGTTATGAAATTTTGAGAACAATCGACTTCGTATAGAAACTTAAATGAATGAAACAAATGAAAAAATTTATGGAGACCTATTATCATTTAAACTCAGAAATTTTGATTTTCAGAAAGTTTTTTATAATTTATTCTTATATAATTACCCACCAAATTAATTTTTGGTATGAGGTATAGAATCTAAAGTCATAAAGTAGTCTTAAAACAGATTACGCAGTCTTATGTCAGGTTACATAAAAGTTGAACTAGATATAACCTAAAACTAGATATAAAACACAAAATTACCTGTGTTTTGTATTGAGTTTTAATTTGTATCTAGTTTTAAGACTTTTAGGCAACTGGGCATTAAATAAGTTTCTTCATCCATTCGTTAATAATTATGCTATTATTTAGGTGCAAATTTCTAATCACGTTCGTAATAAGACTGTGACACTTTTTTGTAACTAATAAAAAGCCAAAGATCGCCAGGAATCATCTTCTGATGTACTATTTGAGTCCACTACGGAATTTGACATTCTCTCCATTACTTTTGTAATCCATTGCAATTTTTGACGTAGAATTTACGTTTTTCCGATCGTTTATGTGACTGACTTAAGAAATTGCTTGTATCGTTTTGACGTTACGGAAGAACTTGTTAACAATCCCTCACAATAAAATGAGATTTGAAGTTATATACGGCTTGAAAGAACAATGACGTATATAACAACGCATGTGAAGGACGTGCGCCAATGCTAGCGCGAATGGTGTGCAGGGAAAAAAGCTCGAATTCGGAGATTGGTACGAAAATCTGCGCTCATAACTCTCGAACTAAACGCCGTAGAGAGGTCGGTATTATTTCATATAAAATCGATTACTTCACTCGAGTGGAAAAAAAAAGTGTTGTAAGGTGCCTAAAAGTGGTGATACATACCTCCGAGCTGTACCATGCCTAAGAAAAATACTGTTGAACGCATGAGAGAGTACCGCAAGGCTTTGGTATAGACCGAAAGTACTAAGGCCTCCAAAGACCCCAAAAGGTGCTGAGCGCATCTGAGAATATAAAACCAAATAATTCGCAGAGTAAACTTCGACGTCTACGGCTCCTCAAACCAATATCGTCCCAACGTCCGATGTATAAATTACGAAACGGTTTTTCGACAACGAGTTTGGTCATGTGTGCAACATTTGTAATCGTCAAGCATTCAATAAAATATACTTACACAATCAATATCACGAAAGTCACCAAAGTAAATTCTACACCCAAAATCTCTCGGACCTCTCTAAAGGGTTTTTGCACTTAAGACTTCAATATATTACGTAAAAACTTCTATCTAATTTTTAAAATTAATAATAATGTTATTAATAGTACGTCAGGATGCGATTTTTCGTTCCGAAAATACAAAATTGCTGAAAGAATTTTATTTACGGAACGCAGTTACTGTAGTTTGATGGCATGGTTACTAACCAAAACAACCAAAATCGAATCCGGGCTTTTCTTGGTTTCTTACTCCTATCCACTTTTATGGCGCGAAATAGTCCTCTGTTCAAATAATCCATAATAAATTCATCATCATCGCTTTTAATGAATCAGTTAAAAGTATATCGTTTAATAAATATTGTTGATAGATATTTCTATATACATATGTAATGTGTACCACAGAATATTCAGGTTATGATTTTTAACAGAACTGTCATTTCAATAAAGTGTCCCTTAATTAATTAACTGCCAACAAAAATCATTACTAATCGCAGCTAAATATCTGGTTCCTCTCTTACATTTACGTTATATACTGTAAGTTTATAAATGCTTTTTCTTTATTTTTAACACCGTGTTTAACAATAAAAAGTAACCTATATTTAAGCATTTAAAGCAAAAGTTTTAAAAGCAACTTAAATTGTAAATACACTGCAACTAAATACACTTTAAGTAGTAATTGTTACATTAATTACGTACGAGTTTACTCTCTGTAAAAATGCATGTTATTCAGGGTGAAACTTTTAAATCATTCTCTCATTCTCTCTTATAAACATGATAGAGCATTAAATCAGAGCTGCAACATGTACAATAATTATAATACAAGTAACAAGCATGAATACGTAATATGACCTTCGGCAAGGTGAAGAAGCACTCTACTTAACACGCCAATACAACAATACAACGTGTTCTGTACCAGAGAAACTGTATTTCCAGTTACACCCATATGAACCTTATTATAATCAGTCGAAAGCATTTGTAACCTTGTTCAATTTTATATATTAATCCAGCAACTCTGCTCTTACAATTATGAGCTATTCAAAAATGCTCAGATGCTATGTATATGTGTTAATACGTCACAGAAAGAGTTACTAGTGTGTAGTTACCGTATGTGTATAACGTTGGCCAACGCTGGTACCAACGTTGGATGCAACATTTAGTATTAGTGGGCATTTGTATGTAACGGGTGTTTTTTTAGAGGTGTGGGACTTTAAAATGAAATAAAACACATAAAAATCGTGGTAATGGCTATGGTATTGGCTTCATTGGAAACATAATTTTATGCCATTGGTATTTAAATATGATTTCGGGCATATGGACGCGGGTTGGCTCGAATAAAGCTGGAAATAAAGCTCGAATAAAGCTGCTAATCTGGAAATCCAATTTTCGACCACTTTTTGGAGCAGTTGCATATCGGCAGAACGCTGCGAATGTTGTCTTCCAAGTCGTCCATCGTATCTGGTTTATCGGCGTAGATTAGCAACTTCACATATCCCCACAGAAAATAATCTAAAGGTGTTAAATCGCACTATCTTGGAGGCCAATTCACAGGTCCTTTCACGCGAAATTATGCGCTAATCGAATGTTTCCTTCAATAAATCTATTCAGGCGCACGACTGTAGTATGTTGCGTCGTCTTGTTGAAACCACAACTCTTCCACATTAATGCCATTCAACTGGGGAACGAAAAAGTCAGTAATAATGGCTCTATAGCGGTCTCCATTGACTGTAACGTTCTGGCCGACATAATTTTTGAAGAAATAAGGACCAATGATTCCACCCAACAGTGACTTTTTATAGATGTAACGGCGTCTCAATAATGGCTTGTGGATTTTCTTCACTCCAAATGCGGCCATTTTGCTTGTTGACGTAGCCACACAACAAAAAATGAGCCTCATCGCTGAATAAAATTTTGTGGTTCATTGTGCTTAGAATTTACATACAGAGATATCACAATCACAGAAGATGGAGTTTTCCAAATTTTGCAACAGCAAAAGAGGAAATTAGAAATTACTCTTTAATTTATGATTATTGTTTATTTTCGGTTATTTATATTTTTACCTCCAGTTCGTTTGCTAATCAAGCAGGTTCCTAATAAACTAGCTAATAGTTATTAGGCACGTAATTTATTTATGGTAAGAGAAAGAATAATAGTCACTCAGCTTTTTGGACAATACGTATATTTTAGAAACACAACGTTTCGCTAAACCATTGTTAGCTTCCTCAGGTGCTATAAAGAACAATAACCTTAGTAAACTAAAACATATAATAATCTGTTGTAACATTACCTATTCTAATGTTACGTTAAATAAACATCATAAACATCATCCATCACAGAAAATCTGGCGGTTGCAATGACTAACCATTAGATATAATGGCTGAAAATCTTAGCAGATAGGAAATAAGAAAACAAGGAGAACAATAGGTTTTAAATTGTTTTACCAGAATTTTACATGAATTTAAATTACAAAATACCAAAATCTATGGTCCAACATCTGAGGATAACAGAAATATCCAAAAATAAAACAAGTTAAAATACCTACATATATATTTTGTACTTATATTTCCTATCATTCCTGTATCTGAAGGTTTATGAAGTGTGTGACCCAGCCACCCATTTTTTAAGCTACTAGTCCCCATTTTTTGCGTTTAATCTGCTGCTAGGAATTCGTAATTATGGAAAGCTTTTTCCTACAGCTTTTCAATAATAACTTAAACCAAGAAATAATTTTTATAAAAATAGGTTAACACTGAATTATAATTTTCTTTGTATTATTCCACAAGATGAGTCATCTATACCGCTCCTTTAATGCTCTATAATTTTATAACATAAATATATTACACATTTGTAATTTATTTGCATTTAAATGCATTTACCATGTACAGTTAAACAATAAATAATGGATATTACACTTGAATAAATCTTATGCATCGAGACTGCACAGCATCACAACATTTATCACCCATTCGCCAATATAACATTTTACATAATATTTTTCTCATGATCAGAGTTAGATTATAAGTTTATAATAATTAAAATGTTCAGGAACATGTTTAATAACAAGCTTGTCAAAATTGACGCGTATTCAATTACTTGGTCACGTATTTTATTTAAAATCCATCATTATGTATTATTATTAACGGCGATGAAATAATATTTCATGTTTAATATAATGAGATCGTTCGTTTTAAAAAAGTTCTACATAGATTTGATATTAGAAGTAATCCCATGAAGTAGAGTAAAAAAAAAATGGTGATACATAAAAAGGTGGCATGCTTCGTGACTAACAGACATAGTACCTTAATAAAATACACCAGTTCTGGTGGAAAAATCGCTAAAATCACTAAAACAAAGTATAGATTGACGGACTGTGAAAACTTCAGCACAAAGACAAATAATTTAATTTGAAATAAACAAACATTTTCGAAAATAAATTTTAGGCAAGCCTGTGGCCGAAGGAGTTAAATCATTTGTACGTGCTGTTAGTTCGCTAACCAAGGATATAGACGTGAGTTCAACTACTGCTTATGTCAAATAATTTGTGAGAAAAAAAAAAAAAATTATACAAATTACAGGTTTTGCTTAACCGTTCGCAACCGGCTATTAACTGTAGGTGCCTTTCTGTGTACTCTAAAAAGTGGACGTAATACTGACCATATTACTCTTGAATTGTCATTTTGTCGTCTGTCTGTCTGTCTGTCTGTCTGTCTGTCTGTCTGTCTGTCTGTCTGTCTGTCTGTCTGTCTGTCTGTCTGTCCGGTAAAAATTGTAGCCAAACGGCTAAACCTAGAAAGTTGAAATTTGGCATGCTTATACAACTCGTTGACCCGCACATAGGAAAAATACCAAAACATCTAAAAAACATACCCCCCTAAAAATATAAACAAATTTGTGCTCATCGAAAAAAAAATATTTTTTTATAATTCTGAGTAGGGTATCAAATGAAAGCCCTTGGTACGTGGATTAACGATCAAATTTTTATTTTTGCAAAATAAATTATTTTGAAGCGATTTATGCCAAAATTGTGCAAAAAAATGTTTGTCCCACACCCTGTAGCCCAGATGGTTTAAACTAAAAATCTGAATAAATTCTAAGTAATGTACATTGATGTGAACCGGAATAGTACAACAGGAATTTTTGATCAGATTATGTTTTTGGAAAAAAACGCATTTTTTGTGATTTTTGGCTAATAATGTACACAAGTTATAGCTTTGTAACACGCTGTACTGGAACGTGTATGCTGGTGTAGTGATTTTGCGCTGGCTTTTCACCCAAATAACTCGATCCGAAAGGGGTCGAAACCTGCGAGAAAATACAATATTATTTTTTGTTTTTTCTTTTAATTTTTATATTGTTTAAATTATTTTTTCAAAATTCTAGTTATATTTTGGCCAATGTTGCATTTAATTTTTAAAAGCGTAAATTTAATAACCAGTGGAAATTGTTGAAATTATAATTTAATTCTGTTTCAATGTACACGAAATCAGAGGGGTGGAACTTATAACAACCAATGGAAGCCATAGGCGCCATTTTTAAAATTTTTAATGAACCTTGCTATATAAAAAAAAAAATACTGCACATATTTAGAAACCTAAATAATGGTATTAGGCGTTCGAATAAAATTAATAAAAAAAATAATTTTAATATAAAATTTGTTTCGGCATCCCAAATAATCATCATTCACTTACTAAATACCTGCAAAACCCTGAAATGTGTGAAAATTCACACTTCACATCAATTTTTTAATAAGCTTAAAGTTCTTTTCTCTAATATCCATATATCTCTTCTTTTTCCGAACATCTGCCACATTTTAGCTGAATAGTTTATTTACAATCCCTAGATTACTAAAGTACCCCACTTCATGAAGCCTGTGTATTAGCAATTTGGAGGAAAAATGGCGAAGATGGCGAACAGCTGTTGTAGCTGATACGTACTTTTACAATTTGTTTAAAATGCCTTCTTGTTTTATAAGATCTTGCAAGAATAAGTCTGAAAATGGTTTTCAACTATTTATAATGCCACATGAAAGAATAAGAATATAAATTTGGGGTAGATTTATAAGAAGTGATTTATCGGATTGGTCAGTTATTTGTGAGGTTAATTCATGGTTTGTATATTTATTTTTTGAGGAAATCAATCATTTGTAACGCTTTAGGCTCAATTTGGTAATGAACAATTTTAACAAATTCGATTTGATGATTGAAAATTACTTCGGGAAGATACATTGCCTAGGATATTACCCCAAATGAACAGTTAGAAGATGTTTAAAACAACAATGATAGGGGAAATGTGCATATGATGGCATACTTAACTTTAATGCATCATTGGTCCCTTATCTGAAAATGTAAAAAATAATATATGGCATGTATATATTCTCTATATCGTAATGATTAATAAGGACCATCATAATTTTGAATTATTTCGTATTTTGTTAAGATATTACCTAAAAAAAGAAAATGCAAATATGCCATCGTAGACAAAAGTTGTTCCTATGATGGCACACTATAAATAAATAGTCAAATTAATGAATTAATGAATTTATTTTCATATTATTTTCAAACAAAAATTACAATTTCATGGATAGTGTTGATATTTTACAAAATAAGCTTGGTTGTAACATAGGTTATAGGAAATAAAGTACAGAATATTCCCTAGGGAATAAAGTAACACTTTATATGTCAAAAATCAAGTAGGTATATGAAGTCCGTCTTACATCCAATCCGGAAAAAAAATCTTTTAAATAATTATAACTTAAAATATATTTGACTGGCAGTAATATAATCAAACCATAAATGGCATACCTATGCCATCATAGGAAACATATCAGTATACCATCATAGGAAAAAGTCACCATTTTTATTTAATCAAACATTATCTGCGAGGTAATAAATATAACCTTAAATTGAGTATATTAGTAAATATACAAAACCTACAGATTACATGCATGAAAATTTCATATCTCTATTTAGCGTAATAAAAACACAATCTTATAATACATACAGCAACTAATAACTTCATCACTTACCTAAATTTACATTTGTTTACTACAGAAACGAAATGCTCGCAAACGGCACGTAAATTAACCACAACTAAGGAAACAGACATATATGTGAGTAAATCTATTAATTTGCACGCCAAAACCAACACTTTTTAAAATATTACAAATATGCCATCATAAGAACCATGCCGTCATAGGCACATTTCCCCTAATTGTGCAATGCCTCAATGTTTTAATGAAAATGGCGACACAGATGAGATGGCTTATGACACTGATTTAGCAGAAAGTGCAAATGATACCTACCATTGCATCCATTCCACATCGAATTAGCTTCCAGGTTTAAAAACTGGCGCTTAAATTTCGAGTCAAAATGGTGGCAAATCGCGGTACTTTAATAATATATGGCCTTAAAGGTTATTGATTTTTATCCATTGACTACAAAATAACATACTCATTGTCTTTGATTAAATTAATTTTACTTTAATATTTAATGTATACACTAGATGGTTTGAAAACCACCGGCAAGTACGAGCCCTGTCCACTTTCAGTTGGCCCAGCTATGAAATTTTCAGTTTCTTTAGAAATTATTAAATAATAAGTAAAAGTAAATACTGATTTGTACATTTTTTGACAATATGATCATATTAGAAGCAAAGGGGTCAAAATTTATTCCGTAATATTTAATTTGTGATTATAAAAATAATATTCGTAAAACAAACGTATTTTTTGAGTTCATGTATTCTTGTACTGTATATAAAATAACTGGGTTTTTGCGGTAGCTATGCGTAGTAGGCGTTGGAAAACAAAGTTTGTTTATTGACTGTGATGTATTAAAAGTGTTAAGTCTAAATAATTTTAAAACATGGGCAAAAGCAAAGATATTGATGAAAAAATTCGGATAATCATTGTGAACTTAGCAAAAACAGGAAAAACCAATTCCGAAATCAGAAAATTATTAGGTTTGTCAAGATACAGTATTAGAAATATTGTAAAATTGTACAAAACAAGTGGTTCAGTTTCCCTAAAGCCCCAGTACGTGAAGAAAACTACACTGACGGACAATGACAAACGTGCATTGAAAAGAATTATTAAGGATAACAGACGTGCTAACTACAGTCAATTGAGTGTACTGTAGAGCGATGTTGTTGGAAAATGTGTTTCAAGGTCTACATGTCATAAGGAAGCTAAAAAATTAGGATTTAAAACCTATAAGGTAATATTTTTTTAATCGGACTCTTAAATGTATAATTACAGAAATTTATAAAACTTTCTTAGGCCAAGGAAAAACCATTGTTGACGTCTAAGCAAAAGAAAAACAGGTTGAAATGGGCAAGAGAACATAAAATATGGAATTGTGAAAAGTGGAATAGCGTGCAATAGAGCGATGAATCTAGGTTTGAAGTCTGTATAGGGGACAACCAGAGCAGAGTTGTTCGTCAGAAACATGAAGCATATCATCCCGATTGCTTGAAAAGGAAGGTGAAATTTCCAGCATCTGTCATGGTGTGGGGTTCAATGTCTGCAAGAGGTGTAGGAAAACTTCACTTTATCGATGGCATTGTTAACACAGCCAAATATTTAATTATTTTAGAGGTGTCTCTGTTGCCTACTATGGAACATGCATTAATCTCTGGGGAGGATTTTATTTTTCAACAAGATGGAGCCGCTTGCCATACGTCAAAAAAATCTTTGAAATGGTTCCGTGATCATTCTATTCCACTTTTAGAGTGGGTTTCAAGTAGCCCAGACTTATCCCCCATAGAGACACTTAGGCACGAAATGAAAAAACGATTGCGTATAACACCGGCTAAAACAATTCCAGAACTAAGACTAAAGCTTCAAGAAATATGGGATAATTTTACTCCTCGACAATGCCAAGACCTTGTAGATACTATGCCTAGAATAATTAATGCCGTTATAAAAATGAAAGGTGACGTTACCCAGTGGTAACTTCTGAAATAGGTTTCCACGTTAATGGCTTTCCAATGGAAATATTATTTTTTTTCTTATTAATTTACTTTAATAGTTGTAAATATTAATCGTAAATCTCTAAAATGTTTAATTGAAAATAAAATATTACCTAGATTTCATAAGCTATTCGCATTCTGTTAATTGAACACCAATAAGTAAAAATTTCGTAGCTGGGCCAACTGATAGTGGACACGACTTGTAATGTGATACTCGACTAAACTTTATCGCTAGAGTAAAATTTGCTCTAGTTTGAGCATTTTTAAAAGTATGCTTATATGAAAACTAATTCGAATTTATCTATACGAATCCGATTACAATCCGCCTTAGAAAAACAGGTACTGAGCCGGATACGAATTTTATTTTTTGCGGATCATCCGCTGATATGGATACGGATATCTTGCACAGCACTAGTAAAAACATTTTCATCCTGTATGTTACATCACGACAACTCACCATCTCGCATTTTTCTTATGGTTCAGCAATTTTTGCGTGAATTTTTGTTCCCAAAACTATAGAGTTCGTTTCAAAGATGCTGTTACAAACGATTGAAGAAGTAAAAAATTCAGAAACTGATTTAAAAGCAATTCCAAAAAGTTTTAAAATATCGCACCACGGCGAGAACAGTGACACTACTCAAAAAATGACCATTTTGAGGTTCTATCAGTGGTAAATACGTATGGGTACACGAAACACGTCACATCTCTAACTCGCAATTTATCCGCCAAAAGGCAGTTGTGCCAGTTTTGTCAGAGACCTCACCTGTTTTTACCTGGGAACACCACACATTCAAGAAGAGCTGATTTACAGATCCATAATATTATTCTATAGAATATAATAGAATTTATTTTTTATTTCTGAATATATTAGACATTATAAATTTTATCCAACACCTCAGCACCTCATAAGCTGAATTTTTATGATATTATTATAACTATTATTAAATATAGGATACTATTATTATTACATGTAATTAGGACTCTTAGTCTTGTTTGTAATAAGAATAAATAAATAAATTTACTGCCAAAAATACTTATCTGATATTTAAAAGAAGCTTATACTATTTCAATATAAGTTTTATAGTGTTCTTTTATTTGTTATTTCTCAAATACTGCATTTTTGTCACTGTTCTTTCCGGGATGCGATATATGTTTTCAGAAGAATGTGGAAAAGACGCTGACATCCATATAGCTGCAGAAGAGCAGTTTTCAAAAGTTATATATTAAATGTAAAATAATTTTTCATTAATAAACTTTTATGAAACATTTTTTTTATTTCGTATGTACTTTAAGGCAGTGTTTCTCAACCTTTTCTGGCATGGGACCCCCAGAAATTATATCAATATTGTCTGCGGCCCCCTATATATATGGTGTATCAAGATAGAGGGAGCACGAATTTTCTGGAAAAGACAACGTGTGAGCAAGTTGCGAAAAAATTTGAACTAAAATTTATATAAAACATTAAATGGTAGTATTGTTATTTTCCGGAAGTACAGGATATTAAGGACTGTTTCGGATTGTTATATGAAAAGAAGCAACTTTTACTTAAACATTTTTTCAGTATCTTTTACGGTTGACAAAAAATTATAATATATATGACGATTATATTCCCTACAACGACTTGAAAGTAAAGTATTTTTATTTACATGTGTTCAAAGTGCCTTATATTTTGATTTAAACACATTCGCATCCTTGCTCTTGAGTTATCTGTAGCTCGGAGAGTAATAAAAAAAATATAATAAAAAATATTGCACTTTTAAGTCGTACCTACTTCAAAGTACAACTTGAATTTTGATTGCTTTTGATCAGTTTGTTTAGCAAAATCCCATTTTACTCATTATAAAGTTAGCTAGTGACAACTTTAGAAAATTAATACTCCATTTAGTTCCGCTTAAACGTTTGAAATAGCCTGTAGCTTAAATTAGTTGTCAAAATAAGTAATTAGATAGAATAATAAATAAAATATTTATTTTATTTATGTTATGAAAGGTATATTTTTCTGAATATAAATATAAGACTCGTATTAATAAATATGAATAAAATTTATATCTTGCAAGATTGAGCGCATTGCTATTATATTTTCATGTTTTGATCTTGTATGACTTATGACGGCCTGTATGACGGCCCCCCGGTTGAGAAACGCTACTTTAAGACAATTAATTTTATTACAAATATTTAATTTAATTTTACTTAGTTCAATAATAGCAGCAGATAGATTGAAGATAACAAAAAGTACATTATCTTTAATTCGATCAACATTAAACAACAAATATTAAATAAAACCAGAATTTATAAAACGATTTTAACGCGCAACATTATCAAGATCATTGTTATAAATTTAATTAAATAACTTCGTTATTTTAAAATGTATTAAAGATAGAAGATAAAGGAATAAGTCGAGATTGTAGTACTCCCATCAGATGTTGTTTAAAAAGAGGAAACTGTTATTGCTATTATCTTACAGACAAATCACATAAAATGAACTGTAATGAATCTTCCTCAAAAGACTCTTTTTTAATGAGTTGCTTTGTGTGAATATTGCGGTATTGTCACAATTATTTTGCAATATTTCTTCTTTTAATACAATTTGTGTCTGTAACAAATAATTTGTTCCTGTATAATAATGCATAAGGTAGTCAAGCACATCATGAGATTTCTATTCATAAATGAACTGCTTAAAATATTCTATTTAGGGGAAGGTACAGTGCCAATTGCACTGGTTCCTTAATCGCACCATCCATTAATTCACATTATAACTTCAGTTCTGCTAATTTCTCAAAATAAACGATTATTGTTATTATTTTTTATGCATACTTGAGGAAATGCTTTTCACCTTCGCTGATAAATTAACACATACTTATATTTAATACTATAGCTTCAAGTTTTTGCGAAACAGCCACTCATGTTTAACCAACCGTTGTTAAAAAAATCTCAACAGATTATATGATTCTATTGATTAAAATTGACTTCACTTCTTTCTTAAAGGATTTTATATTATTTATTTCCTTTAAAGATGTAGGCAAATGAATAAAATTTACAACCATTATAACCTAATACTATTTTCAAATAGTGTAAAATTGTACTTGTTAGTGTTAAGTTCATTTTTGTGTCGAGTGTTATGCTGATGCTGTGGGCATAGGCGCCCGCAAGGGGGGCAAGATGGGTCAGTTGCCCCTCCCTGGATTTCGGAACCAATTATCAATTCGTATCTTAGAAAAAAAAATTATATTATTTAAATATAACATTCATAAAAAAAATCAGCTGCCACCACAGGACCGCCCGCCATCGTAAGTACTTATATAAAATACATTCTAGCTGCAGAGTAGAAATAACTTGGCCTAATATTTTCCAACAGAGATATTATTTATCATGACCATGGAAACGTTACATATAAGTATGAAAAAATTTTACAGAAATTATTCGAAATTTTTCGTTTTATCAAAAAACGTCTCAAATAAAAGTTATTAGTTATTGCTTTTATAGCAACTTTTGTTCAATAATTTTTTTCGAAATATTTTTTTGTTGTGAAATATTCACAAAAATCTTAATATCGACACGAGTAAACTCTCATTTTTAGTCAACCGAATTTTACCAAAAGTTGATCAACTCGTGCCAATGATGGCAGAAGCTTAAATATGAAGTTTCATAAAAATCCTTTCAGCCGAATTTGCTCTGCACGTGTACACAGACAGACAGACAGACGGACGGACGGACGGACGGACAGACACACAGACAGACAGACGGACGGACAGACAGACAGACCGACAGATATCATGCTAAAAATAGTCAAAACGTTATGTAGAGACCTCAATTCGTGGAGATCCATCGAAATCTCGAAACGTCAAAATCGGTATGATCACAATACATCCCTTATATATGTTGGCGGTCCTGTAAAAAGATTGTTTATTATTATATTTTTGCTTTAGCAACTTTATTAGCCAGGATAGTTCTTATTTACTAAATCGATGATTTTTAACTATAGAGAACACATTTTTAACTAGAAAATAAATGTATATCCTCAGCGGGGATGGTTCCCAGACCCGCCACGTGGAAAGCATTGTTTGAATATGACATCTATATCTATGTTTTGGTCTTGCCCCCCCCCTGAATAATTTCTGCCTATGACTGTGGGATGTTAGCGTTAAATAAATGCATATTTTTGAAAGTGAAAATTAATATTTCATGTAAATGTAAACACTAGGAGCAGTCAGAAATTCGAGAATTTTAAATGCAGTTCGACATGAGTCTCTATTTCTTATCTAAAATTCGAATAACCCGTTTTTGAATCACAAAAACTCTCTGGAGCTCGGATGATTTACCCCAGTGCATTATGCCGTATTTAAGAAGCGAATAGAAATTAGCAAAATAAATGTTCTTCAAAACCTATTTGCTGCACTTGGAAGACATTATTCTCATTCCATACAGAGCCCTTTTTGCACAATTAATGTGTTCAGTCCAAGTAAGATTGGAATTAATGTGTAGGCCTAAAATTTTAGTGGTGCTGACCTCTGGTAATATTTCAATGGGCTGAAAGTTTATATTCGATCTAGAAGTTTTGAAAATTACTGCTGCTAATTTTAAACTGTTGGTTACTAGATTATTTTTCTCAGCCCACTCGAGAAGGGTTTTGTACAGAAATTCTATATGCCAATTAGGATTGTCGGTTTTCTTTATTCTAATTAAGAAATTGTTGTCGTCCGCATATGATATCAATTCTACTTCAAATGGGAGGTTCGCTAAACATCTAAGATGATCGTTGACATACAGGTTAAATAATGTAGGTCCTGTAATAGAGCCATGTGGAACACCAGTATTCGATGCGCTGATCTCTGATATGACGGTATCTGTTTGGTCTGTCTGAATTTTAACCGCCTGTGTTCTATTGCTTAGATATGACATAAACCAAGCCAGAGCATGTCCTCTAATTCCATATCGTTCTAGTTTGGCTAGAAGAGTTTGGTGTTCAACATAGTCAAAAGCCTTAGACAGATCTATAAATACTCCTATTGCAACGTCCTTAACAAGCATAGATAGCTTTATAAATATGGTCCAAAAAATCAAACAGGGCAGTATCAACGCTGTTTTGTTTTGTGAAACCATGTTGTGTGGTTGATAATCTATATCAACTAATCCACACCAATCATGAAGTAGAATATGCGGCGTGTTTTTTCATCGTGGTGTCCTCGGTAGACCTATTCCACCTCATTTTATCTGTTGGAACTTTATTTTCCGCTTTTTCTTTCTGTAGATGGTATGACATCGGTAGTTATGCCATAAGAACAAAACTGAATTCTAACATTTGACAGTGGTGTGTGTGAAAACGCCTTAAAGCTACACAACTCTTTGGTGGGCCGGTTAAAATCAGTCACCGTACAGGATCCGGCCCGCGAAACAGAGTTTTGATGTTTGATCTAAACAGGTCGTTGACTGATGAACACGCCTCTGTATATTATCTTGTCTATTTGTATATCAACATAGTTAAAACTTTTTCCGTACCAGCCTAATTGTATAAAGAAAATAGGAAACCAAAAGAAACTGTTAAAGAATATAATTAACTATATATATGAAACAGTGAAATTATAAACCATACAAATATAATTAGAAAGAAAAAAAGATGTTGACAATATTATCAAAGAAAATATCTTATTAAATGAACTAGTACTTTAAACGGCGAAAGTAAATGTAGTAAAAAAATGTCAACATTCATTACACGAATAAAACATTGTTAAAGAAAAGTAAATAGTAAATATACACTAGCTTACAACTTAATAGTTACCGTGAGAAGTAGAATAAAACTAACAGATAGATTATTAAATTAACTAAAATATAGTTATGGTGACCTCTGATTCACAGTATAGTACTTGATACAAAACCGGGACGCGTGCGAAAATTCTTCCGTTATTACAAGGTAGTAATGAGGACAAGTTAGAGAAATGGAAATTTATGACAACTTGATGAACACAAATAATTGATGATTAGTATAACTAGAGTATCAAGTAATGAAGCAATGATATGTTTTTTTTTTTTTATTATTAATAGTATTTAACAGATACATCAACAATATAGTTATTAGTACCTGGGTACATTATTTTACAATTATTATTTTACATATATCATATAATTTGAGGTTAAGCTATAATTTGTTTTTGGGGTTTTCGTTATAATTTGTCGTAAATTCCTATTGTTTTTAAGTATTCGAGTATATTTTCAATATTTTTCATGTTGTTTGACAGCGCTGTTTCCATGGTTGCGGGAATCTTGTGTTTTCTTCTTTCTTCTTCGGTTGTTGGACATTTTGTGATAATATGGTCAACGGTTAGCTCCGTATCGCAGGTCTCGCATCTGGGTGGGTGTAGTTTGTGGAATATGTACTGGTGGGTCAGTAACGTGTGGCCAATACGTAGTCTTGTTAACACGATTTCTTCTCTTCTTGTCTTTCTTGAAGTCCACTGCGCTGTTGTGAGTTTTATTTTCCTTAAATGGTTTCCCTCTGTGTTCTGCCAAGCTCTGTTCCATTGTTCTTGGACTGTTCTTTTGATATACCTTTTCAGGTTATACGCTGGGACAGGGATTTGTGTGAGATTCAGGTTTGTGGCATTCTTTGCAGCACTATCCGCTCTGTTGTTTCCTTATATTCCAACATGTGACGGTATCCACAGTATATTTACTTCTTTGCCTGACGTTATAGCTTTGTGCAAGTTTTCTTTAATTTCCTGTATAATGGTGTTCTTCGTGTACAATTTTAAAAGTTCTTGGACGGCACTGAGTACATCGGTTATTAGTATATGCTTATTCTTGTTGCCTGCCGGTACTATTTCGGATGCTTTTAGCAGACTGTATATTTCGGCGATGAATATGCTGTGTGCTGCGGTAAGTGAAATAGGTGTTCGTCATCATCTGTTGTTGCTGCAACACCAATTTGGTTTCCTATTCTAGATCCGTCTGTATATATTTTCGCGTAGTCTTCATGTTTACTTATTATGTCTTTGAACAAGTTGAAGTATAGTTGCGCTTGTTTGTCTAGTTTTAATGATATGTTTACAACTTGATAAAATTTTGTCCATCTACAAGGCACAATACGGGAATTAGCGGTGCATATAACCCTCACAGATTACTGAGAACTGACACGCTCGAATACGCTGTCTGGTGGTCAAATATAGTACTAGACACTCTAGTACTGTTTCAACTTACTATTTATGTTTTGTGTTGAATTTATGTTGGAATGTTGACAGAAGTTGTGAAAAACTATAGAAGCAGAATATATTGTAGTGTTTTTGGCTGTCAATCAAGACAGGACAAAGAATATTGACAGCTGAGTACTAGAGCCAACAGCCATATTGCCTTGAATCGCAGCGCCGAAACCGGTAATGTCACTTCTCAATAAGTTTATTTTACAAAACTGACAACAGTATCAATCCATGCATCAAAATTTGCACCGAATTTTTATTTTCAATTAGTTATATTTAATTGTAGAAAAAATTGTTGTAAAAATGTTATCACTCAATAACTTAATAGTGTATATTGTAAGATTAATCCGTTAAGTAATAGTGCATCTGTATGAAAGTTCATTCGAATCGGATATAATAATGTCAGGAAGAATCGTGGTACGAGTGCATGGCATAAGCAAACATCCGTTAGTTGTGGACAGTTAAGATATTTTGCTCACGTGTGATTGGCGCAGCAGATAGTAAAGTACCGCAAATATTTGTGTAATGATCATGATACACTGTTCACTATTTTCCTACTAGCATACTCATCGCGCTTTAATGCACATTGTTTTATAAACATACAGTTTTTCATTTTAATACCATTATACAGTACTATGCTAACTATTATAATGGAAGCAGTTTACATAAGATGCATTTGATACCTTTCTAAAACGAAGATTTTTATTATAATCTGCCGCAAACCTTGATTACCTTAGAGCAGTCATATCCAACCAGAGGCTCGCGAGTTCTTGGCGCCCACAGCTCCTTTAGGGTTTTATAAATATGACCAGAAAAATTCCTTATAACGGCACTAATCAGTGTTGTAATAGATACATTTAAAAAAATATCTAGATACAGATACCTAAGAAAAAAATTATCTAGATACAGATACAGAATTATAAAAAATATCTAGATACAGATACATGCCAAAAATGTTTGTATATAGATACAGCTAGATACTTTTGAAACCAGTGACGGAGAAAGACCGCCGCAAGACTTGTCCTCTAATGTATAAGACTAATGATAACGTATCTATATATAAGACTAATGATAACGTATATAAATAAGACTTGCATGCTAACGTATAAGACTAATCTTAGTCTTATAGAAACGCACGCAGCTATGTTCTTGTTAAGGGGATGTTCCTTTCAATCAAATTTTAGCCCTAATTCTAGTGGAATTCGTGTAAAGTCACGATCATTTTTGATCACTAATAAAAAATTACTGAGAAGAAAAATGTGATTATTTTTTTCCCCGTTCCATGCAAATTTAATTTATAAACAAAATTTCAGTTGACATTCCGATACTTATAAATTAAATTTATGTGAAATGTCAAAAAAGTAATGTTTTTCTGTCCTTTAGGAAACACAGCTACTTACCTTACTGTTTTCAGTTAGGAAATTAATTTAATATCCACACTAGCATGGCCGGCCCCTGGGTGAGGCGGACTAGAGTTATGAAATGCCTCAAAAAAATTATCAAAGTGTACTTTAAATCACTGAATACTTTTGAAGGGCCTTAATTTGTGTTGCCTAAGGCCTCACAAAACCACGGTCCACTCCCAAACCACTTTTGTGGATATAATTACCGACCGCCAACATATATAAGGGAGGTATTGTGATCATACCTATTTTGACATTTCGAGATTTCGATGGATCTCCACGAATTGAGGTCCCAACATAACGTTTTGACTATTTTTAGCATGATGTCTGTCGGTCTGTCTGTCCGTCCGTCTGTGTGTCTGTCTGTGTACACGTGCAGAGCAAATTCGGCTAAAAGGATTTTTATGAAACCTCATATTTAAGCTTTTGACATCAATGGCACAAGTTGATCAACTTTTGGTAAAAATCGGTTGAATGGAAATACTCGTCGTGTCGATTTTAAGATTTTTGCGAATATTTAGCAACAGAAAAATATTTCGAAAAAAATTATTTAACAAAAGTTGCTATAAATGCAACATGCTCTGCTGCTAGAATGTATTTTACACAAGTACTTTGTGATGGCGGTCGGTCCTGTGGTGGCCACAGCTGATTTTTTTTTTCATATGTATTTAGTAAATTAGTAATCAACCTAGCCACAATATTTATTCAAAAACTTAATTTTCATTAATAATGACCCATTCCCCTTAAGAGCTGCATATAAAACCTACGGCCGTTCAATAGCTACGAAATACGAATGAAAATAATTTTTTTTGACATTCTATATAAATTGCAAACGTTAGAATTTCAATTGTTTTCTGAATTTTGTCTATAGCAAAAATAAAATATTCAAAATGACAGTTTATATGGTCTATTTCAAAGTAGAAAAAAGTAGATAGCGCTGCGAACCGAGTATGATTTACATTGATCAAATACAGTATAGCGGGAAATTTTAAATAAGTTACAACTAGGGCATGGGCGTAGCAACTGGGTTAGCAAGTGATTTTTTTTTTAATATAAAAAAGGTTAATAAGATATTGAAATAAACAAGGCAGATAATACACTTACGTTATTTATACGACATAAATTCAGTTTAATGGGAAATTTGAAAAAGATAAAAAAATATTAATTTTAAAAATTATGTACTATATATAAAAAGAGAGATTTGGCTAAAAGAGTTTAAACAAAGCAATAAAACAAACAATATATCTTCAGAGCAAAAGTTTCTTATTTAAATAATTATTGTAAATAAAAATTAAAAATATATGTATATATGAAGGTCTAAAAATTATATCAATAACTTCTTCTTTGGGCACAATCAGCTGGGCCCTCTTTTGGCCTCACATTCGTCCTCTCTATTGATATGTTAATTGTCAAGTGTCAAAAAATATTTATATGTCAGATAACCTAAAAAATATATAACTGCGTAAAAACAGATTACATGGAGAATTTTCTCCATAAAATCTACTCCAAGAATATAAATAAAAGTCTATATATGTAAATAATAACAAAATATATGAGAAAAATTAAATAATATAAATAATATATATTTCCAATGTACGACACTGAACATCTGTCAACTTGGACTAAAAACAATATTTTTACAGTGTAATAGGGATGACGATCTAAACCAATCCGAAGCAAGGACAAACAGCTCCTATCTTCTTACACACATTTTTCTACTTTGAAATAGATCATAGTTAAACTATTATATCAGCTCGAGATATCACGGTTTAAAAATAAAGCAACGATTTTTTTTTTTTATAAAATTTAAATTAAGGTTTCCTTCCTTGAATATAAATATTTATGTGAATAATATTTGTCACTATGAGTATACACATAAATAATACGAATGATAGCTGGCGCCACTATGTTGACCATATAAAATATTAATAAGTATTTATTATCTCATTTTGTAGCCCCTATGATATTATTTTTAAAAGGAAAGTCTCAATAAATGTACCTACTTATTATAATATATTACATTTTCTTTTTTTAATCTGAAAATATGAGGGTACTTGCTTAATGACATATTATTACCTCAAAAGAATATATTTAAACCATATTCGTTTTAATTCTAAATTTAACATAGTTTATTTGTAAATAATTATCCAGGAAATATTTATTTCCGGTGTTTAAAACATTCAATTAGACTGGATTTTAATTCTGCCTGCTAAAATGTTTTTGAAATAAAAAATTTAGAGTATTTATAGGAAGTAGAGTGATGGGTGAGATTATGACATTCCACTTTTTGTGTTAAAATTCTCACACTTTTTTTGAAGTGAACCGCTTTCATTTTTTTCATAATCTCAAATGTGTAATGGTGCAAAAAAATAGTTGCAAATGTTTATGCGTAATTAATTTTAAATGTTCTTTTCCTCTGATTCTTCAATTATGTTCCGAATAATTATTTCTGAAATGTGAAATTATTGCATCTCTTACAGTTTTGGGTAATTATAATTTTAGTTAAACAAACAAATTATAATTGTAAGATGTGACTATATTTGGAAATTTGTATATTCCCGGCTTCTGATGTTGTAATAAGACAAAATATTTTTATAGAAATTTATATAATTGTATATTAAAGCACAAGTTTCATAAGGCATGATTTTGCCGCTCGCGTCGAGTGTGACAAAAATCGAAAAATGCGGCAAAAAGTCTTATGAACGAGTATTTTATACTATTTTTTCTATTTTGCTTTTTCGTGCATTAAAATAATAAATTTTCATTTATATAATCAACATCCTCGTTTAGGGAATTTGGTATGTGAATGTAGCGGTTGGCCGGACTGGTTTGACAGTTTTATTTATTTCCAGGTAGCTGTCAGTGTGTATTTTTGTAGGTTAATGTACATAATGACTCTCTTATAAATGCAAAATATAAAAAGTATATTTAATTTTTATTGTTTGTGAAGCATTTCTCAGCAATTTGCAAAAAATTATAAATTTAGTAATATTTACATTATTATAAACCAAAACAGTACAACAGGACAGGCGCAACACATTGATTTTTTTTTTTTTTTGTGGGAGCCAATTTTTTTTTTTTTTTTGTCGGGTACAATTCAAAAATTTATTCTTTGGGGCCTCAAGTTCAAATACAAGAACAATATTTCCTTTAAAAACTTGTTTTTTGAGTGCTAGCCCCTCCTCCAAGCCAAACTCGTAAGGACCCCCCCCAAGGATTATTATTTTTTAAATATACTCTTCGCCGTGTTTTTCTCTTATTTTATTTACTTATTTTTTTTTTTTTTTGTGTGAATAAGTTTTTTTAAGAGTATTAAGAAACTGCAAATAATTTGAAATAATAGTCACATAACGCTATTTTTTCCAAAATAATGTTATCATAACATAAATAATGTTATAATAACAGTTCAAAGAAATCACCTATTATAAACTATGAAAGAAGTTCGTCTAAAAATTTGAAAAATAAAAATGTAGTAATTCTAGCTGAAATAGTACAAATGCAATTTTTGATCTCATTATTTTTTACCGACCGCCAACATATATAAGAGAGGTATTGTGATCATACCGATTTTGACATTTCAAGATTTCGTTGGATCTCCACGAATTGAGGTCCCTACGTAACGTTTTGACTATTTTTAGCATGATGTCTGTCGGTCTGTCTGTCCGTCCGTCCGTCTGTCTGTCTGTCCGTCCGTCAGTCTGTCCGTCCGTCCGTCTGTCTGTCCGTCTGTCCGTCTGTCCGTGTACACGTGCAGAGCAAATTCGGCTAAAAGGATTTATATGAAACTTCATATTTAAGCTTCTGCCATCAATGGCACGAGTTGATCAACTTTTGGTAAAAATCGGTTGACTAAAAATGGGAGTTTACTCGTGTCGATTTTAAGATTTTTGTGAATATTTCACAACAGGAAAATATTTCGAAAAAATTTATTGAACAAAAGTTGCTATAAAATCAATAAATAATAACTTTTATTTGAGACGTTTTTTGATAAAACGAAAAATTTCGAATAATTTTTGTAAAATTTAAGTCTCAACTTTTTCATACTTATATGTAACGTTTCCATGGTCATGATAAATAATATCTCTGTTAGAAAATATTAGGCCAAGTTATTTCTACTTTGCTGCTAGAATGTATTTTATATAAGTACTTTATGATGGCGGTCGGTCCTGTGATGGCCACAGCTGATTTTTTTTATAAATATATCGAATTTTAAGGATACAAAAAATATGCATTATAAATATACAAATATAATTCATGCAGGATATTAAGTGAAGGTTTTTTAAAATAGATGAAAAGAAAAAAAAATAATTTTCCAAAAATTAAATTATATTTTTATCGCGATTACCCCAAAAACATTAGAACTTATTAAATTTATACCTACGAAACCGTAAAATGTGTTGTGTTAATGTGAATTCATACTTCATATCCATTTTTAAAATTGCAGGTATGATATTGTACGAAAAGTCTTAGTATTGAGATTAACTAACAAAAAATTTATTATGAAATTTTTGATTGATGCCATTATTGCAAAAAATATTGTCCCAACATCGAGCGTTCCGCTGACCACTATCACTGACTAAATGTCTACGAAATTCTAAAATGTGTGAAAATTCACATCCATTTTTAGGGTTTTGTAGGTATGACCAAAAAACCCTTATACCGTCATTTTGTCGTCTGTCTGTCTGTCTGTCTGTATGTCTGTCTGTCTGTCTGTCTGTCTGTCTGTTCGGTTAAAATTGTAGCCAAACGGTTAAACCTAGAGAATTGAAATTTGGCACGCTTATACAACTCTTTGACCCGCACCTAGGAAAAATACTAAAACATCTAAAAAACATACCCCCCTAAAAATATAAACAAATATGTGCTCATCGAAAACAAAAATATTTTTTTTTAATTCTGAGTAGGGTATCAAATGAAAGCCCTTAGTACGTGGATTAACGATCAAATTTTTATTTTTGCAAAATAAATTATTTTGATGCGATTTTTGCCAAAATTGTGCCAAAAAAAATTTTGTCCCACACCCTGTAGCCCAGATGGTTTAAACTAAAAATCTAAAAAAATTCCAAGTAATGTATATTGGTGTGAACCGAAATAGTACAACAGGAATTTTTGATCAGATTATGTTTTCGGAAAATAACGCATTTTTTGTGGTTTTTGGTTCACAAAGTACAAAAGTTATACCAATGTAAGACACTCATATGCAAAGCGTCCGATGGCGCAACGGGTTAGAGCGCTGGTGTAGGAAGCTAAAATTCTCTGGAAAACGAAGGGTTTCGAGTTCAAGTACGGACGGAGTGAGTTTTATTTCTTCTGTTTATTTTTTGCATTTTTATTATGTTGAAATTATTTTGTCAAAATTCTAGTTATATTTTGACAAATGTTGTATTTAATTTTTAAGAGCGTAAATTTAATAACCAGTCGTATTATATGATTAACAGACGATAAATTATTTTAAAAATATCGTTCATTTTGCCGTGATTACTACAAAGTAAAATTTGTCCTACACACTCAGCATACCGCCTTCACTTATTATATACCTGCGAAACCCTGAAATGTGTGAATATTCACACTTCACATCAATTTTTATAACATATTGTGAGGTAAATTTAAACTTGAGATAATAGGTCTGATCTTTTCTCTGCCTTTCATCTACGGTTTACGGCGGGGTCAATATTTTCTGTTCGTTTGAATTGACAGACGGCACATCTAAATGACTAGAGTATATATTAAAAATAATAAATTAAACAATAAATAAATAATTACTATCTTATACACATACTCAATAAAAAAAACTTTGCATATTACAAACACAAATAAATAGGATAAAAGTCTGTTTGAAAAATTGAACAGACGCAGGATGATGGTAAACGCGCTGCAAAGAAGGCAATTACTTTCCAATATCACAGAAAATAATAAAACAGTTTAAAATAAGGTGCAAAACTTTACACAGAAAACAGTTAGTTCGAATCTCAGGTCGAGTATCAGCTTGTCCATGAGTACCCTGTCGTCACCTAAAGCAATTGACAGGTCATAGCACAGGCCTAACCTCTCCCTGACATCCTTGAACTGTACACACTGGGTTAAAATGTTTAACTCAGACAAATCTGTGTAATACGTATCTCAAATAGGAGGCTCTTCACCTTGAAGGAGTGGGCCATGGATCACCAACAGTGGCTTATACGAAGGCGTGTGATGGCGGTTTCCTCCTTGCGATTAATCCTGTAGAAAGATTCCCATGGTTTGTCTCCCTTAATCTGCCTCAAATTTACATTTTATATCCTATTCCAATCATGTTGCCATTTGGCTAAGTACCAGATGTTTCATATGACATCCTTACTGACCAATTTTGTCACCAGAGAACTCAACATAACAACAATTAAATTAGAAATTTAATTGTATATGCAATAGGTTTAGGAGCACTGATTTGTTCAATAAACTCCAATTAGAAATTACAGCACCGTAAAATAGTATTGAACTTAACCTTCTAGAGTTCAATTTCATTATAACTGATACTAGTTCAATTTAATGGCTTGTGCAACATAAATTTGTTTACAACTATAACATTAATGCAAGTTGACACACTCTACATAATATTAAGTCGCAATTTTATTTTATTTATTAGAATAACATTTTCATATCAACATTAACAATACTTAACCAGCAAAACAGTTAAGTTAATCGATGAATTTGAAATAATTAAGACGTTTTAGTAAAATGTATATTGCCATTGATTTGATATTTATTTATGTAGAGTAAATTGTTGAAGATTCTCGTGTCTCATCTGGTGTTATATGAAACGGAGTCTCGTTTATAAACCGTAATGTACCGGGATGTGTAATACGGGTCATGCATAAATGCAATAATAATTATTTAAATCGCAAAAAAACCTGTTTGCACATCAGACATACTAACGGATCTACATATATTTTAAATACGAATATTATTTATGAGGTAACTCAGTTTCCGTTGGAAGGTTTTTTGAACTGTTATATTATAACAGAAATATTATTGGATATTGGACTAGTCTTGTACAATATGATCGAGAAAAAATCAGCTGTGGCCACCACAGGACCGACCGCCATCACAAAGTACTTGTTTAAAATACATTCTAGCAACAGAGTAGAAATATCTTGGCCTAATATTTTCTAACAGAGAAATTAGTTATCATGACCATGGAAACGTTACATATAAGTATGAAAAATAGATACTTAAAAAAAAATTCGAAAAATGTTTTCAAAATTTTTTCGTTTTATCAAAAAATGTGTCAAATAAAAGTTGTTAGTTATTGCATTTATAGCAACTTTTATTAAATAAATTTTTTCGAAAATTTTTCTGTTGCTAAATTTTCGCAAAAATCTTAAAATCGACACGTGTAAACTCCCATTTCTAGTCAACCGATTTTTACCAAAAGTTGATCAACTCGTGCCATTGATGTCAAAGGCTTAAATATGAAGTTTCATAAAAATCCTTTTAGCCGAATATGCTCTGCACGTGTACACAGACAAACGAACTGACGGACGGACAGACAGACAGACAGACAGACAGACAGACAGACAGAAGGACAGACAGACCGACAGACATCATGATAAAAATAGTCAAAACGTTATGTAGGGACCTCAATTCGTGGAGATCCATCGAAATTTCGAAATGTCAAAATCGGTATGATCACAATGCCTCCCTTATATATGTCGGCGGTCGGTAAAAATGTTTAGATAGCAACAGAACTTATTTATGTATTTAATTTGGTTGGCAATATTACTTCTCCTGTATCATTTAACTGACAGTTTACGCCTGAGTTTTTAGAAGCCATTTATCAATATATTTCTTATTAATTTAATGAAAACTTGGGTACGAAGTAAATTCTGAAAAAATCGCTAGGATTTTTTAATATACATTTTCCTATGACGTAATGTTTGCAAATTATTGAAATTTGGTTTAAACAAATTAAATGGAAGCTCTTAGTACTCAAATATCGAATAAAAATGATTATCAAAAATCTGTTTTGATTGATGTGACTACAGAAAAAAAAAATGTCTTAGACATCCAGCATTCTGTTGACTTCTTACACTTATTAAATACCTACAATATCCTGAAATGTGTAAAAATTCACACATCACATCAATTTTTTTTTTTTTTTATCATTGAGTTTTCAGTGGTGCGACTATAAGAATGGTCACAAGTCCACAAAACTTTGCCTTGCGCACAGTGCTAAACATGGAATAGATATGTGATATGTAGATTGTATGTATTCTAGATAGATATCTAGAATAGGTATACGATAGATAGATTCCCCATACGTCATATGCTGGTAAATGCCACGGATGCTGCCTGTCTTCCAAAGTTCCGTAATAGCAGCGAGATGGCTTTGTGGTATTGAATATTAAATTATTTTAACGAGGGTAATTAACAGCAATGTTAATGAATGGTATCCAGTAGCACTTCTAATTAACCTTCAAAAATATGTCTGTATCTATTGCGGATCAAGAGAACGGTATTCATTAACATATTTACGACTTCTTCCTGGACGTAAATTCAAAAATATTTGCATTATTATTTTTCATCATTTATTTTTTATCTTGGTCGTCTATTTCGGATTTTATGTATTCTAGTTAAAGACGGTGTTTTGTTAATACTCTTTGGCATAAATTTAAGAATCTTATTATTTTTTATTTTTTTTTATGATGTGCGAATGAGGAGAATGCCTGAGTCGATTTTTTTATTTTTAAGGGACAGTTTCATGTATTGCATTCCAGAGCCGCAGTAAGGAAAACTTGCGCTAGGAGCAAAGCCGTGATTTAGCGCCCTTGGTAAATAAATTTAAGTGATAAGTAAAAAAAAAGTCCTCACCTCTCAAAATCCAAGTAACGAGCAAAAAAAAGGTCCTCACCTCCCAAAATCTAAACGATGAGTAAAAAAAAAGGTCCTCACCTTCGCAATGGCGCCTCTTAGTCAAGCCCGTCAGCGCCCAGAGCCGTCGCCCCCTCTGCCTCCCACCCTACTGCGGCTCTGTTGACTTCTCTCCGATATTCCTATTGATCAGAACATTTTTCCATCGTTTCTTTGATTTAATTCGCCGCCCTTTCCCGAAATAATGCATTTTTAGTCCTTATACGCCAAATTCTTTCGAAGATCGATCTATAGATGTGCATCCGAACAATTTTCAATGGTTCTTCATCCATGAAGTTCTTTTACGAACGATGCTTCCATTGTATGGTCCAGATATTTCAATTTTCGCTACCTAATGGTGTAAATAATATCTGGAGTTCCTAATTTTGGCAGATCTGTCCATGACATTTTCAATAAACATCAATAAACCTACATTTTGAAAGTTTCCAAGTTCTGTATATCACTTTGAACAAAAACGTTTCCAGGGCATAGAGAAGAATAAAAAAAATCAGCTGTGGCCATCACAAGACCGACCGCCATCACAAAGTACTTGTATAAAATACATTCTAGCAGCAGAGTAAAAATAACTTTGCCCAATATTTTCTAACAGAGATATTATTTATCATGACCATCAAAACGTTACATATAAGTATGAAAAAATAGATACTAAGACAAAAAAAAAATTCAAAACATTTTCGTTTTATCAAAACATGTCTCAAATAAAAGTTGTTAGGTATTGTTTTTATAGCAACTTTTGTTAAATAAATTTTTTCGAAATATAATTTCTGTTGTGAAATATTCGCAAAAATTGACACGAGTAAACTCCCATTTCTAGTCAACCGATTTTTACCAAAAGTATTTGCTCTGCACGTGTACACAGATAGACGGAGAGACAGACAGACCGACAGTCATCATGCTAAAAATAGTCAAAACGTTATATAGGGACCTCAATTCGTGGAGATCCATCGAAATCTCGAAATGTCAAAATCGATATGATCACAATACCTCCCTTATATATGTATATTGGCGGTAGGTAATATACATAGGTGACCATTCGTCCCACATTTTGATTGGGTGTCCCGCATTGTAACTTGTATTTGACGGCCAACAATCTTGAACTTTTTTAAGATTGCTTCCAAATACAGGTTAAAAAGTAGCAGATATAGTTAATATATTTGCCCTTAACGTGCTCTAAATTTGTATCACAGATTTTTATTGAAATAATCTGACTTTTGGTCATAACTTTGCTGATTTGTGTAGATTCATTTTATTCTGTTATTGGTCTTAAAAATTGCTGAAGATTCTGCGAATTAGAATAAGTCTTCAGGAAAATGATTTATATATTTATAAAGCTTAAAAGACAAGAATATATAAACTGTCTACTTTAAAAATTGATCTTAAAAATGATTGATCGCAATTTATTATATGATCTATTACCATTCTTTGAACTGTGACAATGATTGAGGCCAATTAAATGCCTTTAAACTTTAACGGTAATATCGATAACCCTTTGTTTCCATCAATAAACGTGATAAATACGATAAGGTTAAGTAGGTTACATGTCCTCACGCGTATTCCATACCTGGGGTTGGCAGAATGACTGCGTATTTTTCACCGGAGCATATGTACGTGCTGTGGCACACCCACGTAATAATAAATCATAAGAACCATTTGTTACTAACCATTCTTACCGTAACACTCCTAGGAGCATAAACAATTAGACACTCACTTTTTAGCATACCTCGCAAGATGATCATAAATCTAACGGAGATTTTTAAGAGAAATTTGATTGTTTATGGTTGAATGGAAGGTTTCTCATTACATTGTTATAAAGCGTTGTTGTATATAATTTATAAATTTATAAGTTTGGAATAATTTGAAATAGTTGTGGAAACTGACAGTTTTATGTTAGTTGATAACCATTAATTAGATCAGTGGTTCCCAATTTTTCCTCGCGAGACCAGTTTCTTGAAGTATTTTGCCGCGGAATCCCTACAAGTTTTACTCTTATGGTTGGTTTATATACGGAACAAGAATAAGGAATAGGAAATAAGAATAGTACACAAGATGTTAAAACATGGCTGCGTATATCGGTTCATGTAGGAATGAAATTTAACTTAAACATAAGAAAAGTTGGTAACATGTACATTTTATTCTTATTCCAAGAATAAAAGACGATAAGAATGCGCACAATGGTCAAAATGTCGGCCGTAATAAAATTTGTCCAACAGATGTTTTCCTGCTGTAATCAGAAGGTTGGAAAAAACAATATAATGTGTGAAACACAAGCAAATAAATTTACAAAATCTTCTAAATCCATATTACTGAAAACGATTTTTTTTTTAAAGGTTATATTAAACACAACAACCTGTCAAACGACAACCGTTAAACACAGGCCAACGCAAGTACGCAGGCGATGCGACGAAATGTTGTGTCCGATATAAACGGTTTCATATTTTTTATTCTTGTGTACTATTCTTATTTCCCATTCCATATTCTTGTTCCGTATATAAACCAACCATTAATAAGTTTGACTTTAGGTACATATATTTAGGTTTGATTTTAGGTTTATTACATATAAACGAGAGTGGCTTTTATGTAAGGGCAAATGGGCAATGAAAAAGGGGTCAAATGGGTCCCTCCAAGAAAAATGTTTAATTTTATATTATTTAATCTTTATCTAATTCATATAATAAATTTGTTTGTTTTGCTGTATCAAACTTAAAATTGTTGTGAGGTGTGTAATTAAAAAGTTCAGTGCCACTGCCGGTTTTAATTTTAATATTATAACTGATTTCGACCACAAAACTGTAGAGTTAGTTGACATTTTTGACGTACTGCATCAAAGACTATTTGCGCCTACACAGCCCAATAAATATCACATAGATGATCTAAACCACTGCTTCTTAAACTTTTTAATGTCGCGGCTCCCCTGCAAGTCAAATCGATAACTCACAGCCCCCCTAAATTTATTTATTGAAATCCATGTTTGTTAAAAAAAAATTTTTTTTTTTTCATTTATACATATTTTTTTGACGCTCAGATCATTCAATAATCTATGCACAATAAAGAATAAAAAATTTGTAACATTAAAGTTAAAGCTACTTATCCTTTTTATTTATTTATTTATTTATTTATTTATTTATTTATTTATTTATTTATTTATTTGTTTATTTATTTATTTATTTATTTATTTATGTATTTATTTATTTATTTATTTATTTATTTATTTATTTAAATTTACATCCGTCCTACAGAAACAATCCAAATACGGACACCTGTCCGTATAGGCATGTGGTAATAGCATATTTAAAGTTACAGTTCAATATATAAATTTAAGTAAATAAACAATTAACAAATGTTACATTCGCGGCTTTTAGCGGCCCCTTGTGGGAAGGCCACGGCCTCCTAGGGGGCCGCGGTCCACCACTTTAAGAAGCCCTAATCTAAACAATCTTTAATATGAAAACCACATTTTATCTAGTAAGATTTTGAATATTTGATTTAAACAGTTGCTAAAGCCGCCACTAAATATGAACAGCACATAAATAAAATAAAACAGGAATGATTTATTTTAATGATTTCGTCAAAATACAAATTTCAACTAATCAAACTGATACTAAATACAAACCACGTCCGTTTCCATGACAACGAAACAAGTTTATGGAACAACTAATTGTTTTCACTTTGTTATAATTTTATAATAAATTAATAATTATTGTAGGCTATTTCAAACGTTAACGGAATTAAATGGAATTTAGTTTAATTTTTTTTAAGTTGCCATGAGCTTACTTTTTAATGATTGAAGAGGTCTTCTGCTAAACAAAATGATCAAAAGCCTCATTTAACCGATTCAAATTAGTTTTTAAAATCTAATTCCTCTTAATACAAAGAAACAGGCGTACAATTTTTTATAAATAAAAACACAAAACTAAGTATGTAAGGTATTTGTTCATATGGGAAATAATCTTTTTTATTTATTTATTTATTTACTTTGTGTATACAGGATAAAATTACCTAAATTAGACAATATTAAAAAACAACAAAAAATTACAAAAAATATATTAAAAAACAAAAATGCTAAATAAACAAGACTAGAGTAAACGGTTTAGATGATTTTTAAATGCAATGTAAGAAGAGCACATAATATCCAAATCCGGGCCAGGTCGTTGTAAAGCTTGCACATTCTGTTCAGGCTGGAGTTGAGTCCGTAAGATGTTCGGCGCCTGGGCAGGTGGAATAAATCCATGTTCCTTGTTGGGTATGGTGCAACTCTCAGTCCAACTTTAATGAGGATGTCTGGAACGTCAGTAGTACCGTTCATTATCTTATGGAGTAGACATAAGTCGAAAATCCGAAAGCCTCTCTTGTAGAGGTTTCAAATTAAGTGCGGATAGTCGTTCACCTCTCGGTACAGCAATGTAATGAATACCTGATTTATAAAGCGCATAATTGCAAAATTTGATTTGCACGTTTTCCAGTCTTTTAATCAAACTCTGTTGGGTTGGAGACCATATAGATGTGGCGTATTCTAACTGGCACCTCAGTAAGGAATTGAATAGGACTTTGATAGTACGTAAACTTCTGAAGCTGACAGACTGTCTTTTTCTGAAGCCTAACATGCGTAACGAGTTGCTGATGATTGTGATCTTGACATATGTTACCCTTCGAGCTCTTAATCTTATCACACAAATTGCGGGTAGCTATATTTTTTGAAAAATTGTGGTTTTAAGTAAATGTTCTTTACTTAATATAATTACACAAAAAGACTTCAGCATTGGGCTTTTAAAATAAATTATTAAGTCTCTTTCTAATCTTAAGTCCCTTTTTAAATTTTAAGGTTTCTTTCTAAACAAAATTTTGCAAAAAAAAAAACATTACCCGCAGTTTAGCCGATAAAATTCAAAGCTCTCGGGATATAACTTATGTTAAAATATAATACAAACGATAATAATAGACGCAAATAGCCATCGTTGCTGTGCGCTAACTAATTAAAAGATAATAATTAGGTCCTAAAGATGGTAAAGGGGTTATTTAGTTTTGCAGAGTTTTTGTCCGGTCTTATTGGGGGATAGCTGCAGGCGAATGGCAGGTTGAGCGTCGAGGCGGCTCTTGTACTTAGTTTTAGTTGCCACTTAGATGGAAAATCCAGATTCAAATAAGTCATGTAGAAGAAAAAGCTAAAATGAAAAGTAAAATGACCTGTTAAATAATAGAATAGAACCTGTTGAACTATTAGAGCGCTAATTAGAATAATTAGTTTCGCTGCCAGACAGTCTTCCTATTCTAACAGCTATATTAGACCACCCACACAACCTGCTCCGTATACTTTCTACCGAGCTGGTTATTTAGTACCTTTCTTGAGACAAATTATTTTAGGTATACATTAACTAAATTGCTTTACATTAGAAAATGTTTTGAATAATAAATTTCGATTGAATTTCTTTGAAAGGTGTCCGTAAAAACTGTCTAAAAATAGGATCAACTTGAATTTTTGGGTCAAATGAAATAGAGTATAGGTTGAAAATACCATGAAGTTTTGGGCTAAATTCCTTGTCACCCTTCCGTACCGGCACCTTTTTGTCCCGAAAAGGATACATCTTGTACCCCAGAAATATTTGCTAATAAATGAAATATTCTTAATTGCTTGTGAATGAAAATTATTGTTGTATTTATTTCTGGCGTTGAGATATATATTTTGGAAGTTCTTTTATCATTATTTTCACTAAATTTACGTATATATCATTGCGTGTCTATTTCCCAATTAAAAAAAAAAAAATGTATATTCTTTCATATCTATGAAATCGTATTTTCAAGTTGTACGGGGGACTGTTGTACCTTGGAACATTTTTTACATTTTCTAAATTATACTGTAGATATTTGTTATTAAAATTTTTGGGTAAACTTTGGTGATCAATTTTTTTCTCAATCTGCTCACACATCGCGTTTTGGAGAAAAATCGTGTGTCCTCTATCTTGATACATCCTGTATACAAATTACATCTTAGCTACTTTTGGATACAGTTCGAATACACACTGTACTATGCCAGATTTAAATTCTAATTTTATTTAATTATTAAGTAAAACTAAAGTTCATATATTTTCCTATTGTTTGTAAATTATTTTAATTTTCTCTAGGCGTAAGAATAATAAATATATAACAATCTTTCTGTTGGAGATATTCGCAGAATTCTTCGGTTTAGTTGCTTTTCTAATGTTTTGACGTTTCATTGTCTAATTAGCCATCCACATTTTGCATTACAATTCAATCTTCAATCCACCTGTTTATTTCTAAGAGATGGCACAAAACGTGACTGAAAAATAATAGTTTCAATTTCAGTAATTTAATGATATGTTAGAGAAGATGAATCCAGTTATTAAAACGAGATTAGACCATCGAAAGTTTTGCGATTCTTAGAATGTATCAGAAGAGAGGGGAGATAATTAGAATGAACGGTCATGTATCAGTACCAGCCATTTATACACGCATCTCGTGTTTCTCTTCTTTTCTGCTCCAAATCACAGCATCTTCACAGCTCTTTTTATATTGCACTAATCACTTGTTTCGTGTTTTTTTGAAAGAATGGTTTCCTGATTGCATATTTGGCAAGCCGTGACACCTAGGAAATTTATTGGTGTTCTACTCTTCATTAAAAAAATGTACCTACATTTCTTTTTAATTTAATTTTTGCTATATGGATACTATAGCAAAAACTGAATGAATTAAAATACTAGATTTTAGTTACCTGTCAAACAATTAATCAAGTTTACCTTTAAGAAAACGAAGAGAACCGTGAATTTATATATATAAAAGGCAGTGTCCTGACTGACTGACTGACTGACTGACTCATCACCGCCAGCCCGAACTCCTGGGCCTAGAAACTTGAAATTCGGAGAGTATATTCCCTTCATGACATTAGCACCCACTAAGAAGGGATTTTTCGAAATTCTACTCCTAAGGGATGAAAAGGGGTGGAATGTGATTTCACGAATTCCTTAATATCTCTTAGGGCCAAGTACTACCTATACAAATGCTGAAAAACTAATTTCGGGATTTTGCCCTAATCAACCCCTAAAGGGGTGAACCTACAATCGGGGTGGATTATACATCCCGTCGTATTTCCTGTGTTCGTTTAGTTGCAAGATTACTTTTTGACACATAGGTGTCTTTTTAAAATATCTCGAAATGGTATTGACAGTTTTTTTAAATTTCACCCCTAAAGGGTGAAAAGGGGTGAATTGTGATTTCAAGGATTCCTGAATATCTCTTAGGACCAATAAGATATCGACTTACTGTTTGCTTACAAAGATTACCCATACAAATACCGAAAAACTAATTTCAGGATTTTGTCCTAATCGAACCCTAAAGGGGTGGATCTACAATCGGGGTGAATTATACATCCCGTCGTATTTCCTGTGTTCGTTTAGTTGCAACATTAATTTTTGGCATATAGGTCTTTTTAAAATATCTCGAAATGATATATAATAGAATAATAGTTTAATTATAAATTCATTTTAAATATTTTATTTTTACTATAAACAAAATGTCAAAAAAAATATATATATCAGTCGTTTTTCGTAGCTTTTGAACGGCCGTAAAAATAGTAGGTATTTAGGTACCGCAATAGTATGTACAACACTTAAGGAAAATGGGTCATTATTGATGAAAACTAAGTTTTTGAATTTATGTTTTGTAGTTTTGAACTATTGTTGCTATTTTGATGAGCAACTTACTAAAAACATATGAAAAATTATATCCAAACAAGTGGTTTGGGAGTGGGCCGTGTTTTTGAGAAGCCTTGGGCAAGACAAATTAAGGCCCTTCAAAATCAATACATATTAATAAAGGCTCGGTCGCAAAAGCCCACATTTGCTAACGAATAGTAATTAAAAAAGTATACAATTTTCATAATATTTAAAATATAGTACAGAAAATAAAATACAGTACGAATGGTCACCGTAAAGGGCGTATCACACTAGAACGGTATCCAAGTTTTAATTTTGTAGGTTTTTTTCAGGATCCACGTCTTTAGGTTTTGACTTGTCACACAGTATTTGAATAATATTTAAGACTTGGAAATTTATTGTTTGCGCATACGTACATTGTGTTATTATGACAGTTCACAGTTTTAATTTGAAAAGTGTATTTGTGAGGTTTCACTAAAAAATTAGTTGTTCTTCCAAAATCATTTTTTTAAATATTACATTCGAAAATAACAATTATACAACAAACTAACCTCAACGTAAAAAAAAAGACAAATACGCAAAACAGCTAAGAGCAAGAGGGCATCAGTTGGCGCACGCGCTTTTTGACAATCCTGGATAAATAGACACAGGAATTGAAAATTGTTCCAGTTGCCTAGTCTTTAAAACCTAGGTTTTTTTTCATACTATCACACGCAAATGACTTCGATTCGAATGCAAAAACTATAATTTTCCAAGTCAAGACGTTAGTATTAACTCTAGTGTGATAAGGCCTTAAGTATGCTCGAAAAAACAGTAAATAATAATAAAAATAAAAATAATTTGAACAAAACAGAAATAACATTCAAAAAATTATCTGATCATAAATTCCGAGCATATTATTCCGGTTCACATTAATATGGGTTACTCTGGGAAATACGGTCGAAGGGCTATAGTTTTTTGACACATTTCTATATTCAAATCACGTCAAAATAAATAATTCCTGTCCGTTAATATAGCCTTCAAGGCATTATATTTTAACAAAATATTTTATTTTTCGAACAGTACCTCAAATAAAAACTTTAGAAATAATAGTATAAATTTGATAACGAGCGTAATATTCCGGTTCAAATCAATCTATATTTCTGTTATTTTTTAACAAACTCTAGTTTGAATTGGGGTAAGACAAAAAATAATATTTTAGGCAAAAACCATGTCAAAATATTTTTGTTTTGATTTATCTCTAATCTATTGTAATAAATATTAGAATTTTAAAAAATATTTCAGTTTCAAACATGCGAAAATTATATGTTTTTAGTATTTTCTCCATCTTTTAGAATTTTTCCTTTATGCGGTTCAGAAGTCTGTACATGCACAGCAAAATAGTTCTAGTTTAATCACAATATCCAGGGGCACATCCAGGATTTATTCTTGGAGGGGAGGAGAGGCTCAGAGTTATTTTTTTAAAAATACTTTTCGAAAAAAGATGGAAGGGGCCCGCAAATAGTCCTTTGGCCCGCTTCCATCTTTTATTATACCTAGATTCCCACAGATGTTCGTGTTTAGTAATGTTCAAAAAAGTTAAATAAAATATATACAGGGTGTTTGTTTGAAACGTCGCACCTCGAATAACTTCTTTATTTTAAGAAATACAAAAAATTCTTCACAAAAAAAGTTAAACAAGACAAAAGGGCCCATTTAAGGACTATAATAAGAATTCTGCATTGCTTCCAGTTTCAGCGGAAATAGTTTCAACTTTTATCTAGCATCGGGAATAGGTACTTTAATATTTTTTTATTGAAAGTACATTAAATCAGCTTTACAAGGATACTAAAATATCATACTTTAATTTTAACCATTTCAAAATGGCGACCATTTATTTACACAATAATAAATAACATAAATCGTACAAAGTTAAACATAGCAAGCTTTGAAAATTATTTTGTTATATAAAACCAAATAAAACCTGCAGATTTTCTTGCCTGTTAGTACGAGTTTGATATTAAAGGTGATAACATCAAATCGTTTGTAATTATGGCTTACGTACGTTATTCAAATGAAGAAATGACATTGGTTCTGACATGGTTCTGACATTCGGGGAATGCCAAATAAATTCTGTAAGGGTCCAGCAACTCTACCAAGCAAGATATCCTGAAGGTAAAGCTTAGAAGACTTAGAACATAGGGTAAGAACAGCCATCAGGGTAATTCGAGAGTATATCGTTCTAAATGTAATGGAAGAGTTTTTATTACGAATGAGAAAATGTGTAGACAACAACGGCGGTCATATTGAACATTTGTAAAGTTTCCTTAGTTTATTACTAACTTTAGTCATATTTTGTTTTATTGTTTTTCCTAGTTACATAATGTTTTATCTTTTTATAATTTAGTTTCTACGATTTTTATGTTATTTATTATTTTGTAAATAAATGGTTACCATTTCGAAATGGTTAAAATTAAAGTATGATATTTTGATATCCTTGTAAAGCTGATTTAATGTACTTTCAAGAAAAAAATATAAAAGTTCCGATTCCCTATGCTAGATAAAATGTTGAAACGATTTCCGCTGAAAGCGGAAATGATGCAGAATTTTTATTATAGTCCTTAAGTGGGCCCTTTTGTCTAGTTTAACTTTTTTACTGAAGAATTTTTTGTATCTCTTAAAATAAAGGAGTTATTCGAGGTGCGGCGTTTCAAACAAACACCCTGTATATATATATTTGCTTCATTTGGAGGTTCAAGCACGTAAGCCTCCCCCCTTTCTGCGCGTTTTACAATTTTATCATACAGACGTACAAACAGGATTAACGGTATTAAGGTTTTTTTGGTATACCTACGAAATCCTAAAAAATATAAATATTTCTGACTGCATAAAATTTGTTGAAAAATATATTCATAACATTTTTAAATATATTCATAATATTTGTTAAGCTAACATTACATCGTTAACTTAATTTGTTATACTCTTAAATATTTGCATTACTGTAAAGTATTTATAATTATTCATTACAACAATATATCATCGGTTATCATCACATGATTTTTGTGTAAAAAATTAATCATCACCAAAAATTGTGCATGTAAATTTAGCGAAAGAATGCTAGCTGTACATTCTTAATTTTTATTATTTTGATACAAGGTTTCTTGAGAGGCGGAATAACGGTATAAATTTAAAATTTAAATATTTTAACAGTATTAATATTTACCGGTTTTATGATAAATTTACATTCCGTTTCGATTTTGTTTTTAATTTTTATTTTTAGATTTGCGAAAAATTCTTCATATAAACGAAAGTCTATAAAATATTTGTATACAACCAAAAGCCAAAGGAGAATCGACAACGTTACCTATACTGGATGGTAACACCTTCGCCTTCAGCTCGGATGGTAAACTTCATCTTCATGAAATATAGTCCCCATTATATGCTTGTTAAATAACTTAATAATTTGTAGGTATAACCACCAAAAAACCCTTATAACGTCACTCGTGTGTCTGTCTGTAGAAATGGTAGCGAAACGACTTAACATAGAAAGTAGAAATTTGGCATGCTTATACAACTCTTATGACTCACATATAGGAAAAATACTGATAGTTCAAAAAACACACAATATTTAATATATAATTGTTTATTTTTAACAATTATATATTAAATATTTTGTTTTTAAGTTTTGATTGGCATGCCAAATGAAACCTCTCAATAAGCAAATATTTTATTTTAAAACAATCAATTTTTTTTATGGGATTCTGCCAAAAATATGTCAAAAAACTTTTGTCCCCCACTCTATCTCTCAGAGGGGTTGATCTAAAAATCTGAAAAAATTCTCCATAATGAACATTGATAGGAACCGAAATAATTCAACAGGAATTTTTGATCAGATTAGATTTTCGAAACATGTCGATTTTTTTGTCATTGATTATTGTGTGGTAAGAAAGCTCTTAAAACGTCGATTAAATAATGATATGAGGTTTTTTTAAATTCGTTTCTTTTAAAACGATTTTAGCCAAAAAGGTGCTAAAGAAGTTCTTGTCCCGCACTCTTATACCCAAAGGGGTTAAACTAAAAAGGTAATGTACATTGATCTGAGCCGGAATCATGCTAGAGGTATCCGATTACGTTTTTGAAAAATATTGCAGTTTTTGTGTTTCTGATAAAATTAATTATTTTTTTAATTCATGGCTTAATTATGGCTAGTAAAGTTATGGATTTTTTATATTTATGGCTAAGATAGTGTGTCTTTTTTGAAATTAAAAATATAATAAAAAAAATTAATAGCCGAGGACCGAGTTTTGAACACCACACTACACTCTACATTGTAGAGTGTATTATGTAATGTTCAGTGACAATTTTTGTTTTAAGTCAGTCAGTACAATCGTAAATGTAATATTTAATAAAATGTACAGGTAACAATATGGCAAACAATATGTAGGTACATATACAATATGAAACATTTTGGTTGGTAATAATTGTGTATTTAGAGAATGAAATAAAAATAAAATAGAGAATTAGATAAAATAATTCAAAATAATCCAATAAAGAACGAAAATTATTATCAAAAATGATTAATTAATCACATCATATGATTTTTATGTGATTATAGAACAAATATTCCTAGACATCCAGTATTATGTTGGCTTCTTACACTTATACCTACAAACCCTGAAAAGTGTGAACAGGAGATACATTTTTTTAATTAGAATCTTTGATATGAAACACGCCACATAATGACAATTTCTAGTCCAATAAGGAAATCTGAAAACTCTACACCTTGTCTGAATATATTAAATAAATATTTTCTAATTATTTATTTATTTTATTATTTCACTTCATTAGTCAATATTTACGTAATATTGAAAAAAAAATAATAAATGTAAAATTCATAAAGTAAAACTTTATTACCTTATACCTTCAATAAACCCATATGCAAGTTTGATATTAATGATCATAAAATTTTATTTCCCTACAGACATCAACCACATGCCAGTAATAACATACTTACTGAATCATATCTTTATTTCAATAATTTAACAGGAAATCTAAATATTTTATTAAAATACTTTCTCTGTTATACATACTAGAAGAAATGTAAAATTACTATTTTAAATATTACAACTCCTTTTATAGTGTAACCGTATACTATTATTAGCCCATAAATGTTTTAATATACTGGGGTATATTATCGAACCGTTGTGCTATCTCTACCATACTATATGAGCGCTTTCACGACTTTTTGCGGCTTTTCTTTCAAGGTTAGCGACTGAAACTTTGAGTGACTTCTTTTGGGGTAGTCAAGAACTAATACCCTTTTCACATTAGATCTTTAAGATCGGATGTTAAAGTGAATGTATCTTTAAACGCTAATGTGAAACCGTATGGCCTCGTCTAAATACAAGCGATGTTTAAGACAGTGATCTGCGTCTTAAACTTCGTCCGCATTGCCAACTTAATTTCTAATATAAAAAAAATTCTCCTTGGATTTGTGCTGTCAACATTTTATATTATCATAAACAAGAATACTGTATTATATCGACGTTATAAGAAGTTTATACTTATTGTTATAATAAAATTATTTATTTTAATAATGTGTTTAATAAAATACAGAGTTACAATAATTGAGATAAAATGTATCGACTTACATGTTAATACAGGTGTAATATATTCTTTATTGTAGTGTCTTTATTGTAGAATGAAATGAAATATCCATATTTGTTTATAATAATTCAAAATGTGCGTCTGCGCAGACAGTTCAAAACTGGTAATTTCATGACGGTAACTTAAGGACAAAATTACTGTAGCTGATGACAGCACCAGAGATTTAAACATCAAGTGTGAGAGCATACCGATCTTAAACATCGGTGAACTTTAAGTTCACTCGTCTTAAAGATCTAGTGTGAAAGGGGTATAACAGAGTTGGCGCCAAAAGATTAGCGACAGTTACGGTCTCGTTAATATGTGCCCTGGCGTCGCTCGCTTTGTTCTTATTGGTCGTTTCACGTTTATGATTTGAAATTTGTCATTTTTAAGGTTTTGTAGGTATGACCAAAAAAAAACCCTTATACTGTCATTTTGTCGTCTGTCTGTCTGTTTGTCTGTCTGTTCGGTAAAAATTGTAGCCAAACGGCTAAATCTAGAGTGTTGAAATTTGGAATGCTTATACAACTCTTTGACCCGCACATAGGAAAAATACTAAAACATAACCCATAAAAATATAAACAAATATCTGTTCATCGAAAAAAAAATATATTTTTTTAAAATTCTGAGTAGGGTATCAAATGAAAGCCCTTAGTACGTGGGTTAACGATCAAAATTTTATTTTTGCAAAATAAATAATTTTTAGGCGATTTTTGCCAAAATTGTGCAAAAACATTTTTTTTTTCCCCCACCCTGTGGCCCAGATGGTTTAAACTAAAAATCTGAAAAAATTCTAACTAATGTAGATTTGTGTGAACCGGAATAGTACAACAGGAATTTATGATCAGATTATGTTTTCGGAAAATAACGCATTTTTTGTGGTTTCTGCTGGACCATGTAAACTATTTAATAGTTTATGTAAATCAGTATGCTTTCATGGTGTAGGGCAAGGGTGTCAAACTCATTTCAGTCCCGGGCCATTTTTCTAACAAGTAAAATTGACGCGGGCCGCACGTTATGTACGGGCTATTCCAAACGCTTAGGCGGAACTAAATGGGAATTTCGTTCTTTAAGGTTGTCACGAGAAGGAACCTTGCTTGGATAATTTCAAGTCTAACGTTGGTATTTGTAAATTAAAAATTCCAACTATGAAACCATAGAGACGATGACATTTATTAAAAATTTGAATACATTTTCACATATTTTGAAGACAAAAAAAAATAATAATAATAAATGGGAAATTTTTATTAAGAATGACAAAAAATTAAAATTAAATGACATATTATAATAACAATCAATTTAATCTAGAATTTGCAATGTGAGTATGATTTACAAAGCTTAAACAAAATGACCAAAAGTCCAAATTAATAGATAAAAATTACTAGATTTCAAAATCTACTTCCATCTCAACGTTTAGAAAAACCTATATTTATATTGTTACTTATTCTGTTTTTTATTTTCCTCCATTTTTCTGAATATTTATTTGAAGGAAGTAAGGAAATAACATTTAAATAATAACAATTAAAGTTTGCCAAAATATTTGCTTTATCGAACAACAAAATAAAACTGGTCGAAATCAGCGTACTGGTATTGTGCACAGCAGTTGCACCTATAGAAAAGTGGTATTTGAAAGCTATGCTTACGAGAGTATTATTTGGAATCACGGGGAATCGCTGATCTACCGACTATCGCACGGCTAACTGCAACAGTTATTGCCTGACTATTAGTTTTCCGCCCTTGCCGAAGTCTTGACGCCGCAGCCCGGACAGCTTCTGTCACGAGGTATTTTCGTTCAAATAAATGTTTATACTATATATAGTATAAAAAATTATTATAGTATAAGAAGTCATTACGTGCCGCTAAAATGCAAGTAGTGGGCCGCCAGTTTGACACCCTTGGTGTAGGGTGACCATTCGTCCCGCATTTTGATTTGGTGTCCCCAGGGCCGAATTTTGCACTGTACTTATATTTGGGAGGTGAAGACCTTTTTTTTGCTCTTTACTTATATTTGGGAGGTGAGAACCTTTTTTTTTTGTTTGCTCTTCACTTATATTTCGGAAGTGACGACCTTTCTGTTGAAATTGAATACACGAAATGCTTTAAGTCATAACTCCGCCCCTCTGCGGAGTTATGACTTAAAACAACCAATGGAAGACATAGGCGCTATTTTCAAAATCTCAATGAACCTTGCTATATATATATTAAAAAAATCTGCACCTCTTTAGAATCCTAAATAATGGTATTAAGCATTCGAATTAAAATTAACAAAAAAATATTTTAACATAAAATTTGTTTTGGCAGTCCAAATAATCATCATTCACTTACTAAATACATACCTGTTGATAACTTATTACATTTATACAATTAATTAATTATACATAAAAGATTCTTATGTTTGTTTTATCTATTGCGATGCCAAGTATAATTTAGCGCTATGTAATACTAATACAGAAAAATAAAATTACTGTACATTAACAACTTTACAAGTTGACGACTGACTAAAATGGCTGCAGGTTAATAAAGTTTAGAATTGACACCCTGTTACCGTCTGTTTGTAACTATATATTGTGGAATATGCTCCCAAAAACAAATTATATTTTTCCAAAATTAAATAACATAAAAGACATTGTTGACATGATTGAATATAGCACCAGTACTAGACTTCGTTCAACGTAAGAAAATCACAGGGTATCATACACTACGTCATCAATTCTGCGCGAGAAAACAGCTGATTACATTGACGTACATAAGATTTTAAACAATTTTTGCGGATGCCAAACAAACAAAATCATGTATTTCAAATACATTTTTACTCATTTTAGTACACGGTATACCTTGAAACGTACGAGAAATAAATAACAATAACAGAAATAAACAAACAACATCGCACTATACGCGTAATCAAAAACAAATCAATGTAAATGACGCCACTGAACTGTGTGAAACTATAGGCTATTCCAAACGTTTAGGTGGAAGTAGATTTTGAAATCTAGTATTTTTATTTATTAATTCGGACTTTTGGTCATTTTATTTAAGCTTTGTAAATCATACTCACATTGCAAATCCTAGATTAAATTGATTGTCGTTATAAAATGTCCTTTTCATTGCGTTTTAATTTTTGGTCATTCTTAATCAAAATTTCTCATTTATTTACTTTTTTGTCTTCAAAATATGGAAAAATTTACTAAAAGTTTTGACATACGTCATTAGTTTCCATGGTTTCACTGTTGGAATTTTAAATTTTTACATAGGGCATGTTTCTTAATTCAGCGCTAGATCTAGCGCATAAAGCACAAATCTAGCTAACCGTTTCTTAATTCAGCGTAAAATTCTAGCAGGCTGTTTCTTATTACAGCACTAAATGTCCGCTAGGTACTAGCGCTAGACAACGAATCTAGCGGTTAATAAGGCTGCTAGCTGCTAGAGCTAGACAGGTTAACATCATAATTTGACATTTGACGTAATAGTTTTCTGCTAACAACTACATAACATCCTTGAAACCTAGCAACAATCTATAGCAAGTCGTTTCTTTATTTTTGAAATTTTGTATTTAGCGCATTAATCTAGCATCACAGCGAACATCTAGCGCTAGAAGTTAGCACTAAATTGTTAGCTGAATTTAGAAACATGCCCATACCAAATCTGAAATATGAAATAAGCCAAGCAAGGTCCCTTTTCGTGACAACTTAAAAGAACGAAATTTCCATTTAGTTCCACCTAATTGTTTGGAATAACCTTTAACTGTTGATAACGTAATGGAAGAAATTTGGTCTCTGCACATGGGAGCCGCTAACATCCGCCTGTGTTTTTCTTACGTTGAACAAAGTCTATTATCCAGTGGCGTATTCAAGTCCAATAAAATGAAAATTAATAGATTTTAAATAATCGTATAGCTTAATCATTTATTGCGTTATAGAACAGATAGGCTTCTATTATTATCATTATTGAAATTAAAATGAATGTTCCTATGTTCACTTTTTAGGTTTTCGTAGATATGATTCATGAGTCTGTTTAGTAGGAATTGTGGCCAAACGGCTGGATCTAAAGAACTGAAATGTGATTCAATCTCTTGGGCAACAATTTTGCATTCTACTCCTGTTTTTTATCAAACCGCATATATTTGTTTTAATAATTTAAGAGCAAATTTATGTTTTCGTTTAAAACACTTTCTCTGTATTACAAACAAGTAATAAGAAATTACTGTTGTAAAACTTATTCCTTTTATAGAGTAAAAATATATCTAGCCATATATTTTCATGTAATTTAAATACAGGCATAATTGTATACTTAATCCAATTGTACAATTTTCTAGTTACTATAGTATTAAATAGTAAATTACTATTTTTTAAATGTGTAGTATGCTAAATCTGGGTTACACTACATGGGTTTAGATAATTTAACTGCTCTAGAAACTATGCAAATTTTTAGCTAAACATCCCATTAAATGCAGAATATCCTCTTATTTATCTATCTTCTAATTTACCTAAAAATACTATTTAAGATGGATGCTCCACATATTTTTCTCAATTAAAAATTATAATGAAATATTAATTTTATATCTTATCTCTCAATCTATCTAAAAAGATTTAATAAACCATATTTACTAATTAAGGTTAGGACGTACTTATCCTTTAATTAAGCTGAAAGGATTTTTATGAAACTGCATATTTAAGCTTTTGACATCAATGACACGAGTTGATCAACTTTTGGTATAAATCGGTTAGCTAGAAATGGGAGTTTACTCGTGTCGATTTTAAGATTTTTGCGAATACTTAGCAACAGAAAAATATTTCGAAAAAAATTATTGAATAAAAGTTGCAATAAATGCAATAACTAATAACTTTTATTTAAGGCGTATTTTGATAAAACGAAAAATTTCGACAAATTTTTGTAAAATTTCGACAAATTTTTTCTAAGTCTCAATTTTTTCATACTTTTATGTAACGTTTCCATGGTCATGATAAATAATATCTCTGTTAGAAAATATTAGGCCAAGTTATTTCTACTCTGCTGCTAGAATGTATTTTATACAAGTACTGTACGATGGCGGTCGGTCCTGTGTTGGCCACAGCTGATTTTTTTAATCTTCACCTCTATGTGGGTAAATTGATATTTTTTAGTAGACAAATGAAATTCGGGGAGTATATTTCTTCCATGACGTAAGCTCCCACCAAGAAGGGATTTTTCGAAATTCGACCCTTAAGTGGTGAAAAGGGCTGAAATATTGAAACGGATTTCTCAATATCTCCTAGACTCGATGAAATAACGACTTAGTTTTTACGTACAAAGGTTACCTGTACGCATATATAACAATGTAATTCAGAATTTTGCTCTAATCAACCTCTAAATCTACATAGGTCCTACATAGGACAAATCTACATAGGTCCATAGTTAATTATAAAACCCTTCGTATCTTCTGTCTTTGTTGTGTTATAACATTCCTTTTTGTCTGTAGTTTTTTTTTTTTTTTTATCTTTAGAAAGCATTTTTCCTTTTTTAGGGTTTTGTAGGTATGACCAAAAAACCCTTATACCGTCATTTTGTCGTCTGTCTGTCTGTCTGTCTGTCTGTCTGTCTGTCTGTCTGTCTGTTCGGTAAAAATTGTAGCCAAACGGCTAAAGCTAGAGAGTTGAAATTTGGCATGCTTATACAACTCTTTGACCCGCACATAGGAAAAATACTAAAACATCTAAAAAACATATCCCCCTAAAAATATAAACAAATATGTGCTCATCGAAAAAAAAAATATTTTTTTTAAATTCTGAGTAGGGTATCAAATGAAAGCCCTTGGTACGTGGATTAACGATCAAATTTTTATTTTCGCAAAATAAATTATTTTGAAGCGATTTTTGCCAAAATTGTGCAAAAAAAATTTTGTCCCACACCCTGTAGCCCAGATGGTTTAAACTAAAAATCTGAAAAAATTCTAAGTAATGTACATTGGTGTGAACCGGAATAGTACAACAGGAATTTTTGATCAGATTATGTTTTTGGAAAAAAAAGCATTTTTTGTGTTTTTTTGCTAATAATGTTGAAAACTTATAGTTATATAACACACTAAAGTATAACGTGTTTCTTAGTGCAATGGTTACGGTACTAGCGTTCTGACCGAGAAAATGAGTGTTCAAATCCCCGAGAAGAGACAAGATTATTTTTTATTTTTTTTTTTGCATTGTTATTTTGTTTAAATTATTTTTTCAAAATTCAAGTTATATTTTGGCAAATGTTGCATTTAATTTTTAAAAGCGTAGATTTAATAACCAGTGGAAATTGTTGAAATTATAATTTAATTTTGTTTGAATGTACACGAAATCAAAGGGAGGAGCTATGACTAGAAACAACCAATGAAACCATTTGGCGCAATTTGAAGCCATTTGGCGCAATTTTCAAAATCTTAATGAACCTTGCTATATAAAAAAAATACTGCACATATTAAGAAACCTAAATAATGGTATTAGGCACTCGAATTAAAAGTAACATAAAAATATTTTAACATAAAATTTGTTTTTAAAGCTCTTAGATTAAGAGATGATAAATTATTTTTAAAATATTGTTCATTTTACAGTGAATACTACAAAGCAAAATATGTCCTACACACTCAGCATTCCGCCTTCACTTAATATTTTTAGATTATATATCTATCTAAGAGGAATTTATGGCGCATAGTTTGTACTAGCAGAGGTTCCGGTACTTCCTTCGGGATTTAGTCGAATTTACCTTGGGCGATCGCTCATAGCTCACAAATATGAATTTTATAAAACTAAAAATGTATTAAATACAAATGTTTATTCCTTTATGTTCTGTTATACACATGTTTTATGTTAATTCAATAATAAGGACTTCCTTAACTTTCTAAATATTCATGCAATGGAAAAAATACATTGTTTTGTTATATTTAGGGCATTTATAATAAATAAATATTTATTGGCTGGTAACTGGGATTCCGTTTTTAGTAATAAATTAGTTTAGTGTGATAACTTGGCGCATTACATAGTAGCGCTGCAGGAGCCATGTTGCCAAGTCTTAATAATCTTTTTGTTATTTTTATTAACAATTAACACGAAAATTTTTAAATATGTATTTTTTTTAGAATTAATTTATAGATATATAATAAATATTATATGTACATAAATAGTTATAAATTTTTTTGTTTTTAATACAATGAATAACTAAAAATCGAAAACCGTTAAATTGACAACGCTGTATAGGAATAAAGCGCTCACGTGATACAAGCACACAAAAATTTGTTAACATATGCAGTCTACTGTTGGCTGTAATCACATCACAACTTTGTTTCGTGCAAATAGTTTTATCTTATTCCTTAATTGATCTTTTTGGCATTACTTTTGGTATTATTTGGTATTATTGTTTATTTGGTATCATTGATTCTGCTTCTGGATTACGTTATAATTTTTTTTACGATATTATTTTGTTTGTGTGGTATAATTAGGGTGACCAGACGTACTCTTTTTTAGAGTATTATACTCCTTTTTGAGTAATATATTCTATACTCTTACTTTTTATAAAAAAAATACTTTTTTTTGCTCATTACTTCTATTTTGGGAGTGAAGACCTTTTTAGGGTTTTGTAGGTATGACCAAAAAACCCTTATACCGTCATTTTGTCGTCTGTCTGTCTGTCTGTCTGTCTGTCTGTCTGTCTGTTCGGTAAAAATTGTAGCCGAACGGCTAAACCTAGAGAGTTGAAATTTGGCATGCTTATACAACTCGTTGACCCGCACATAGGAAAAATACCAAAACATCTAAAAAACATATCTCCCTAAAAATATAAACAAATATGTGCTCATCGAAAAAAAAAATATTTTTTTTTAATTCTGAGTAGGGTATCAAATGAAAGCCCTTGGTACGTGGATTAACGATCAAATTTTTATTTTTCCAAAATAAATTATTTTGAAGCGATTTTTGCCAATATTGTGCAAAAAAAATTTTGTCCCACACCCTGTAGCCCAGATGGTTTAAACTAAAAATCTGAAAAAATTCTAAGTAATGTATATTGGTGTGAACCGGAATAGTTCAACAGGAATTTTTGATCAGATTATGTTTTTGGAAAAAAAAGCATTTTTTGTGTTTTTTTGCTAATAATGTTGACAACTTATAGTTATATAATACGCTAAACAGTAACGTGTTTCTTGGTGCTGTGGCTAAGATACTTGCGTTCTGTCCAAGAATTCGTAATCGGACTCATGTTCGAGTCCTACGTGAGGAGACAATATTATTTTTTATTTATTTTTTGCATTTTTATATTGTTTAAATTATTTTTTCAAAATTTTAATTATATTTTGGCAATTGTTGCATTTAATTTTTAATAGCGTAAATTTAATAACCAGTGGAAATTGTTGAAATTATAATTTAATTATATATTTGAATGTACACGAAATCAAAGGGGAGGAGCTATGACTAAAAACAACCAATGGAAGCCATAGGCGCAATTTTCAAAATCTTAATGAACCTTGATATATAAAAAAAAAATACTGCACATCTTTAAAAACTTAAATAATGGTAATAGGCATTCGAATTAAAATTCATAAAAAAATATTTTGTCATAAAATTTGTTTTGGCACCCCAAATAATCATCATTCACTTACTAAATACCTGCAAAACCCTGAAATGTGTGAAAATTCACACTTCACATCAATTTTTTTTAATTTTACGCCTAAAGGGGTAAATTGGGATATCTTTTATTGGAAACAAAATTCGGGGAGTATATTCCTTCCATAACGTAAGCACTCACTAAAAAGGAATTTTCCGAAATTCGATCCCTTAGTGGATGAAAAGGTAGGGTGACCATTCGTCCCGCATTTTAACATTTTGTCCCGCATTAAGATGCGTCCCGCAAAAGTCCCGCATTTTAACATTTTGTCCCGCATTGTCCCGCATTTTGGATTTGGGAGGTGAGGACCTTTTTTTGCTCTTCACTTGGATTTTGGGAGATGAGGACCTTTTTTGCTCTTCACTTGGGTTTGGGAGGTGAGGACCTTTTTTTTGCTCTTCACTTCGATTTGGGGGATGAGGACCTTTTTTTTTTGCTCCGTCCCGCATTGCCTTCTTAAGAAAATGGTCACCCTATGAAAAGGGGTAAAATGTTTTTCTTATGTCCGACGAGATATCGACTTGATTTTTGCTTACAAAATTTACCCGTTCACATGTATAAGAATTCAAGATTTTGCCCTAATCAAACCCTAACAGGACAAAAATGATAAAATTTGTTGAGTTATAACTTTCCTTTCTGGCGTTTAGGTGTATATGATATAAAATAATGTAGATGTAAATATTTTAACGAACTAACGCTTTTGAATCTTTTAACAGCTTTTTTAACAGCCCTAAAGACGTAACTTAGTGATTTTTATTAGAAACAAGAAATGAGTTTATTTCTCCCATAACATAAAAACCTACTAAGAAAGGATTTATTCTAGTTTTCGAGGGATATACTTGAGGCAGGACTGCTTCTCACGTGGGTAGTTCTACTAGGCTGTGCCTGTTCCAGAGTGCGGTCACCCAGTAACCTGGTGATCCTAGCAACTGAGGGAAGAATCACCAATGTAGTTTACAAACATTCATGACTTAATAAATAAAGGGTGTTGTCACCACGTTAATGTACCGTAGCCAAGCACGGGTACTCCAGCTAGTACTAGTCTAAATGTGAAAAGCTTCAGTAACTTACACGATTACTTAAATTTACAACTTCAGTTATATTGATTGTTCACATACTTTTGGAATATATCTAACTCTTAATTTGAAAGAAAATTAAATACTACAAGGTGTCTCAAAAGAAATTTTATATTTAGTGGATCGATTAAAAAAAAAGTAAGCCGTATATAGAAAAAATGTTTATTAATTATTAAAATACACTTTTTGGGGATTTATTTCTTAAAAATAATATCGTCTAAATGTAGACCCTCGCGTTCTCGGCACTCATTTAATCGAACAGTAAAATTACTTATGACGTCTCGGCAGGTGGACTCAGGGATGGCTGCCATTTCGTGACGGATATTTTCTTTCAAATGCGCCAGTGAAGTCGGTTTATTGGCGTAAACTTTAGATTTAAGATAACCCCATAGGAAAAAGTCCATAGGGGTTAAATCTGGACTGCGTGGAGGCCAATTTATGTCACCTCTCCGGGAGATCAATTTGCCTGAGAAAATTTCACGAATACGTGGCAGAGACATATTGGACGTGTGTGAAGTTGCTCCGTCCTGTTGGAACCATGTTCTTTGGTTATAGCCAGGAAAGTTTTGCAGTTCAGGTACCAAGAAGTTGTCTAACATCATCACATAACGCTCTGAATTCACTGTAACTGCACGCCCCCTTTCGTCTTCAAAAAAGTAAGGGCCGATAATTCCTCGCGCCGACATTGCAGCCCATACGGTCACTTTAGGCGAATGTAGGGGTTTCTGATGTTTGCGTTTCGGATTCGTTTCATTCCAGTAGCGGCAGTTCTGCTTATTTACGTGGCCATTAAGATGAAAATGAGCTTCATCCGAAAACAAAATGTTGGTAAACGTTGAAAATCGCTCAATCACCTGATTTACGAAATTAAGCCTCTGACTGGCATCTTGGGGCTTTAATTCTTGCACCAATTGAATTTTGTAGGGGTGCAGCTTTAGGTCTTTGTGCATAATGCGATGTAATGATGATCTATGCACATTTAAAGCACTTGCGCGCTTCCGAATTGAAAGGTTCGGGTCGTCACGAACAGACTGATTAACATTCTCCACGTTTTCTACCGTTCTTGATGACCTAGGTCGCCCGGATTTTGATTTATCCAGCGTTGTACCAGTCTCTTCAAACTTTTTAACCCAATGTCGAATGAGAAGAATGCTTGGCGCATCATTTAAGTGGCGAAAACCTCGAACACTGCAGATATTTCTACGCGCTACAGTCGCCGAATCACCGTTTTTGTAAAACTCTCGCACGCACAACGCGCGGTCTGCTCCCGAGAAACGCTCCATAGCGACTAAATTCCCAAGAGCCAGGCTACCGATTGACATAACCCCCGCGCCCCTCGGATACGTTTCGTTCACGCAGTAAGCTAAATAAATATAAAATTTCTTTTGAGACACCTTGTACATTAAAATTAATGCTTCTACATTTTATATCTGTGTAATCTAATTCCCAGCAGTAACATTTCTTTGGATGAATAAAACCCGGTATACATCCTAAATGACTCTAATATATCAAACCAAACACAATAGTTATACTAATGCTTACTTCCCTACATATGATTAGTACAGTTACTTAACACACATAATACGATTTAGAGATAGCCCAAATGAAACCTGTCTCCAACACATTCAGTTAGTTAGATGTGAATGTTCTCAAGATGATGCTCTGATAACATACAAATGACACATTAATTACATTTTTTCACTTTTTTAGAAGAATATTTTGTAGTCATTTGGAGCATTTTTCACAGGAGATTTGGTGACAGGAAGTAAAACACATTTTTTAATAAGTGTTAATTTTATTAAATTATCTTATGTAAATTAAGATAAGATAATTTACAGTTAAATCTAATAGCATGTACCGTCACTTCTCGGTAATATTTAAATATATATATATCTCTGAATAATTTTTCATGGGTTAGATTTTTGCCTTTTAAAGCAGGGGTTTTAAATCTTTCAGAATATCCTTCATCCATACCCTTTCTCTACACCAGTGATTTCCAAACTTATTGTGTCGCGGAACCCCAATGTGCTGTTCAAAAAATTACGGAACCCTTTTATTGGAATTTTTTTTATACAACTTTAAATACAAAAAAAAAATACATTGCATTACTGCAAAATTTTTCCTTTTATATATACGATAGAATAGTAAGAGTTTAAAAATTATTAGTCATTTTTATTGTCTAAAAACTAGAACATTAAAATTAAAAAAATTAAAAAATCATAAATTCATATTTTTCATATAAAATGAATTCATCCTTTTGCTTTTTGAATTCTAATATCCTTTCAAAATTTGGTATAATATTAGATAATCAAATTCGCACATCTGGTGCAGCATTTAGTTTACTGCGATATTTCGATTTTGTGTCAGCGTATTTTAAAAATCCAGATTCACACATGTACGTAGTTGCAAACGGTAACAAAAACCAAATAGCCCTTTTTGATAAATGAGGATATTGGTCATATATATCAGACCAGAAAGTTTTTCTGTGTATCTGTATTACATTTATTTTTCTTGAATAAATTTTTAACTAAATCTTAAATCCTTTTTATCGACCGCCAACATATATAAGGGAGGTATTGTGATCATACCGATTTTGACATTTCGAGATTTCGATGGGTGTCCACGAATTGAGGTCCATACGTAAAGTTTTGACTATTTTTAGCATTAAGAATTATTTTAAGCAATTCTGTTCCTTATTTATTAATTTTTAATGACTATATTCCTTAATGAGCTTTATCAGGGCCAGCCATCTTGATTAGTAGTGACGCGAGATTTTTGCAAGTGGCGTGTTTGCATTTTGTCTATCGTTTTTAGTTGTTTTTAAGTGGTAAAAGTGCAGAGTGAACTTGAAAAAGTGTGTGATATTGTGGACTTTTATGTTTGGACTCCGTAGAGACCAAAAGTTGAGAGATTGAAAAGGTATTTGAAGATATTTTTGTTAATTTTATAATGTAAGTCATTGTTATGTAGAATGTGCTTGTATATACAATATGGAAACACATTCATATGTACATATATATGTAGGTGTAAATAGTACGTATATTTTTACCGACCGCCAACATATATAATGGAGGTATTGTGCTCATACCGATTTTGACATTTCGAGATTTCGATGGATCTCCACGAATTGAGGTCCCTACATAACGTTTTGACTATTTTTAGCATGATGTCTGCCGGTCTGTCTGTCCGTCCGTCCGTCCGTCCGTCCGTCCGTCCGTCCGTCCGTCCGTCCGTCCGTCCGTCCGTCTGTCTGTGTACTCGTGCAGAGCAAATTTGGCTATAAGTATTTTTATGAAACTTCATATTTAAGCATCTGCTATCAATGGCACAAGTTGATCAACTTTTGGTAAAAATCGGTTGACTATAAATGGGAGTTTACTCGTGTCGATTTTAAGATTTTTGCAAATATTTAGCAACAGAAAAATATTTAGAAAAAATGTATTTAACAAAAGTTGCTATAAATGCAATAACTAATAACTTTTATTTGAGACGTTTTTGTAAGTCTCAATTTTTTCATACTTATATGTAACGTTTCCATGGTCATGATAAATAATATCTCTGTTAGAAAATATTAGGCCAAGTTATTTCTACTCTGCTGCTAGAATGTATTTTATACAAGGTCTTTGTGATGGCGGTCGGTCCTGTGGTGGCCACAGCTGATTTTTTTTAATATCCATTTTTAGAAACAAGAGTGTTATAAATAGCACCATGTCCCGCGGAACCCCAGGATTTTATCGCGGAACCCTGGGGTTCCGCAGAACATACTTTGGGAAACGCTGCTCTACACCTTTCCAAATGGTTTGACCGGTATAATGTTAGATATCTGCGGCTATGTTTTTTACCATAATCGAATCAAAATCAACCATTTTTTAATTATTAATTTTCGACAGCGCTCTAATATTAAATTCAAGGCCCCTACGTTTCACCCTGTTGTGTCCATACCGTATGTCTTCCAGTAGTGGCCCCCGGCGTCTATTTATCATACTGGCTGACCGACAAGTGTATTGGAAACAAAAGCGCCATTTAAAAAATAGCGTCCCAAGGAAAAAGAACACCCTTCTGAATAATAGTGTCCATCTGAAATAGTACACTTTGCTCTAAAAAGTGCGAGTTTTTCTAAATTGCTAAAAGTAATTCTTCAGCACGTATTATTTGTTACTAATTAAAAATTATAGTTCAAATCAATTGTCCATCGGTTTTCGAAAAACATAATATCTTGATTTATTTCATATTTATTTGCAAAATGTCAAAATTGTATAAAAACAAATTAAAGGTCTAATATGTTTTCTTAATAAATATGACAAAAACAAATATAAAATCTAAAAATCCAAACAAATGTAACACATGTGTCAGAACAATAACAAAGTTGCCTATTTGGTTAGTTCAACATTTAGTAATCCTAGACTGCCGGAAGCAACAATGGAAAAGTAATCCTAAAGTGATCTGTAGACGACCGGTGGTGGAAAACAGTTAAATCCACCTAGCTTTCTGATAAAATTTGGATTGTTTTATTGCTATATGCTTGTAATCATATAATATTATCACAACATTACTTAAACGATGCTGTTAACACTGCAAAAACATTGAACATAATTGCAAAGTTAAAACTGTTCAATCGTTGCTGAAAGGCAGTTAGTCGTTGATTTAATCTACTATCAGAATTAATAAACTGCTGGAACAGTAATGCAACAGTTGAGTAGTTCTGATTGATTTTAGAACTTGTCTAGGTTAATATAATTAGTATAGTTCCTGCAAAATTATTCACAGAATTAAACTTTGTAATTAGATCATCGAACAGCATTTGCATCAGCATTAGGGATGCCCACCAGTTTTTATATTAAAATTTTATTCATAACTCTATAAAAAATAATAGTTTTTTTTTTTTTCTAAATAGTCAAATAGTTTATTTTAGAGATATTTTGTTTCTTTTTTTATTGTTTTCAAAGCTTGCTATGTTCAACTTTGTAAAACTTATGTTGATTATTATTTTGTAAATAAATGGTCGCCATTTTGAAATGGTTAACATAAAAATATGACTTTTTGGTGTCATTGTAAAGCTAATTTAATGTACTTTTAGGAAAAAAATATAAAATTATCTATTCCCTATGCTAGATCAAAAGTTGACATCATTTCTGGTGAAACCGGAAGTGCCTCAGAATTCTTATAGTAACCTTTAGATGGGCCTTTTTGTCTAGTTTAACTTTTGTTCTGAAGATTTTTTGTATCTTTACAAATAAAGGAGATTTTCAGGGTGCCCCGTTTCAAACAAACACCCTGTATATAAAATCGTTGAGGTGTCTGTCAGATGTCCTTCCAGAGGTTTTTTGCGTACTTCCAGGTGACCTAGAAAGTTGAAATTTAGTATGCGGTTTCTTGCGAACATTCTTAAAATGAGAAAAATCCTAAACCTAGAAAATAAAAAGGGGCAAGCCTGCAACCCAAAAAAGTTCCCATGTTATCCTAAAGGAATAAAAAATAAAGTTCGTTCCATTGAGTTGAAATGCAATACATGTTCAAAACCCCTTAACACGACCCTGTTATCAGTTTTTTGAAATTTTGATTATCTACTCCGAAATCGGTACCCGAATGATAGCTTAAAATTTAAAAAAAAAATTACTGACGTACACAATCCGGTTTTTAGAGTTTCGTATGCTTATCTGCCTGTACCATTGGTTTTCAACCAGGGTGTCGCCGCACCCTGCTGTAATTTTTAATTGAGTTGTATTAATTTACTTTTTGTTGTTATTTTGTAAATCGAGAATATATTTTAACTATCTTTTTTTTTTGTCTAAGGGTGCGCACATCCGTTCAATTTCCTATACAAGACTAACAACCTGAAATAAAATTAGTTACAATCTATATATCAAAATTTTCAGCGATTTTTTATCTATCTAATAGGATATTTTTAATTGTAAAAGGAACTGTCATGTAATTGTAAATAAACAAATTGCGTTATAGACGCCATCTTGTAAACCATTCGACGCAATTTGTGTACCATGCGGCAAATTGTAGCTAAAGCTCAATTCTACAAATATGTTTGGAGATAATTTGTGCTATTGCAAAAATTACTTATAGTTACTGTACTTGGTAATCTACTTTTACCGCCATCTCGAATCTGCCGCGGTTTTTAATATAGGTGCTGCGGGTAAAAATGATTTATTTTATGTAAAGAGTACTTGTACCAAGTGGCATTTCATTATCATCAAGTATAATATTTTTCGACGAAGGCTCTAAACTATAAACAATCATGTCGAAACAAATGTTGACGTATTATTTAAACATTTCTACATAAAACTATATAAATATAAAAATTATTTGAAACCCACAAATATATTTAAAAAATTACAGAACATTGTTGTGTAATACCTATTATTAAGTTATTGAGCAATAACATTTTTACAATAATTTTTTCTACAATCAAAAATATCCTATTAGATAGATAAAAATTCTGTGCAAAATTTGATGTATAGATTGTCACTAATTTTATTTCAAATTGTTACTTTTGTATAAGAAACTAATAATCTCCGGAACCGTTTTGTATAAGAAACTAAAAAACTAATAATAAGTAGCGTTAATGAGACTGTTCTACAAAATTTTTCCGGGCTGATTTAATTTATCAGTTCGCCACTGGGCAATCTCACCACATATGCGACCCATAGCAAGTAGCAAAGTGTATTTGCTACTCGCTCTGTGACCTTAAAATATACGAAAAACATTTAATATATTATTTATGTTCTAGAGCTCCATATATAAATATTATTTACGTGCAGAACGAACAATTTAATTTAATATGTTTAACGGTAGTCTTTTGTTATTTTAATGTAATTTAGTATATAATGTAGCTTAATATAAAGAAGTCATTTGGAACCTAACAAATCGCATGCATGGCTCGTTCGTTTTAATATAAACAACAGCAAGTTGCACTTCCTCACAATACTGAAATTAATAGGTCGGAAACAAGGATTTTTCTGCAAATCGTTAGAGATTTAATGTATGCTATGTGAACTTAGAGAGTTGGAATGTTCTGAGATTATGGACAGATTTATTATAAATGGACGTTGAGATTTGTTTCACTATGAATTATAACGGTAATATATTTAATTTGAAAGGCAAAGATGATCTGATATAGAATTCCGGTGAATAATACATATGGCTCTTCAGCAGTGCCGCAGCCAAGGGGGGGGGGGGGGGCTCTCAGGACCAGCAGATTACACGGCGCTGCTCGGAGAGTTAAAGATAAAATTTGTTAACCACAACAGTAGATAATTTTTAAATTACTTCATTGTTAACAATATTGGCATTTTTTTCCGTGTAAATAAACATTTTTTTAAAGATTGCCTAATCTTGATAAAGTGACATAATTATTGTTCAAGGGAAAATACATCACTTTCCAAATATGCTCCAACGAATTATATGAAGGGGAGCGTTAATCCTTTTTCCCCCGAACACATCGACTAAAACATTCGCCCAGTCAAATGATAAAATTGTTTTAAACAACTAATTACTCGATTCAGATAAAATAAAGTGGAAATCTGACTTCGGTATAACCTTCAGAATGTAATTTTAAAATGACACCTCAAACGTGAAATAGAGTAGAAATAGTAGAAATATAATAAAGAGAGTAGTTTTGGAGACAATCGCGCTCTTAAAATCGGTATTTGGTTTTATTTTATAAATGTGAATATCAATATCTTCTTCGGTATATTTCAAATTATGATGTTTTACACACAAAAAGGACTAATATAAGTTGTACTGAACAACAGTGGTGTATTCAGTGGGGGGGGGGCGAATCAATTGTTGTAAACGTGTCAAATATATCAATGTACCCAAATTTTTATTGCGGTATTTTATATTCTTTTGTTGATAATTTATTGAAATGGGAAACATCAGACAAAATAAATAACGATTTGTTGTGTGTTTTCATAGATAGCGCGTTTTTTATGACAGCCTTGCCTATAAAGAAAATGATAGTCTTATTGGGAGAACCCATTAGAGAGTATAGAAAACCAGTGACGAAGGGAGACCTCCGCTAGACTTGCCCTCCCATAAAAAAAAATAATAAAAAAAATACATAATTTTTTTAATTTAAAAAAATATTTAGGTAAATCTTCAAAAATACATCAAATTATGTCCTATTAAATTTTTTGTCCAAGGCTTGGTTTACTAGTTACGAATTTTTTTTAATTTTAAAGTTTAATAACTTCCGTTTCCGGTTTCGGATTTTAATAAAAAACAATAGGGTTCTTCCCAATTATTAGGATAATTTTTTAGTACCAGAACGAACTCTTTAGGTTAAACCGTTTTTGAGTTATCGTGTATACACACAGACACACACACATACGGACGGCACTTCGAAAATAGGTTTTTTGGATTCCCTGGACCATGAAACGTGGTCCTCCGTCAAAATCTCGACATCGAAAATTTTCGCGATTACAATACTTGCCCCTTATATATTAAGGTCGGGCAAGTAAAAACTACTGGATTTAACCTGTATCCCGCGACATATCAAACTATTGCTACATCATTAGTTAAGATATATCGCCCCGGATGACATTAAGTGAGACCATTTTACAACGAGTCCAGGAAAAAGTCTCTGAACTGGCTTCTTAATTAACATTAAAAAGACCAAAGAAATGCGTGTTGGTACCAATAACCCCAACAAACTTATTATCCAGGGAGCAGAAATTTAACAAATTCTGCTACTTGCCTGCATGATATTGACCGATGACGGTACTGAACTAGATATCGCCCACAAAATAAGCACAGCCTGTCTAGCCTTTTCCCTCTTACAGAACGCACGGTCTTCTAGTCATTTAAGCAGAAAAAAACTCTACGGACGTTGAGATTCAGGGAATATTATGGGCAGTGGCGGATTAACGGGCGGGCTGACCGGGCGACCGCCCGGTCAGCTAAATTTAGAGGGGCGCCAAAATAAAGGCTTCTTATCTTTTGAAAAATAAACTGTAACCAAATAATATGAAATGAAAGTATCATGGTATACGATTTTTTGTGAACGACGTGCCGCGGATAAAAGCGCGGGGCGAGGAGTAGCGAGACACTTCATTCTATCTCATGAAACACGAGTAACTTACGAGCAAGTAAGACAATTCAAAATGAAATAATTAATTTTTTGGCATCATCTGTTCGCGAAAATATAATAGAGCGAACCAAAATGGCCAAATATTATACACATTATACACATTATTTTCGGCATCTGTAGCTAGATGGAAAATTTTAACAAATAATAGGAACATTATTTGTTAAATGCACTGATAATACTTTATGAAAATTCTGCTGATGCAGCGACTAAACATGAATGTTTGACATTAACGGAAAAACTTTACGAGTATTCTTTCTTAGTTATGTTAATGACGTGGTATAAAATACTTCAACTTATAAATGTTGTAAGTAAATCTATGCAAACAAAAGATATTGATTTTAAAACTACTATCAACTTAATGAAATCATGTACAGAATACATTTCCAGCTACCGAACATAACAATTTGAAAACTCTCTTTCTGAAGCTGAAAATTTAGTAAAGCTTCTGGGTTCCGAACCAGTTTTTAAAGAAAAAAGATTACCCCGAAAGAGAAAAATGTTTAATTATGAAAGCGAAGATGCTACTGTTGCCATTGATGAAAAATAAAAATTTAGAATAACAGTTTGTAATGTTATTTTGGATACCATAATAACATCGCTTGAAGAAAGGTTTGTACAATTTAAAAATTATGAAGAAACCTGGGGGTTTCTTTTCGATTTTCATAATATAGATGTAACAGACTGCGATAAATTAAAGAAACACTGCATGGATCTGCATTTAATCCTAAAAGATGAGAATAATTTTGACATCGATGGAAATGAGCTTTATGAAGAAATTATAATTTCGAATAGCCAGAAAATACAGATTCGCCGTTAAAAATATTACAATTTTTAAAAACCAACAATTTACAGAATACAGTTCCCAATATATGGGTGGCGTTAAGAATTTTGCTTACCATCCCTATTACAGTCGCTACAGCAGAAAGAAGTTTTAGTAAATTAAAACTTATAAAAACATATTTACGATCGACAATGGGTAATGAAAGATTAAATTCTCTAGCGTTATTATCAATTGAAAATGATGTTGCCCAGAAAGTAGATATAAGTGAATAAATCAAATTATTTGCAGATTTAAAATCAAGATTTTTTTTTTTTTTGAATAAATAAATTATTATTATTTACCTATAAGATTTTTGAGGTGTATCGCCTGCTTAGAAATAAATCAATGTTAGTGAAATAATTATTTTTTGTAATTATTAAGTTTTGATTTTTTGTTTTTTAATACTTTTGTGAATAAAAATTGATTTATTAATTATTTTATTTTTTATTTTTTTTTACGTCAACCTATTTTAGAATCTTGAAAAATTTTAGGGCGCCAAAACAAGGAGTTCGCCCGGGGTTCAAGATTGCCTCGGTCCGGCACTGATTATGGGGTGAATTGAAGACACTGGCTAACAATAGAATCAGATGGCGAAACTTTGTGGAAGCCCTATACTCCTCAAAGGAATTCTAGGAACACTATATATAAACAGGATTGTTAAATTTGACCATTTTGTTTACGGAACATGATCAAAAAAACAATTTTAACCCATTTAAACCTACCGTCCTTTTAAAAGGATTTTCAAAAATCGCGCTAAATTAATTAGTAAAAACAAATAATTTGAGATGGCGTAATATGTTATGATCACTGTGTTTATGAAACATCATTTATAGCAAGTTTCAAACAATTGTTGTCATTTTTGTAAATTTTATTGGCGTTTCAGTCGCTTACGTTTTATGAGCATTGACAATGGCTACTTCTAGGAAAGTTATTTTATTATTATTCTTAAATTTTAAAATTATAAAATACATTTTATGTTAGACTGTATATTTTTATATACTAATAACCTCAAAAACTTAAATTTTGTTGAAACCGGCAAACGATATTCAATGAATAAAGCCACCGTCCTTTTAAAAGGACGGTAGGATTATGTCCTACCATATTTTATTTATGAAGTTTTTGATACATTAGTGAAATTTATGTTATTTAACTTTATTTACTCAAAATAACTGAAAAATAAAACAACTTATTATCGTAACACGGCCGTCCTCCTCCTGCCACGTCCTCGTGGCATCTTCAGAATTTAATAACTGCAAAATAAAACAGAGTAAACGAAAACATAATGTTAGTTTTGCCCGTCTCCTTGAGGTTCCTGACCATCCAGAGTTTCACGGAACTCCTTGAGGACCTTGAACATTCAGCGTCGAACAAAACAAAGACATCTCCTTGAGGTCCCTGACCATCCAGAGTTCCTCTGAACTCCTTGAGGTCCCTGACCATCTAGAGTCAAACAAAACAAACACAACTCTTTGAGGTCCCTGACCATCCATTTATTTTGCTCAAAGACGTTGCGCTGTTTGCAGCAAAAAAGCTAATTTTGTTTGTAAAAAATGTACCTAATGTAGGTATACATCCTAAAAATAGTTTTTTGGACTATCATACAAGCAAATGATTTTATAGTTTAGTTTATATTAGGGCCGGTTTCTGAAAAGTCAGTTAACTATGGTAACGACTGACTAATGGTCAAGTCTGACTGATGGTCAGTTTTATTTTGCGTTGCATAAACATTTTTTAAAGCTTGGTCAGTGGAACAATTGGTTTACTATGCACAGATATTTTTTGCTAATGTGAACTGTACTTCACGTGACAGTAATCAGCTGTCAAAATTAAAACGTTTTAAAATGAACTAAAAAAATGAATTCACGAACACCAAACTTTACCAACACCGATAAAAACATTTTTCTAGATATTTTCGGTAAGTAAGTATACATATATTTTTATTTCTTTTGAAATATAAATATTTTTAAATTATTCTTAAAACATAACCTAAAATTTGTATTTATCATTTTTCAGATATTCCCATATTACTGAAGACAAAAATGTGATAATTGAACAATTCAAAAAAAAGAAAATTTGGTACCAGATTACAGATGAATTTAACTCAAGTTGCGTGAAGACATACAAAACAAATTAAATATTTGTATTTTAATTTAAAAAAAAATAATAAACTAAAAAGAACATTTGTGAATTAAATGTACGCTCTTCAGTATCTGTTTAGGAGCTGGTTTCTTGAAAAAAACAGTTTTCGATGTAGTACTGATATAGTGTCGATACCGATGGAAACAACAAATTATTGAAAATATGTCGATAACTGTATTTTAGCCTATATATTTTACCACCACCTCCTGCCTACCTAACTGATTCAGAACTGGCTTTAGTTCATATTTTTTATCAAGTTGAACCAGAACCAGAACCTGAAATGCAACAAGAAGCTAATCCTGAACCTTCCAATCCTAAGACAAGCAAGAAACATAATTTAAAAAAATAATAATAATAACACATTATAAAAGTTTATTATAAGAGTAAATACCAGGCTGCGCTAATAGAGAAAAATAAAGCAAGAATGCTGTACAATTATGACTTAAATATAAATTGAATTAGAATTAATAAAAAAAATAAACTATAAAAAATAATAAAGTGGTTTTGTTTTAATTATTACATTATATTGTATTAATTTTTTTAGGGTACACCAATAACTGTTTGGATTAATGCACTACGTACAGCCACATTGGTATCATTACCTTCTCAAATATTTGGTTCATCGCTCTGCAATAGTTCTACAGGAATTTCTATCGTATCATGCTGTTGTATACAAAAATTATGTAAAACGGCACAAGATATAATTGTCGTTAGAACACGGTCAATATTAATTGCCATTCCTGTTGCAACATGGGCCCTGTTAGAATTTTTCTCTATTCTTGTATGTGTATTCAAAGGTAGTATCAGGAAAAATTGTTGATAAGTGCACCAGGTGACTGAATTGGAATAGGTGTATAATCTATTGCTCCGAGTACTTGTATGATATAAAATTAGTACTTTACTAAAGCCTTTTTTCGCCGTCTGAAGAATCTTATTCCATATCTTCTGTTGCGGGACAAGAACATAGGCAGGAAGTTGAAATTTTTCTATTGCTCGAATAGGATAAGGAAAAAATAATAATAGAAACCTAGAATTATGTACGAATAATCAAAATATGTAAATATATAATGATTATATATGTATTTAATATTTATTTACAGTGGTACAAAATAAATATATATAAATTATTCATGTATTTAATATTTCTTTTACAATTATATTATAACGTTATTGAAATATCAAATTAAAAATTGATTTTGAATTTATAAGGAAATTTTGTAGGTTATGTTATATTAAAGTCACATTCATTAATAATAGTTAGGTGCATTTTCATTTTAAAACACAAATTAAGAATTTAATTTACCGTCTTCTTATTTAAATTACTTTTTTCTCTTATTTAGCCCAAAAATTATGAAAATAAAATTTATGAAAAAACCGAATATTGACGTATATCGCAGTTAAACTGTGATCAAGGTATAGTCAGAAAAATTCAATTGTTTGACTCGAGTTCAAGTCCTGACCAACGTTTGTGCAACACTTAACCAAGGAAGCCTTGGTTGAACTCACGTCAAATGCGAAGTAAACTATGCATAGTTGACTTATGGTTAACTTTGGATTGTTTTTTGTTCCTGCAACAGTTTACTAAGGCAACCGTAGTTTACCATTAGCTTATAGTTTACTGAGCTTCTAGAAACCGGCCCTTAGAGTTTATAAAATAATTTTGAAATAATTTTGGAATTTATATGCTTTATAAGAATAATAAAGCATTTAAATAAATAGGTTGTTATTATTCTTATAGTAGTATATAGTCCTACCGTCCTTCAAAAAGTACAGCATGTATTGGCTATTCTGATCAGTAAAAAAAAAAAATTAATAATTTTCCCTAATTTATACACAATTAACTAAATTTTTACAAAAAAACATTTTTTTTTTTCAAAAAAAGTTTCAGGTTTAAATGGGTTAATGACATTATTGATATCTTTGCCGAGGCTAAAACGCATAAAAAAAAATTAAACCTTTTTTATTCTATTATATATGAAAATAAAAAAAAAACTTTAAAAAAACCTTATTCTTTATAGCCGACGAGATAAAAAGGTTGAGAAACGCTGAACTAGTATAATTAGCAGTTCTCTGTAAAGAGATGTTCAAACAGCCTAGAGCAGTATATGGTCCTGGTATCTAATATCACGCAACAGTCTCCTGAAAAGCAGTTCAATTTTCTATGTATAAAACCAAGATTCAAGCGTCTTCTGAATTCTCTCGGATAGTTTAGTAAACTATCTAATTAACATCCTACGTTCTTGGATACAATTTTTGAAATTTTTTATTCTGCTAATTTGTTATTCATTGAGAATTAAGTATAATGGACCAGTTTTGTAACTTAATCGACGATTAATGTTTTAATGCGCATGTAACGGTTTAATTTCTAAAGATATACCGCATCTGTCATCACTTGCATAATATCACTTGATCAGTGATGTACTACTTTTAGTTTAAATATGTTTCTAATACTATTAATTAAACATTTAAGTATAGATTAAACAAGTATTGTTTTATTCCGTCATATATTAGTAAATGCACTGTCATCTTTACTTAATAAACCAGTTACCAAAGTCATTATAATTAGTTTCCAAAAAGTCTGCAAAATATCCCTCAACAGCTTTTACCTCTTCATTATATGGGAAAATCCAGACGAATTTCTTGATATTTGAGAATAGATGGTGGCGTGAAGGACCCAAATCTGGTGGATAGTCTATCCTAGACTAGGGATGGGGAAAAAACATCGATGTATCGAAAACATCGATGTTTGTTCTAAAAACATCGATGTTTTTACCATCGATGGTCAGCTGGCGATAGTATCGATAAAACATCGATGTCTACTACCGATGTCGATGTTTAAACTTTGAAATTCAGAAACTACCGCTAGAGGCGCTGGAATCTTAATAAAAATTTAATTTTTATTAAAATTAGTACGCAAAATATAAGCGCCACCTATTGTGATATAACAATACTAATAGTGTTAGTTCATATTCTTCTTAGCAGTTAGCAGAATGCGAAAAAATAAGAAGAAACTTCTTATTTTTGCAAACAATGCGAACGACCAAAGACGCCAACACACTTTTTCTTTTTGAGTCTTGTTGACACTTTGCCAGTTGTTATTCCTCCAATCCCTGGATTCTTGTAAGTTGTCATTAGCTATTTTTTTTTATATTGATGTTGGCTTTTCCTGGACAAAATGATCAAAAGCTTCAATCAATCGGTAAAAGTAACTAGAATTGAAAATCTAGTTCCGCCTAAACCAAAGGAACAGACTTTATTTCAACTTAAAAAAGTATAAAAATAATTGTGACAGTGTTATTTTTATGTTAAATAATATAAAATTTACATTAAGATTACTATATTAGTATTGTAATAAAATCCAATATTTCATTTTAGAAATGTAAAAATAGTAAGGTCTGTTCCTTTGGTTTAGGCGGAACTAGATTTTCAATTCTAGTAACTTTTACCGATTGATTGAAGCTTTTGATCATTTTGTTCAGGAAAAGTTAACTTCAATATGTAAAAAAATATCTAATGACAAATTACAAAAATGAAAATTGCGGTTAGTTCCGCCTAATCGTTTGGAATAGACTGTAGGTACAAATTAGGATTATTATATTGGGTATAATAATGTTAATGTGAAATTAATTGCTATTAAAAAGGAATATTTCTATTTAAAAATCTAATAAATGCTTTTTGTGTATTATATGTTACTTTTTTCGTATTTTATCTTTACATTATTAAATAAAACCTATATAATATAAATAAATAGCTTTTTTAATATTAATAAAACATCGATGTTTCTGATACATCGATGTTTCCGATACATCGATGTTTTTCCTTCGATGTTTTTTCAACATCGATAGTAAGCGCCGATGTTAATATCGATGTTAAACATCGATGTTTTGCCTTCGATGTACAACCCTATCCTAGACCATCCAGCCTGGATGTTCTACCAATTCGTACCTACTTCAAATCTCTGATTTTCTCAATTGCCAAAGTTGATTTATGTGTAATTATATGCGATACTGAGAAAGTATCGATATTTGAGTATCGATAATATCGAATAAAAATTATCGATACTGGTATCGTATCGAAAAAAAATAACGATATTTTCAAGTATCGAAAAGAAAAATGTATATATTATCTATAAAACGTAAAAAATAGTATATTATGTTACTAGGCGTAGAACGCGCTCTTTTTTGTGCTGAGCTCAAATGTTGCTGCCGAGGCGCAGCCGAGGCTTGCATATTGAGCGAAGCACAAAAAAGGCGTTCTACTCCGAGTGACATATACTATTTTTTCTTCAAGCGTAGTTATTAAAATTTTGCAACTATAAATACTTATGACTTTATAGTTTCAGATGCTATTGCTGCTAATTCCGGCGATGTACATTGAATTGGTTGAGACATTTTTTAATTTTTAATCTTTATATTGTGTATTTTGTAACTAATCACAGAATGATCACAGAATAATAATAAAGTAACTCACTAATAACTTAACTAATTTCTGAATTCACTACAAACCACGCTACAAACATATTAAATTGACAGATGTTTTGTTTATGGCGACTGCTGCCATCAGTGCCATCTGTTGATAACTATATGAACTATTTACTAGTGTAAAAATGTTCACATTTTGTTACTAGTAAAAAAATGTATCATTTCTACCGAATGTATTGATCAATGTAATGTTAGCATTATAATCCGCTTTTATTCTTATAATAACAATCAAATTGTTTTACAATAATAAATAGATTAAAGTAGTATGAGCATAAGTAGTATATACGACTGAAAAGTGACAGATGGTCTAGGTAACAATAAATTGGACAAAATCAATTGGTACAAACAACATAGGCGAGGAAGATTCGTTCATGAAAGAACTAATAAATAAGAGGCGTTCATGAAGAGAAGAGGTAGACGAGGCAATGGAGCCTAGCAAGACTTCATATACACACCAGTTTTGCAAGTGAAAAATCGGAAATCCCTTCGTAAAATATTTATTTTCTATTATCGTTTTCCTGATTCAGCTGTCCTAGATTTTTATTAATTAAACTTAACCTAATTACCTAAATTGATCGTATTTACACTATTTTTAATGGGCTAATGTTTGGGAAAAAATTAAGTACTGTATACCTGAAGATAATTAGCTTAGGTTTAGTTAGTAAAAAGCTAGGACAGCAGAATTAGGAAAATTAGGAAAACGATAAAATATAATACAAATTTTCCGAAGGGATTTCTGATCTTTCACTTTCAAAACTGGTGTGTATATGAATATAGGTGCCTAGAGGTCTGAGTGATTGTTTAAACTAGAATTAAACACTCCACTCTTCTTCATTGCAACCACCGAGATAACTCCTTGGTCTATTTTGGTAAAATAGGTCCACACTTTGCTTCTTGGTGATGACATTTTTAATTAATATGTATTTTAATACAAAAATAACCAATAACATTTCATAACCTCAAACGTAGAAGAAAAAGGCGCCAAATACCAGCAACTTCTAAACCGTTCAATGCATTTTTCGTTGCGCTACCAGTTTTTACAAGAGTACAATTTTTAAAACTGTTTCTTATTGAATTTATCACAAAAATATTTATATGTGCATAAATAAAAATTTTACGATATTGTTTTAACAATAAGAAAAAATCAGCTGTGAGCACCACAGGACCGACCGCCATCATAAAGTACTTGTATAAAATACATTCTAGCAGCAGAGTAGAAATAACGGCCTAATATTTTCTAACAGAGATATTATTTTTCATGACCATGGAAACGTTACATATAAGTATGAAATATTTGAGACAAAAATTTTAAAAAATTTTACTAAAATTTTTCGAAATTTTTCGTTTTATCAAAAAACGTCTCAAATAAAAGTTATTAGTTATTGCATTTATAGCAACTTTTGTTCAATAAATTTTTTCGATATATTTTTCTGTTGCTAAATATTCGCAAAAATCTTAAAATCGACAGGAGTAAACTCCCATTTCTAGTCAACCTATTTTTACCAAAAGTTGATCATCTCATGTCATTGATGTCAAAAGCTTAAATATGCAGTTTCATAAAAATCCTTTTAGCCGAATTTGCTCTGCACGTGTACACAGACAGACAGACAGATGGATGGACGGACAGACGGACAGACAGACAGACAGACAGACAGACAGACAGACGGACAGACAGACCGACAGATATCATGCTAAAAATAGTCGAAACGTTATGTAGGGACCTCAATTCGTGGAGATCCATCGAAATCTCGAAATGTCAAAATTGGTATGATCACAATACCTCCCTTATATGTGTTGACGGTCGGTAAAAAGAAACGATACGATACTGGTTCAAATGTACTGATATTAATAAAGTATCGGAAAATTAGTATCGATACTAAAATGGCGATATCGATACTGATATCGTATAATATCGATACTGGTATCGTATCAATAGTATCGGAACATCCCTAGTTATGTGCATTAGTACAATACACGTTGGCTACCAAATTTTCCAACTTTACAAGCTAAAGTAGCAGATAAAAAAACCGTCTCCTATAATATTACATAAATTGACTTGTGTTTTTGTCCACCATCCTGAGATTTACCATTAAACTTTGAGAAGCACTGTCCTTTATTATATTTCCATGCATTTTTAGAACCTTTTTTGTGTACTAACTACTGTTACATATTTCTAATAACTAATTTTACTGAAGTGTTACAGAGAACTGGCGTTAATAATTACTAATCTGGAGTAAAAGAGTTTTTCTTTGAAGTTTTTCTGTAAGATATGTCTCGTTTTCCAATTGGTTGAGGTACTTAGGTAATTAACTCTGCTGGAACAAATACTCGTATTTTAGTTACAAATATAACACCTACTTAGTCCTCATTTCAACACTTTCTGATCACAAAAGTATTCGAACCAATAATCTTAAACTCTGCTAATAATAAAGAATAAGTTTTACTCAGCATCGCTAGAACAAACTAACTTATCTAATTTTGACTATTTTTAGCACGATGTCTGTCGGTCTGTCTGTCTTTCGGTTTGTCTGTCGGTCTGTGTACACGTGCAGAGCAAATTCGGCTAAAAGGATTTTTATGAAACTGCATATTTAAGCTTTTGACATCTATGGCACGAGTTGATAAACTTTTGGTAAAAATCGGTTAGAAATGGGAGTTTACTCGTGTCGGTTTTAAGATTTTTGCGAATATTTCACAACAGAGTAATATTTCGAAAAAAATTATTTAACAAAAATTGCTATAAAAGCAATAACTAACAACTTTTATTTGAGACATTTTTTGATAAAGCAGCATAAATTAAACAAATACTTTGCGATGACGGTCGGTCCTGTGGTGGCTGTAGCTGATTTTTTTTCCTTTAAGATTTCGCGGCACACTGATAGAGAGTTGAAATTAGGCATGGATATACAACTCTTTAACCCACATATAGGAAAAATACTGAGAGTTAAAAAAAAAACATATCTCGAAATAAATATAAACAAATATGTATTTAATAAAAAAATCAATATTTTTTAAAATTTTGAGTGGCATATCAAATGAAACCTCTTAATCCGCTGATCAACATGTACATTTTTTTATTTAAAAAATCAATTTTTTAAAAAAAGGTATTTTCGCCAAAAAGGTGTGAAAAAAATTTTGTCCCCCACCCTAGCTCCCAGAGGGACTGATCTAAAAAACTGAAAAAAATCTCCGTAATGAACATTGGTGGGAACCGGAATAATTCAACAGGAATTTTTGATCAGATAAGTTTTTCGAAAAAATTTCGATTTTTATGTGTCGTTGATAAAAAAACATTTTTTAAAATTTGTTGTGTGGTATCAAAAGAAAGCTCTCAAGACGTAGATTAAGAAACGATAAATAGTTTATTGTAATTCGTTTCTTTTAACACGATTATAGCCAAGAATGTGCTAAAAAATGTCTTGTCCCGGTGTGGGACAAGGGTGACTTTTACGTAAAGGGGTTAAACTAAAAATCTGGAAAAATTATAGATAAAGTATATTGATCTGAGTCAGAAACGTACGAGAGGAATTTTTGATCAGGCTGTTTTTGTGTTTTTCAAAAAATTAATTATATTTTTAATTCATGGTTAAATTATGGCTAATAATGTTATGGATTTTTTGTATTTATAGCTAAGATAGTGCGTGTATTTTTTTGAAAATAAAAATATTTAAAAAGTAATATTTTTTTGTTTAATAGTTGCGAACTGATTTACTCACACCACCCTACACTTTACACTGTAGAATATTTCTTATTAATCTAATGAAGACTTGAATACGAAGCAAATACAGGAAAAAACGCTGGGATATTTGGCAAATTATTTAAATAAGCTCTTAGTTCTCAAATAAGGAATAAAAGTGATTATCAAAAAAACTGTTGATTTTGATGTGATAAATATACCTAGACATCAAGTATTATGTTGGCTTCTTACACGTATTAAATACCTACAAAACCCTGAAATATTTGAAAATTCACACTTCACTTCAAATTGTTAATTCTTCAAACAAGTATTGTTTTACAATGTTTTTGAGGCATATAAACTAGGTCCTTAAAAAATGGATTTAATGAAAATAAATATTTTTGTCTATTTGATTCGCCATTTAGCAGTACTACAGTAAGTTTCAAGTGTCCCGTATTTGATAATGTAAATTTTTACCATGTGTATGTCGATTGTTTTATTAGCATTAAACTTGAGCTCCGTTTGCTAACGGATTATAATTTTTCTTTCCCCGTACAGATAGCTTACAGCTATAAATGGTAATGCAATATATCTTAATTGAAAAAAAATGAAATTTCAATAGGAATCTCCGTTACCTTATGGGTATCTACTACATGCATGCGAGTTATTCCTGCACGCAGAAATGTAACCTTTAACTGTTTTGGTGAAGTGTGAGAATTACAAGTTGAGAAAGAATATTCATATATACATTTAGTTCCACTATGGTTGCAGTGTTTTAACCGTAAATTTCAAAACTAGGGCTGTTTTAACTATTCTAGTGTGTAACTTTTTGATATCTGACAGATACTGTTGTTTTATTAAATTTAAAATTCGGAACAGGTGTTAAAAATGATAAATAAATTCATGAATACAATTTTTAGGGTTTCGGTATGACCCAGAAAATATCATGAAAGTCAGTCATGTGTCTGCCTTTTTGGTAGATATTGGGACCAAACGGTTGGGCCTAGAGAGTTGAAATTTGGCATGCATTTACAATTCTTTGGCCCACATATAGGAGAAAAATACTTAGACTGAAAAACAAATCACCCAAATATATTTTCAGTAATAGAGTTATGTATAAAAAAAAACCATAAATTAAATAATAATAATATTAAATAATTTAAAAAATATACATTCGTGAAACCAGGGCCTGGCCAAGATAATTTCTCGCCTCGGACGCACTCAGTGTGGCGCTTCCAATTTTTTAGGGTTTTGTAGGTATGACCAAAAAACCCTTATACCGTCATTTTGTCGTCTGTCTGTCTGTCTGTCTGTCTGTCTGTTCGGTAAAAATTGTAGCCAAACGGCTAAACCTAGAGAGTTGAAATTTGGCATGCTTATGACCCTTTGACCCGCACATAGGAAAAATATTAAAACATCTAAAAAACATACCCCCCTAAAAATATAAACAAATATGTGCTCATCGAAAACAAAAATATTTTTTTAAATTCTGAGTAGGGTATCAAATGAAAGCCCTTAGTACATGGATTAACGATCAAATTTTTATTTTTGCAAAATAAATTATTTTGATGCGATTTTTGCCAAAATTGTGCAAAAAAATTTTTGTCCCACACCCTGTAGCCCAGATGGTTTAAACTAAAAATCTAAAAAAATTCTAAGTAATGTATATTGGTGTGAACCGAAATAGTACAACAGGAATTTTTTATCAGATTATGTTTTCGGAAAATAACGCATTTGTGGTTTTTGGTTCACAAAGTACAAAAGTTATACCAACGTAAGACACTCACATGCAAGGCGTGCGATAGCTTAATGGGTTAGAGCACTGGTTAATACGCTGGAAAACGAAGGGTTTCGAGTTCGACTACGGAGTGAATTTTATTTTTTCTGTTTTTTTTTGCATTATTATTATGTTGAAATTATTTTGTCAAAATTCTAGTTATATTTTGACAAATGTTGTATTTAATTTTTAAGAGCGTAAATTTAATAACCAGTCTTATTATATGATTAACAGACGATAAATTATTTTAAAAATATCGTTCATTTTGCCGTGATTACTACAAAGTAAAATTTGTCCTACACACTCAGCATACCGCCTTCACGTATTATATACCTGCGAAACCCTGAAATGTGTGAATATTCACACTTCACATCAATTTTTTTATTATTATTATTTCGCTAAATTATCTCGACGGAGTACAGTTTTTTTCTACTTTTATTGGTGCTGCTAATTATCAGTGTGTCCTTTGATGTTGTTCACTATATGTTGATTTTAACATTATTTTTAAATTCTCAGAAAATTTGTCAACAAAAGAAATTTTACTTTACAAATTAAAAAGGAACAGTATCTTCAGAGGGAAGCTCCTTTTCAGAGAGGCGCTCTTTTTCAAAGACGCGCTCTTTTTCTGAGAAGTGTGTTTCTTTCAAAGAGGCGTTCTTGTTTCACACGGGCGCTGTTTTTTAATAGTGGCGACCTTTTTTAGGATGGCGCTCTTTCCCATAAGGGCGCTTCCTTGAAAAAATTAGTTTTTCAGTTATATCGGGTGGGTACTTTAAAAAAAAGGGCGTTAAAAAGAGAGTTCATTGCCATACCATTGGCTATCACTTACTAGATACCTGCGAAATCCTCAAATGTGTGAAAACTCACACTTCACCTCAATTTATCACCTCTGAAAGCACTATTTGGGTACATTTGAGAATGGCTCTTATATCAGCGAATTCTAAATTATCGTTTGAATCTTGCCTTTAAAACTTCGGAAATGTGTAGAAAGTATTCTACAAAAAAATGTTTTTAATAAATATTAACAATAATAATAGCTCATATACGGATATATAAACTTATAATTATGTTTTAAAAGGTAATCTCAATTTGCTAAATGTCAGACACATCACGAACAGTATCGTGATACTTTGCTAAAAATTAGTCTTGATAATATTTATTATTTTTTAATTTACGTCCCCGTTAGCAAGCAAGTAGCTGAGTAAAATTTAATGTTAACAAAAACATTAGCATTAATCATATTTATGTTTCTTTAGACAAATTTGATTATTTAATTACGGGTTTTTATAAAAAATAGCCAATAAAAAATGATCTTAACAGGTTGAGTTCTGCGAGGTACATATATATCTATGTACCTCAGTTAAGTTTAAGTTTGAGATCATCGAGGTACAAATCTGGACCTCAGTTTTGAGAGTTTACATTTTTTAGTACTCTGAATAAAACTACACATTACGTTCTAATAAACGTAGCATTCTGATATTCCTTGAAGTTCCAAAATTATAACACTTTTATTTTTACATTGGCACGACTATCAAAATTGCCCTTAGCATTCAATCTTAAGCAACGATGTTTCCATTTAACCCTTTAAGGCCGAAAATAAACGTTTTCAACAAAAAGAAAGTATCATTCATTTTATTAAGTTATAATATTTTTAAAAAATCAGCTGTGGCCACCACAGGGAACGACCGCCATCACAAAGTACTTGTTTAATTTATGCTGCTTTATCAAAAACTGTCTCAAATAAATTTGTTAGTTATTGCTTTTATAGCAACTTTTGTTAAATAAATTTTTTCGAATTATTTCTCTGTTGTGAAATATTCGCAAAAATCCTAAAACCGACACGTGTAAACTCCCATTTCTAGTAAACCGATTTTTACCAAAAGTTGATCAACTCGTGTTATTGATGTCGAAAGCTTAAATATGAAGTTAAAAGTCCTTTTAGCCGAATTTGCTCTGCACTTGTACACGGACCGATAGACAGACGGACAGACAGACATCATGCTAAAAATAGTCAAAACGTTATGTAGGGACCTCAATTCGTGGAGATCCATCGAAATCTCGAAATGTCAAAATCGGTATGACCACAATACCTCCCTTACATATGTTGGCGATCGGTTATTAACATTAATGAATTACGCGATTGAAAAAAAAAATATTTTATGTGAATTTTCACACATATCAGGGTTTTGTAGGTGTTTAATAAGTGTAAGAAGTCAACAGAATACTGGATGTCTAGCACATTTTTTTTTTTTTTTATAATCACGTCAAAATTAATAGTTTTTTAATGTTCATGTTTGTTCGTTATTTGAGTACTAAGAAAATCCATTTAATTTTTTAAAACTAAATTTAAATAATTTAGGAATATTTCACTATAAAATTTAAATTATAAAATTCCACCAGAAAGATGGAAAGTATTATTTTGCATTGTTTCCTATTTCTAAATTAAGACTGATCGAATAATTATAGTTAAAAAAATGATGTGAAGTGTGAATTTTCACACATTTAGGGGTTTTGTAGGTTTTTAATAAGAGTAAGAAGCTAACATAATACTGGATGTCTAGGAATATTTGTTCTATTAATCACATCAAAATCAACAGTTTTTTGATAATCACTTTTCTTCGTTATTTAACATAAATTCCAGCATTTTTTTCTGCATTTGCTTCGTATTTAAGTCTTCATTAAATAAATAAAAAATTTATTGATAAATAGCTTCATATTTTTTCATATTCAAAAACGTATTTTTCGCTATTAAACAATGTGCTATTTGTTTTATAAGTATTTCACTACTATAAATGATTTATTCTTCTTCGATATGCTGAAAACAAGACTTACAACAGTACGCGGAGCTTACACACATAACCTCGGCTTTCAACTGCTAAATTTTTTTTTATATTTTAAATTTCAAAAAAGACATCACTTCTTTAACCAAAAATATAAAAAATCCATAAAAGTATTAGCCACAATTAAGCCATGCATGAAAAAAATAATTAATTTTGTCTAAAACACAAAAACTGCAATATGTTACAAAAACGATATCTGACCAAAAAGTCCTCTTGTATATTTCCTGTTTAGATCAATGTACATTAGAATTTTCAAATTTTTAGTGTAACCCCTTTGCTTCAAAGGGTGCGGGACAGTAATTTTTTTAGAACATTTTTGTTTTAGAACAAAGAAAAAAAAAACGCGTTAAAATAAAATAATTCTAAAAAAAATTCCTTATTATGCGCCTTAAGAGCTTTCTTTTGATACTATACGGTACATTTTTAACAAAATGTTATTTTTTTCAACGACACTAAAAATTCTACATTTTTCTAAAAACTAATCTGATCAAAAATTCATATCGAACTATTTCGGTTCCCATCAGTGTACATTATTGAGATTTTCTTCAGATTTTTAAATCGATCCTTCTGGGAGATCCATCTGGGACAAAAGTTTTTGACATATTTTTAGCGAAAATACCAGAAAAAACATGATATTTTAAAAATAAGAATTTGCTTATTTATTCACGCATTAAGGGATTTCATTTGATACCTCACTCAAAATTTTAAAAACTAAATTAGTTTCTGAAAAAATATACTACTAATTGTTTATATTTAATTCGTGATGTTTTTTTTTTTTTTTTTGAAACTGGGTCAAACAGTTCTAGAAGCATGCCAGATTTCAACTTTCTATATTCAGCCGTTTGGCTACAATTTATACCATTCAGACAGACACATGAGTGAGGTTATAATGCCCGGTTTTACAATCGACTGTTAAGGTTCAGGCTAGTGATTACCGTGGAAACTTATGGTAGTTATTATATTGCAAATATGTCGTTAGTCATTGATTTGAGCTAACCAACAGTGTTTTTTTTTTATGGACATACCTACAAAACCCTAAAAAGGAACCCAAACTATGAAATCAGCATTCTCAAGTTACTCAAAATCAGTCATAAGACCTTAAACACAGTTTAAAAGTATTTAAAGCCAGTTAGATTATTGGTCAAGTTCAAGAACGTGTGCTAGATATAACACACATGCCAAAGCGGCATAAATAATAAAATATGTAAGACATAAGACGAAAATTTTAAATTCCTTCCGCGAATAATTTCTTGAATAATATTATAGAGCTTTACGTCACAATACAATATTAAATAATCATCATTGTATTTAGAACATTAGACTGTATTTTTATAAGAAAGAGGATATTGTTTTGTTTTCCGTCATTGCACGGTTGATAAAATATGCAAAAATTATTTCACGAATGATTGAAAATGCTTATTTTTTTCTCACATATCAGTTATGATCAAAGAAAATATTTAGAGTGGAAAGGATTCGATGAATGGGTCAGCTGATGAACTAGCAAGATACCATCATCGAAGTGGAATGAAAACAATTAATTTGGTACGCGTGTCAAAACGTGAGGTGAATAGACAACTACTTGAACGTGTGTTGGTTTTGACACAAACGAAATTATGACGACATTCAGGTATCGGTGAAATAATAGAATGTTCAAACAAATCACTGAAATATTAGATGTGTCCTGTTTGTTTCAAAGAAAATAAGCATAATAAAAATTAAAAATATGTAAAAATTAAGTGTGATTTTTCACACATTTCAGAATTCGTAGGTAATTGGTAAGGGACAATATTTATTACAGTAATTAGGGTCGGCCTTAATCACATTCGACAGAAACGCCAGTGTAGGGCACCGCACTTAAATTAAAAAATCAGGTGTGGCCACCGCAGGACCGACCGCCATCACAAAGTACTTCTTTAAGTTATGCTGCTTTATCAAAAATGTCTCAAATAAAAGTTGCTAGTTATTGTTGCTTGTAAAACATGATCGTTTATGTGATAAAACTATAGAGAAAAAAACATGTAACAAAATATCTTGGTTTATATATAGATCAACGTTTAAGATGGATATGTACATATGAATATGTACATACTGAAAACCTAGCAAACAATCTAAGAAAATTAACTTTTATTTTTCGTAAATTGTCTCAAATACTTTCAGTTAGTAAACTAAACCAAATCATTAGAAATATCATAATATTACAAGAGAGAATAGTTAAAATAATTCATAAAAAAAATAGAAGATACCCATCAAAAAATTTATTTCATAACTTCTCAATAAGTCACATATCGCAAATATACGCATCAGCTACATTAAAATATTTGTATAAAGACAACAGTTTATTAAATTTTTCTGAACATACCCAGCAAACATTTTTCTACGGGCCAGTACTGGTAAAGCACATACTCCCCGGCATTGAAAGTAATGGGCCAGTACTGGCCCATTGATGTATCAGTTGCTGGCCCAGCAACGGTAAAGTGCAAAATAATCGCATTAGTTGCAAGATTTATTTCTGATGGTTTTAAGTAAAAAGTATGAGTGAAGATGAGTGCTTATAAAATGCTGGTAAAGTACTTCGTATAGGCGGAATGCGAAATACAAATGTGAAGTACATTATTAATACTGGCGTTGCACTTACTTTTGGTGCCAGTAATTTACCAGCATAAAAGCAGTTTGCCAGCATTCGGCCGTTAGTTGAATGTTTGCTGGGTACTTATAATACGCGAAGTCAAAATCAAGCACGGCCCAGCAAATTAAATAAAGAATTGGGCAAGACAAGTTTCCTTTATTATAGCCATAAGGTGTATAATGAATTTAAAACACCAATAGCCAAGATATTTTGTTACACAATAATAACTATAAAAAAATTATAAAACTCTTCGTAAGTAACCTTACGGAAGATAAATTACAAATCATATTTAAAAACTTTTACATATCGGATTGAAATAATCAAACGTAAATTATAACAAATAGAAACCCCGAATATTGTGTTTTGTGCTTTCAGTTTTGTTCAAGTTTGCGCTCAGTTTTGTATAGTTTGGTATAATTAATTGTATATGTATGTAAAATGTTTATAAATTTATTACTGTATATTATTATACTGTTATAAGATATAGACCATTAAAGTGCATATATCAGAATGAAACCACACAAACCTCTACAGGCCTCAGTGGTTGTTTAGATTGCCTTAAAATGGCACTTTGTCTTTATTTATATAATTATTGTTTAACTTATATATTATTTTATCTGTAATAAGTTTATAAAAATAAAGATTATTATTATTATTATTATTATTATTGCTTTTATAGCAACTTTTGTTAAATACATTTTTTAAATATTTCTCTGTTGTGAAATATTCGCAAAAATCTTAAATCCGACACGAGTAAACTCCCATTTCTAGTTAACCAATTTTTACCAAAAGGTGATCAACTCGTGCCATTGATGTCAAAAGCTTAAATATGAAGTTTCATAAAAATCCTTTTATCCGAATTTGCTCTGCCTGTGTACACGGTTCGACAGACAGACAGACAGACAGACTGACAGACATCATGCTAAAAATAGTCAAAACGTTGTATAGGGACCTCAATTCGTGGAGATCCATCGAAATCTCGAAATGTCAAAATCGGTATGATCACAATACCTCCCTTATGTATATTGGCGGTCCGTAAAAATATACAAAAATTGATGTGAAGTGTAATTTTTCAAACATTTCAGAATTCGTAGGTATGGGACAATATTTATTACTGTAATCGTATCAAAATCAACTATCTTTTCATAATCATTTTCGTCCGTAATATTGAGTATTAAGAAAAATAATTTACATCATCATTGGCGTGGCAGCCCGATGTGGTCCTTGGCCTCTTGTTTGCAGGTTTCGTCACCGTATTTTCACCGTCTCCGTATTACGTCCTTTTTTCGTACACATGAAGGCATCTACAGTTTATAGTTGATTGCGAACGACTAAGCAGAGCCCGTAATTTGTATAAATACTTTATACGTCAGGATTTGAACCAATGTCCATACTTTTGCTAGCGTTCTACGGAAGGATAAACGCTTTAGCGGTCACACGCTTTCATTAACATCATCATCATACATTTGTAAAAATGTCCTTTTTCAAAAATAAAAAAATTATATTTTAGAAAATCTTATCGCTTCGATAATTTAAAACGTATTATTCAGGTTCACATGTAATAATAAGAAAAAATAATGATTTTCTCATCTTTAAATTTTTGACAAGCAAATCTTTAACTTAATATACTCAAAAGTTCTAAGTATAGTTTATTAATATTTGGTATATTTAATGTTGACGGTCTGAAGATCCGTTTAGAAATCCCATTGACTTGTGGGCAGTGGTGTAAGAAGAGTACCAAGAACTCAGTGCCAAAGCAATAAAATTTATTACCTTTCACTAACACAGAGCTAGTCGAAAGAGTATTCTCGTCTTTGCGTACATTAAGAATAAATATCGCAATAAGCTTGACACAGCACCTGATTTCATCTGTTATATCTGTCTTCAATTGAACCTGACTTTAAAACACTCGGATCCATGAAACAAGCTCAAGGATCGCATTAAAATTATTAAGAACCACGATGGAAGACTCTCATATCAAGATTAATAATTGCTATTTAAAATTTGAGGAATAATTATACAATTTTCAACGTAAGATAATGCTGTTTTTATTTGTCTTGATCTTCGCTAATATATAAAAAGTTCTTAAGTCTGCTGGTTTGAGATCGGAAACAGAAGGTTTTGTGTTTTCGTGTCAGGATGGTGTTATAAATACTTTGGCGTACAGGGCCCGCGTATTCCAAATAGCGGAGACCACACTCTGTAGGTTGTGCCACCACCAATCTGAAACGATTACGCACATTCTGGCTGCTTGTCCATCTCTTGCAGCGTCGAGCTACGTGTCTCGACATAATGCTGCTCTCCGCGTGCTCTACTATCATCTTAGACATGCCTATGGTATTGACCAAATACTGGTTATACCGTACGTCCCTTCTGACATAGAATCGGTGGTGGAAAATTCCAAGTGCCGTATTTATTGGAATTACTCCTTCCCCACCTCGAGATTACTGACAGCCACTAAGCCGGACATAACCCTCCTGGATATCGAGACCAAACAGATCTTTGTGATCGAATTCTCAAGTCCAGCTGAGAAGAATATCTCTCTCAAGGAGGAGGAAAAGAAGTCCAAGTATATGGACCTCTTGTCCGAGCTTAGAAAGCTGTGTCCCGGGTATAAAGTTAAGCTTGTTGTCCTGATAGTTGGTGTTTTGGGTGGTATGAAAGCCTCCTATCGAAGGGAAATCGAGTCCATTCCCGTCTGTAGATCTTTTGCCAACTCTTTGATCTGCAGGATGCAGAAAGCAGTGCTGCTCGGGTCACTCCGCATTGTGCGGGCACTGGATCTAGCGTAATTTCCGCGGCTGCATATCACCAGGGTTTGGGATGCAGTTGTGTATATTTAGCTCGACTAGTCTCTAGTATGACGCGGCTCAAAAGGTTGCTGAAGTTTGAGATTAGTGGACACTTGTCAAGACCTGACAAACCCCATAATAATAATAAAAGCATATAAGTGTCCAACTTAAACTAGAACAAAATTAAAAAAAAAAAAGAAATAAGTATGTGTGCGGGTATTGAAGATAGGGGGTACTCCTAAATGAAAAGTCTAATCAAGGGGTACGTGAGAGAAAAAAGGTAGGGAACCGCTGGCTTAGAAAATTGAATTTTGAAGCGTACTAGTTCAAATTTATTTTGTATTTGTGCGTTCTTATACAAGTATACAGAATTGTAAACTTGAAAGGCAGAATAAAAGAATCGTAAAAAGTTAGATGAAAACAAGTGGAAAGATAAGATATAATAAAGTTTATATAAGGTCTTTTAAGTTGATGTTAAAGTCTCTGATATAACAGGCATTGTTTTTAAAGAGACTATAAATAAAACTTGAATTTCCTTTTCTGAAAAATCACCATAAGTGATGCTTGTTAGATGCGACTTATATCAAAGACTTGTTAAAGGCATTTTAAAAAGTTATTCATAAAATAATTATTTTATGAATACCTTCAGCGACTTGATGAACATATCGATATTTAACTAATGATTAAAAGTTGCTAGCCTAAAGTTATTAGTCTTCCAACATTGTAGATTATATAAGTATTATGTAAATAAACTATATATAATATATAATTTTATGAAGATATTTGTAAATTTTTAAACAAGTCATGTGCAAGAATTTACGCGATTTATTAAACCAAATTTCATAAGTATTTAAATCTGATAAAATAAAAAATAATATCAGGAGCCATGTATCTCTTCAAATATTTTTGAAAAATGGACGATTTTAGTACTATAATTTTGGTCAAGCAAGCACCCAGGTGGAAGAAAGGCTCACTGGATTAAGGTTAATGAATTAAAATACTTACAAAAAAAAAAAAAAAAAATTTCATGTTCACAAAAATCGTTAACGCTATTAGTTAAAGTTATTGATTAATCTATTTTTTAAAGAAAATCCCTAAGATATGCACCGATTCCATCTTTCTGTAGCTTCTAGTTATTTTTACTCAACGCCTATTTGAAAGTAGCCAAAATCATAGCCTTTCAAAAACCTTGTCAAGATTCATTAAATCCTAAAAATTACCTACCAATTAATTTGTAGTCCAGTCTTAGCAAAGTAGTTGAATGAGTTATTATCAAAAGAACTAGATCGCGCGCAAGATGCTAATTTATTAATATCAGTATAATTCGGCTTTCGAAATACTAAAAAGAAAAGAAGTAAAACACTGATCTAGTAGTATGTTGGCTATTGAGATGTTGAAAAAGTGTTATACTATTTAATTATTTTATATATTTTTTTTTGTTTTTTTTTTTTTTTGTATAATATAAGATTTTTATGCCGGCCTAGTGGCCTCAATTGTGATCGGCTTACCGGGAAATATCCCGGTGTCCCGTCGACCTTGTCCTCTTCTGCGTATTTATGTTAAGTATATACAGTCTTTATTTCACCTAAGCCTTGCGGTGTTTAGGATATTAAGTATTACGAAAAATGAAACTAAAATAATATAATAATATACAATTGGCTATTTTTTTTTTTTTTCATTTCTTTTTCTAATGTCCCTTTTTTTCTTCCTATTCTCCTTCCGGCTTTCCTCTCCGATCTCCTTCCTTCTTGCCTCTAGTTCTCTCGCTCATCTTTCTCCCTTGCTTTACTCACTCATCAGTTCCTTTATCTCTTCCTCCCAGACTGCCATCTCTCTACATTCTGGGTTCTAGTCCTCTGGCTTTTCTCAGTACCTGTTGTTCCTCTTTTCGTTGCCGCATCTCAACTTCGCTATCCTCCTGACTCCACCCCCTGATCTTCCTCTTTTTCCTTTCAAGTATCTCGGAATTCCGATAGCCTTTATCTCTTTATAACTTTTCACGCTCCGCGATTTGTCTATTCTGTCTGTTCTTTTCTGCTCCTGTACTTTCTTGGAGGGATAAGGAGGTTCTCAATTCGTCAACTATAACTGTTCCTCCGTTTCTCTTTCTCTCTGCTTCTCTTACGTTCATTCCACACCTCCAGTATTCTTTCCTTGTCTCTCCCCATGCCGACAATTTGCCTTTTTGTTCGTTCTATTATCTTCCCTTCTGACTTTCTCCTCATATTTCACTGCCCTCGCTATGTTCAATATATATATATATATATATATAGATATAAAATGTTCTTCTTTAATCGTCAGTATTAGTTAGGAAAATTAAAAAAACAAGTATCATGGTACGTTTCGCGTTTTATTAGTTAACGCATCTTCAGCCTAAAATAATTATATACATTGAATTACAATTTTATATTAATATAAAAAATGGTATAAAAGGATTTTAACAATATAATCAAAGTTTACGTAGATGTGATAGTAGTTTTGTAAATATATTGATAATAGAATTAAAAACTCACCAGTAGATAGAAGCAATCATGGTACACAGTGGTCAGATGGTAAAGGTCCAAAATTTTTGTCAAAAGTTAAAAAAAATGGAAGTCAAGATTTAAAATAATAAAATTCACTGTGTACGTGTAATGTATGTCAGGTGACTGTGATAAAAATTCTATTGCAATATCGTAATCTGGTAATCAAGGTACGTTTAAACTTGTTGAAAAAATGTATCATAGGAAATATTACACCTTGTCCAAATATCTAGCCAATATCCTCAGCAACATTATAGGTAAAAAAGATTCCAACGTAAAAAATTCCTTAGACTTCAAATCAAAAATAAAACATCTCACGATACCAGATAACCACATCTTAGCATCCCTTGACGTAATCTCTCTCTACACAAACACACCTGTGAACTTAGCTCTTGAAATTATTAAGAAAAAATGGACCGACATAGAACCTTACACGACATTGTCTAAAGAAGAATTTCAGACCGGCGTCAACTTCTGCCTACAAAACACTTATTTTAAACATGGTCAAGAATTCTATGCTCAAACTTTCGGTTGCGCAATGGGAAACCCTATATCCAGTTTAATTGCCAACATGGTATTAGAAGAATTAGAGGAAGAATGTTTAAACAAATTAAGCGAAAAACCTTTGTTCTACGGACGTTATGTTGACGACTTAGTACTGACTTACAAAAAAGATAAAATAGACGAACTGACAAATTCCTTCAACACCTTTCACCCACGATTACAATTTACACTCGAGACAGAACAAGACAATTCTATTCATTTCTTAGATATGACGCTTATAAGAAACACTGAAAACGGAAAAATAATAACAAACTGGTACCAAAAACCAACCCATAGTTGGCGCTATCTCAATTATTATTCAAATCACCCTAAGAACCAAAAAATAAACATTTTAGATAATACTATCGACAGAGCTCTAAAACTATCTGACGTCAGTTTTAGAAAAGAAAACATTAAAAAGGTTACCAGCGCGTTTTTAAACAACAACTTTCCCTTAAAACTTATCAAGAGACGTATTCAAGAAAGAACAAACAAAATATACAATACACATGACAACCGGACAGACATGAATGACAAAAAATACATAACACTCCCTTTTCACGATCCTAGTTTTAACCAATACAAAAAAGTATTTGAAAACCACAAGTTATCAATAGCATTTACCACCAGCAACAATAACCAACAAAACTTTTCAAAATTAAAATCAAAAATTGAAAATCTCGATCAATCCAACCTAGTATACTCTATCCCATGTTCCTCCTGCCCTCGCACATATATAGGTACTACATCTCAAAAGCTAAGACACAGGATAACACAACACAAATCAGATGTAAGGCTTAAGCCTCAAAGTACTGCTCTTGCCATCCACGCTAATAAATATAATCACAACTTCGACTACCTTAATGTCAAAATATTAGACAAAGAAAAAAATTGGGATAAAAGACTTACATCTGAAATGTTACATATACTCGACACACTAGGACAAAATGTTAACAAAAAGACAGACATTGACGATTTGAGCAAAATTTACCACCCCTTATTCAAAAATTTACACTGAACTTAAAATACATATTTCAATATATATCCATTCAATTTAACTTCCCGTATATATTCAAATTCAGACAGCAGTCATTGACCCTATATTTCCTATAATACATTTTTTCAACAAGTTTAAACGTACCTTGATTACCAGATTACGATATTGCAATAGAATTTTTATCACAGTCACCTGACATACATTACACGTACACAGTGAATTTTATTATTTTAAATCTTGACTTCCATTTTTTTTAACTTTTGACAAAAATTTTGGACCTTTACCATCTGACCACTGTGTACCATGATTGCTTCTATCTACTGGTGAGTTTTTAATTCTATTATCAATATATTTACAAAACTACTATCACATCTACGTAAACTTTGATTATATTGTTAAAATCCTTTTATACCATTTTTTATATTAATATAAAATTGTAATTCAATGTATATAATTATTTTAGGCTGAAGATGCGTTAACTAATAAAACGCGAAACGTACCATGATACTTGTTTTTTTAATTTTCCTAACTAATACTGACGATTAAAGAAGAACATTTTATATCTGTATATTACTCGTCAAGAATTTACATCTATATATATATATATATATATATATATATATATATATATATTCATTTTATGTAAACATAGTACAATAACTTTTGACGTCAGTGCCTTTAATAAAAAATACGACTGCAGGACTACAAGTTATTGAATAATTTATTTTTTAAAGTAAATTCCTAAGATATGCACCTGTTCCATCTTTTTGCAGCTTCTAGTTATTTTTACCGACTGCCAACATATATAAGGGAGGTATTTGTGATCATACCGTTTTTGACATTTCGATGGATCTCCACGAATTGAGGTCTCTCCATAACGTTTTGACTATTTTTAGCATGATGTCTGTCGGTCTGTTTGTCAGTCTGTCAGTCCGTATATACGTGCAGAGCAAATTCGGCTAAAAGGATTTTTATGAAACTTCATACAGTGAATTTCTTTTATCCTGCAACATTGAAATTAATATTATGCATGGTTTCCCTAGTAACGACAAATTATGTTGACAGCAATGTAATGTAAGCCTATGTTGCAAATTAAAAGAAACGCAATTTTACATTGCTGTCAGATTTCAATTACCATAGTATAGATTAAGGGTCGGCAACACGGCGCCCTCTGTTTTTTAGGCGCCCTCTGTTATTTAGGCGCCCTCACCTGTTTTTTGGGAGATTAGATTTGAGGATTTTGGGAGATGAGGCCATTTTTTTTGCTCGTCATTTGGTATTTGGGAGGTGAGGACCTTTTTTTGCTCGTCATTTGGATTTTGGGAGGTGAGGACCTTTTTTTTTTGCTCGTTACTCTTGGATTTTGATGCGCATAACATAACATTTGAATTTATATTGCGCCCTTATTGACAAAAAGGTTGCCGACCCCTGGTATAGATAATACCTATATTGCAGGACTAAAGAAATTCACTGTATTAAAGCTTTCTACATCAATGGCACGAGTTGAACAACTTTTGGTAAAAATCGGTTAACTAGAAATGGGAGTTTACTCGTGTCGGTTTTAAGATTTTTTTGAACATTTCACAACAGAGAAATATTTCGAAAAAATTTAGTTAACAAAAGTTGCTATAAAAGTAATAACTAACAACTTTTATTTGAGACAATTTTTGATAAAGCAACACAAATTAAACAAGTACTTTGTGATGGCGATCGGTCCTGTTGTGGCCACAGTTGATTTTTGTGATTATACTAGCTTATTTTTTACCTAAAATTTTTAGATTACGTTGATGATATTAGATGCACAAATAACCACAATATGAAAAACAAAATGTGGTTTTATCTTTCAGTTTATTTAATTTTTTATTACAAATTATTTGTTACCGTTATAATACACAAATACATGGACCGTAACATTTTAGTTTTATTAAAATTGTTATTAATATTGACCTGCAAAGTTTTTATTTTGACACCTATTATTAGGTCCCGAATACTTGTTTTAATTTTATTACGGACAAAATTTATGTTCTCGATTAGATATTTAGACCAAAAATGAAAGAATTATTATAAGTAACTGTATTGAGCTATAAACTGTAAATATTTACAAATTAGGCAATAAAAACGAAATTAAATTTTGTAAATTTGTTTAGAATGTGTCGTTTTTTGCGAGATGTCTATTTTAATTGAGTGATATTTTTTCAATAATTTGAAACATTTCAAATTCTTTCAACAATTTACTTTCTAAAATATTCGAAAATAACAAATTGTATTCTATTTTAATTGCTTTAATTATTTTCTTTTATACAGTCGGCACAGAGATCGACTCAGCTTCAAATATTTAACAAGTAATTTATTTATACCGGAATAATAGCACATGACGAAACGTCACACTGGCCGCTTGACTTTATGTATGTAGTTCCTGATGTCCGGGATTTAAACCCACGTCCCTGTTCTCCGTAGAGAATCGTCTTTCTACGATGTCACGGTTACTCGATTTTATAGCCCTAAATTATATAAATCTTTTTTTTATTATTATTATTTTTATTGTCTCCTATTAAATTTACAGTCTTTTTATAAACATTATGTAAATTAGTTGTAAAATGTATGACATAAGATGGAGAGTGGCCCAGTGGCAATATCCTATATTATTTTACTTAACACTAACTTAAGTGTACAATTATCTAACTTCTTGAGGATACTGAGCGCCGATGGATAGTGTTCAACGTGCGCTCTTTGGAATATCGCGCCCCTAAAAAAAATCCAATTCTCGATTGAAGTGAGGACAAAAGAAAAAGAAAAAATTATCGAAATAATGACAAAAAAAAAAGGGAAGACGGATCGAAGTGATAACCAAAGAAAAACCTAAGATTGTTCCAATCACCATAAGAATTATTCGTTGCAATATAGATATTTATTTTCTAGGAGTAGAAATTTATAGTAAAATTTAATTTTTGAAGAATATTAATGACTTGTTTTCCATTTGGTTATAAACTAAAATTTATTATTTGTAAAAAGTTATTGTTTTTTCACACAGAAGCGGCAAAACAAAAGCGACAAAATATGAATAGTTCGAAACGAAATACAAGGTGTCTCAAAAGAAATTTTATATTTATTTAGCTTACTGCGTGAACGCAACGTATCCGAGGGGCGCGGGGGTTATGTCAATCGGTAGCCTGGCTCTTGGGAATTCAGTCGCTATGGAGCGTTTCTCGGGAGCAGACCGCGCGTTATGCGTGCGAGAGTTTTACAAAAACGGTGATTCGGCGACTGTAGCGCGTAGAAAATTCTGCAGTATTCGAGGTTTTCGCCACTTAAATGATGCGCCAAGCATTCCTCTCATTCGACATTGGGTTAAAAAGTTTGAAGAGACTGGTACAACGCTGGATAAATCAAAATCCGGGCGACCTAGGTCATCAAGAACGGTAGAAAACGTGGAGAATGTTAATCAGTCTGTTCGTGACGACACGAACCTTTCAATTCGGAAGCGCGCAAGTGCTTTAAATGTGCATAGATCATCATTACATCGCATTATGCACAAAGACCTAAAGCTGCACCCCTACAAAATTTAATTGGTGCAAGAATTAAAGCCCCAAGATGCCAGTCAGAGGCTTAATTCTCAGGCAAATTGGATCTCCCGGAGAGGTGACATAAATTGGCCTCCACGCAGTCCAGATTTAACCCCTATGGACTTATTCCTATGGGGTTTTCTTAAATCTAAAGTTTACGCCAATAAACCGACTTCACTGGCGCATTTGAAAGAAAATATCCGTCACGAAATGGCAGCCATCCCTGAATCCACCTGCCGAGACGTCATAAGTAATTTTACTGTTCGATTAAATGAGTGCCGAGAACGCGAGGGTCTATATTTAGACGATATTATTTTTAAGAAATAAATCCTCAAAAAGTGTATTTTAATAATTAATAAACATTTTTTCTATATACGGCTTACTTTTTTTTTAATCGATCCACTAAATATAAACTTTCTTTTGAGACACCTTGTATTGTTAAAAACAACCGAGTGTGCCGCACATATTATATGGGAATACGAACTAGGGTTAAACACAATTGATCATAAAATTTTGACCCTAAAATTTGGAGGAAAAATATGGTCACAGGGGGGTGTTTAATGATATGATAAATATGGTCACAGGCGTGCGTTTAATAAAATGATAAATAGTAATATACATAAAACCAATTTAAACGTGTTTAAAATGTGCACGCCATTGGTAACTGCCTGACAAAATGATTTATTACTATCAGTCTTTTTGAGATAGAGTATAAATTCATATGTAATTGGAAGCTAATAAAATCAAAAAAGACTTCAGCCCACTATTGCTTTCGTTTTAAAGATATTTGTGATTTTCATCATTTGATGGTTTGATCGAGTGTGAGAGCATAAAATGGAAATGATTTTCGGCGGTGGAAACACAGTCGACCCTTGATATTCGTGGGGGTTACGTTCCCGCAGTCCCCGCGAATGTGGTAAATCCGCGAATAACTCTAACCGTAAAATTTAGTTTCATCGGCATGTATATCGCACTTATAATATGATAAATATAAGAAATATATGCTTTATATACGTACTGATCCCCCGAACAGTGTACGCATCTAGTCCACACTTTTTTATGTATTTTATTGTATTCAAACTGGTTGGGACATTTAACGTTTCTTCCCTAAGCACATAGGCGTAATAAATAATTTAGCTCAAAACTAAAGTCGGATTGCTGATAGGTGACTGTTACATGTATGTATCAAGAAGTGCATTCATGTAATAATCTAGTTACCATTTTTCAGCGATTTTAAAAATGTTTTTTGTTATTTGTCTTAGCTGTCAGTGTCTGGTAATCCGAAATGCAAAATTACCTGATAAATAATAATAACTTTTTCAAAAAATGACTTAAAATGTGATCTTTTAAAATGTATTAAGAAAGAAAAATCTGAAGCAGTTTATATTATTGATAAATTGGCACAAACGTATGGTCATGAAGTACTAAGATTACCTCCTTATCACTGCCAGTTTAACCCCATTGAACTAATTTGGGGTATAACAAAAAATTATTATGATAGTCATATTGGTCAACACGGATATAGTGATAACGAAGTTTTCAAAATGTGGCAAGTAGCCTATGATCAAATTAGTTGTGAAACTTGAGCAAAATTTGTTAAAAAAATCGAAAATTTAATAAATGAATGGTGGGAAAGGGAAAAGATTGTTGATGATATTAATCCAATAATAATAAATAAAGGAAATGAGAGCGATAGTTCAGATGACAACGATATCATGCATTACAGTGACTAATTGTTTTAAAATTAAAATAAACATTTAAATACAACTTGTAGCAATATATTATATGAATAAATATACTTTTACTTAATATTTTATTACTTTGTACTTAAGGGAAACATAAAAATTTAATTTAATTAAACAACAAATTATAATCCAAGATAGAGTATAAATTTTTCCTTATTTATAATTATTACCTTAAAATTAATAATTTTGTTTTTTTCAGTATTGCTGTAAATTTATTTTCGCGCTCTAATTAGTAAAGATATCTACGAATCATGCCGTCTCTTTCTAATTCTTTGTTTTTTATTTAAATAATTTGGAAGGTTAGTTGTCAACTTGCGTCACTATACGTTACTATGAGTATGCAAATAATTATAATGATAAAGACAGAGAAAGTATATAGTATTGAATATCGATACTTGTAGCAACGAACAGTCATCTATCAACATACCTACTATAGCAAAAAGAAATAAATAAAAATCTCATGTAAAAATGGAAGAGCAAAAAACGCGTATGTGAAAACCGCAAATATAAATCCGCGAATGCCAAGGGTCAAATGTACATGGGAGTACAGTCGACGAAGTTATTGAATAATTTGATTCCTGAACATCTTTTGAAGAAATCTGCATCTTTTTATTATTTATTTATTTTTGTGACTAGACTAGCTTATTTTATTGTGTATTAGTGTAGATTAGAACAGCAATGTGTGTATGTACATAAAGGTTTCAGGATTGTTCTTTAAACCAGTAACTTATTGGATAGTGTCAAATTTTATTTTTTTCCCTAGTAACCAATACAGTTTTCTAACTTATGGTTAACTGTTTCATTTTTACGACAATATGATCTATCCATGTAAGTTGTCTATCCCAGTGGTTCCCAAACTATTTAGGTTCCCGGCGCCCTTAATGTATCAGAATATCTCCGTGGCGCCCCATTTTAAAACATTGATCTAACTAACGCAGTTGAATAAATAATGGAACGTTTTCGCGGCGCCCCCGTATCCTACGGCGCTTCAGGCCGCCGCGGCGCGCAGTTTTGGAATCGCTGGTCTATCCAAATGAATGCCAAAATATTTTTCAGCTGTGGGTACTTCTTGGTTGTTTAATTTTACAGGACAAGAATGGTGAATATTACAAATAAATTCATGGGAAATTGAACATGGTCATGCACTAACGCTACTGTTTGAGATATTTTGGTATTTATAAAAATCTAATACCGGAATAGTTACCTAGTTACGGAAATTTCTAGCGAAAGAGCTGTAGAAAATCAAAACTAGACAGAATAAGGAATGTCAATTAGAAAAACAGCAAAAACAAAAATATATAATTGACACGATCAAAACCAAACAGCTAATCTGGTTCGCAATAGAATGACGGAAGATGGTCGAAAAGGATCCTAACATGGATACTAGAGAGGAGAAGAAAACTAGGAAGACTTAGACGAAGTTGAAGAGTTGGAATAGAGGAAGCAATGTCGACGAGAGGACTAACAGAAGACTTAGGAAGTTCTTGAAAATTGAGACCGGAAAAGCGACGTCAGTCGTATTGAATCCGACATCTCTGAGAGAATTCGATCTCATCTTAAGAATTGCTAATCGGCTTTTTGTTTTATTCAGACAAATCCTGTACTTTGCTTTTCTGACAAATCTTTCTTGGTAACTTTAATTCCAATATTTACTATCTACAATAAAACCTGGTTAAAGGGGTCAACAGAGGGAATTATCTGTTACTTCGTAATTACCCGTTAGATAACGGGTAATGGGTAGATAATAGGTAGCGGGTATTCAAAATTTAAACCGGGTACAAACTTAACAGGTCGGGTAGTGGGTACCCGTCGTCATTCCTTGCTCAAAGTGATGATGTAGGTATTATTTTGCAGGGACTTTCAAAACGTGGGCACTTTAACAGGTTTTACTATATTCTGTTGATCTTGAATCTTTTACGAGGTCTTTCCACTAGCCGACAAGACATTAATTAATTTATTTAATAATATGTTAAATTAAACTTTTATTACAAAATTTTACTGCTATTTTATCACTTATTAATTAATTATTTATAAAAAACTTTATATCATACAACTTTTTTGCAGAAGTACGTTTTTTCATTTCCAACAAGTCAGATCGAGTTAAATGTAAGTTTCTATAATAATCTCTTCATCTGTGATCTATCTTAACGCATATTCATAACGCGTTATCTACCTGTGACAGTGTGACATCTTAATAAATGACTGCGACTAATGTCTCGTGATACTGACGCCCTGCACTATCGTCTCGTGAATCTATACGTGTGTCAGCGACAATAGTCTTTGATCTTATCTGTAAATGTATCATTTTGTTTATTTTATAGTTAGTTCTTCATATATTTTAACCAATTCTTCATGATCGATATCTACACACATATTCATCTAACCAACATATTGTGTTATCATGGTATTACAAATTCCGAAATTCGAAAAGCAAAATGAGTTATGAAATTGAATTTATATAATAGGGGATACGCATAAAATTTGTATTTCCTTAAAACTACATTATTTTGATATGTTAATGTTAGTTATGTCACCTAACAAAACAAAAATTACATTTTAATTAATATTATACCCAAATTTTTGAAGTAAAATATTGTAAATTTGAAATAAGCCGACCATGGAGCGAGGTTGCCGAGTAAAAACGACTGAGTATGACGTCAAACGATAGGGGTTTCACATCACAGATACAGCTACAACATAATCTTTACACGTGTGTGTATTGTATTGTTCGAGAGTTTTGTATTTGTTTTTAAACAATTTTTCACGCATTTATTATTAAAATGGCAGATAAAGATTTTGTTACGGCTCAGAGTAATAATTTACCCAACATTGATGCATTTATGCTCATGGAATATATGAAAAATAATGAATGCTACATTGCTGAAGAAATACGTGGTGTCAAAGTAATTTTTATTTTATATTCTATAACTTTTAAAAACAAAAGCTGCAACTCTGTAAAATGTAAATATTTATGTAATTTAGATGTCAGAATTTTACTACATTGTTTACATGAAGTTACAAAACGTTAGAGGCATAATTGAAATACTGCAATATAAGTTATCTATTTTAATATAAAATTTAATTCGGTAAACATGTATAAATTGTTTTTATAGAATTAAACTTTATTTTAATTAAAATCACTCTAACTTTACATAACCTATAAAAGTTATACAAACAAATAAGTTCACAACAGACTATGTACGCCGGTAAGCTAGTAGTGTCATGCGTCAGTTAGAAGGGGTATGACGTCACACGTCGTTTTCGCGCGCTACATACATTTATGATTTTTTTAAGCCTTCTCAAATTACAAAAAAAAAAAAATTAAAAACTGTTTTTTATGTTTATATGCAACAAGAGGAACATAATAAAAAAAATTTAAAAAATCATGCCTATCCCCTCATATTTGGTGATCATTATTTATTTATTCATTTATTTATTTATTGACTTTTGGCCACCCAACAGGCACAGACCCAATAACAGAGTGGCACTACATATCATATGTTACAAATTAAATAAACAACAAGTTCACATGTTTTTCGAAATTGAAGATTAAGATATGATATAACATTTTGTGTTAAATTATGGATAATATATTTTTTAATAACATTAAAATTATTAGCAAATATGTCCTGAAAATCAACGTTAGCTATTAAATTATTTAATTTGTATGTAGTACGGTGCAGGGGTGAATTAGTATTTTTAATAGACAGGGAGAAAATATCATTACCTCTTGTATTGTACGAAGGTATTCGAAAAAATAACTTTTCTAGAAGGTCCGAACAATCAATTTTGTTATTTAATATTTTGTAAATAAAGTTTATATCCATAATAGTTCGTCTATTTTCTAGAGACAGCAATGTCAATTGAAAGTTTGGAAATCTGTAATTAATATTTTTAATAAATCTATTTTGTACATTTCCTAACCTTTTTAACAAAATATTGAAGCGACCAACATATAGTGCAAAATTCTAACTGACTTCTAACTAATGAGTAATACAGAGGAAGAAGAGTTTTATGGCAATTGAAATCTTTACTTATTCGATATATGAAACCCAGCATTCTATACGACTTTTTGATAATTAGATCTATATGCGTATCAAATATTAACTTAATAGAGGTCCTGTTTCTCGTGAAAGAAATTGTGGAGCATTTGGAAATATTTACAATTAATTTGTTGACTTTAAGATAATTGTCTAAACTATTTAAATCAAATTGTTTATTACGGCAATTTTGTAGAGAAACTATTTGTTGAAAGATTTTTAAATCATCAGCGTCGAGAATGAATCGATAATTCTGAAAGCAGGCACCTATATCGTTTATAAAGATATTGAAAATCAAGGGTCCTAAGTGGATTCTCTGCGGAACACCGGAAGTAATATTTTTAACTTGCGATTTAAACCCATTTACTACAACACTTTGTATCCTTCCAGTCAAATATGATAAAAATCATTTTAACATATTACCATGTATCCCGATAAGATTTGATAATTAATTTAAACTCTGTAGGTTCAGCCGTTTGGTCACATTTGTACCATCTAGATATGCCATCTATATTTACGAATTATTAAAAACCCGCCCGCGTACTATAGTCCACAGAAATATACATTCATTTTTAGGGTTTTGTAGGTATGACCAAAAAACCCTTATACCGTCATTTTGTCGTCTGTCTGTCTGTCTGTCTGTCTGTTCGGTAAAAATTGTAGCCAAACAGCTAAACCTAGAGTTGAAATTTGGCATGCTTGTACAACTCTTTGACCCGCACATAGGAAAAATACTAAAACATCTAAAAAACATATCCCCCTAAAAATATAAACAAATATGTGCTCATCGAAAAAAAAAATATTTTTTTAAAATATTGAGTAGGGTATCAAATGAAAGCCCTTGGTACGTGGATTAACAATCAAATTTTTATTTTTGCAAAATAAATTATTTGGAAGCGAGTCTTGCCAAAATTGTGCAAAAAAATTTTTGTCCCACACCCTGTAGCCCAGATGATTTAAACTAAAAATCTGAAAAAATTCTAAGTAATGTACATTGGTGTGAACCGGAATAGTACAACAGGAATTTTTGATCAGATTATGTTTTTGGAAAAAAACGCATTTTTTGTGATTTTTTGCTAATAATGTTCACAAGTTATAGCTTTGTAACACGCTACACTGGGACGTGTATGCTGGTGTAGTGGTTTTTGACGCTGGTTTTTCACCCAAGTAACTCGATCCGAAAGGGATTGAACCCTGCGAGAAGAGACAATATTATTTTTTGTTTTTTTTTTTTTTAATTTTTATATTGTTTAAATTATTTTTTCAAAATTCTAGTTATATTTTGGCAAATGTTGCATTTAATTTTTAAAAGCGTAAATTTAATAACCAGTGGAAATTGTTTAAATTATAATTTAATTCTGTTTCAATGTACACGAAATCAGAGGGGCGGAACTTATAACAACCAATGGAAGCCATAGGCGCAATTTTTAAAATTCTTAATGAACCTTGCTATATAAAAAAAATACTGCACATATTTAGAAACCTAAATAATGGTATTAGGCGTTCGAATTAAAATTAACAACAAAAATATTTTAATATAAAATTTGTTTTCGCATCCCAAATAATCATCATTCACTTACTAAAAATACCTGCAAAATCCTGAAATGTGTGAAAATTCACACTTCACATCAATTTTTAAATAACTCATTAAATTGATGTTCAGTTGTTTTTCCAAATTAATATTCTTATTTTTTCTTCTTCTTCTTTGGGCACAATTGATCATGTTAGCATACCAACACTTTCTAGATCTTCAGTTAGCTGATCCCTTCATCTCTTACAAGGTCTTCCCACTGTCGATGAGTGTTCAATCTTCTCTCCCATATTCTCCTTACTATTTTGTCTGCATTCATCCTCATCACGCAAAATTTTTATTTCATACAGTAAGAGAAATACTTCATATTTAACTTCTGGGGTGCCTGCTATAGTATTTTCGAAATGAAATTTTTATTACATGGGCCCCAAAAACTTCTGCCCCTCTCTAAGCACTACAAGGCCTTGGCTACGTCGATGCCGGGGAATAAAAAAAAAAAATTATAACTTCAGTATTTTTTTTTTTAATTTAGTTCTTTTAAAAACTACTGTTAAGATTTAAAATTGCTTACGTCGACCTAAACTTGAGAATTATAGCGCCACGCATTCCATTCCATTGAAAAATGCCCCTGAACTGACCTGTCTCAACGTAACCTTCACATTGTATCTCGATCCTTCATATATTGCCGCCAATCAGTGATATTATTAAAACCATCAAGTACATTACCGAGAGGAACAAATGTTAAAGAATTTATCAAAGTACATATTTGTAAAATAACACCTCAAGAGTCTTAAGTTGCGGTTACCTCGACATCACATCAGCTCCACTCTGTCCCGTTACAAGTCAATGAACGAACCAACTGTACATTCTTACTTCTCCTGATACAGTTCTTTTGATCGATTTCTTTTTACATATTAAGTAATCAACAGTTTGCTAAAAAATGAATATACATAGTGATAAATACGAGTAATATTGATGGTGACATTTTTATTGACAGGAACAGTATTGTACGATATTTTACAGTATATTAATGGTTTTTATTTGAGTTAAATATAATTTTACAGTATTTTTGATATAGTCTATTTGTTTATTATGTTTTTCTTTATAAAAAACATGTTCGTTCCAGTATGACTTTGTTTATAGTTATATAGTATTGTCTAAATCGGCGGTTCTCAAAATATCATTATTTACGGACTACTTCAGAGATATTTATGATGCCTTGCCGTTAACGGAAAATGCATTTGACAAACATGTCGCTAAAAATATGTATTTCCTTTTTTTCCTCTACACTAAATTAAATAATACAGTAACTAACTCGCTGATGTGTCTCTCCGTTTAGCAAAAATTTTGGCTAAAGAATTGAACCTAGAAGTTGAAATTTGGTATTCTTATACAACTTTTTAACGATTTACGGAAAATTCATCGCAGAAAATTCATCGAGAGATAATTCATCGCAGAAAATTCATCGCGGGAAAAATCATCGCAAGAAAATTCATCGCGGGGAACATTCGTCATAAGGAAATTTCATCGTGAGAAAATTCACCGCAAGAAAATTCATCGCAAGAAAGTTCATCGCAGAAAAATTCATCGCAGAAAAATTCATCGCAGGGAAAATTCATCGCAGGGAATATTCATCGTAGGGAAATTAAGTTAAATACCGGGTCATTTTAATTCGTACAGTGAGCGAATTCCATTGAAATTGAAATCGTTTAATAAAACTAGTAATTTTTATTACATATAAGAGACATAAGTAAGATAGATAATTAATATCAACAAAAATACTTTACATAAACAAAATATTGTTTAGTTTTAATATTTGGCATGGTGGTCTTCTATGTTTTCCACAAAGCTGTATTTACTTATTTCGGTGAAAGTCGATTACTTCAGAAACTCTTAAAATTTTCGGGGAAAACGCAAATTTGCACATAAATTTGAATCTGGAAGGTGAGGACCTTTTTTTTGCTCTTCACTTGGATTTGGGAGGTGAGGACCTTTTTTTTGCTTTCCACTTGGATCTGAGAGGTGAGGACCTTTTTTTTGCTCTTCACTTGGTTTTGGGAGGTGAGGACCTTTTTTTTTGCTCTTCTCTTGGATCTGGGAGGTGAGGACCTTCTTTTTACTTGCCCGACCTTAATATATAAGGGGCAAGTATTGTAATCGCGAAAATTTTCGATGTCGAGATTTTGACGGATGACCACGTTTCATGGTCCAGGGAATCCAAAAAACCTATTTTCGAAGTGCCGTCCGTATGTGTGTGTGTGTGTGTGTGTGTGTGTGTGTCTGTCTGTCTGTGTGTCTGTGTGTATACACGATAACTCAAAAACGGTTTAACTTAAAGAGTTCGTTCTGGTACTAAAAATTTCTCCTACTAAATGGGAAGAACCCTATTGTTTTTTATGAAAATCGGTTGACTAGAAATGGGAGTTTACTCCTGTCGATTTTAAGATTTTTGCGAATATTTAGCAACAGAAAAATATTTCGAAAAAATTTATTGCACAAAAGTTACTATAAATGCAATAACTAATAACTTTATTTGAGACGTTTTTTGATAAAACGAAAAATTTCGAAAATTTTTTGTAAAATTATTTAAAATTTTTCCATGTCTCAATTTTTTCATACTTATATGTAACGTTTCCATGGTCATGATAATTAATTCGTAACTAGTAAAGCAAGCCTTGGACAAAAATTTGTATAGAACATAATTTGATGTATTTTTGAAGATTTATCTAAATATTAAATTTTTTTTTTTTTTTTAATTTACATTTGTTTTAAATATTTTTTTTTATGGGAGGGCAAGTCTAGCGGAGGTTTCCCTTCGCCACTGGTTTTTTCCTGCGTCCCGGTTTCCCTTCACTGAAATCTGGTCACCCTACTGTAAGTAAGATATGTGAATACAAGTATCAAAACACATAAGAGCTTATTATAAAACGTCAAATATGCCTAAACATAAGCTGACCAGACGTAATCTTTTTTAGAGTATTATACTCTTTTTTTAAGTAATATCCACTATAGTCTTATTTTTTATAAAAAAAAAAACCTGAATATACTCTTTTGCTCATCACTTGTATTTTTGTAGAGTGAGGACCTTTTTTTTGCTCATTACTTGTATTTTTGGAGTGAGGACCTTTTTTTTGCTCATCACTATCACTTGTATTTCTACAGTGATGATCTTTTTTTTTAGCATACTCTATTTCTCTTAAAAAAATCTGGTGAGCCTACCTAAACATCGTTTCATTTAGAGATACCAATAGAAATGTCCCTATATTAAACAAACACTTTTAAAATTTGTAAATCTTCAAAATTACTATCAGACACAAACTAAATATGACTTCAAAAGGTTTTAATAAAATAAAAGAGTGAAGAGCAATATTAGTCTATAATTCACATACAAAAAAAAAATCAATTTAGTTATTTTTTCGCTACTAAGTTTGTCATTGAGGTTACGACGCAAAGTGGCCAACTGCGTTGATTGAACGACTGACCTATAAACAAGTATGCCCCAGTAAAATAAATATAATCTGTACCTTTTTATGCTACCTGTGTTACTAAGATGAAATAAACGTCAAGAATCAAGTCTTAGTAGCTATACTCTATCTCTGAAAGACTGATAGTAATAAATCATTTTGTCAGGCAGTTACCAGTGGCGTGCACATTTTAAACACGTTTAAATTGGTTTTGTGTATTTCTATATTACTATTTATCATTTTATTAAACGCACGCCTGTGGCCATATTTATCATATCATTAAACACACCCCTGTGACTGTGTTTCGTTTCGAACTATTCATATTTTGTCGCTTTTGTTTTACCGCTTCTGTGTGATCATACAATAACTTTTTACAAATAATAAATTTTATTACTATCAGTCTTTTGGAGATAGAATATAATTATAAATAAATAATAAATAATATTTAAGTTATTTACTTGACTTTTAACCATGAATTCATCTTAAAAAAATAGGTATCTTTGAAATATGGAGGTTATACTTGTTTTACTGAGGCTATACTTTTTTAGCAATGCTTAAACATTCCCCCAAAACAGCCAGTATTCTGTTTCGCTAATTATTATTGTCCTGTATTTTTTGTTCATCGCCCAAATGTTTACCCCTATACATCATATTTCTCAATATAGTGGAGAAAATTATTCTTTTTAATTTGTGGAGTTATAATCTTACATTAATAACTATACCTTTCTAGAAAAATTGATGTGAAGTGTGAATTTTCACACATTGCAGGGTTTTGCAGGTATATAATAAGTGAAGGCGGCATGCTGATTGTGTAGGACAAATTTTGCTTTGTAGTAACCACGGCAAAATGAACGATCTTTTTAAAATAATTTATCGTCTGTTAATCTCAGAGCTTTAAAAACAAATTTTATGTTAAAATATTTTTTTGTTAATTTTAATTCCTAATAATACCTAATATCATTATTTAGGTTTCTAAATAAGTGCAGTATTTTTTTTATATAACAAGGTTCATTAAGATTTTGAAAATTGCGCCTATGGCTTTCATTGGTTGTCTTAAATCATACGCTCCGCCCCTCTGGTTTCGTATAATGACTAATAGAATGAAAATATAATTCCAATTGGTTATTAAATTTACGCTCTTGAAAATTAAATTCAAAATTTGCTAAAATATAACTAGAATTTTAACAAATTAATTTAAACAAAATAAAAATTAAAAAAAAAACAAAAAAAAAATTGACTCCACAAGCTAGGAACGAACCTGCGTCCTGTATAACAAATCTGTATAGTTGGCGCGCAACATAGCCTCTAGACCACCACACGCTTAACAACTCAGCGTGTTATATGAGTATAAGCTATATGCATCGTCAACCAAAAAACACAAAAAATGCGTTATTTTCCGAAAACATAATCTGATCAAAAATTCCTGTTGTACTATTCCGGTTCACACCAATGTACATTACTTAGAATTTTTTCAGATTTTTAGTTTAAACCATCTGAGCTACAGGGTGTGGGACAAAAATTTTTTTGCACAATTTTGGCAAAAATAGCGTCAAAATAATTTATTTTGCAAAAATAAAATTTTGATCGTTAATCCACGTACTTAGGGCTTTAATTTGATACCCTAATCAGAATTTAAAAAAAATATTTTTTTTTTCGATGAGCACATATTTGTTTATATTTTTAGGGGGATAAGTTTTTTAAATGTTTTAGTATTTTTCCTATGTGCGGGTCAAAGAGTTGTATAAGCATGCCAAATTTCAACTCTCTAGGTTTAGCCGTTTGGCTACAATTTTTACCGAACAGACAGACAGACAGACAGACAGACAGACAGACAGACAGACATAAGGGTTTTTTGGTCATACCTACAAAACCCTAAAAAATCATTCTAAAAGTTAAATACGTCATTGCCTACAAAATACATTTAAAAAATATATGATACATGATCTCTTCAGAGGCATTACAAAATGAATACAGCTCGTAATAACTTATACTGTGGTACTGTCAACGCTTTATATCACGAAGTAAGCTGCAGAATGGCCTTGAGTTGTCCTTGAGCAGGCGACCTGTGCATTTTTATAAACAGGGTTGCAAAGGGGATTCACCCCATGCAACAGACTGTTCTATTTTGTTTGTTTGTTAATGACTCTCACTGTTTTGTTTTACAAAAAGTCTGTACGAGCAGATGTAATTTGTTTTAAAGTACTTCTCAGAATATTATTAATTATACTCTGATTGTTTTGCGTAATAATTAAGTAATATAATTATTGTATTTATTATAAGGTTATTTTTTATACTTATATTAGTACGTCATTGTTTATTTACCAAAAAGTAATTTTTTAAACTTATTTGATGAAGTAATTAAGATTAACAATCATTCGAACAGTATTTTGTAAAATTATATTTTAGCTAATTTCAAGTAGTGGTCTTAGTTAGGATGGGCAGAAAGTCTTTTTTAAAGAGAACATCTTTTTCTTTGCTCCGTTCTTACTTTTTATTTTTACCGACCATCACATTTATAGAGCAAGGTATTGTAATTATACTAATTTTGATTTTTCGACGAATCAGCTGTTTTTATCGTGAAGTTCGGTGGAGACGTGTAAAGCAAATTCGATTAAACGGATTTTTAATAAATTTCATATTTAAATTTCAGATATAAATAATTGGAAGCTACGCTACGGGCGGCTTGACAACATACCAAATCTTTATATCGGACTAACAAATGCCTTATTAATATCAAAACAGTCCAGTCATTTATTCAAATTATTAAATAAGACAAACTCTATTGATACTGTTTTGTCATAATAATATTACAAATATTTAAATTTTTCACCCTATATTTCTACAGCCTATAACCCAGAGGTGTCCGTGTGATAATATGAAAAAATCTGAATAATGCACATTGATATGAACCGAAATAGTACAGCAAAAGTTCTGCCTTATAATCCAGAGGATTTGGTCTAAAAATCAGAGGACATTAATGTGAACCGAAAAAGTTACACTCACTCCAACTTAGCTATGGAGTACCGCAGTATTCAATTTTAGGTCCATTACTATTTTAATTTATTTTAACGATTTTTACTATTGGAACTAAATCTATTTTATATGGCGATAATAAGACCCGTATAACCAGATCATTATCACTAAAACACTTACAACATGTTGCAGATGATCATTTATCTAAATGAAACGCCGGTTTCTATCAAATAAATTGTCATTAAAAGAGGAGAAAACCCAAATGTACTTATAACAAAAAAATTGATGTGAAGTGTGAATTTTCACACATGGCAGGGTTTCGCAGGTATATAATAAGTGAAGGCGGCATTCTGAGTGTGTAGGAAAAATTTTGCTTTGTAGTAACCACGGCAAAATGAACGATCTTTTTAAAATAATTTATCGTCTGTTAATCTCAGAGCTTTAAAAACAAATTTTATGTTAAAATATTTTTTTGTTAATTTTAATTCGAATACCTAATATCATTATTTAGGTTTCGAAATAAGTGCAGTATTTTTTTTATATAACAAGGTTCATTAAGATTTTGAAAATTGAGCCTATGGCTTTCATTGGTTGTCTTAAATCATACGCTCCGCCCCTCTGGCTTCGTATAAATGACACAGAATGAAAATATAATTCCAATTGGTTATTAAATTTACGCTCTTGAAAATTAAATTCAAAATGTGCTAAAATATAACTAGAATTTTAACAAATTAATTTAAACATAATAAATATGAAAAAAAAAATAAAAAATAAAATTGACTCCACAAGCCAGGAACGAACCTGTGTAGTGAATAACGATCCTGTGTTGTTGTCGAGCAACTGAGCCACTAGACCACCAAACGCTTATCAACTTAGTGTGTTATAAGAGTATAACATGTATGCATCGTCAACCAAAAAACACAAAAAATGCGTTATTTTCCGAAAACATAATCTGATCAAAAATTCCTGTTGTACTATTCCGGTTCACACCATTATATATTACTTAGAATTTTTTCACATTTTTAGTTTAAACCATCTGGGCTACAGGGTGTGGGACAAAAATTTTTTTGCACAATTTTGGCAAAAATCGCCTCAAAATAATTTATTTTGCAAAAATTTAATTTTGATCGTTAATCCACGTACTAAGGGCTTTCATTTGATACCCTACTCAGAATTTTAAAAAAATATTTTTTTTTTTCGATGATCACATATTTGTTTATATTTTTAGGGGGATATGTTTTTTAGATGTTTTAGTATTTTTCCTATGTACGGGTCAAAAAGTTGTACAAGCATGCCAATTTTCAACTCTCTAGGTTTAGCCGTTTGGCTACAATTTTTACCGAACAGACAGACAGACAGACAGACAGACGACAAAATGACGGTATAAGGGTTTTTTGGTCATACCTATAAAACCCTAAAAAAAGAAAACTTTAATAATCCAGATTGCGTTAAATATTTATGAGTCTATATTCCTAATATAAATGTTAAATTGTGCATATCTTCTAAGAAACCTGTAAAAATCTGTTACAAGGGATGTGTGACTCATTACTTATTTTTCATTATTTCAGTCCCACATACAGATTGAAAATCGCAAGTGCGAACATAGGGAAATAAGAAACAAATGATTTTTCATATTAAGTATCTTGATGAATTAAAATAAACTACTAAAAATGTTCCAAAATTCTTGTAACAATGAACAAAAATAATATATTGTAATGAGGACATAAATTTAAATTACTTACATGTAATTTGACAGTTACTTGTGACTGTGACGGTAGATTATGTTGAATAATTAAAATCAAGGTACCTGAAAATCATTTGTTTTTATTTTCTCTATGTTCGCACTTGCGATTTCCAATCTATGTACCCTCTTTTAGCATAGGGACACTCGACTTCTACTGATAGATTTTTTAGTCTACAACTATGTGCAATAAGAGTGATGTGGAGTGCATCTTACAGAACCGACTGCAGATTACGCTTTAAAGAATTTAGAATCATAACACTACCATCACTATTTATTTATCACTGTTTTCTATATGTTTATAAAAACCTTGATTTACCTGCCTCTTATGAGATTTTAGCTACAACACACGTAATAAAACAAATATATAACTAATTTTACAATAATAAATAAATCGAGATATAGTAATAATAGTCCAGTAACCTTGTCATGATTATGGGGCAAAAGTTGCATCAAGTGGGGGTAGTTAGTTTCGTCATTTTTTCTTGTATGGGATATGCCTGAGATGCAAAATCCAAGTTTTCGACCTCGGCAGCCCTCCGGAACACTTTTGAATTTCTCAAAAACTACTAAATTTTCGAACATTTTTCGGTTTCTTACCATTATGACCATAAAGGAACACGTTTTTGACAAACATTATTCAATGCATTTTTAAACTAGATTAAATTTGCTACAATTTAAGACCAGAATGGGTTCAGTAGCTTCAATAGTTTCTGAGATACAGCTAACTTTCAACTACAATACGAGTGTAACAGTTTTTCGACGAAAAAATCGATGTTTTTAAAAAGTTTTTTGCGAATAACTCGAAAAATATGCATTTTATCAAAAAAACTGTAGAAAGCAAAATTGTAGCTTTTAAAAAAATAAACAAAATCCTTTTTTTATTATTTTTCTACGACCAATACGAACCGAGATACGGCATGTTAATGGTTAACTTTTTTTCGCCAAATGCATAATTTGAAAGATTCAAGTCAAATAACAGGAAAAATTTGCATTTTTCGAAGAAAACTCATTGAATCTTAAAAATTAAGCGACTTATGATCAAAATAAGGTCGGTACCTACTTTTTTCTACGAAAAAATCAGTGAAAACAACCCCCTATTTACCCCCCTAATTAAAATTGATCCTCACCCTTCTGTGGTTCTCTTCATATATGTATTTTCAGTACACCCAAGAAGTTTGACCAATTTAAAATGCCTAATTTTAGAAAAATTGGAGTTTAAAGAAAAAACGATTTTTTGCGATTTCGTATTTTTCACCCTTTTCTTCAAAATATCTCCGAAATTGCTGAAGATACGAAAAAAATGATAGAGCACTAAATTCTAGCTTTTTTAATGACTTAAATTTCCCTGTGCATATATTTTCTGTACAGTGAATATTTGGCGAGATATAGCCGTTTAAAACCTCTATTTACAAGCGAACACCACCTTATTCGAGCCCTTCAAACTCACCCCATTTAAAAACTAAGGGATCTTAAGGAATTTAATTTACATAGTCTTATAGCTCTTAAAAAGCCCTACAAAATCGTTTTTGAAAAAACTTTCTATCACTAAAAATGAAGGAGCTATGTTTAAAAAACTAATAAATTTTTTTTCGAAACATTCGAATAGCACGGTTCGGAGCGTAATAATCTACATAACCAGTATTTTCGGCAGCAATATAAGGTTTTGCAATGTTATTTTATAATTTTTGACAATAAGGAGTAGTTTTCACTTCTAAAAATAAACAGTGCCCATGAGCATGATATAGCATACAATTTTCAAGTTTGGAAATTTTTTCAAACTTTGAAAAGCTGTATCTCGGAAACTGTTAAGACTACCGAGTCCATTTTGGTCTCAAATTGTAGAAAATTTAATTTAGTTTAAAAATGCATAGAATGGTGTTTGTCGAAAACGTGCTCCTTTATGGTCAAAATGGGCAGAAACCGAAAAGAGTGCGAAAATTTAGCAGTTTTTGCGAAATTCAAAAGTGTTCCGGAAGGCTGCCGAGGTCGAAAACTTGGATTTTGCATCTCAGGCACAACCCATACAAGAAAAAAAAAACGAAACTAACTACCCCCACTCGATGCAACTTATGATGTACTAGGTTACTGGACTAATAATAATTAATAATAATAAATGTTCAATAACTGTCTTATTTTAAAAGGTATTACTTTTGACCTTATTAGATCATAAGATAAAAGCTGATCTATTGTACTAATCAAATATTAAACGCATTCAACCCCTACAGTAGGAGGGATGGTATTATCTTTTTTAACTGATATCCTGTATAAATAATATTATTATTTGGTAGTACATATTTTAGTTTCTTAACAAAACTTACAATCTGAAATAAAATTAGTAACAACATATACATCAAATTTTGCACCGAATTTTTGTCTAATAGAATATTTTTACTTGTAGAATTTTGTTTTTTAATTATATCACTCAATAACTTAATATTAAATATCAGACAACAATATTCTGTAATTTATTAAATATATTTGTGGGTTTCAAATAACTTTTATATTTATATACAGCCTATTCCAAACTTTTAGGCGGAACTAAATGGGAATTTCTATAGGTTGTCACGAGAAGGGGCCTTGCTTGGGTTATTTCATGTTTTACGTTTGGTATGCGAAAATTTAAAATTCCAATAGTGAAACCATGAAAACGAATGACATATGTCAAAAATTTTAATATATTTTTCCATATTTTGAAGACAAAAAACTTGGAAATAAATGGGAAATTTTTATTAAGAATGACAAAAAATTAAAATGCTATGAAAAAGATTTTTTGTAATGACAATCAATTTAATCTGAAATTTGCAATGTGAGTATGATTTACAAAGCTTAAACAAAATGATCAAAAGTCCAAATTAAAAGATAAAAATTACTAGATTTCAGTATATAGTTCCGCCTAAACGTTTGGAATAAGCTTTAGTTTTGTGTAGAAATGTGTACATAATAAGTCAACATTTTTTTAAAAATATAGCATCACAACTTCAAATATATTTTTAGGATGAAATTTAAGCTACAATTTGGCGCGCCGTACGCAGATATGCGTCTAATGGTTTTCAAGATGACGTATTCAATGATTTATTTTTTTTTTCATTACAATTACATGACACAATTACACGTTTTTCTTACAATTAAAAATATCCTTTAAGATAGATAAAAATTTGCTACAAATTTTGATGCATAGATTGTTATTAGTTTTATTTTATTTTTGTTTTGTATAAGAAACTATTCGATTGTGCGCCCCTTAAAAAGCGCACAAAATTTTATAACAAGATTTTTGCCCATTTTTTTTTTTTATGATCTAACACTTGTATTGTCTGTACTTGTATACCAATGTTAAAACTCAGAAAATATATGCTGCCAAATAACAATATTTTTTATACAGGTACCACTTGAAAGAACAAACTTTCCCCCTCCCTTGCGGTAGATATTGAATGTATTTTATATTTGAATAGATCAACCCCTTTAGCTTGTGATTAAAGCCAAATAAGGTCAAATGTCGTACCTTGTAAAATAATGGAGCTATTAGCAATTTAATATTTGATAGACAGTCTGTATATATGTAATAATAATATAAGCTATTCCAAACGTTTAAGCGGAAATAAATGGAATTTTAATTTTCCTAAGTTGTCAGTAGCTCAATTGAAATGGACTTTTGCTAAACAAAATGATCAAAAGCTTCATTTAAGAGTTAAAAGTTCCTAGATTACAAATTATAGTTTTCCGCTTAATCAAGGAAACCGACTATATTTTTATTAATTAGCATAAATATAATATATAATAAATATATTAGAATACAATAAAATGAACTTATATGGAAAAATGTATGAAATAGTTCTAATATTGTGACAATGTCAACATTTTTGACACACAATTTGTTTAATAAGACATACATGCGTATAACTCTTGATCAGGCATGTGCACAAATAATAAACAGGTTGAAACATAATAAAAACATCAAGACCTAATACGCCCGATAATAAAAATTGTTTAGTTAGTGTTTTGTCTCTCAGTAGTGCGGTTGTGTAATAATGAGTGCTATTTATGCAAAACTTTTTGAAGCGGTATTTTTATATACCCACCCAAAAGAGCCAAAAATGTCCTTTTCAAGTGCAGCAAAATATATGGAAAAGTCAATAGACTTTGTGAAGTATTGGGTGAAACGTTATGAAATTAATAAAAATATTGACGATTTACCTAATCGTGGATTAAAAAAAGAGACCACTAAAAAACAAGATAAAGTGATTTTTAATCGTTAATCTATGTTATCTTTACGTAAATATCAGGCAATTTTGTTAAAAAAGAACATTAAGTTAAGTCTAATGACCCTGAGAAGTCGTTTAATTAAAAATGGTATTAAATTCAGGAGCACCAAACAAAAACCGTTGTTATCGGTGAAACATGTCGAAAAATGACTCGCTTGGGCCAAGGAAAATTAACCCTTTACCGCATAGTGTGCCATATATGGCACATTCCGATTTATATTTTTTATTTTACTTTTAAAACTGAATCAGAACGTTACTTCATGAATGTTCATATATGCCACATACACAACAATGGATCCTGTAGTATCTCAAGTAATAGGCTGTAATAGATTTGAGGATATCAAGCGGAATTTGCACTTCAACGATAACTCTGAATTTATTGAGAAAGGACAACTAGAAGATACGACCTTTTCTTTCAAAAATTCGAGGGCGACTGCTATTAATCCCTAATGAAGAACACCTAGCAATTGTCGAGCAAATAATACGGAATCATTTTCTTTTGAAACATAATGTAGAATCATAATGTTCCATGTATGGCACAAACCCTAAATTATTATTTTAATTATTATTTTTTCATAAAAATAATAATTAATATTTTAAATATATTTTTTTAACTATTTTTTTCTATCAATAAGAACCAATTCCTAATGCCCATGAATTATTTTAGCCAAAAATAAAAATTCATGCAGTAAAGGGTTAAGACCGCGATTGGAGTGATGTGGTTTTCTCTGATGAATCTAGTTTTTACATGAAATATAAGCTCCGAACAATAAACGTTCAAAATTTGGATCAGCTAACTCGTCAAATACGGCAGATATGCAGATCACTGCCAAAGTATTCTGAAAAGCTGGTAGAAAGTATACCGAAAAGATGGCAAGCAATAATTGATAATAATAGCAATACTACTGGCTAATAATGCTGTCCAATTATTAGCTAGTAGCGTAATAATATTTACAGTAAATTAGTTTTAGTTTTTCCTTTTCTCTCTTAGAGTTCGCCAAAAATCAACAAGGACGTCTTATTATACAGACTGTACATTGCGCGCCAACCAAAAATCTCTTAGTAGCATTAAATCTACTCAGTAGTAACTACGTCCATCTCATTAGCACCACAATAGTACATTCCTCCTAATATTTACCCTAAGAAACAGGTATTCTTAACAAAAAATAAATGTACTTACCAAATAAAATCAACAAATAAATGCACCAAGAACACGCACAAACACAATTATAGAATCACAACACAAAATCCAACATTGTTTTCATTTGAAATGGTTAGAGTATGAAAGCGCGCATACTAGAAGCTAGCTGAGCTATTGGACTGTCCTCTTGTACCGTTTGAACCGCACTGACTTAACTTAAGATAGTCTAGTGCGAGTATTGCTATCCCTGTAACAGTCACTCACCTGAGAGAGGTGAGATGTAGTAAGATTAAACGGATACACTTGTTTTTAATGTGCTTTTCATTTCGTTCGAGGAATTATTAGAAAATTCATTTAACTCACTTTGATTTTATTTATTTTATTAATTTGATCCTAATAATGCACTTTAATTATTATTTATTTGTTAGGTAACGTGCCCGATCGTCATATGTTTTTTTGTTACATACATTTTTACTGCAACGTAAATAATAAATGATATATTTCAATTTTTGAAAACTCTCTACATAGCCCCACAAATATTCCTCTTGTTTCGTATTTTCATTTAATTTTTTTTTTTATACTTGCTGTTAAGTTTATAATAACTGAGATACATCTAGTGTATAAATAGCGCGCCCCATAACGCCCCCGATATTAATAGAAACTGCATTGAACAGAAAAATCTTTTATTCGTTCTAAACAAATTATCTTATATACATTTTTGATGAAAATTATGCAATAAGTGTGATAACTCAAAATTTTAGTTTTAGGGCGCTCCCTCCCTTCCCCGCAACTCCACATATAATCATTCATTCATTAAAAAAAATTAATAAATCAAAATACATATTTTTAACAATTTTTGTTGTCTAGTTTTTACCGACCGCCAACCGATACCGATTTTGACATTTCGATATTTCGATGGATCTCCACGAATTGAGGTCCCTACATAACGTTTTGACTATTTTTAGCATGATGTCTGTCGGTCTGTCGGTCTGTCTGTCTGTCTGCCCGTCCGTCCGTCTATCTGTCTGTCTGTCTAGGGCCACCCCTAGCATTTGCGGGACCTGGGGCAAAACTGGAATTGCGGGGCCCCAAAACTGGAATTGCCGGGCCCGAAAACTGGATTTGCGGGGCCCTAAAACTGGATTTGCGGGGCCCCATCTATATATATATTAAATAACGATATTTTCTTTAATATTATTAACTATTAACAAAGTACACATACTTATATTCAATGAAAATATACATTTTTTCCAACTATTTATAAAACTTGGAATAATATTTTTAATGTATTTTATTATTTTATTACTTGACGGTTGAAGTGCGGGGCCTGGGGCATGTGCCCCACATGCCCCCGCCTAGGTGCGGCCCTGTGTCTGTCTGTGTACACGTGCAGAGCAAATTCGGCTAAAAGGATTTTTATGAAACTGCATATTTAAGCTTTTGACATCAATGGCACGAGTTGATCAACTTTTGGCAAAAATCGGTTGAGTAGAAATGGGAGTTTACTCGTGTCGAATTTAAGATTTTAGCAACAGAAAAATATTTCGAAAAAATTTATTTAACAAAAGTTGCTATAAATGCAATAACTAATAACTTTTATTTGAGACGTTTTTTGATAAAACGAAAAATTTCGAAAAATTTTTCTAAAATTTTTCTTAATTTTTTTGTCTCAATTTTTCTATACCTACATGTAACGTTTCCATGGTCATGATATATAATATCTATGTTAGAAAATATTAGGCCAACTTAATTCTACTCTGCTGCTAGAATGTATTTTATAATAATAATAATAATAATAATAATTGTATTGGTCCAGAAGATTATATAAATACATAATATTGGACAAGTCATTATTTTTCATATTTCAATACATTTGATTATTATTATGGTCAAAACAGTTTAAGATTTCTTCCAAATAAAAAATACAGAAAATATTTTTAATATATACATAATCTTGCATCAGTGCAGTTGTCATAGAAAACTTATCAGTTGTTTTTTATTATTTATTACTCATTCTAATTACATTACTAATAGAAATACCATTAGACGTTAGTATTTAATTAATTAATAAACCAAATAATAATTTATTAATTTCGTCCTTTAATAAAAAATTATACAAGTACTTTATGACGGCGGTCGGTCCGTGGTGGCCACAGCTGATTTTTTTATACTTGCTGTTAAGTTTATAATAACTGAGATACATCTAGTATATAATTAGCGCGCCCCCGCCCCATAACGCCCCCGATATTAATAGAAACTGCATTGAACAGAAAAATCTTTTATTCGTTCTTAACAAATTATCTTATATACATTTTTGATGAAAATTATGCAATAAGTGTGATAACTCAAAATTTTCCCTTCACGTAACTCCACAAATAATCATTCATTCATTGAAAAAAATGAATAAATCAAAATACTTATTTTTAACAATTTTTGTCGTCTAGTTTTTACCGACCGCCAACATATATAAGGGAGGTATTGTGATAATACCGATTTTGACATTTCGAGATTTCGATGGATCGTCACGAATTGAGGTCCCTACATAACGTTTTGACTATTTTTAGCATGATGTCTGTCGGTCTGTCTGTCCGTCCGTCCGTTCGTCCGTCCGTCCGTCCGTCCGTCTGTCTGTCTGTCCAGGGCCGCCCCTAGCATTTGCGGGACCTTGGGCAAAACTGGAATTGTGGGGCCCCAAAACTGGATTTGCGGGGCCCCATCTATATATATATATATATATATTAAATAACGATATTTTCTTTAATATTATTAACTACTAACAAAGTACACATACTTATATTCAATGAAAATATACATTTTTTCCAACTATTTATAAAACTTGGAATAATATTTTTAATGTATTTTATTATTTTATTGCTTGACGGTCGAAGCGCGGGGCCTGGGGCAGATGCCTCACATGCCCCCGCCTAATAGGGCGGCCCCAACTAGGGGCGGCCCTGTGTCTGTCTGTGTACACGTGCAGAGCAAATTCGGCTAAAAGGATTTTTATGAATATAAAATATATTCATAAAAATCATCATATTTAAGCTTTTGACATCAATGGCACGAGTTGATTAACTTTTGGTAAAAATTGGTTAACTGGAAATGAGAGTTTACTCGTGTCGGTTTTAAGATTTTTGCGAATATTTCACAACAGAGAAATATTTCGAAAAACATTATTCAACAAAAATTGCTATAAACGTAATAACTAACAACTTTTATTTGAGATATTTTTTGATAAAGCAACATTAATTAAACAAGTACTTTGTGATGGCGGTCGGTCCTGTGGTGGCCACAGCTGATTTTTTTTTTGTAAATTTGTTACTCCTCCCAGAAAATTCGGTCCTAAAGGGTTCGTCTACATTCGATGGACTCACTCCTAACCCTGTTTCATTTTGTTCGTTTCAACCCCTAAAAATATTGCAAAATATTTAAAATCGCGATTTCTCAGAAAATTAAAAACTGGCACACAATGCTGGCGGGAACTTTGAGAAAAAAGTGATCACCCGGCCACTTTCGGGCGACACGTCCCATGGGGTTGAAAATTATTCATTTCATCCCCTCCTGCGTCCAGGGCCGATTTATTAAAAATTAAAATCCACTTTATCGACCTCCCAGAAAAATTAAATTTAGCTTAAACGCTATATAAATACAATCCGCTACATATACGGTTCAGGTTACGAAAATCCATCCAGTTTGGAAAAATTTTAAAATCCAGAAAAAATAGAACTACCCCTATGCGGTAAAGTAAACAAAAAGAAATCGTAAAAAATCAACCTTCCCGACGCTGTTAAGAAGATTAACTATTTTACCCGCTCAGTGGGAAACAGAAATTTTTCTAACATAGTTAAAAAAATTATATCAATCATAGTTAAAAATATGTTTTTTTTTTTTTTTTTTTAATTTTATCCCATAACGCCTGAACCTGGTTAATAAACGATAGTTTATGTAATACCTTGTCGATATTTAAGAAAAACATTAAATATTAAATGTATATAAAAAATTACATATCATATTGCGCTGTCAAATTATTTTGAGGACACTTCAAAATTTTTCATATCCCTCAATATTGGGAAGTTTAAAACAAGTCAGTGAGGAAGACAAGCATAATTTCGTTCAGAATATAAATACAAATATTTCCTTTGAGTTTGTTGGATCCGTTTAAGAAAGAGCGAAATGGATAAGTGTAATTAGATGGGGCAAATCATACAGTGCAATGTTAGTTTCGTTATTACACTTGAAAGTCGATTTTACTTACTGTTTCACCGTTTATTTTACTAGAAATCAGAGAAAAACATCTTACAACATGAACATCAAGTGCCTTCAGAATATCTCTGCTGCTTATTTTTTAGCCTTTTCAATATTAAGACTATATAATAATAAAACTAGAGGGTGAGAATTATGGGATCAGGTCAAACAAATTCAAAGTCTTAAAAATTATAGGCCTGCGATTCGCAGGGTCCCAAAGGACTCAAACGGTCACGTGATCTTGTAATAAAAAAAATATGATTTTCCGCGTTTTCATGCAGCATGCCGATGAAAAGAATTAAAGTTTGTGTCATAAAGCCCATATAAAAAAATTGGCATGCGGCCTTCGTTGGCCCAAAGGTGGAAAATTTCGGAAAAATTTTGGGTGATTAAAAATTTTACAAAACTTTTCCGAAATTTTCCACCCTTGGACCAACGAGGGCCGCATGGCAATTTTTTTATAGGGGTTCTATGACACTAACTTTAATTTTTTTCATCGGCATGCTGCATGAAAGCGCGGAAAATCATATTTTTTTTATTACAAGATCACGTGACCGTTTGAGCCCTAAGGGACTCTGCGAAACGCATGCCTATAATTTTTAAAACTTTAAATTTGTTTTAACTTTCTTTTGATAAAAGGGCAAGCATTATTAAATCAGAGAAAAGCACAAAAGTTTGTGCAAGTGGAAATGCAGTTTTCCATATAACCGGAAAGCGTGCAGGGGTTTAGTACGCTCCTTTCTTTGTTGTCACAGGGTAAATATTCTCTCCTTCAAAAGGCATGCTGTATAAAATCGGAGACCAAAAACTATCATGAGCTCTCGGTCTAATTGGAGTGGAATCCTCAAGAAAGTCGCAGACGAAGCAGTCCTATCGACACCTAGCATCGTATTACCCTCAAAAAAGCCAGTGAAAGCTTTAAATACTGGAAAGAACTAAAACACCTTGCTCAATATGATTGAAGTGGCAAAAAATTTTAGAGGCTCTGTATTTCTTGTAAGAGCTACAGGGCAAAAAAAACAAGGAGCTTCGACGGGTTTTCAAATCGCGTGTGTTTTCGATGTTGCCGGCGTAGTGGGCACAAAGTTACGCCACTAATAAATTTTTACACTTTTCAAAATTTGCTCGGTATCTAGGTATACTATACAGGGTGTTTTTGGGAACTGTTTGAGCATTGCTATCTTTTTAATTATGAGAGATACGAACGAAATTAAAGTAGAAAATATGAAGTATTTTACAAATATATTACTTTTTTTGTTTTTATTTCTAAATAAGTGATTGCTAGGCAACTAATAAATGGCGCGCAAATGTTTTGCCTATGTCAAAAGTAATTCAAAGAAAAAAAAAGAAAAAAAACGCGTATTTAAGATAAATTATAGTATTAAGAACATCCGCTGTTCTAATAAAATGGCGAATTTTGATCAAAATTGTGTTTCATTGCAAGGAAGTTCCAAATCGACTTATATAACAACCGCCAAATAGTCCAGTTTTTAATGTATTGGATCCTGGTTTTTTCAATTCTATACAAACCTTACAACATACAGTTTTACCGATTACAATCGACGAACTGATTGAGTGCGTACAAAATGCATTTAATGCTTTAAACATACAAACCCTTGATAATGTCTTAGCAAACTTGTCTAGAAGCAAACATGTTAGCAAAAGGAGATAATCCTATAAGGTTCCGCACATAAGGTAAAACTATCGTAAGGGACGATTACAAACAACATTATCATGTTCCATACAAGCTGTGGAGACAACCACGTCCTTGTTAAATTAAAACTTTTTGTATTATTCTTTGTTTTACTAGATATTTGTAACTATTTCATAAATAAAATCATCCTAATTAATTAAAATTGTAAATTGTGACATACACTTTTCAGCCCGTTACGCCGGAAAAAAGAGGATGTCACGAGCTTAGCAACCAACACGGTTGTGGTGTATAATATTTTATTTCTGGTGGTAAATTTTTATATACTTTCTCAAAATTATTAATTTTTTTTGTAACTGTTTACTACTGGGATTAATGTTTTCCATGTATTTAGAGCCCAATAAATTAATTTACATTATGTTTTGTTATAAATGTATATCATATTTTCGGGCAAGAAAAAAATCAAAATGTGTACCTTATGTTCGGACGGAGGGAGTATTTGTTAGCCGATCGCATAATTTTTTTAACAAATCATGCAGACACAATGCAGTGAGGCTAACTTTTAAAATTTGAGGGACTGGTACAAAATATTGACGGCGGGCACACATTTTTTTTTCTTAATTCACGTTTGGCGGTGCCTGCCACTGGCGCAACTATGTTTGGGGTGAACGATTTTCAGTTGTCTCAAGTAATTTTATGAATTTCCACCACTCCCGTCTTCACTTGAATTTATGAATTCACACCTTCCTTGAGTAAATTTATAGTAATATCCGTGAACGCGCTAATACTATTATTATTATTATTATTTTCTTTTTTTATATATATATAATCACGGACTTAGTCCGGGGCTTACAACCGTATGGACCAAAGTCAAGTATCGGCTGCTTTCCTAATATGTTCCTCGTCTAGTCTAGTATTCTGTGGTGGTATGTTATGTTAACGAGGGCGAAGATTGTAGCGTTTCTGCTTTTGTGTTGTGTCGGGTTGTTGTGTTTGTTCTTCTGATGCTTCAGTGTCTGTTAGTTTTCGTTTTCTGGTTTTGAGTTGTGTTGTTCTGTGTAGTTTTTGTGTATTTTGTGATGGTTGAACGTGTTGTTCCTTGTGGTTGGACTCTTGTGACGGTAGTTGTGTAGGTTGTGTATGTGCCATTTGTTCGTCTTGTGCGGATATAGGGTGCTGCGATATGTGTTCTATATTGTGTAGTGCAATTCTCGGTGGATGTTGTGTGACAGGTGTAATGTCGTGTGCTATGTTGAGGAATTTTCTTACTATATGGCATGTGTTTATAATTACGGCTTTTTGTGTCTGTATGTATGTGTTTATGTTTAAGTTTAATATATGTAAGCTATTATGTATTGTTTGTGGGATGACCCCCGTCGAACTAATAACTATAGGTACCGTGAAGACCTTCTCTATTTTCAGGAGAGTTTTCAGTTCAACAGTAAGGTCAGTGTATTTTCTGTGTTTTTCGACGTGTGTGTTGTGTAAATTGTGTGTATTGGGCACTGCTATATCGATAAGGTAGATGGTTTTGTCAGTTTTGTCAATGAGGGTGATGTCTGGTCTATTGTGATGTATTGTTTTCTCTGTAAGTAAAGTTCTATCCCAGTAAAGTCTGTGCGTGTCATTTTCTAATATTGTTGTTGGTGTGTATTTGTAGTATGGTGTGTCGTCTGTAGAGACTTTGTGTTTTAATGCAAGTTTCTGGTGTATGATTTTTGCTACCTGATCGTGTCTGTGTTTATAGTCTGTGTTAGCGAGTTGTGAGCAGCTGGATGTTATGTGTTGTATCGTATCTGACTCCCGCCCGCACTGTCTGCAGTGTCCTTTATAATGTATGTCCTGTAGTTTCGTGTGGCGATCACTTGATCCTGTATTTCCAGCATGAATCCCTCTGACTCCGGAAATACATTACATTTGGCTAACCACGAATGGGTCGCCTTACGATCGACTTATTATTATTATTATTAGACACTACAGGCTCTAAATAGTCTCGTTACACCCCTGGGTGTGATATAAATTTGCCCCTAATAATAATTATTTTGAGTGCTTCCTGCTATTTAATTCTAATTTTATTTTTAAACATCCAAAGTGAAAACTTTTCAAATATTTTCCCAGGTTTTACATAAAAAGTAATTATGTGTATTGGTGAACAAAGGTATAGTTGTGGTGGCGCTGACGCTGGTCGCTTTTTACAAAAGTATGTACATCCAGCAAGTTCATTAAAACAAGTTTACATTTACATAAACTAATGAACTAAGAATGAACCTTTTGTCTGCCATAAACTCAACTCGCCACTCGCCACGCATTGTGTAATAAAATAGAATAGCTTTATTTAAAACCTACATTACTTGCATAACTATATATTTATACTAATAATTACTGGTCGAGTTATGGTTTACTTTGAAAAAATATCATATTCTCGAGACAATGATTGTATTTATTAATAACTGACGTATTTAGTTTGAGACAGAAATAAATAGAAACTCTTACGAAACTTATTTCATGTTTGCGACTTATAAGGACCTCATCTATAATATAATACGCCAACGTGTGTCACTGGGTCCCTGGGTGCGTGCTATGACGTCAAAACAAATTTGAACCGAGATTCCGAAATGTAACGAAATATTCCGAAGCTTACCGAAGTGTCATCAGTTATAACTTGACTAAAAACATTTTGATATTTTTCAGAGGCTGGTATTTAATTTATCTGAATTTAATAAAATAACATAAAAATGTCTAGGGTTTCGTAGGTATAAACAAGAAACTCTTGACACTCCTATATGCTTCGACCAATAAAAACAATATTTTGCAGATTTATTCTCTCAGAATCTTCGAATATAATTACATATAGAAATGTCTAGGGTTTCGTCGGGGCTAAACAAGACACTCTAGATCAGTGGTTCTTAACCTTTTTGAAGTCACGGAGCACTTTTGACCATAAGGTAAATTCGCGGAGCACCAAAATCAAAAAGGCAAAAAAACAAACAAATACATCAAAACAAATACATCATTTTTATTGAAAATTAAACATAATTATTACATAGCAGGTAAAAATAACATTGATTATACATTATAAATTATAATCCTAAAATTATTAATATTTATTAATATTTGATGTTATAATATTTCACTGATTACCTTGCATAAAAACACGTATTAATATTGTAGCAAAATTACAAAAACCACCAGTAAACACTAAAATTCACGTTATTCCCCCTATGATTATATGTAATGAATGTCTATTTTGGAAGTTCCAAGTATGCCGCAACAGCGCTGCGATCTTAAAATATTTTCCTTATTGTACAATCCCTGTATTGTCCGTTATTTCAGATCTGTAAAACGGCTACAGCTACAGCGGGATTCCCCACGCTTTAGAGCTGATCGAAAGAGAGAATGAGCTAAAGGAGTAGGTTTGCCTGTATCATAAAAAAATAATTCACTAATAAAAAATGCCTTACCAGATAGTTATCTACGACCTGAGTTAGAGATGTTATAACTTATGAACAGAACTCACATAACATAATCCAAATAAAAACATATAAAATGTGACTATATCAGAGGATCTGACGGAGACACTGAAATATTGAAATGAGAAATACGACACAACAAATTTCAATAATTTTTACTTCAGACAGCGAGATAGGAAGGGAAATGTCGCCACAAACATTCGAATGCTGACGAGCAAATAATTGTTTTCAATGTCACAAAACAAAAACAGAGTTATGTCTGGCACAGTGAATAATATAGACCGGTAGAGTCAATGCTCTATCTAGGTAAAGATATGATTGGAGTCAACACTATAATTCGGATTTAAAAATTTCGCGGAGCACTTGCAACAAGCTCGCGGAGCACCGGTTCAGAACCAGTGCTCTAGATACTCCTATATGCTTTGACCGATATGAACAATATTTTGCAGATTTATTCTCTAAGAAACTGCGGATAAAATTACATATAGAAATGTCTAGGGTTTCGTAGACATAAACAAGAAACTCTAGATACTCCTATATTCTTTGACAGATATGAACAACATTTTGTAGATTTATTCTCTAAGAATCTACAAATACAACTACATATAGAAATGTCTAGGGTTTCGTAGACATAAACAAGAAACTCTAGATACTCCTATATGCTTTGACCGATATGAACCATATTTTGCAGATTTATTTTCTAAGAAACTGCGGATATATTTACATATAGGAATATCTAGGGTTTCGTAGGCATAAACAAGAAACTCTAGATACTCATATATACTTTGACCGATATGAACAATATTTTGCAGATTTATTCTCTAAGAAACTGCGGATATAATTACATATAGGAATGTCTAGGGTTTCGTAGGCATAAACAAGAAACTCTAGATACTCATATATACTTTGACCGATATGAACAATATTTTGCAGATTTATTCTCTAAGAATCTAATAATATAATCTATAATATAATACGCCAACGTGTGTCCCTGAGTGGCTGGGTGCGTGCGTGCCTGTCGTCCAATGAGGTAGTATAATTATATGACGTCAATGCTGTCGTCTAATACAAATTTGAAGCGAGATTACGAAATGTAACGAAATATCCCGAATCTTACCGAAGTGTATATTGACATACAACGCGCAATGTTTTTGTTTGAAAGAAACCGAAAAATAATAATAGTTGTTAATTGATATGTTTACACAAAAATAACTTAGTAACTGGAGGGAATGAATTAGGTAATGCGAAAATTAATCGCAACACAAGAGTTTAAAAAAATACACGAATGGATTTTTAAAATACTATTTCTTTTCTGGTACAGAGTTTTAAGGAAAAAATAACTACTGACACTGTTAGAAAATTTGGTGCTCGTTTGACTATATATTCCTTGCACTCATTAAATTCTGAACCAATAGAAAATGTTTATGTACACGTGCGTTCGAAGATAATATTCTAATAAAATTATACGATCAGCGAGAATCTCAAAGCAGCAAATATTTTGAAGTATGAAATATTATGTATTTGAAAATTTTGTCACATTAGAGCCATGATAGGTATTATCAATTTTTAATTTTTATTATGTTTATCTAGATTATTTTGCTCGTTTTATATAAACGAGATACATAAAATACCTATGTACAAACAAATACTATCATATATAAAAAAAAACTGGGAAAATCAAATAGTCAAACAAATAATAACTGATTTTCTCGTAGTTGACTCATATTAATTAAATTTAGTTACAAAATATTTACTTAAGCCAACCCTTAAAATATTCTAATTCCCACCAAAATGTATTTAATCAAACCAGTAAAATATTTTTTTTTTTCAAAAGAACACGCATTTTAATTTATGCCAACTTGTAAAATAATTATTTTTTATTTTAAACAAAAGAAGACTGTAACTCTTATAGTTATGGTCCCAGTTTTCAAACGCCCCAATTGTGAACGGCCCGAATTGTCCATCGCTCCAGTTGTTAATGGCCCCAGTTGTGAAAAGCCCCAATTGTGTACGGCCCGAATTGTCCATCGTCCCAGTTGTTAATGGCCCCAGTTGTGAAAAGCCCCAATTGTGAAGGGCCCGAATTGTCTTACGGCCCCAGTTGTCTGGTTACCGTTGGCAACACTGTAGGCAAAGGGCTAATCTAGTAAGTCGCCGAACGGCGTAGCGTAGTGGTAACTCATGTGCTCTGCGTTGCGAAGGTCTCGGGTTCGAATCCCGTTCAGGCATGGAAATTTTCTCAAATTAAAAAAATTGTCCTGGCTAAATGCCACAGCAGCAAAGGCCATTAAAAAAAAATCTAGTAAGTCAATAATACCGTCATTAACAGTTAGGCCTTAAGGGCCTTGGTTGTTTTAACGTGTAATAAATAAAAATAATCTTTCAGTGTATGATCCGAAAACGTCACCCTTCTGAAAGTACCGCCTGATGCGATCGCCTCACCCAACGCGCCGGTTCTACTAATAGCAAAAAAGACCGTATATCCGGCTGTAATAGTACTCTAATTCTACATCCTAATTAAGTATTCACGCATTTCAAAGAAAACAAGACAATTAATTGCAAAATTTATCCAGCATTATACATTTGAACTTCACACCAAATTCCATCATTTACTAATCTTTGTACATATTCACAGCGATTAACATTTTTTAAATTACACAATATCCTTTTTCTCTCGTTCAGTCACAATTTGACACAGTATTTGCAATCCATTATTCACACATTTTCACAGTTTTTTCATTTGTTTTGTTAATTTTTTATTAATTCTTCTCACACACGTTTCTTATGGCGTTACATAATATTCCCAGGTTGTCTATGATTCTGTCTATGATTCTTCTTTCTTCCTACATCGCTTTTGTTATTTTCTTTATTTGTGTTTGTGTGCTTATTTAATATTCATATTATCGGATAAAGAACAATGAAAGTTGATTCATATTCTTGGAAGATATTAGGTTTTATATCGATGGGTTGGATGGAAAATCAGGGACGTAATATAAACAATTGAAAACAAGAAATTTAAGAACAAGAACACACTGAATCTAAATGGAACATATGACGTTTTGATAAATGCTTATCTCTCCCTTTGTGTTTCCTCAATGTTTCTGACTGTAATATGAACTTTTTCCATTATTCTCTATTAGTGCTGAATTTACACTACTAATAATATTCCTCGGCTGATGAACTGTGTACCCATTATTTTTCTTCTAAATGCGTGCGAGTCAAAATTGACCAAACATATCTTGCACTGACCATGTTATCAGTCAGGCTAAAGACTCGTTTATAATAGTTCCATAACTTATCATATCCATATCCATAAAGATTTCACAAAGGGTTTCACTGTACGGAACATCTGTTTGTAATAAACAGAACAAAGAAAGTACTGTGATTTTTATGCTATAGTCGGATTGCTGATAGGTGACTGTTCGTTGCTATAAGTATCGATATACAATACTATATGCTTTCTCTGTCTATATCATTATAATTATTTGCATAGCCATAGTAAAGTATTGTGACGCAAGTTGACAACTAACCTTCCAAATTATTATAATAAAAAACAAAGCATTAGAAAGAAACGGCATGATTCGTAGATATCTTTACTAATTAGAGCTGGAAAATAAATTCACAGCAGTACTCAAACAAACAAAATTATTAATTTTAAGGTAATAATTATAAATAAGGAAAAACTTATACTCATACGTAAATGGATTATAATTTGTTGTTTAATTAAATAAAATTTTTATGTTTCCCCTAAGTACAAAATAAAATATTAAGTAAAAATATATTTATTCATATAATATATTGCTACAAGTTGTATTTAAATGTTTATTTTAATTTTAAATTTTAATAATTTAAAAATATAAACTACTATGAACCTAAATATGGGTCAGGTTTGGCTATGTTAGTAAAGAAGTCAGTACAGAAGAACACGAGTGGCTCGAAATAAGCTTAAAAGGCCTTATGAACTAAACTCTGTCTTAAACTTGACGTTACAGACCGTAAAACTACTAGGGACCTGGAAACTGAGTTAGGTTAAGTTATAATAATAAAAAAGTCAGTACAGAAGAACCTGAGTGGCTCGAATTTAGTTTATAAAATCTTATGAACTAAACTTTGTCTTATTCTTGACGATACATTTATTAAAACGACAGTAAACCTAAATACTAGGTCAGGTTAGTTTATTATAGTAAAAAAGTCAGTATAGAAGAACCCGAGCGGTTCGAATTAAGCTCAAAAAGTTTTATAAACTAAACTCTTAATCTTGACATTATAGCTCATAAAATTTAGAATCGGCTTCGGCTCGCGGGCCATTTTCTGACCATACCTACAAAACCCTTAAAAGAATAATATTTTTAATACAATGTATCTTTACTTTTATTTTCTAAAATATTATTACTGACAATATATTTTCTGAACAAGTCAGTATTTTGTATGATCAAATCATTATTTTTTCTGATCAAGTCAATATTTTTTTCTGATCAACTCATTATTTTATTCTGGTCAAAAAATAATTTAAAACTAAACAATTCAAAAATGGAATTAAATTCTGGTCAACTAAATACCAGCTAATTCAAATTATACAATTTGTGGTGGGTTAATAAAAAAAAATATCGATCCTACCCTGTACAAAAATTACACAATGAATGTCAATAGAAGTGTAATCAGTTATAAGCAGTGGGTGAATAAACTTTAGTTCACGCGTGCCGTAAAAACTATGTTAATTAAAATTTATTACTTTTCATATCAGCAACGATTATAATGCCAGGAGAACTCTCTTAACGCAGCATTGAAATCTCTTTTATTTATCATACTTACTGTTAATGTTCTTACTTTCCTGCTTGCATTATTTACTAATTCATAAAAAAGTACTACTTTAAAGCAAAAAAACTATGTGAAGCTTGAATTTTCGCACATTTCAGGATTTCGTATCTAGTAAATGATCTTACATTTTTATGTATGATAGTTGAATTTATGTTTTATACAAACACAGTACAGTGAATTAAGCATTGCGATTGCATAGTTTAAACATGTTTTCGCATTTTGCAATTGTAACTTCGTACGGTTTTTGTAATGTATATTTTGTTGTAACGTAATTGATAAGATATTTCAATTTCAAGTTGAACACAATATAATCGTTTCTTTATTCTTAACTATTCTTTTGCATATATTTTTGATGTTAAGTTAATAATAAGTGAGATACTTCGCTCTTCCCATAGCTCTCAGTGATAGGTAGCTCTTCCCATAGCTCCCCAAATACATATTTTATTAAAAATTGCATTAAACAGAAAGGAATAATGTCTTTTCTCATATTCATTTTTGCTGTTAAATAAATGATAAATCAGATATTTCCTTATAAATAACATAAGTATAGGTTGGTTTCACTCTACCATCACACCAAATTACATGAAAATATGTCCAGCTGTTTTTGCGTGAATCTCTGACAGATAGACAGAAAGACAAAAATTTATTTTATGTGGATATTGTATTATAATCATCTGAAACGTGTAGAAACCGAATATGAGACCGAAAAAAAAAAAAACAGATATAGCCAATTTATTAATTTTAGATGTGGCAATCGGTAAAAATTATTGATATTGTCGGATTGCTGATAGGTGACTGTTACAAGTATGTATCAAGTAATGTATTCATATAATAATCTAGTTACCATTTTTCAGCGATTTTAAAAATGTTTTTTGTTATTTGTCTTAGCTGTCAGTGTCTGTTAATAATATTAATTAATATATCTTGCGGCCAATTATTAAATTCACAAACTTTAATTTTAAATCTGCTGTAATATTTTAATTCCGAAAAAGAGAACAATGGGCCACATATTTCTCTATCTTGTGTCCGTCAAAGAGTAGCAGCTGCCTTAAAGATTTCGGAATCAACAATTCGTAGAATTATAAAATGTAATAAATCTGAACTTCTCACTAACAAAATCACGAGAAATCAAAGGAAATTAAAATCTGAACCAGTTTTTTTTTTTTATTGATACATTAGCACAAACGTATGGTCATGAAGTACTAAGATTACCTCCTTAGCACTGCCAGTTTAACCCCATTGAACTAATTTGGGGTATAACAAAAAAATTTTATGATAGACAAGTTTTGAAAATGTGGCAAGTAGCCTGTGATCAAATTAGTTGTGAAACTTGGGCAAAATCTGTTAAAAAAATCGAAAATTTAATAAATGAATGGTGGGAAAAGGAAAGGCTTGTTGATGATATTAATCCAATAATAATAAATACAAGAAATGACAGCGATAGTTCAGATGACGACGATATTCGAAATGCATTACAGTAACGAAATTTTTTTAAATAAAAATAAACATTTAAATACAACTTGTAGCAATATATTATATGAATAAACATCTTTTTACTTAATATTTTATTACTTTGTACTTAGGGGAAACATAAAAATTTAATTTAATTAAACAACAAATTATAATTCAAAATTTACGTATGAGTATAAATTTTTCCTTATTTATAATTATTACCTTAAAATTAATAATTTTGTTTGTTTGAGTACTCCTGTGAATTTATTTTCGTGCTATAATTAGTAAAGATATCTACGAATCATTCCGTTTCTTTCTAATGCTTTGTTTTTTATTAAAATAATTTGGAAGGTTAGTTGTGAACTTGCGTCATTATACGTTACTATGGGTATGCAAATAATTATAATGATATAGACAGAGAAAGCATATAGTATAGTATATCGATACTTGCAGCAACGAACAGTCACCTATCAGCAATCCGACTATATACGATAAGTTATGTGATATATAAGTTCATTAATCTAAAGAGATCATCGATTTCGTTAAAATTAATCTAAATTATTTATATAAAAACATTAAAATTACCATTATATAAAAAAATTACATTCTTTTAAAATTATACGGTTGTTCAATTAAAATTTAAATATCAATTTTGTTATAACATATTAAAGACCGTTTTAAGTTATATGTCACTTTATTAAGCACTTCATGTTGCCTGTGAGTTATTAGGCAAATAAGCCTTCATATTAAAAACTTAATAATTATTACGGGATGGAATCTCGCAAAAAAATATCTTTCTAATAAAAAAATTAGACACTTTATTATCAACTTGGACTCTCGGTCGTAAGTATTTTAGTTGTATTTCTACCTTGATAATCACAAATGCCGTGCGCCAAATATTTTATTTTGAGGAAGTTAATTTCAGCAAAAAATTAAAAGTATCTAAATATTAAATTATTATTTCCGAGTACTTTCTTTAAAACCAATAAATCGATTAATAAAAATTACGGTGTTGAAAGCATTCAAAGTAACACCAAACAGCAACTTTGTAGTCATCGCTTCCTTAGATCTCAATAATTTTATTTTAGAAAACTTCCTGTTTAGATCCATTTAATCAATAACATTTTTTAAAAAAGTTGCAAATATTACTTCCGCAAAGATAACTAATTTAGAATGTTTAAAAGTTGACCATTTCATTAAAAAAATTATTTGCGTATTCTGTTTAAATTCTAAATATTTGTGATCAAAAATGAAATACAAGGTGTCTCAAAAGAAATTTTATATTTAGTGGATCGATTAAAAAAAAAGTAAGCCGTATATAGAAAAAATGTTTATTAATTATTAAAATACACTTTTTGGGGATTTATTTCTTAAAAATAATATCGTCATGTAGACCCTCGCGTTCTCGGCACTCATTTAATCGAACAGTAAAATTACTTATGACGTCTCGGCAGGTGGACTCAGGGATGGCTGCCATTTCGTGACGGATATTTTCTTTCAAATGCGCCAGTGAAGTCGGTTTATTGGCGTAAACTTTAGATTTAAGATAACCCCATAGGAAAAAGTCTATAGGGATTAAATCTGGACTGCGTGGAGGCCAATTTATGTCACCTCTCCGGGAGATCAATTTGCCTGAGAAAATTTCACGGACACGTGGCAGAGACATATTGGACGTGTGTGAAGTTGCTCCGTCCTGTTGGAACTATGTTCTTTGGTTATAGCCAGGAAAGTTTTGCAGTTCAGGTACCAAGAAGTTGTCTAACATCTCCACATAACGCTCTGAATTCACTGTAAATGCACGCCCCCTTTCGTCTTCAAAAAAATAAGGGCCGATAATTCCTCGCGTCGACATCGCAGCCCATACGGTCACTTTAGGCGAATGTAGGGGTTTCTGATGTTTGCGTTTCGGATTCGTTGCACTCCAGTAGCGGCAGTTCTGCTTATTTACGTGGCCATTAAGATGAAAATGAGCTTCATCCGAAAACAAAATGTTGGTAAACGTTGAAAATCGCTCAATCACCTGATTTACGAAATTAAGCCTCTGACTGGCATCTTGGGGCTTTAATTCTTGCACCAATTGAATTTTGTAGGGGTGCAGCTTTAGATCTTTGTGCATAATGCGATGTAATGATGATCTATGCACATTTAAAGCACTTGCGCGCTTCCGAATTGAAAGGTTCGGGTCGTCACGAACAGACTGATTAACATTCTCCACGTTTTCTACCGTTCTTGATGACCTAGGTCGCCCGGATTTTGATTTATCCAGCGTTGTACTAGTCTCTTCAAACTTTTTAACCCAATGTCGAATGAGAGGAATGCTTGGCGCATCATTTAAGTGGCGAAAACCTCGAATACTGCAGAATTTTCTACGCGCTACAGTCGCCGAATCACCGTTTTTGTAAAACTATCGCACGCATAACGCGCGGTCTGCTCCCGAGAAACGCTCCATAGCGACTGAATTCCCAAGAGCCAGGCTACCGATTGGCATAACCCCCGCGCCCCTCGGATACGTTGCGTTCACGCAGTAAGCTAAATAAATATAAAATTTCTTTTGAGACACCTTGTATTTCATAGAAGTCTCACTTTCTTTTCTTGCATTGTTGGTTGGCTGGACTTTTAGCCCCACGCACATAAGTCCTCCATCCTTACTTTGTTGACTCTGGTTTTTCTAGCTATTTACTAGAGTTACCAGATTTTGCAATAAAAAAATATGGGCATTGTTGTAAAATAAAGAAAAACACAGGGAAAATTAATAAAAATGACAGAACACAACCTTCAAAATACGGCCTGTCCGTACTGATTGCGGACGTCTGGTAACTCAATACTCGCTAAATCTATTAGCAGTAAACTTCATATTTTCCGGTATCGGACATACTATTATTTGGTTAAACCATAGGTCGGCAATGCGCGCCCGTAGTAGATTTTTAGTGTGCCCTTACTTCAATGTGTTCAACTGTAAATTAACATAATTCAAGTCTCATGTGAAAAAAGTCATTATCACATTTTCCAAATTTTTTAATAATTTTTAATAATCTCATGTGAAAAAAGGCATTATCACATTTTCCAAATTTTTTTAATTTGGCTAATCCTGGGGTTAGACTGCTACAACGTTACAAAATTTTTTTGTAGATGGCAGCACAACAATTTCACTAAATAATTCAAGGATTATCAGTGGCTCTAAAATAATGGTTTTTTGTTTATAAATTCATACACAATGATACACAATTTTAATTGGGCTAATATGGGGGAAAATAAAGTACTATGCACCTAAAAGCAAGATAATTAGGTTAGGTTTAGTTAGTAAATGTCTAAAACCGAGCGGAGCGAGTTAACCATCTTCTAGTTAATGACAAAGCACTATCTTAGGTTAGGTTAGGTTAGTAAGTGTTTGGTTAGAAAAAGCCGAGCGAAGCGAGCTACCCATCTTCTAGTTTAATGACAAAACACTATCTTAGGTTAGGTTAGAAAAAGCCGAGCGAAGCGTGCTACCCATCTTCTAGTTTAATGACAAAACACTATCTTAGGTTAGTAAGAGTTTGGTTAGAAGAAGTCGAGCGAAGCGAGTTACCCATCTTAATATCATATAATAATGTCGCCTGTTTAGAACCATCGTATGTAAAACAAAACATGTGCGATGTAACGCGGTGTGACGCATGCGCAGTTGTGTAGCAATCTATTACCTGTAAACCTTTAAAACATATAATTGACAGTTTAAATGATGAAAACTTTGCAGGTACGACGCATATAGTGTTTCTTATCGAGAATTTCTCGAGAAAAAATTATAATTCTCATTTTTCATTTCTGGAGATTTTGAGAAATTTTTTCTCGAGAAATGTAAATTTTTCTCGACGCCACGTTTAACGCATTGTGTTTTTAAAAAACTATTTAAAAAAAATATAATGTTTAGTGAGTCACTGATTATAATAATTAATTTTTATAAAATTTGTCTTCTGTCTCCTGCAACGCAACTGTGGCAACATATAAGAAGCGATTTATAATATTTAGCAAATTAGCATTTATTGTTACAATATTTATAACCAATTACATTACATTTTTTGTTCAGTTTAAAACTGTTATGTAAAAGATTACCTACAAGTTAAATAAAATAATTATTACTTTTATTATTAATTTCTTAATTTTTTGAAAATTTCTCTACACATATGTATTTTCAATTAATATGCAATTTCATTTTTACTCATTTTTTATATAATTTTTATATTTTTTATATTTTTTTATTTCATATACATTTATTTATTTTATTGTTATTTTGTTTATTTATTCAGTTTCTACATTATACTTTCATTCATACTTTTATAATTATAATTTATTATTGTTACACTACATTCTACTGTTATATACACATATATTACCTATATATCCTATTGTAGCTCCGATGAAGAATAAATCTAATTCGAAACTTGTCAGCTGATTTGATTGGTTTTAATTGCTGTCCGCAACCCGTACAACCTACTTCTTTAATATGCAATTACGTGCCGTTTTCGTAATCATTTTTAAAGCCCCGTTATCCATTTGTTTTAATGTTATTTAAATGAATACTTTAGTACTTTAAAGTTAACTACAATACTACTCTACAATAGTTTCAACGTTAAAAAAATATATATATTTTAATAATTATTTTTCTCGAGATTCCTCGAGAATTCTCGAGAAAATAAGTCTAATTTTTCATTTCTCGAGAAATGAAAAATGTCGAGAAATCAGAAACACTAGTCGTATCTAAAGATTATTGTTTCACTCTTTGTAGTGTTTTCTTCAAGATTTGAGGATTTTGTGACTTTAATTCTGACTGTAAAATTTTTCATAAATCCTTTTAATGTTGCCAAAGACGACGACTACATTGTCATATAATTTCAGCATTTACCGAAGACCTGGAATTAATGATAAAATATTTTGAAACCTAGTCGACGAAATAACTAACCTCTCTTTAGATTATTTATATTAAAAATATCTTCTTATTGTGCAACCTCATATACTTGCGAGTCCTTATTTTCAGACATGAAATATTTTTAAAATACCGATAAAGGCTCACAGCTTCTCATTTGGATAATTGTTTAAAAACAGGCAAATCTAATCATGTGTTTTATTATAATAAGCTAACTGAATATTTACTGTATTTTGACACAGTAACACACACAGTCGCACTAAATTTTTATAAGTATCATCTATTTCATACATATATGTATATCTTAAAATAATATTATGCATAAACACAATAAAATAATTTTGATTATTTGAATCTCGTTTTTTGAAATACCTTCACGTTTTCTATAAAGGATACAAATAATATTATGTGCCCTTAACAGGATTTAGCAGGATTAACCCTTAGCAGGTTTTTTTTCCTGATAGATAATCGTGGGTTCGTCAAAGATGTCCTATCTTTAGTCTTGTAAGTAATCATTTTTATACGAATCTCGCTTTCTTCTTTAGTTCCGTGTTGTCTTTTAGTTTTCTCCGTTTGTCGTTAGTCCTTTTAAATTATACAGTTTTTAACGTTCCCAAGCCCAAATTGCTCACCGTGGAAGTTACAGACCCACACTTCCTTGCAGTGAAGAAGCCTATGCCCAATTTAATAGCAGTATGGTTCCGTGAGACGATGGGCTAGTGATAATAATAATAGGATTCCTCGGCTGCTCCAGCAGCTCTCTTTTCCGTATGACTTTCATAACATATTACTTACAAATATTTTATGTAAAATATTTTACGTACTTAAAGATTACTTCCTTACCAACAAATTATTCAGGAATATTTAAAAACATACTTGTAATATCAACAAGATGTACATACTTTCGTTATCAAAATTGAATTAAAATTTCATAATTTTTGGTAAAAAGTATATATATATATTTTTTTTAAATTTACCAATTAATTTGATAACTAAGTGCTAAAACGCATAATTTTGAATAAATATGCCGTAATCTAACTGATTTTTGATGTTTATCGACGTTAAATGCTGTTGAATACTATTTTAAAACTTTTTTGCATAATTTTTACATTCCAACAAAAACTGGAATTCAGAATGTGTCGGTCATTGAATGGTCAAATCGATTATATGCATTTTAGTTTGGCATATCTTATGTTGATTTGTGTTATTTTTCAGATGCTTCATCGATCTTTATTTTTCTTATGATTTGCTCTACATTATTTCAGAGCAACTGTTGCTGAACTGTATATTTTAATAAGATACTAAGAAGAAATTAAATAAGATATTTATAAATTTGAATGATATACCGTATTTTTCGAACCATAAGACGCAACCCAAATTTAGGAGATAATTTTTAGAAAATATTCACTAATTCTTAATTTTTATTTATTATTACAATAACTTATACCAATAACATTCAGTTCATCTTCACTCTCTGTACTATCACTCATCTCGTTAATGACACCGTTCTTATTATTTTCGTTTCTATTGTTGTCAGTATCTTCAAAAACTAAGTCATTTTCGGTACCATCCAATTCGCTACTTATACCGCAGACTTTATAATCGGGCGTGCGTGCATGCTTGCGTGCGTGCGAGCGACTGTGCGTGCGTGCGTCGTGCGTGTGGTTGTGTGTGTGTGTGTGTGTATGCACGATAATTCCTAAACGGTTTAACTTAAAGAGTTCGTTTTGGTATAGTCGGATTGCTGATAAGTGACTGTTCGTTGCTACAAGTATCGATATTCAATACTATATGCTTTCTCTGTCTATATCATTAAAATTATTTGCATACCCATAGTAACGTATAGTGATCCAAGTTGACAACTAACCTTCAAAATTATTTGAATAAAAAACAAAGCATTAGAAAGAAACATCATAATTCGTAGATATCTTTACTAATTAGAGCGCGAAAATAAATTTACGGCAGTACTCAAACAAACAAAATTATTAATTTTAAGGTAATAATTATAAATAAGGAAAAATTTATACTCATACGTAAATTTTGGATTATAATTTGTTGTTTATTCCAGCAGATTTAAAATTAAAGTTTGTGAATTTAATAATTGGCCGCAAGCCATATTTTAATCAATATTTATTACCAGACACTGACAGTTAAGACAAAAAACAAAAAACATTTTTAAAATCGCTTATAATGGTAACTAGATTATTATATGACTGCACTACTTGATACATACATGTAACAGTCACCTATCAGCAATCCGACTATACTAAAAATTCTCCTAATAATTGGAAAGAACCCTATTGTTTTTTATTAAAATACGAAACCGGAAACGGAAGTTATTAAACTTTAAAATTTAAAAAAAATGTAACTAGTAAACCAAACCTTGGACTTTGTATAGGACATAATTTGATGTATTTTTGAAGATTTACCTAAATCTTCAATTTTTTTTTTTTAATTTAATTTTTGTTTTTTTTTTTTATTATTATTTTTTTTTATGGGAGGGCAAGTCTAGCGGAGGTCTCCCTTCGCCACTGGTTTTATAATATACTCTAGTTACTTAGATGAGTTATGTTAGGCGCAAATTGCCACCGTTGGTTTGTGCCAAATTTTTTAACTAACTTTTTAAGAAAATAATATACCATACACAAAACAGAAACTAGTCCCATTTTATAGGAACTACTTTTATTAGTAGCTAATATAACTTTCCACTATGGTCTATTTCAAACTAGAAAAAAGTAGATAGCGCTGCGAACCTAGTACGATTTATACTGATCAAATACAGTATAGCGGGAAATTTAAAATAAGTTACAACTAGGACATGGGCGTAGCAACTGGGTTAGCAAGTGATTTTTTTTTAATATAAATAAGGTTAATAAGATATTGAAATAAACAAAGCAGATAATACACTTACGTTATTTATACGACATAAATTCAGTTTAATGGTAAATATGAAAAAGTTAAAAAAATATTAATTTTAAAAATTATGTACTATATATAAAAAGAGAGATTTGGCTAAAAGAGTTTGAACAAAGCAATAAAACAAACAATATATCTTCAGAGCTAAAGTTTCTTATTTAAATAATTATTGTAAATACAAATTAAAAATATATGTATATATGAAGGTCTAAAAATTATATCGATGACTTCTTCTTTGGGCACAATCAGCTGGGCTGTCTTTTAACCTCAAATTAGTCCTCTCTCTTGATTTGTTAATTTTCAAGTGTCAAAAAATATTTATATGTCAGATAACCTAAAAAATATATAACTGCGTAAAAACAAATTACATGGAGAATTTTCTCCATAAAATCTACGCCAAGAATATAAATAAAAGTCTAAATATGTAAATAATAACAAAATATATGAGAAAAATTATATAATATAAATAATATATATTTCCAATGTACGACACTGAACATCTGTCAACTTGGAAAAAACAATATTTTTACAGTGTAATAGGGATGACGATCTAAACCACTCCGAAGCAAGGACAAACAGCTCCTATCTTCTTACATACATTTTTCTATTTTGAAATAGACCATAGATAGATTTTTATGTTACTTATTCAGATTTATCAAAAACGCAGTTTATCAAAAAATGTCACTTAGGAGGTATTGCACGCGCGTTGCGTATGTAATAAATAAATAAATTAATAAATAAACAGATAAAACAGTGAAATAGTTGTTATTTTTATTTTGACGGTTAAATAAGAATAAAAACAATTAAACTGTATCCGCTCATTCTTTTACAAATAGCAGCTATTTATAAAAATGTGATTTAATTCACTTAAAAATCATATAGTATGTTGTTCTATTTAGTTTTTCGTGTAGCTACAAATTATATAGCTATTATTTTCCTCCAAAGTTCTTTGATAAAAAGTTGTTTCTATGTAAACCGTATTATAAGAAGTTGTAAATTATAACGGGTACATTATATACAGACATTGTTTTATATGTAGAGTTGTTTCAAAAATCCAGAAAATTGTGGGAAATATGTTATTCAAGAATGTGACCTATTAAAGCATAATTACTTTAAAATATAGCATTTCCGCTCCAAGGAAATTAATTTTAGCAAATTTACGAACTTGAGATTATAATACAGTGTTTCAGTAGAACAATGGACAGGCTCAAGAACTTAAGCATAGAATTTTTATTACTTATTTAATATAGTAGTAAAGTATCTTATATAGTCAGCGAAGATTGTGGAATTTACGGAGGAGAGAGGTGATACAAAAATCATGCGGTACCAATTGATGGCCTTTTATTTTATTTTTTTAGATATGTATAATATCTCAAATAGTCAGAACAAAAATCACAAACATTTATCTTAGAATTAGAAACATATATTGTACAAGCTGACGTACCCATACTTTTTTTTTTAAATTTAATGGCCTTTGCTGCTGTGGCAATTAGCCAGGACAATTTTTATTTGAGAAAATTTCCATGCCTGAACGCAGAGCACATGTGTTACCACTATGCTACGCCAGTCCGCTACCCATACTTAGTACGATTATTGTTAAATACAAGGTGTCTCAAAAGAAATTTTATATTTATTTAGCTTACTGCGTGAACGCAACGTATCCGAGGGGCGCGGGGGTTATGTCAATCGGTAGCCTGGCTCTTGGGAATTCAGTCGCTATGGAGCGTTTCTCGGGAGCAGACCGCGCGTTATGCGTGCGAGAGTTTTACAAAAACGGTGATTCGGCGACTGTAGCGCGTAGAAAATTCTGCAGTATTTGAGGTTTTCGCCACTTAAATGATGCGCCAAGCATTCCTCTCATTCGACATTGGGTTAAAAAGTTTGAAGAGACTGGTACAACGCTGGATAAATCAAAATCCGGGCGACCTAGGTCATCAAGAACGGTAGAAAATGTGGAGAATGTTAATCAGGCTGTTCGTGACGACCCGAACCTTTCAATTCGGAAGCGCGCAAGTGCTTTAAATGTGCATAGATCATCATTACATCGCATTATGCACAAAGACCTAAAGCTGCACCCCTACAAAATTCAATTGGTGCAAGAATTAAAGCCCCAAGATGCCAGTCAGAGGCTTAATTTCGTAAATCAGGTGATTGAGCGATTTTCAACGTTTACCAACATTTTGTTTTCGGATGAAGCTCATTTTCATCTTAATGGCCACGTAAATAAGCAGAGCTGCCGCTACTGGAGTGCAACGAATCCGAAACGTAAACATCAAAAACCCCTACATTCGCCTAAAGTGACCGTATGGGCTGCGATGTCGGCGCGAGGAATTATCGGCCCTTACTTTTTTGAAGACGAAAGGGGGCGTGCAGTTACAGTGAATTCAGAGCGTTATGTGGAGATGTTAGACAACTTCTTGGTACCTGAACTGCAAAACTTTCCTGGCTATAACCAAAGAACATGGTTCCAACAGGACGGAGCAACTTCACACACGTCCAATATGTCTCTGCCACGTGTTCGTGAAATTTTCTCAGGCAAATTGATCTCCCGGAGAGGTGACATAAATTGGCCTCCACGCAGTCCAGATTCAACCCCTATGGACTTTTTCCTATGGGGTTATCTTAAATCTAAAGTTTACGCCAATAAACCGACTTCACTGGCGCATTTGAAAGAAAATATCCGTCACGAAATGGCAGCCATCCCTGAGTCCACCTGCCGAGACGTCATAAGTAATTTTACTGTTCGATTAAATGAGTGCCGAGAACGCGAGGGTCTACATTTAGACGATATTATTTTTAAGAAATAAATCCCCAAAAAGTGTATTTTAATAATTAATAAACATTTTTTCTATATACGGCTTACTTTTTTTTTAATCGATCCACTAAATATAAAATTTCTTTTGAGACACCTTCATATTTAAGCTTCTGCTATCAATGACACGAGTTGATCAACTTTTGGTAAAAATCGGTTGACTAAAAATGGGAGTTTACTTGTGTCGATTTTAAGATTTTTGTGAATATTTCACAACAGAAAAATATTTCTAAAAAAATTATTGAACAAAAGTTGCTATAAAAGCAATAACTAATAACTTTTATTTGAGACGTTCTTTGATAAAACGAAAAATTTCGAATAATTTCTATATCAAATATATCTTTTCGATACGCCACTGCATATTCTAACAAAAGGGCGCAGTTTGGCGGGTTGGCCCCGGGCGCCAAAAGAGCTAGCGCCGGCTCTGTATACTCAGAAAAGACCAAGAATGAAAAACTTTTAAATAGGAATAAAACAAACAAAAAATAATATACCAGATCAAAAAAAAGAATCACTCGTTTCCTAGGTATTTGGAAATATAGATAGTGATATTTAAAAAAAAAAAAAAAAACAAATCTGATTCAAGAGCATTACACTGACTTTTTTCAGATTTTGAAACTCGCCCTTTCTTCTCTACATAGAATTTTATCTTTGTTGCAATACTTCTGTTACTTTGTATAGAAATGTGAAAGAATTCAAGCATATATTTTTTTACATACTGCGCCTAAGTACAAGTTTTCTTAACGACAATACTGCATAATAACAATTATAATTCCGCAATTCGTCACACCTTAATCGTGCTGGGCACATATACATAATTCTTACATAAAGAACGCAGCTTGAGAAATATCCATTATACTTATCTTTCTCATAGAGCGCTGGCTAGTTGGCTAGTTGGCTAGTTGGCTGATGTCTGCTGGCTGCTGGCGAACTGTTTAAAGGGACAGCATCTGTCTGACCGCGCCATATCGTACCCCGTTACTTGCCTGCTCGTTACTTCATCTGTTAGGTAGCTCCTGAGAAAAACCAACTCTTCCAAGAACAACTGTGTACTTTTCATTTATTAGGAAGATGAAAAAATGAAGAGGCTAGGCTTTTTACGTAAAAAATAGTTTGTAAACTCTGCTTATCTATATTAATAAAGCTAGCTGGAGTACCCGTACTTCTAACGGTTTTTTAAATTTATATTTTTGCTGTAACGTAAATCATGAGTGAGATAATAGGGGATACGCATAAAATTTATATTTCCTTAAAACTACATTTTTTTGATATGTTAATGTTAGTTATGTCACCTAACAAAACAAATATCACATTTTAATTAATATTGCAGCCAAATTTTTAAATTAAAATATTGTAAATTTGAAATAAGCCGACCATAGCGCGAAGGTTGCCGAGTAAATTCGACTGAGCATGACGTCAAAACCCAGACAGCCCAGACTACAACATAATCTTTACGTGTGTATATTGTATTGGTCGAGATTTTTGTATTTGTTTTTAAACAATTTTTCACGCATTTACAATTAAATTGGCAGATAAAGATTTTGTTTGGGCTCAGAGTGTTAATTTACCCAACATTGATACTTTTATGCTCATGGAATATATGAAAAATAATGAAAGCTACAGTGCTGCAGAAATACGTGGTGTCAAAACAGACTTGTAAGTAAATCATTTATGTATTCTATAACTTTATGTAAACAATAAACGCTGCAACTCTGTAAAATGTAAATATTTATGTAATTTAGATATCAGAATTTTACTACATTGTTTACATGAAGTTACAAAATGTTAGAGGCATAATTGAAATACTGCAATATAGGTTATATATTTTAATATAAAATTTAATTCGGTAAACATGTATAAATTGTTTTATAGAATTAAACTTTATTTTAATTAAAATCACTCTAATTTTAAACAATCTATACAAGTTATGCAAGCAAATAAGTTCACGACAGACTGTGTAGGCTGTACGCTGTAGACTGGGTAGGCTATACGCAGTACACTTATGTAGGGTATGCCGTCACTCGTGGTTTTCGCGCGCTACATTAATTTATGATTTTTTTAAGTCTTCAAATATTAAAAAAAAAATGCAAAACTGTTTTTTATGTTATATGCAATAAGAGGAATATAATAAAAAATAATAAAAAATCATGCCTATCATCCCCTGTTCAGTTTCAAGTAGAACAGAAAATAATCTTTTCTTTGTCTAAACCAGCGTTTCTCAAACGGGGGGGGGGGCGCGCGGCCCCCTGGGGGTCCGTGAAAGCTTCGTCGGGGGGCCGCGAAGTCATATAAGATCGAAGCATGAAATTATAATAGAAAAACGCTCAATTTTGTACGATATATTCATAAATATGTGAATTAAATATACCTTTTAAACATAAATAAAATAAATTATACTTATTTTGACAACTAATTTAAACTAATTAAAACGTTTCGCTTCGGAGGTACTTCAAGTACTTTTAAGTAGGGACGACTTGAACGTGCAATATTTTTTGTTATGCTCCGAGCTACTATTAACTAAAAAGTAAGGATGCGAAAGTGTTCAAAATGGAAATCTTTGAAAAACTTTGAACACTTGTAAATAAAAATACTTGCAAGCCATTATAGGTAACCGTAACAGATGTTAAAAACATGTTTATGTAAAAGTTGTTTCTTTTCAAAAGCTCTATCCAAATATACCCAACATGCCATACGTTCCTATATAAAAAATCGAAGTTGTCCTTGATATCCTGTACTTCCGGTTTATTCCGGAAAAATTAAATATTACCATCCAATTATTTGGGTAAACTCTGGTCACCAAATTTTTTTTCCAACTTGCTCACACATCGTCTTTTCGAGAAAAATCGTGTTTCCTCTATCTTGATACACCTTGTGGCCAATGTTCCCTCCAAACTGGAATGGGCACTGGGCGCCAATTCCCATAATTTTGAAATTTATACATTTTAGCTTTTAATTAACATACATACATACATTACAAATTGTAATGTTGTAATTACCAAGAGGCATTTAAGCCCAAAAACTTGCAACAATTACTTGCATATATATATATATATATATATATATATATATATATATATATATATATATATATATATATATATATATATATATATATATATATAGGGGCAGACAATATTTACGTTAGTTTGGGTGGGCCCATGCCACAAAAGGTTGAGAAACAATGGTCTAAACCACTCTTGTATATATTTTCAAAATTAAGTAAATAATAAGTGAGATACTTCGTTTATAGGTAGCTCTCCCCATAGTTTCCCAAATATATTATCTTATTAAAAACTATATTGAATATATAGACTGGGAGCTCATGACAGTTTATGGTCTCCGATTTCATACAGCATGCCTTTTGGAGGAGAGAATATTTACCCTGTGACAACAAAGAAAGAAGAGTATTCTGCACGCTTTCCGGTTATATGGAAAATTGCATTTCCAGTTTTTTCCAATTTTGTGTTTTTCTATGATTTAATAATGCTTGGTCTAATTATTAAATATGCTATATACGAGGTGTGTAAATTAAGTAACCGGACCGATTTTTAATTTTTTTTTTTTTTTTTTTTATTTGAATAGAATTACAATTCAATATTGTCTCCCTCAAAATAACTTCCTTCGGAAGCCACACAGCGCTGGAGACGGTTCTTCCAATCCTCATAGCAGGGTTGGAACTCGGATACTGGAATAGCTTTCAGCTTGTCGTTTACGGACGTTTGAATGTTTTCGAGTGTCCCAAAATAACGTCCCTTGAGGTGATTTTTCAATCTTGGGAAGAGGAAAAGTCACAAGGACTCAAGTCAGGCGAATGAGGAGGCTGAGGAGCCACATGAATGTTTTTACTGACCAAAAACTCGTTTATTGAAATGGCTATGTGACAAGGCGCAGTGTTATTGGTCTAAATCTGATGAACAATAGTGTCAGTCATATTCAACTCTTCCCCGATCATTCTGACTGTCGTGGTCTTCAAATTAAAAAAAAAAATGCAAAACTGTTTTTTATGTTATATGCAACAAGAGGAATATAATAAAAAAATAATAAAAAATCATGCCTATCCCCTATTCAGTTTCAAGTAGAACAGAAAATAATCTTTTCTTGTCTAATCCAGCGTTTCTCAACCGGGGGGCCGCGAAGTCATATAAGATCGAAGCATGAAATTATAATAGAAAAACGCTCAATTTTGTAAGATATTTACTCATCTGAACGCACAAGACCCCGGATTCTGTCGACATTTTCATTGGTTCTTAAAGAAGGCCTTCCGCTCGTCTTCAATCAACTCTCTTCCCTCTGAAATAAAGCATTGTCAGCTCCCACCAAAAATCCTGGGTCCTTGACAAAACACTGTCTCCGTAGGCCTGCTGAAGTTTTGCAAAAGTTTCCTGCGTATCACATGTTCACCTGCCACCCCTCCAACGCCTCCCAAATGTTGCCAGATCAAACGCTATGTTGCCAGTCCGGTTACTGAATTTACACAGCTCGTATATCTCACGTGCGTAGTATAAGCCATGTTGTTCAATTAATCTAAATTAAACAAAAAATATAGGTAAAGACCATAGATTAGTTTTTTTTTTGTTGTTGTTGTGTTACTACTAGTTTTAAGATTCGTTACTCTTTATATAAATTATTCAGTGCATGATCCTCTTAAGCTGCTTGGCATCCTGAATTGGTATCGATGTCATATTTTGATAGCCTCTTGAACTAATTCTTGAAACAACAAACCAGAATTTGAACTTGAATTGATAAAGATCATTCCCAAGTTTTTCTTTTGCATTTTTATTTTTATATAACAGTAAATATTTCTCATATGCACATATTTACAGTTTTATACACATTTTCGAAATATGCACATAAATCCGTTACTACAAAAATTTATAAATAAAAAAATTATTAATTGTTAATGTTAATATAGTAAAGGTGTGAAATTACTTAAATAAAAATACAGTAAAACAAGAGCCGTAACGAATAAAATTTGTTTCGTATATTAATTTTACTTTTATTCGTCATTACAAGTTCCTATTAAGTTACACATTAAAATTTAATAACAAAACGGTATTCATTATGAAGTAACTGAAAATTTGATTCAGCGTAAATTGAACTAATTAATAATAATGATACCATTTACATTAAAATTATTTCATAAAAGTTACCGTTGTTTGTAGACAACAGTAAAATCGAAGGAAGTAAAATCTCGTTAAATTTATATCTTTAAGGGCCTGCTCAGGGTACAATAAAATCAGTGAAACGTGTGAATCGCCATTATTTTACCAAAGAATAATGGCGAATAGATTTATTATTAAAAAATTGGATGTCTAGGTATATTTGTCACATCAAAATCAACAGTTTTTTAAATAATCACTTTTGTTCGTTATTTGAGAACTAAGAGCTTCCATTTAATTGTTTTAAACAAAATTTAAATAACTTGCCAAATATCCCAGCGGTTCTTTTCTTTTTCTGCATTTGCTTCGTATTGAAGTCTTCATTAGATTAATTAGAAATATTGTAGAGTGTAGTCTGGTTTGGTGTGAGTAACTCAGTTCGCAACTATTAAAAAATATATTATTTTTTTAATATTTTTAATTCCAAAAAAATACACACACTATCTTAGCTGTAAATACAAAAAATTAACATAATTAGCCATAATTTAACCATGAATAAAAAAAATTATTAATTTAGTCAAAAACACGAAAACTGCCATATTTTTCAAAAACACAATCTGATCAAGAATTTCTCTCGTACGTTTCCGGCTCAGATCAATATACTTTACCTATATTTTTTTCAGTTCGTTGGTTTAACCCTTTTTGGTAAAAGGGTGCGAGACAAGAACTTTTGCAAATTTTTGGCTAAATTCGTGTTAAAAGAAACGAATTTCAAAAAACTATATCGTTCCATAATCTACGTCTTAAGAGCTTTCTTTTGATACCACAATATAAATTTTAAAAAAGAAAATTTTTTTTTCAACGACACAAAAATTCGACATTTTTCGAAAAATGTATCTGATTAAAAATTCCTGTTGAACTATTTCGGTTCCCATCAATGTTCATTACGGGGACAAAAGTTTTTGGCAAAAATCCAATAAAAAAAAAATTTCAAAAATAAAAATTTGTTTGTTTATCCACGCATTAAGAGGTTTCATTTGGTATGCCAGTCAAAATTTTTAAAAAATATTAATTTTTTTGTTAAATACATATTAAAGTCTGTTCCAAACGGTTAGGCGGAACTAGATTTTGCAATCTAGTTACTTTCATCGTTTAAATCGTGCTTTTCGCCCATTTTGTTTAAGCTTTGTAAATCATATTTACAATAAACATTTTTTGGTTAAGGTTAATATCATTTTAAAATGTAATTTTCTTTATATTTTGATTTTTTGTGTCATTCTTATTACAAATTTACCATTTATTTATTTTTTGTCATTAAAATATGTACAAAAAATAATTTAATTTTGACATATGTCATCCGTTTCCCTGGTTTCACTGTTGTAATTTTAAATTTTGACATTCCAACGTGAAAAATTAAATAACCCAAGCAAGGTCCCTTCTCGTGACAACCTAAAAGAACAAAATTCCCATTTAGTTCTGCCTAACCATTTGGAACAGACTGTAGTTAAATAAATATCGGGATAAATGTATATCCTGCGCTGTATTTTTTTGAACTCTCTATTGTTTTCCTATATGTGGGTCAAAAAGTTGTACAAGTATGCCAAATTTCAACTTTCTATGTTCAGCCGTTTGGCTACAATTTCTACTGTACAGACAGACAGACACATGAGTGACATTATAAGGGTTTTTTGTGGTCATACCTACAAAACCCTAAAAATATATTTTAACTGTAGATTCATGAATTTTTTAAAATGGATATACAGGGTGCCCGTTTTTCGAACGTAACTATTGGGATCTCGTGAACCGTAAGAGATACGAAATCGGTTAAAGTGGGGCAAAATTGTCGCATTAGTTGGCTACTTTAATGATGCATTTGGTTTTCAGGAAAAGTGCACAAGTCACTAGATACGTGCAAAAAAATGATTTTGGTCTATTTACTTTTTGGCTTATAACTTTTTTGTTTCAATTCATACAAGTTTTTAATTTCCACGATTTGCAAGCACTGTTTTACAAAAAATTCACAGCCGCCATCAAAATTTTTATAATTCTTATCATATTTGAGAAATTCATACTAACTTTCAATTTTCATATGGGGCTCAAAGTTGTCTTTAAATGCATTAAATCGAGATGTTTTCTCTTTCCAGTGATATAAAACATACTTAAATTACAATTAAAATTAACTGAGAAATTAGAAAACTATTGGTTTTATTCATTTCGATCAAGTATATACTTTGGAAATAAGATCTTTTTTTTCCGGACTGACATTCGTTAGATTATTTCTTTATTAATGAAAAATCATATTTCTGCTGACATTAATGAGCTGCACGGAAATATAGTCAACAATCTAACACATAAAATAAGAAGAAAGGATGTCAGACGAACCATTATCCATCGTCTGCAAGTGTTCGTCAATTCTAGCTTGCGTAGAACATTACGCATATTTTGGCCTGACGTTACTAGTAACGCTCGCCTTTGGGAGAGAACCTACCAAGCCCCATAGACATTCTGATAAAACAGCGGAAGTGGAGATGGATACGCAATACCTTAAGGAACAACCCTTTGTTCATCAGTAAAACGGCTCTTGATTGGAACCCACAAGGGAGCCGTAGATGTGGCAGACCAACGGACACATGGCGTAGATTAACCATGAAGGAAGCCAGCGAAAGCGGCAAAACATGGAGGGAGCTAAAACATCTAGCGCAAAACAGATCCAAATGGCCGAAGTTTATTGAGGCCCTATGCTTCACATAGAAGCGACAGGAACCTTATATATGTCAGAGGAGCAATATCTAATTTAAGGAAAAGAACAGAGCTCTGTTTGGAGGTTGAAGGTGAAACATTCGAGCATTTCTTGTGATGCTGTACATTTTGTTTTAAATTTTTCCAATAATTTTCTAATTTCTCAGTTTATTTTCATTTTAATTTAGGTGTATTTATATCACTGGAAAAAGAAAAAAAATCTCGATTGAATGCATTAAAGACAACTTTGAACCCCTTAAGCAAATTGAAAGCTGGTATGAAATTCTCGAAAATGATGTGAGCTATAAAAATGTTGAGGACGGCTGTAAATTCTTCATAAAAATGTGCCTCTAGAATAGGGTGACCATTTTCTTAAGAAGGCAATGCGGGACGGAGCAAGAAAAAAAAGGTCCTCATCTCACAAATCAAAGTGAAAAGCAAAAAAAAAAAAGTTCCTCACCTCCCAAATCCAAGTGAAGAGCAGAAAAAAAGGTCGTCATCTCCCAAAATCCAAGTGAAGAGCAAAAAAAAGGTCTTCACCTCCAAAATCCAAGTGAAGAGCAAAAAAAAAAAGGTCCTCACCTCCCAAATTTAAAATGTTAAAATGCGGGACAAAATGGTTAAAATGCGGGACTTTTGCGGGACGCATCTTAATGCGGGACAAAATGTTAAAATGCGGGACGAATGGTCACCCTACTCTAGAACGTAAAAATTAGAAACAGACCGCCAAAAAGTAAACCCTGAAGTTCACTCAGCAAATTTTTATACTGATGGTAAATAATGGACCATTTCCCAAGATGATATTCGTTGCAAATAAATCCATGACAAAACTCTATCAGTATACTTTACTGGTCATCTATTACATTTTGCATGACAGAGTTCAAAGATCTTTGTTGTATAAAATATTCCTTAAATATGATAAAGGTACAATGCATATATTCACACTCACACCCCAGTCTTATTATGCTTGATTATACAAAATTACAGCGTCAATAGCCGTGTAACTATAATGCCGGTTACATTATCACAGCATCTCGCCAACTCCAACTCCATAGACAACTCCTCACCACTCCCATTGTGCTTATGCACACATACAACTCTTCACATTATGCATTGTTTCCATAGTACCATTTTACTATTACACGTACAATCTATTAAAATTATGTTACGTTTAATTAAAATTTAGCAAGATATTTAAATAGACAAACATGTAGAACACTGGTTCTGAACCGGTGCTCCGCGAGCTTGTTGCGAGTGCTCCGCGAAATTTTTAAATCCGAATTATAGTGTTGACTCCAATCATATCTTATAGGGCTTTGCAGCTAAGCACCCTACCATCTGGTGAGCGTTTCATGAATTTGTGTACTACAGATAAAATTTCGTTTTGTGTATTGGTTTTGTATGAAGTTTGTTTTTAAAGTTTTATTATAATCATTGAAAAATGTATAATACATATTGTTGTGTGCCTATGTGCAATTCATTGAAAAGAAGAAACCCGGAAATATCGTTTCATTTGTTTCCACCAATATCAGACACCGTACGGTTCGAAACAAAATTGGGAAAGCAAGAGGTTAGGAATCGACGCGATGTTTAGATAAAAAATTTAAAAATTGGAAAAAAAGTGAGCCCTTATATCAAAGTTTGCTCATTACATTTTAATGATAGTGACTACAAAAAATATTTTCAATTTTGTATTTATTATCGCATATCTTGAAAATTCCTGTTATTGTGTGTGAGTTTGTAATGCACAAGTCTGTAGGCATAATGCATAAATCTTTATGAACTCTCTGTTTTTTTCAGTGACTCCACACAATATTATATGCCCAGCATTGTAGATTTCTACCCCTTGGTAAACAACACGGGAATTATTATTTCCCCCAATATAGTTAAAATAATCGACAATGGAAAACTGTGCCGCCATAACTTAAAACCAGATCACAAAATGTAGTATTTAAGATGTTTACAAGTAATGTCACTTAAAAAAAATGTCCTCACAATACGTGTGTATACTTACTTGATTATAAAATTTTAAAACAAAATCAGAAAATCCCAAACAATTATTTATTTTTTGTCGTTTTTTGATACACTTTTCGCTATTATTTACTAGTAAATGTCAAGTGGTATCTGATTTAGAATGGTTTCAAAAAAATCCGCGTGGCGCTACGATCTTAAAATTTTTCCCCTATTACCCAGATAGAGCATTGACTCTACCGGCCTATATTATTCACTGTGCCAGACATAACTCTGTTTTTGTTTTGTGACAATGAAAACAATTATTTGCTCGTCAGCATTCGTTTTTTTGTGGCGACATTTCCCTTCCTATCTCGCTGTCTGAAGTAAAAATTATTGAAATTTGTTGCGTCGCATTTCTCATTTCAATATTTCACTGTCTCCGTCAGATCCTCTGATATAGTCACAATTGATATGTTTTTATTTGGATTATGTTATGTGAGTTCTGTTCATAAGTTATAACATCTCTAACTCAGGTCTTAGATAACTATCCGGTAAGGCATTTTTTATTAGTGAATTATTTTTTTATGATACAGGCAAACCTACTCCTTTAGCTCATTCTCTCTTTCGATCAGCTCTAAAGCGTGGGGAATCCCGCTGTAGCTGTAGCCGTTTTACAGATATGAAATAACGGACAATGTATGAATTGTACAATAGGCAAAATATTTTAAGATCGCAGCGCTGTTGCGGCATACTTGGAACTTCCAAAATATACATTCATTACATATAATCATATGGGGAATAACGTGAATTTTAATGTTTACTGGTGGTTTTTGTAATTTTGCTACAATAATAATACGTGTTTTTATGCAAGGTAATCAGTGAAATATTATACCATCAAATATTAATAAATAATAATAATTTTAGGCATGTTTTTATTAATTTTTTAGGTTGAAATTGATCTTTTAGATTATTTTTTAGGTTGATATGGATTTCTTTTAATCCACGAATTACACTCAGGTACACAGCAATAATATTTCGACTTCGACATGATTTTTGTCTTATCATCCACTTTAATTTTAGGTTATTTTCATTTCTTATCACTTGATACCAGTAAAAACAATTTAAACTTAATGTAAAAAGCGATAGAATGTCTATTTCTGTAGTTGCTTAAAATCTCGCCAGATGTCATATCGCTTAGCATTTTTTCCCTATGTTTTATTGGTATTGGGTGTATTTTAAACTCCTCCAGGGCCGTTTCTACTATTAGGCAAGTTTAGGCGGCTGCCTAGGGCGGCAAAACAGCCGAAAAATTCAAAATCAAACAGCGAAAGGTTGTACAAATTAGAAAAAAAATCTTATGTTATGTAATAATTATGTTTAATTTTCAATAAGAATGATGTGTTTGTTTTGATGTACTTGTTGGTTTTTTTGCCATTTTGATTTTGGTGCTCCGCTAATTTACCTGATGGACAAAAGTCTTCCGTGACTTCAAAAAGGTTAAGAACCACTGATGTATGATATAGTAAAGCTCTTAAATACGACGGTTACCTTTTATGTTTTTACCAACGACCACTAGATGGCAATGTTGAAATGTGTCATTACTATACGTAAAATTTAACATTTGGTATTGTGAAATCAGTGGCAGCTTATAAATTGACCGAGTAGTTTGTTGACAGTGATCGTTTAAAAAATAACAAGTTTGTGAAAAAATTGATATTACTGGTGAAGGTTTTCGTTGAATGATCATTTACGATTTTAGTAAAGGCCTCACTCAACAACGAATAGATTCGCTTCGTTCAACTTTTGGTAATGAAGTACCATTAGAAAAGACTGTTTACAATTGGTTTGCAGAATTTCGTCGTGGTCGTGCGTTCGTCAGTGATGAATCTCGTGAAGGTCGACCAAAATCGGTTGTGATTCAAAAAAGCATGGATGCTGTGCGCAAAATGATTGAAGAAGATTGGTATGTGACTTAAAGTGAGATAGAGGCATCCTTTGGCATATCGCAGACTGCAATTCATTCGATTTTGCATGAACATTTAGCTGTGAAAAAGATCTGTTCTCGATGGATTCCGCATAATTTGACCAAAGCTCAAAAAAAGGCTCGTATTGATTGGTGTAAGGGAATGCTAAAATAAAATCAACCTAGGCCCTGCAAAATCCGTATACAACATCGTTACAGGTGACGAAACATGGATTTATTCATATAAACCGGAATTTTTCAGGAATTTTGCATAATTTTATATTTAATGATGAAAAAAATATAAATTATGAACGAAAAGAAATACCAACTATGGGGACGTTATATTGATATATTTCGCCACTGAAAATTAGCAGTCAAGTTTAAATACTATTTATAATGTAGGATATATTGATAAATTTTTTTAAAGATATGGTGTAAGCATATAAATCGGAGAGTAGCTAAATAAATATTTTTTCTGTGCAACATTTTAAAATAAACAACCGAACCGTATTGTATTGTGACGTGACACATTGAAATATTTTTTAAAAAAAATAATTGTTTGCGTGAAAAGACATTTAATCTATCTGTATATATATTCTAAACATTTTTTGACTTTTTAGTCAAGTTCACCCCAATGGTCAAGTTCACTCCGTCGTAATATGACATTGATTACATGAAAGTTCTTCTGAATATCCTTCTGCTCTTATTGAGCTGGGTGATTTCCCGCATACGTCTGTGTAGTGAGTGCTGCCTATAACACGCAGCTGTGCGTATCAAGTGTTTTAACTAGTGATTTTCTGGCCAATAGTCTCAGCAACTTAGACCAAATAATATTTTTTTGTTTTAAAACTAGTGATTTTCCGAATCACATAAAAGCTGATAATGCGTATCCAGGTACGGATACGCATTATGTGCGGCCTGATCCGCAGATATAGATATGGATACGGATCTTGCATTCAAGTAGAAAAATGAGAAATCTTGAAGCTATAGTTTGATGTGCCGCGGTTCCTACAAACAAAAACATATTAACTAACAACATTTAGTTGAGTTTAAAATCACACACTCATTGCCTTTGATTGAATTAATTTTACACTAATATTTAATGTAGATACAAATACTGGACCGTTCGAAAACCACGTTCGGGCCCTGTTCAAGTGAGCGTTGATCGTGCTTCACCTTTGCGGGGCCTTGTGCAAGTGAACTCTAACTTCATTACGTACCTACTTAATCGTCGAGCCCTTTTACCATCTCTGGTGTCGGGCTTTGTGTGAGTTTGAATGTTACTTGTACTTGTTTTCTTCTTTCACGGGGAAACGTCTCCACAGTTTTTTTTCCATTCCTTCCTATTTTGAATTCTAGTTCTTGTTTCATTCCAAGGGATATCTCTTCTCTCTACAGCTTTTCTCATTTCATCATTCCATTCCTTCCTAGGTCTTCCTCGGCGTCTTCTTTTAGATACCCTGGCTTCATAAATCCTTTTTGTGTCTCTAATATTTTAAATAATTTTTCTATCGTTTACACATGAAAATACAAGAGATATTACTTTTCTTCACAAATTACTTTTTCTCCAAGAAATTCTGGGGGGGCGCAACTGGGGGCCAGAGCACTTATTATACAGACTGTGCCTATATGATATCCGTTTAAGATCTTGGAAAAATTAATACGGGCCTGGATACGGATTTTTTGCGGATCTTCCGCGGAAACGGGTACGGATATCCAGCACGCTACTAGTTTTATCGTAGGTTCTAAACCACTTTTATTTGTTACTAGCAGTATACCCGCTGCTTCGCTGCCGAAAAAAATAGTCGTAGCCGGCTTAGATCGTACCCATTTCGAAATCGGTTCAAGATTGGTTGCTGCGAATCGTTTTATATTCAAATATATTTATTTGTTTTAATCTACCATTGTATTAATATGTGCTTCTTATACAAATAATTTAAGTACGAACTTCTTTGTAAACATTGGTAGTATAGACATTTAGTAACTACACGTTTAAGTGTCCCGTTGTACTAACCCAGGAAAATGCCACATAAAATGCCCATTTGATAATCACTCATCGCCAAAAACAGCGCGGATCACGTGAAACATTTTATCTTGCACCTTACGAAATTGTTTATTATAATTTTTATGATATTTATTATAATTACTCCGTGATAATTCCTGATTTATAAATCGTACCTATATAGGTCGGAGCACTTTTTTTCGATAGTAAATATACTTGCCACCCAAGGAATATTTTTCTTCGTATTGCTTTAGGGGGTTACAATAATGTTCAACAGCGAATTTAACGTTATATTTGTTGTCAAAAATGAAAATAAAAAAAATTGTGATTTATATTCTCGGGAACATTTTTGTAGCAATATTAAACCCTAAAATTCGTTAATATATATTTTGAGTATGTGTATCTTTTATAGTTTTTTATAATACGGAAAAATTATCCGACTTTTTTCCAAATATTTCTTAATTGATCGGAAGCCTGGTGTCATACAGCGATGATATATAGCTTCAAATCTTTCCAGACAAATTTGCAATACGCTGTTGCAAATAGCACTAAAATCGGTTAAGCCGTTTTTTAGTTTTAATACATATACAGATTCTAAACATCCGAGGCGTTTTATAACTAACCTTGAATCTAGATTTGCCGTTTATGGGTTGATCAGAGCAAAATGCGTTTTTGTACATGTGCATGGGTAACCTTTGGAAGCAAAAACTAAGTCGATATAGGTCATTATAGGTCTGATATATTGAGGAAAGATTTGTTTATTTATTTATTTATTTATATTATTGGTATTATAACAACTCTTGTTATGCACATGTTTAATGTTAAGTCAATAATAAGAGAAAAAATTCAAGGATATAATACTACGTCTTATGGTTGGTTTATATACGGAACAAGAATAAGGAATAGGAAATAAGAATAGTACACAAGAATAAAAAATATTAAACCGTTTATATAGGACATAACATTTCGTCGCTGCGCCTGCGTACTTGCGTTGGCCTGTGTTTAACGTTTGTCACTTGACAGGTTCTGATTCATAAAACCTTTTAAAAAATTTCGTTTATTACCGTTAAAAACATTTTATTGTTGTTTACAACCCTCTGATCACAACTGAAAAACATCTGTTGACCAAACTTTATTACGGCAGACATTTTGATTGCTGTGCGCAGGCTTATCGTGTCTTATTCTTGAAATAAGAATAAAAATGTTGAATGTTACCAACTATTCTTATGTTTAAGTTAAATTTCATTCCTTCATAAACCGATATACGGCGCAGCCATGTTTTAACATCTTGTGCACTATTCTTATTTCCTATTCCTTATTCTTGTTCCGTATATAAACCAAGTATTAAGTGATACATTTTTTTTTTCTTTTGATTTTCGATTTGCCTCCTTATTTTGACTGCATTTCCTACCTATATACCAAATTTCAACTCGGTATACACAGATTTTCTGTTTTATATATATATAAAATATTTTACTATTATATTTAAATATTTATATAAAATAATAGATAAAACATAAATAAATAAAATTAACAAAATTCTTAAAAATGCGCAGAAATAAAAAACCAGAAAACAGCTGCTCGACTTAAATCTCGCTCTGCATATGCTAAGCATAAATTTTACTAAATAACTGAATAAAATCACCCATAGCAGAACATTGATGAATCGTGCCGAACGATATTGGCCGATGTTCCACGAACTTAATATAGTTGTCCAAACAACCATTGAAACGAAATTCCCGCGATCTCACTGAACGCATCATACATACTTCGATGGTCCAATATAATTAAAAACAAAATTATTAATTTCTCGTTTCTGATGGGACTTTTTTGAGATTTTCGATTTTTCTAGTTATGATGAAATCATTTTCTACCTGTATGCAAAATTTCGAAGTGGGTTAGAATTTCCTGACATAGTCACAAATATTCTCTTTTATATATAAAGATTAGGAAAATTATCATGGGCAAACCTTGATAGAAGTGGTGGTTTTGGGTCTATTGTACACACAAACAAACGCATGAGTGATGATATCAAGATTTCTTCGTTATACGTACGAAGAATGTCAGACCTAAAAAGAACTGAACAATTGACAGTTATTTTGTAGAAACTTCCCGTCAAAAAGTTCAGAAAGGATTGCTGTCATTTTAGAACATTATAGTACAGTCAGCAGAGCGCCGGCGCTAGACATTTTGCCGCCACAGGCAAGATGGTAACGATATGATAGTAACGCCTTCGGCCGCCCCCTTAACTTAGCCGCTACACGCGAGCGCCTGCTCTGCCTATGCGTAACTCCGGCGCTCAGCACTCACTAGCACCGGGCCCCGCAAAGTTTTCATCCGGTTCTGATAATCTTCACTGTAGAACTTGACAATTAATTCCAAAACATTTATTATAAATTTTAAATTGTTTTGGTACTGAATTACTAATGGTGTTAAATTATTTAATAAGTTTAGTGTTGTTAAAAATACTTTTATGTAACAAATTTTCCTTTATTAATTTTTGTTTCTTTTTTACAGAATCAATCCCGGATTCCCAGACACAAGAACATGTATTTTGCACCAAAAACTCCAAATGTTAAACTGTTGTATCGAGAGAAGAATGGCTCGAGAACAAAAAGAGTTCTCTGTAGCTCGTGATGATGAACGATCATCAGACGCAGACTCAGAAGATGAATTTTTTGACTGCGATGCTGACAGAGATGATGAATCTTACCCTAAACATTCACTATGGAATAAACCAGTCGGCCGATTAAGCAAACATGGAAATTTAAAATTATTAAAATCTGGTGAACAGCTTTATATACCGATTACTCAAGAACCAGTACCGAAAACAGAAGATCAACTTGAAGAAGATGCGGATGTTTTATTACAGTTAGGTGAAGATGAATTAGGTTCAGAGTTAAGAGCAAGGATGATGAGTGCTTCTCTTTTATCCGATATGGAATCTTTTAAAGCAGCTAATCCAGAATCAATCCTTGAAGACTTTATCCGATGGTATTCTCCAACAGATTGGATAGAAGAAAAGGAACTGGATGATTGGGGACAAAAGAAAGGACACTTAAGCACCCGAATGTTAATATCAGATAACACTTGGGTTCAAATGTGGGAATCAGCTAAGCCCGTTCCAGCTAACCGACAAAAAAGATTATTCGATGATACACGTGAAGCAGAAAAAGTACTACACTACTTAGAAGCTAAATCTTTGTCACAAATAAGTGAACATTTACTCGCAGTTTTATCACATGTAGCTATTTTTAATTTAATGAAAGAAATTAAGGAGGTGTATAAAATTATTCCGAACTCTCTTCTAACTGTAGACGATATTGTTAAAACTGTCCGATTATTATCAAGAGAACCACGTTTAAATTTACATAAATACGAATCCGTGTTTCAAGAAATTGCAGTACAGGAACTAATGATTTGTCAAATAAAATCATTACTATTTAAATTTAACCCAACACGTACTTCTGAAGAAGCTTTAAATAATTTTATACTCAATTTGGTAACGGAAAAAGAAATCTACATTAAAAACGGTTCGAAGAGTTACGTTGGGAAAAGGTTAATACAACAGTTTTCCGATGTTCAAAAAGCTGTAAATCTGACTGGAGATTCTCTCGATCAGAATCAGAGTACGCATAAGTCTGCTTCTATTTTTCCACAACCAAGTAAAAGGGAATTTGTTATGCGTGTTAAAACTGAACGTCCAGAAGTACAGTCTGTTATGATTAATCATATGCTACGTGCTATATTAACTAAGAATGATTTTAGATTATGTGGAGCTTTTTCTGAAAATATTATTAGTTAGCATACTGGTTTTATGCAGCATTTTAACATTTATGAATAAAGTTATACAATTTTATTAGCCATGTTTATTATATTTTATTTTTTATATATATTTGTACGGGCTATTTATATATTGTCATAGGCTAATATATTAGAGCGTAAGCAGCTTTGATATTTTCTTAATTTTTAATTTTGATTAAAAAAGTCTAAGCTAAAGCAATGTTTCCCAAATAATATTCTGCAGATAGAGGTTGATAATAGAATTCTTACGATACATATTTTATTATGAGTGCTCTCTTTGATCTTATTTTATCTGAGTAGATATATTTTGTAAAAATCTAGTAGAACTCTGTAATATTTTAAACATTATAGAAAAGATTGTGGGAAAATAAAATTTTAAATCAGTTCGCTTAAGGATTAGTTTTAATTTATTTAATTTCTACAGTGTATGGAGAATGCAAGAACAAGTCAAGCATATTCTTAAATTTGGAACTTCACTAAATTAAAAAAAATCAGCTGTGGCCACCACAGGACCGACCGCCATCATAAAGTACTTATATAACTTACATTCTAGCAGCAGAGTAGAAATAACTTGGCCTAATATTTTCTAACAGAAATATTATTTATCATGACCATGGAAACGTTACATATAAATATGAAAAAATTGAGACTTCGATAAATTTTACAGAAATTATTCGAAATTTTTCGTTTTATCAAAAAACATCTCAAATAAAAGTTATTAGTTATTGCTTTTATAGCAATTTTGTTCAATAAATTTTTTCGAAATATTTTTGTGTTGTGAAATATTCACAAAAATCTTAAAATCGACACGAGTAAACTCCCATTTTTAGTCAATTTTTAGCCAAATTTGCTCTGCACATGTACACAGACAGACGGACGGACAGTCAGACAGACCGACAGACATCATGCTAAAAATAGTCAAAACGTTATGTAGGGACCTCAATTCGTGGAGATCCATCGAAATGTCAAAATCGGTATGATCACAATACCTCCCTTATATATGTTGGCGGTCGGTAAAAATAAAAATACGAATTTCGGCGTAACTCTTTTAATACTAGGTTTAGACCCATATTGATATATTAAAAAGAAATAGATTTTCTATACTATAGACTAAAATAATATAGGGGACCCCATTAAAAAAATATATTTATTAGAAATAACCCGTTTACTTGATTCTGTTCTTAGTTCAATTGTTTATCCAATTTAATATTCTTATGGTGCAATTCTGTGGCAGATATGTAAGCTTACAGACAAAATCTATAAGAAACTGTCCATAACAACACATAAAACAACTGCTTAGATAGGACGTCTGTAGCTTACAGATTTGCCACAGAATTGCACCATTAGTTTCAGTGTAATACTCGATGTTTCCTTATTTAACCTCCTCCGTATCTCTTATAATAAAGAAATTAGTAGAATGCTTAAGATGTTCTAATGCTTAAATTGTTCCCAAAGACATCCTGAAAAATGTGTAGTATACGGAATAATTTTTGATCTATGTATATCGTTTCTTTGTTCAGAAAATATGGTTGTACAAGTATTATGTATAAGAAAGAACGATAGTGACCTTTCAATGTACTAGAAAAACTCAGAAGATACGAATAAGGCGTGTTTTTAGTCCGCAGATATGTATCCGTGTTGTATATCTGCCTAGATAATGGTTTTTTATTCTATTTTCATTCAAACGTCGATGTAAACAAACATTTTTTTTATTATATTTGCTCAGTAAGTATAGCTGCAACTGCTCAGCAGATTTGCAGCTCGTTTGAAAGTGACTGCTTTGACTGCACGCATGCGTACGTTACAGGTTGGGCATGTTATTTTATAAATGTTTTATGTTTGTAAAAGAATTGATAATTTATTGCAAAAATTTCTTATTATTTAGAAAACGTTGAGGAAAGTTAGTTATTGTTATAAAATTACACTTTATGCACTTTATTAGGTTATAATTGTTTTAGCCGGCAGTAAAACCTTTCTTTTATTTCAAATAGTTCTGCAATCATAAGTTAGCAGCTATAACGTCAGAGCAGAGTAGTTCTGTGATGCACCGCAGTTTTTGAGTTGAATAAAAAAACACGTCCATATTGTCTCAGCTTGTAGAACGTCCATATAAATTAGAAAGAGCTGGAAACATAAAAAGTTGCTTAGAGAGTGGAGTTTGCAATTTTATCTCGTTTTAATACATGTATTTTATAAAGAGATCAGAACATAAATAGCTAAGACATCGGTTCTTAAACTGTGGTCCGCGGACCCCTGGGGGTTTGCGTAGCCATTACCGGGAAACAATTTTGACATTAACTTTACATGCCCCAACTTTTCGCTTTAATTCAAATAACTCATTTAATAAAACACCTACATGGTCAAGACTTTTTGTATTTGTTGTTATCTAACTAGTTATTGACATAACTAAACAATAATTTGTAAAAATTTAATTATTTTTATTCAAACATATTATAATAAGATCTATTTTGACCAATATTTGACCAAGAAATGTTTGTATGAGTTTAACATATTATAATTTGTAACTTTTTTTATTCTTTTTACTGTGTGTTTTATTCTATATGCTAATAAAAATGTTCATCTCTATAAATGCTCTAGACCATTTATTAAAATAACCAGCAATACATTTTTACTAATAATTATTACAACGTAGTACCTATCAGATTATTGAGCCAGAAATTAAGTCTCAAGAACGACGTAAAATGCCTATTGTTGGGATGGGGTCCGAAATAAAAAATGTTGTTGAAGGACCCCCTCCTCGGACTACATAAGTTTAAGAACCACTGAGCTAAGAACAATTATAGAGACAGAAATAGATACCTACTTTTGATTAAAACAAGTAAATATATCGTCGATTCAATTACATTTTAATAGTCATTTTATTTTGTTTTTGAGTAAATTTTAAATATACAGCAGTAAATTACAACTCTTAGGCAGTTTGCGAATTATTCCTTTTATTTTAAAATACAGCCGTTTCAAACCTTGCGTTTGCTTATTACAAAATGATACTACAAAGTATACTGCTATCTCTCTCGCTCAACTTTCTATTAAGTTCAACACTGATGTTAGTATTGAGAACTGACACGCTCGAATACGCTGTCTGGTGGTCAAATATTGTACTAGACACTCTAGTACTGTTTGAACGTGTTACGTATGTTTTAGTGTTGTATTTTGTAAGAATGTCGACAGAAGTTGTGAAAAACAATAAAAGCAGAAATATTGTACTGTTTTTGGCTGTCATTCAAAACAGGACAAAGCATATTGACAGCTGAGTACTAGAGCCAACAGCCATATTGCCTTGGATCACAGCGCCGCCACTGGTAATGTCACTTCTCAATACGAATAGCGCATCCAGTAGTGTATCATCCAAAAGTACAATATCGAGCAAAACTATAGTCCGTTCAAACCTTAGAATGCAGTATTGCTCCTATGGGAAATGATAGCGGTGTTGCCAAATGTTGTAAAAATGTCAAATATGTCATTGAACTCACAATATTATGCAGAAATTTATGTTCTTTTGTTATTAATTCATTGAAACTAAATGGAAAAAGTATCGGAGACTCGTATGATTTACAAAAATCAGGTAACATGTAACAAAAATGAATATCCATTTATAGAATACCGTGTCTTTATAGATCAGCGCGTTTTACAGCCGGCAACGTCAACAAGAAACGAATGGATGGCATTATTGGGAAAACCCATTAGAAAATATGAAAAAGAACTACTCCATTTGCCCTGTACTGCATTCTAACGTTTGAACGAATTATAGAACCTAAATTTTAGTCTTGCTTTCTCCATTTATCGAATATTATTTGATTTCTGTGTTCTTATTTCAAATAATAAATCGGTGTAATCCATAATATTTAATTTTAGTTTTTAGGGTATTACCAGTGGCGGCGCTAGCTCTCACAACCTGTGGGGGGGGGGGCAGGAAAATTATTAGTAAAATTTGGGGAGGTAAAATACAAGTGATGATCTATTATAGAAAAAGGTCCTCACTTCTAAAATACATTTTTCTCCAAACAATCCTGGGAGGGCAGGGAAATGGGGGGGGGGGTCCCCTGCTAGCGCCGCCACTGGGTATTACATTTTTATTCAATATATATATTTTTTTCAATATTGGGTTTTATTTATTTATTGTGATGTAGAAAAACTATGAAAAATCTTTATTTTAATCATTTAGTAGATAATTATATTTATTAATGCTAAAATTTACTAATTATTATACTATTATATTCGTTGTAATTTTTGTGTTTTACTGTTGATCAGAATCATATAAAATTAGTGAGTGTTAATAACCATTTGTAAAATTTAAATTTGAGTGTAAAAACTAATAAATATAATTTTATTTGTAATGTTTATATAATTTTCGATAAATATTAGAATTTAAGATTGCTTACAATGTTTGAAAATATCTATATTTACATGAAAATTAAGGTATTTTAGGTCGCAAAGACCTAGTTACCGAAAAGAATTAAATCTATATTTAAGATTGGGTTTCAAGGGCTTATTACTATACAACCTTTTGCACTGTAATCATGAAATACTAATTAAAGAAATAGTTGTGAATAAGTCTTTAGTGTTTTGTACAATAGCGGGCTGCCAAAATAGAAAAAAAAAGAAACGGTTCCTTCAGAAGGGAGCATTTTGGAGAAACTGCATATCTAAATTTTCGACCCGCAGTATTGCAAAAATACTGCGATTTCAATAAAACACATCACTAGGATAGAGTTGTTTCAAATAGACTTGAGTACATCAATAAAAGTGTGCAGAACCCATTTTTCGTCTGGACGGGTCTAATTTACTTATAATAGGGGTGTTAGGTTTGTTACTCATAGCCGTAGAAGTCTTATATGAGTTAGGAGCTTCCAACGTGTTTATATAAAATATCTATATTATTAGAATACATCTACAATCTAAAATCGTATTTTTTAACACTAATTATTTGTTAGTGAAAGACAACGTAAGTAGAAAAATACATATTTGGTTATAGAACAGTAGGATAAGTTGAGGTTATGAAATTAATTTATATTTTGATTTTAAAAACAGTGTTTTACAAAATGCAGAAGCAATTAGTGGGACGTAAAGGACAACTGCTGCGTCATAGCCAGAGTCGCTAAATTATTAATAATGTTATGCAGTTCATGAAGAAGGAAGCTAATTTGAAAATCTTCAAAATTCCTGTTACAAATTTCCGGGAACGAGTGATTGCTGCAACTGGCATCTCTAATGCCTGGGCTACACCTACATCTATCGTCGCTAATCTTCGCTTTAACGTGACATAAACGCTAATGTGGCCAGCTACTATCGGTTTGCGTTCACAATATTAGCAGTGCGCGCCACTAGACACATGACGATAACTGAAGTGGCGGTTTTAGAGCGCACATCAAAGGAACTTAGCGCAGAGCGTAATATGTTCTGTTGGCGCGTATTGTTGTTTATCCGGCATCATTTGAGGTTAAGTTATACATATTTCTTTCCAACTTATTTGTGTCAAATCAGATAAGATTATGTTTGAATTTGTAAAATTAAATGTAAAAAATAATTTTAGGATGCAGTTATGATGGATATACACCATAATTTTATTTAATTTACAGCAAAATAAATACGCTTGTACCTTGTAAACGTAAATAAAGTGTAGCGGCGAAAACGCAGGTATGGCCACAAGTTGCGCTTTAGCACGTTATCGATAGATGCAGTTTACCACGAATTTATATAGCGCACAATTATCGGCGAAGCATATAACGCAAGTGTGGCCCAGGCATTAGAGTACATATGACCGATATAAATTTAATAATAAAATTAATTTTACTGCAATATACATTTTTCCCCGTCTGGTCGGCATATTTATTTATTTTATTCATAATTAATTTGCTTTCTGTCATTTATGACTGACATATTTATATTAAATAGCATTTTATTTATATTTTTTCATTTATATTTTAATATATAGCTTTTAAATCGTTCCTTAACTAATTCAATAAGAAATATTATTTAATTGTCCCATTTGGTTTGAAAATATTTTATTTGTCTCCGCCACTGGCGTTATCTTGTTTGCGCAATTTTGTAACGGTCCTGTATCCTTCTCTATTTGAATCTACTTTACTGATTCACTATCACTACACGAGTTTAGTTCAAATAGGAAAATGACGGATGTCTCATAATATGATAATAAAAAAAAAAAAAAAAAACTATTATCATATTTTCCATTCTATAAGCAACATTTTCCATTTTACAATTTTTAAATTACAGTAATTAAACGTATATATAATGGATAATAAAAAATTGACAATAAATATAAATCTTATAGAAATACTTTCTTTTTTATTTTCTAAGTAATACCTACTTATGAAAATATAATAGACTGTATTATTTTTTACCAAGCAGTATTAATCATTGTAATAGTTTTTAATAATAACTATATTTTTTAATGCATGCATTTTCATTAAAACGCCGCCATCATCAATATTGAGCCAAGACAGTAAAAAATATACAATTATACAAGGCAAGGCAACACGTATGTTCATCTTGATAATTTCCTTAATAAAGAGAGTTATAAATATTAGTTATATTATTGTTTAAATAAAACCTATTCAGGGTAATGGGGGTCAGACTAAAGTGACATCAAACTTTTTTTTTTTTCATTTGTTTTACAAAATGCACGTCAGTTAATAACTATTTTTCAAATTACACTACACATATTATTTAACACAATAATATAGAACTTTTTTTTATCTTTTTTCAACGATGTAAAATTTTTATATCCTTACATAACAAATTTTTTGAGAAAAGCGCTTCCTTGTGATCTTAATAATAAGTGATTAGTGACTTGTAATAGTAATCTACTTAATGTACTAAATGTTCAAAATGATGACCTTGCTGTTCAATACACTTTTGAACACGCTCTTTAAAAGCTTGAACAGAAGAAGCCTTATTTTCCAAATTTATCTTTTGAAACGCTTGGCTAATTCTAATTTTCAAGACGAGTAGAAACAATTGCATGCATTTGTTTCCATTATTTACCAACAAATAAGTCGTCGTTTCGAAGGCCACAAAATGCGATTTTCACAAAAATTTAAGGATATACAAGTTTGCAACAATTGGAAAACTGTTTAACAACAATTGGAAAACATTAGGGACAGTTATATACGCACAGGTTATATTGGCAACAATTGGAAAACTGTACTGTTATTAGGGACAGACTTATAGGCACAGGTTCGTCCACCTATCGCACTTAACTACGTGTTGAAATGGAAAGGAATCCTTCAAAAGTGTTAGACTAAACGATGGTTTCCAACCAGGGTTGCCAGACGTCCCGAATTTCGCGGGATGTCCCGCTCTTTGAACAAAAATAGATTGTCCCGCGCTAAAATCCCGCCAGCTAAAATCCCGAATTAATCAAAAAAAATTATTTGGCTCCTCACCTTCTATTTTGGGAGTGAGGATCTTTTTTTTTTTGCTCACTACTTCTATTTTGGGAGTGAAGACATTTTTTCTTGCTCATCACTTCTATTTTGGAAGTGAGGACCTTTTTTTTTTGCTCGTCACTACTATTTTGGGAGAGAGTTTGTTTATAAATATTTTGAAAAATTTTGAACTGCTGTACATTTTATTAGGCTGTCCCGCTTTTTGAGTCTTAATCCCGAATTTTTTATATTTATGTGGTAAAATAATAATCTGGCAACCCTGTTTCCAACTAACGTAGACGTAGAATTCCACGTCTACGTGAAAATATAAGTAATAGGAAAATGCATGCTAATGTTTCCTATCAGACGTAAATGGACGTAGACGTAAAAACGTTCACGTAGAATATTCATATTTTATATTTCACGTCTACATTTTAACGTCCGGCCAATAGGAAAAAAATGATAGAAAATGACAAAACATACTCAATATGTCGTATGTAGATAGATAGAGCCTGTCAACATTGGTTGGGTTCACGGTATTGAAATAACGGAAATAAATAATTACCATGGCTAGATTATGGTTTAATAATGAATATACATATAGGGCCGGATTCTGAAAGCAGAGTTTAATCTTTTGGTTAAATTCGGTTACAATATAACAATCCCATAAGTAACCATAGCAACCATTTTATAACCAATTGGTTATAGTTAACTAAGCTTTCAGAAACCGGTGCATATTGTTTAATATATAACAAATAAACTAACTGTGGAAATTTTCGGCGTTCAGGGCCGCAGCGTATGCGCTGCGCATGGGAGTCGCAACAAATGGGCGGCATTTGGGGTCGATTATATAGTACCCTACTAGTAAAGGGCGACCTTAGAGAAGCTTGCGCACGGGCGACATTCGGTTAGATTTTAGAGATGACGGTCTTATGTATGTTTGCACACGCCCGTTGGTGTCAGCCGGCCGGCTGACACCAAGTTGGTCTAAACTAACATCATGCTTTAGATATTCTGTGTTTACGACATTGTTTGCGACTAATTAGTATAACAGTAACAATAAAAATTGTTAGCATTGATAAATCGGCGCCCATATTATTTGACGAATACACTTTTTAAGAAACCTCTTTTACAAAGAAGTTAACTTAAAGAGTTTTGACACGATATTCTAAGTTTATTGGAAACCAAAGCAACAAAATCTACGTTCTACGTCTACGTCAATTGGAAACCATCCTTAAGAAAGAGTTATGGAGACAAAATTGATGATGATTGACTTGGAAAAAAATCTAATCGTCTGCTTTAATTTTCCCCCCTTCTTCATTGGCTAAGAAATTTAAAAAGTTACAAACATATCAATGCCAGGTATCTAGAGTATCGAGAAAACAGCATTTTTTGAAAACCGCGGTTTTCGGTTTTTAAAAATCAAAAACCGCGATTTCGGTTTCGGATTTTCAAGTTTTAATTTTTTTTCTACTATAGATACTCTAAAATAAATCAATAAATTTTTATTATCTGTTGAAATACACTATAATCTGTCTCAATTTGTAATACGAAACTAGATATGGTTACTTTAGTGACTGTTGTGGTGTAAATAGACTTTTGTAGAATCATGTGAACTTGTAAATCTGGCTTTTAAATTATGGTTAAGTTTCATCATATTGAGGTTATTACTAAATTGACATCTCAAAATTGTGATTGACATGTCAAATATTTTGAATGTATATATTAATATTTATTTCATCAAACTTTCGATTATTACTCGTATAATAGTAAAAAAATATTACGATTATCAATGAAATATCGTGATAAATATAAAAAACAAAAATACATATTATATAATAATAATTTATCATTTTATTCTGCTGCCCTTAAAATCTAATTCTTGTTTTGCAAAATTTAATAACATATTTAAACAAAAATATTCATTTTTTGAATGTAAATCCCAAATTTTTCTCTAAAAATCTTTTCGAAACATGTAGTCTGTGGTTCTATCTGTTTTCTTATTATTATTTCTTCCCATGTTCGTCGGTCTTAAATTTTCTACACCTTCATTTAAAATTTTTCTTACTTCTCCTTCAGAAATCTAAAGAAATTGAAATGGGTAAATTATTTTATATTTCACAACAAAAAGGACACCAAGATTTACTGAAAAAATATCTGCCACACGGTCTATAATTTCGCTTCTTTTTAATTTTGTTCCATTTTTTTCTAAAAGTTCTCCATAAGCGTTATATATGTGTTTTTTTGTATATTTATCTAATTGTTGTCTCTTATGCATATTTTCTGATGTTATGTTCTTATTTTGGTTGTATAAAAATAGTTTTCAATTAAAAAAAATAAATTGACATATAATTTAATGTCAAATATGAATTGTCAAATGTTTTGAAAGGTGCCATTTCAACAGTACCACCCTAAGATGATATTTTAAATAGACAACATAAAAAATGAAATGTTTCTCTTAGTTTCGTATTACAAATTGAGACAGATAATATTGTACTTAATAAAAAAACTAATACTAATAAAAAACCATACAATAATTATGCACTACAACCTACGTAGCATACAACTTAAGGTTTACTTAAATTTAAATAAAAGGCTTTTAAAAACACTAAACTATTTAAATGTTTATCGTTTAAACATGAACGCAATTTGGTGCAGAAGTTGGCGCTTAATGAAAATGTTCTACCGGGTAGGTGGATGTTGCTTTAATAGTGGATAGTGCACTATGGCGTACTGACTTTCCCATGCGCATTGCGTCTAGCGCCAATACATTTCTTTATGTTTGATATCTAATAAAAAAGAAAAAGTCTAGTTGGTAGCATACATTTTGCACCTATCTACTGATATTTTTTTTAAATCTAATGAAGGCTTTATTCAAGAATAATCACATTTGAGAGATTTTCTTCATACCTTTGTATTTTTTTTTTTTTTTTCTTAAGGATAAACCGCAAACCGTTTTTTGCGGTTTCGGTTTTTGCACTGAAAACCGCGGTTTGGCGGTTTGGTTATAAGCGTTTCATAAACACTACTGGTATCCCAATTTAACATCTTTTTTTACTAATTTTGGAAATAAAATTTTTATAGAACATTTCAGTACTTTAGAAACATAGTTTTAGTATAAAATAACCTATGAACCTTTTCTGTAACTGCATCCTTAATTAGAGATGGGAATTTTGGCTCAGTTTGCGGAACCGGATCAGTGGAGGTCGTTCAGTTTGTTGAGCCGGTTCATTGATCCGGCTCAGTGATCCGGTTAAGTAAACATGTTTCCGAGACACAGGTCGGTCGTTCGTTCGTAGGTAGAACGTCGCTTAGAGCCGGCTCTTGCATTATATGAACTGGAAACATGTTTCCGAGACACATGTCGGTCAGTTGTCAGTCGTTCGTTCGTAGGTAGAACGTCGCTTAGAGCCGGCTCTTGCTTAGAGCCGGTTCTTGCAATATATGAACTGTAAACATGATCCCGAGACACAGGTCGGTCAGTGGTCGGTCGTTCGTTCGTAGGTAGAACGTCGCTTAGCCCCGGCTCTTATCTAACATTTTGGAAACAAACAATTCACTTTATGTAGCTACTGTATTATTTAAACCAGATGTGTTAAGTTTATGGCGATGTTTATTGCCCTTATAAATCGGACATCTGGGATTTGGGCAATATTTTTAATATTTTTATATAGTATGGTTGTAAGAAAATACAGACTAAGCCTGTTAGTTTCAAATAAACTGCACTACAAATTGATGACAAAATACACTTTATGATAATACATTACAAGCCGAATTCTCGCGAAGTTCAACATGACATCGATCCAGATTCGGATCACTCCGGTCACTGCTCACAATCGCCCGACCAATCGTATCCTTGAAACTTGAAACTATACAGTGAGCCGTGAGCCGGCTCATTTCAATTTGGTGACCGTGTCACTTCGGTCAGCGTACTGAGCCGGCTCAGTGAGCCGGTTCGTTCACCCATCTCTAGTCTTAATGTCGTACTTAAATTTAAATTAATGTAAATACATTTTTAAATTTTAAACTTATGTACAAAAAACACATTTTAGAATAAAATTGTAAATCATTGGTAAAATAAATTAGTTTCCATAATACAAAAAATTTATTTGTAACAAAAAATAATTTAACAATTTCAAATATTTATAATTTCTTTAATTCAGATTCATCTAAACATCTTGGTCTTTTAACTGATTTTTCTAATTTAGGTTGGTAATTATCTTGAAAATCTGCTTGAATGCTATCTGCTACAACATATTTTTCAGCACCCCAATTCATGATACATTGTATCCAAATTCCTCGAGGATCATATCGAGATACTGCGCTGTCTTCTTTCTCAAGTGGTCTTATCGGTCTAAAAATTGAATTTAATTCATTTTATATTTTAAATTATAGCAAGTTAAATAATTACTGTTTTCGTTTCATATAGAACTTGTCATACGGAGATGGTTCATCAACAATCCAGTATTCTAGACAGTCTTTTACAGTTTCACCTGTAAATATATTAAATAATTTAATTATTGATTGTGAGGGGGTAAATCTAAAGGGTACAAGTGATATCGATGATAAGAATATTAGTTTTAAACTAGGTAATTTGGTAAAAGCAACAAAAATTAAATAAAACCCATTCTACTCATTCATTGAAATAAGTGAATTCGGGTCCGAAACCTTATTTTATTTTTCTAAAATATATGTATTTGGTCTAGTTATAAAAAAGTTCAATTTTCGTATATTAATGTTATTATTATAAAAATATCGAAACGTCACGCAGACTACTTGGCTTTCATATTGAAGCTTTGTCAAGAAATGAAAAACTTAATTCTCTGCGCTCTGGGAACCTATTATTTATTTATATATGTAAGCCTGTGGCCGCAAGAGCTAAAGAGTTTGTTCTTGTCGTTGACCGCTGACCGCTAGCAAGACTATGGACATAGATTCGAATCCTGACTATCAAATAGTTGCATAAAAATATTTATATCAGGTCGTCAAGGATGAAATTTGTAGTTAATAATATTGCCAACTTTAACAGCTTTTTATTTGACATTGGCTTAATATTTTACCGTTCTGTTTTTGTTTTTTTTTTTTGTTGGAAAGTTACCCATCTCGCCTATTTAAGGAAATCATTGTACGCTATAAAAACAAGCAAAAACTTTTTTTTTTTTAATTAATTTTGTTAAAAATGGAACGGTCGGAAATTCGCACTATTATGAAGTATGAGTTGAAGTATGGTACGTGGAACTACGGCATCGCAGACCGCGCTAAATATTAATAGTGTATTTGGCTCTAGTGTTACTACGCAGCAGACAATATCAAATTGGTTCGCCAAATTTCGTACAGGTAACTTAAAAACAAAACTAAAACCTGGCTCATCGATTATAGCAGAAATATACTGCAACCAACTGGACGAAATGATGCAAAAACTTTAAAAAAACGAGCCTAGATTGGTCAACAGAGCGACTCCTATCTTATTGCATGATAATAACGCTAGACCCACACTGCACAAATGACTGTGGCAAAACTACAGGAATTGAAGTTGAAACTTCGTCATCATCCTCCATACTCACCAGAGCTAGCCTCACTGACTACCACTTCTTCCGCAATTTGGACAACTTTTTAATAGGAAAACAGTTTAATTCCGACAATGCTGTAAAACTGGCTTTCCAGGAATTAATTGACTCTCGTCCGCCAGGGTTTTATACCACCAGCCGGAACAACCTGCCGCTTAAATGGCAAAAGTGTATAGACAATATGGGTGCATACTTTGATGAATAAAATAATTCCTTATATTTGTAAGATATCAACCAACTTTGCTTTTTTTTCTACAAATTTCATCCTTAACGACCTAATACATATATCATTTTTAATTATTATTTTTTTTTTCTAATTGCTTTCTGTCTTATAAAAAATATTGTATGAAACTCATGCATAAAGCGTCTTTTTTCACTCATGGGAATGCTGCACATTTTTTTTTTTTTAATTGGAGACACCCGTAGAAAAATTTATGGTTATCAAGTTTTATTTATATAAGTTGAAGGCAGTCGTAAAAAAAGGAAACTCTATGATTCAAATAATTCCTCGAGCTTTATTTATTTTCTAAAAAGTCGAATTTATAATTAATATATTATGATTTGAAAATTAATAATTTAACAGCTTGCTCTAATAAATTGAAACCAAACGTTTTTTCTTATGCTTTTCCACCTGTTATGGCAATAAATTGCATTTTGTAATTTATTTTGTTTTATTTTTCTTTAACTGTAACTATAACTTTAACTATATTCGGTAGGTTAAATTTAAAAAGCACAATATAATTTTATTTAAAATTTTAATACAACTGCGCGCACGTAGAACTTAATGTGCGCATTTGGTTCTTTTGAATGTGAATTCTTTTGGATATTACTGTTAGTCTACATGCTCTTTATGCTACTTTACAGTAAAGTTAAAATGTCATTATCTTTTTACAAGATCGATAAACACGTTTTTTAAAACTTATTTATTATATTTTATTATTTATTAATTATAATTTAGTAATAAATTTTCAATTATTTATTAATAAATAATATATATTATAAACATAGTTTCATTTTCTAATTGTTACTAATGGTATATAGTAAAACCAATTTCGGTTAAAAACGGTTTCAGAGGAATATGATAGGCGAGAACATATTAAACAGAAACGGACGGTATTTTTTTCAGTTCCTGATTTAAATTGCTAATGAATCATTACAGTTTGTTCCCTGAAACGAAAGTTTTTTATTAATCGTTTTAATATACAGTCTGTTCCAAACGGTTAGGCGGAACTAGATTTTGCAATCTAGTTAGTTTCATCGTTTAATTCGTGCTTTTCGACCGTTTTGTTTAAGCTTTGTAAATCATACTTACAATAAACATTTTTTGGTTAAGGTTAATATCATTTTAAAATGTCATTTTCTTCATATTTTGAATTTTTTGTGTCATTCTTAATATAAATTTCCCATTTATTTATTTTTTTGTCAATAAAATAAGTAAAATAATTATTAAATTTTGACATATGTCATTCGTTTCCATGGTTTCATTGTTGGAATTTTAAATTTTGACATTCCAACATGAAAAATTAAATAACCCAAGCAAGGTCCCTTCTCGTGACAACCTAAAAGAACGAAATTCCCATTTAGTTCCGCCTAACCGTTTGGAACAGACTGTACATATGTACTTATATAAAGTGGTGAGTAGGAAATACGCGTGAAAACAAAATCATAAGACAGACGTACAAAACTTTCGAAAAGTACTTCAGTTTTAATGAAAAGGCTTAGCGCCTAGCTATAAATTTTCTATATGAATATTTTATGAATTAATTTAAATCATTTACTTTTTCCTGATGGAATTCCAAATGTAATTGTATGCAAGGGCTTATCAACTGGAAATGGTAAGGGATTTACGTCTCTCCTAGCACCAAGTTGTTTTTCCCAGTAAGTCGCACTAGTTGTGTTCTTTAAATCTTCAATGAGGGTTTGATAGCCGGTTGGAGTTTTTCTACCTAATTGCAATATATCAGGAACCTACAACACAATATACGATTTAGAATATTTATTTAAAAGCGAGATTCAAATTGATTATATATTATGAGTAGGTTCGGGAAACAAGCTCGGAGTCACTCCGAGCACTCTGTTTAACTCCAGACTCCTCAAGAAAACTCGTTTACGCCTTTTCTCGAACGTTCTGGAGTTAAACAAAGTGACTCGGAGCACTTACTTCCCGAACCCACCTTTTACGCAACGATATGTTTCAGCAGTTTACAATTTTGGGCAGTATAATTCGGCAGTAAAAAGAATATTTCTGCATTAAAATGAATATTTCGGCAAAAAATATATGTATATCAGCAGTAAAAGAAATATCCCAGTAGTAAAGAGAATATTTGAACAGTTAAAATCAGTAAAAAGAAAATTTCAGCAGTAAAAAATATTTTGACAGAGATGTTCCCGGTTCGTGCTGCGATCTATCTGTCGTCTTAGGCGACAACAGAGTTTTCGTGGATAAATCGCTTTATTTTCCTGAGAGAAATGATTTTTTTTTTTTTTTTAATTTAATGGCCTTTGCTGCTGTGGCAATTAGCCAGGACAATTGAGGAGCTTTTTACCAAAACTGAACATGTCCACTTTCAAATATTTTGCAGGAAGTGCTTTAAACTGCTGGAAGAGTCTACGTTTTTTTTTTTTCTTTTCGGTAATACTCTAATTGTACTAGTTGAATGTCCAATAGTAGTATGCTTTTTAATGATTAGCGGTTCCACCGTAACTAGCATTAGTTTGATGGACATGTTCAGCTTTGCTAGAAAACAACGGACATGTTCAGTTTTGAAAAAAAAAAAAGTTATGTCAAGCTCTCTAATACGAATATAAAATACGAAACAATTTTTTAAAATTATTTTTTACTAAATACGTCAGTAAATTTCTGCACTAGAACCTTAGCATTGTTATAAAATCAGGTGGGATACTAAACGAAAATCAAATCAAAGAAACAAAAAAATATAATAATAGGGTACATCGGCTACAGGAGTGAATTAGGAGTGGACATGAGGTTGGTCTCCATCTAGTTACATTCTAGATGATCTTTTTCATCCACTACTTCTTCACTGCTAGTCTCTTTTCAACTTTGCCAAAGGTCCGGTCAGCGGGTATAAAGGTATGGCCCCAGACAGGAAAAGTGACGCATGACAACAAGCGACCGCAATAGGATCTATGCGACGCTTGAGATATGAACAGATGTCTGGATAGATATTGTAATGCTATCTATCGGCGAACAAGAGAAATAAAATAAATAAAAATCCAGTTCAACGAGCGAATGGACATGTTTAGGTTTGAAAAAAAAAACAATTAAGGATTAGTCCCAGTATGTGGGACATGTTCACTTTTGGTAAAAAAATATAGAAAAAAATTAGATTTTGCGGTCTAAGCACATGTCAAGTTTTGTCAGAAAACCCGTATTTTGAGCGCTTTTCTAGGTAGAAAATAATCACTTTTCTTAACAAAGTAGCTTAGTATGATGTGTAGTTTTGGAAAACAAACCAGAATCCGTCAAAAAAAACATTTTGGTCGATAGTGGACATGTTCAGTTTTGGTAGAAAGCTCCTCAATTTTTATTTCAGAAAATTTCCATGCCTGAACGGGATTCGAACCCGAGACCTTCGCAACGCAGAGCACACGTGTTACCTAGGGTGACCATTCGTCCTGCATTTTAACATTTTGTCCCGCATTAAGATGCGTCCCGAAAAAGTCCCGCATTTTAACATTTTGTTCCGCATTTTGGATTTGGGAGGTGAGAACCTTTTTTTTGCTCTTCACTTGGATTTGGGAGGTGAAGACCTTTTTTTTTGCTCTTCATTTGGATTTTGGGAGATGAGGACCTATTTTTTTTTGCACTTCACTTGGATTTGGGAGATGAGGACCTTTTTTTTATACCGTCCCGCATTGCCTTCTTAAGAAAATGGTCACCCTAGTGTTACCACTACGCTACGCCGGTCGGCAAATGAACATATTACTTTGTTTGAATATTTACATTGTATTTTAATTGGCGCACCTAGGAATTTTTTATAGGGGGGGGCGAAAGACATAAAAAAAGTTCCTCGCTTTTGAAATACAACTCCGGGCCACCCCCCTGGGTGCGCCACTGACAGAGCCGTAGCAACGGGGCACTTGCCAGGAACGCGAGGTTTGGCGAGGGGCGCGTGGTCTAATTAGGGGCGCCATTGTGTATATTTGGTCATTAAAAGTATTGGCAGGTGAAAACCAATTTTTGCATCATTTGAATTTGGGAAGTGGGGACCTTTTTTTTTGTTCATCACTTGAATTTGGGGAGTGAGGACTTTTTTTGCTCATCTTTTGAATTTAGGAAGTGAAGATCTTTTTTTTGCTCATCACTTGAATTTGGGAAGTGGGCTGGACCTTTTGTCTTTGTTTATCACTTGAATTTGGGGAGAGAGGGCCTTTTTTTTTCTTGCTCATCGTTTCTGTGTGCCATAAATGTTAACTAGCTTTCTTCCAAACAAAAAATTTGATGCGATGTCTAAATATTCACACATTTCAGGGTTATGTAGGTATGTATTTAGTAAGTGAAATCAAATTGTGGGTAACCATAACTTTTGAAAGAATAATCCACGTTTTCCATGTAGAGTCCGGCAGTGTAATGTTTCCATGTAGAGTACAGATAAATATTGTAAGTATGGTTAAATATTTTAAGCACGGTGTTATAAAACATTCGATAACAAACGAAATAATTATAAGATCAAAAATTCCTGTTGTATTATTCTTTCATTTTATTAATCTACGTCTTAAGAGCTTTCATTTGTTACCACAAAATAGAAAAAATTAAAAATAATTATTTTTTTCAACGACCCAGAAAATTCAACGTTTTTCGTAAAATTAATGTGATAAAAATTTCCAGTTCCTATTCCGGTTCCTATCAATGTACATTAATGAGACATTTTTCAGATTTTTAGATAAAGCCCTCTGTGAAATAGAGTGAGGAAAAAAAATGTTTTGACACATTTTTAGCGAAAATCCCATAAAAAAAATCAAAAATAATAATTAGCAGATATATCCAGAGTTAAGAGATTTCATTTGATAACACATTAAAAAATATTTATTTTTTCGATCAATACATATTTGTATATATTTTTCCCGCGATGTATTTTTTGAATTCTCGATAGTTTTCCTATATGTGGATCAAAATGTTTTAAAAGTATGTTTTAAATACCGTCCAGACAGTCGAACACATGAATGACATTATAAGGGTTGTTTTGGTCATACCTACAAGACCCTAAAAATGGTAGATTATACTAATAAAATATAGGTAGGCAAGAAATCGACTTTATTCGTAGATTTTTCTTTCTACACTTTTTGGTTTAAAGTAGACATAATTGCATATACTTTAGGGGCCACGCTATTCAGCTGTGACAGATATATACTTTTACCTCTCTTATCTGGGGCCTAAAAACTTTATGCCATTTTTTCATAGTTTCTGCTTTTTCATAAAAAATATTTTTTTCATGTTTTAAGGCATCAGTTATATCTTCAATGTTATAATTTTGAAGACAATCTTTGACTGTTGCTTCTCTAGGAATAGTTACGCCGGCCTAAAATTAAATATAGAAAAATAGAATACAATAGATTTATGTCTACATTATTGCAACTTACAGCACATATCCCTATCGGTCTAGCTTTCGATTTGTCTTTTTCCATCATAAAATCACTTTAAAATAAAAAATTTGTTTGATAATTGTCAAATTTAATATTAATACGTCAAAATATCAATTTGAATTTGGCGCCAAGCCGAACGAACTGTCACATGGTTGTCAATTTACGTACTAGTCGCTAGTGGTAAGTAGTTCTTGTTAATTTGACATTAAAATCAAGAATATAATTTCATAAAATAATACGTTTTTCAATTTATTTTAATAAGTGATTTAAATAGAGGTTTTAAAATTGTATTTCTACGAAATTTGTGACGTTTCTGTATGCTGCATCATTGCTTGTATATGACTTCATGCAGAACTTTCCCTGTGATTAGATGCCTACGCTTGTGCTTGTATGACACGGCAGGGGCTATTGTGCAGTCATTTTAGGAAATAGTCCTGTTTTTCATTATAGTGTTCTAAATCTACATAAAACTACAAAATAATAGCTAAACCATCTTTTAAAGCATAGTGTGTTTGTTGTACAACGTCTTTCTAGTATCTGTGTCATAACCCGTTGAATATTAGTGCGAGTAATATTTCGTTCTTTGTGTTGAAAATATTAAATAAAGGTAGGTTAGGCTTTAAATGTGTTTTATGTAGTTAGATTGACGTTCTGGACTCTTTTACAAAGTGCAGTACCAGCTGTATGTTTGACAGATCCTAGTTCGGCCATCGAAGTTTTCGTTTATTATGCTTGCAAGTGATTAGACATTACACAGTGATATAAGTTGAGCTCATTATCATTCTGAATATGTTGTTGAAGTAATTATCAGTGTGATATTCTTCATGAACTGGTTTGTACTACATTTCATACTGGCACTGCACATTGTAAGACTTGGCTTTCAAACTCTTGGGACAGTTGTATTTATGCAAATCATTTATTTAATACTTGACCATAACATGATATTGTAAATAGTATGATCAATAAATAACATAACCTACTTAGTATTACAGCTGTTGATTGTTTAAGGAAGATTACAAGTGTCCTTCTAGTTTGGCCTCATCGATCTCTACATATTTTTGAAATAAGATTTTAACTCGACATTCCCATAATCTATAACATAAAACCTTGAAGGTTTTGTCGAAGAACTTTATCTTTTATGTATCATATGTGTTTTACGTGAATTAGTAAAAGTATTCCATAACTTTCCGGAAACATGCAACAAGAACTCATTATAAAATCTTTATAAGCCATTGGAACATGTACATTCTTACGTATTAAACCAGTTAATATCAACCATATTGATAATTACATTCTCAAGTTTCTACTTTATTGTTGCAATAGTAAATTAGTCATATTAATACATTTTATCGTTAATATAAGAAACTAATTTTCAAAATAAAACAAACATTACACTTAAAATGTTCGTTATCAGACCGGTCACGTGTAATTGAAGGAATCTCTAAATAAACAATTTACTAGGCTTTAATTTTATGATTTATTTATTTATCAGAACCTTTTTGAACACCTCAGATAACTATTACGGTACGATAGTTCTTTGACAATCTAAAAACTTATTTTTCTACTAGTGTATGAAAATCTTAAATCAATATTTCAAGTTACATTTAAAATTTTTAAATTATGTTTTTATTTTAGCTAAATAGAAAAAATTCTATAAGCTAGTGATTCACTACTTTTAATCTATATTTATTTTGCGTAACACCTTTATTAAAAATATTTACATCGGTATATATAATTTTCTTATAAATTAAATTTTATTTACACACATATGCAATCGGTGACTCCTTTTACCACTATAAGCGATGTCAAAGGTTTTAGCACTACGTAACTATCTACTGTGTGCAAAGCTGTGCCATCCTAGGTCAGTTTACTGTGAAGTGTGTCAGTCCAATTTAGTCCATAATCACATAGAATCTTATACTGGGTCCAGGTTGGGACAGTTCCTTTCTTTTGTATAGGATTTAGGTTTTTTAAATGTATTTTGCTTGTCTTTCCCTCTTCATACTCTGCAGGTGTTCGAATCTTATTGGTTTCGTTTAGTTTTTTCCAAAGCCTTTGCTCCTACATTTTTTTATGTGTTACGTATCTGATCACTCTTTGTTATTTACTGTCAATTTGGGAATGTATGCGAAAAGAATCTTCTCCGTCAGAATGAAGCTCGAGTTAAAATTGAGGACAAAAATTACTGATCTGGTGCTCTGCTTCTGATGAGCTGTCACAGAATTAATTCATGACATTGAATTATTAATAAAAAATATACACAATCAGTTTTCACTGAATCTTTTATTTCTTTTTTTGCTATTGTATTGCAATTAAATCTTTTTGTAAATGTAGTTTGTCTCGTTCTTTTAAATGACCTTTATGTTTACAAATCAAAGTTCTTACAGGATTCTTACTCGCAGTTCTCTTTCGAGTTGAAACATTTGGTATAATATAATAATTAATTCACGTTATAGTAAAGTGCATGGGACAGCAATTTAATTGGTTTTAAGAGTTTTTATTGAACAAATTTTCTCTTAGGTGCCTAAATACAAGCCTAAAAGCAGTGCATAGGACTTGTCTATTGTATGACCTGTGATGTGTCAAATTTCCAAATTGGCTTTTGAATTTCGAGATCTAATTAAATTACCATTTGAAATTTTACACACTGGGATCAGATGAATTAAAGTCAGACAAATAGATAACTTATGCCCGGTTGCATAAAAGTTTTAAAACTAGATATAAAACACAAAAATGCTTAGCAATGCATTGTGTTACTAGTGCCCGGTTGAAATCTTAACACTAAATATTAGCTAAAACTTGATATAAAATAAAAAATTACCTAGCAACGCATTCTGTTACTTTATATCTAGTTTTAAAACTTTTATGCAATTTATGTTTTATATAGAGTTTTAGCTTATATCTAGTTTTAAGCCTTTTATGTTACCGGTCATTAGGGTATTTCTAATGGTTTACTTCACTTGTGAAGTTGTAGCTACCTTGTTTTTTTGCCAAAGGTTCTGGGTTCAAATCCAAGGCGTGCATATTTATATTTATCGTTACTATTTCTTCTTCATGATAAACTGAAAAACTAATGTAATAACTAAATAATTATGAAATGTTATATTATTAGTTTATTATTAGTTTTCAAAGTTTATTATAAGCAGGTGATCACTGTGAGAAGATATAGTACTGATACTTAGGGTACTTAGAAGGCTGGTACTTAATGCAGGTAGCAATACGATACTTACCAACAATATAACCCGATGACCCTATTGTGGAATGTTAACAGTCTAAAATTAATAATATTTTTTTAATAATTTATTAAGGAATAAATTGACTATTATTCGAAGGAGTAACTAATTGAATTTACAAGTATAATCATACCGGTATGTTGCATATAAATTTAAAATAGTTGTCAACACTCATTCAGTTATAAATTCTTGTTAGTACTACAGAACTATTTTTAGATACACATTTTTAGATATACAACCTAATTGTCTAATTTGCCTAATAAATGTAAACAATGTTGTAAGCATCTCTCTGATTGTAGATAAACAGTTAAAATGAAAAACTGTACGGTTCCTATCAGTTCGATATTTTTTAATTTGAGGTTGTTATATTTTAATAATAGGCAGATGACATTTGTCCTGTTGCATAAAAAAGCATATGAAAGCAAGAATGTCACTGTTGCATGCAGAAGCAAGGAAAATTGGCTTAAGTATTAACTATAACAAAACAGGATCACTGAGTATGTCCAACTAGAATCCATTTATTTTTGAAGATTCTCAAGTGTAATTAGCAGTCAAGGAGGAGCTTTGTCTGACGGTGATAACCGTATCCGAAAAGCTGGGCTCCACAATTTCAATGCTCAAAATATGAGGGTAGAGCTGTTTTGGATACCGGGACATGTTGGTATTAAAGGCATTAAGCGGCTGATGAAGCTGCAATAGTCACGTCCCACAGACCTATGATTGATGTGAGTTTCATATTTCCAGATGACGCAAAGAATCATCTGAAACATCTTGTTTTAGCCATGTGGCAGCATGAGTGGAGCAGTATACAGAACGTTAAGTTAAGACAGATTAAGGGATACGTTAAACCATGGGGGTTCTTCCTGCAGGATTAACCGCATGGAGGAAACCGCCATCACACGCCCCCGTATAGGCCACTGTTGGTGGACCCATGGACACCTCCTTTGAGGTGAAGAGTCCCCTTTATGTGAAACGTGCAACACAGATTTGTCTGTGTTACACATTTTTACTGAGTGTTTACAGTTCTATGTTCTGTGCTATGACTTGTCAGTTGCTTTAGGTGACAACAGAGTACTCATGGACAGGCTGATACTCTTTCTGAGAGAATCAAACTTACTGTTTTATTTGTGAAGTTTTGCACCGTATTTTAATTTGTTATATTATTAACCTGTAATATTCGATAGTAATTGGTCCCTTTACAACCTCTTTGCAAGATTTCTTTTATTGAGTATGCGTATTTATATTGATTTTATTTATTTATTTATTTATTTATTGTTTAATTTATTGTTTTCAATATGTAGTGTAGTCATTTAGATGGGCTGCGTTGGGCGCAAATAGCCTTTGTTGCTGTGCGCCAAAAATTTTAACTAACTAACTGCAATTACCTGGCGCTGGTCTATTTTTGAAGTAACTGGACGGATGGGAAAATCTTGACTGGAAATTAGGGTCCTTGCTAAGAATTGAACCAGAGGGCGATGCTTCGTAGAGGCCCTTTGCTCCACCTAGGAGCTACAGGAAACTATACATATTTTAAAACAGGGTTTATTATGAAATTAAGATATTTTGCCTATTGTTGATTTTACAATATCTGATATTGCAAGGACATGACTTAGAATTACAATTTTATACTAAATATTTTCAAATTGAATCTTTAATTTGCGATTCTCACAAAAAGCTGGTTATTTTTAACAATAAAACTATGGACCTTGAAAATCAGTTGACTTGATACAATTATCTGTTTAAGAGATAATACGTAACCTTACTAATATACAGGGTGTTTTTGGAAACCGTTTAAGTGTTAACATCTTTATTATAAGAGATACGAACGAGGTAAAATAAGAAAAGATGAATTTTTTTTTGCTGTGTGTAAATGGGTGCGTTTTATTGGTGGCTGGATAGAAGTACTAGAATTGATGCGCACATGCAGGTGCACATGCACAGGGCCCAAATCGAAAGGCGGCCTGAAAAATCGTTAATGGGAGGCCAAGTCAGACTGTGGATATCCTTTTCGAGCAACCTTGTACAGGGCCCAGAAAAAGCAAGTTTCGGTTCTGGATGCGCAAGAAAACGACAATTTTGATCGTGAAGTAAACATAGAATGACATTTGCATGGAGGAAGGTTAAGTCATATGGTCATAGAAAATCCTAGACTCTTGCTGCGTGTGGAAACGAAAGTATTTCGCCTATATAAATGGATAATCTAAGTAATAAATACAGAAGAGGAACACTTTCGAAAGATTCTAGAACGTAATGTGTTAGAACGAATAATTGAATTGTACATACATTTTAATTTTATATTTAACAATACTATATTAATATTATATAGGCATTTATTTGTGGACTCAAAATGAGAATATACCTAGGTTGACCAGATTTTTTTTACAGAAATAGAGTATGCTTCGTAGCCAGAGCCGTAGAAAAGGTCCTCACTCTAGAAATATAAGTGCTGAGCAAAAAATAGGTCCTCTCTCTAGAAATACGAGTGATGAGAAAAAAAAAAAAGGTCCTTACTCTAGAAATACAAGTGATGAGCAAAAAAAAGGCTCCTCACTTTACAAATCATCGAATGAATGGAATTAATAGAATGAGAATATTGTCCCAACAAAACGCGGATTCTGATTAAACCGAAACCAGAATTGGCACAACAAAATGCACCCATTGACATCAGCTGAAGGGCGAGAAAAACTTGTCCAATGTAATTGGACTTTAAGATGGGCAGCATTGAGAAACATACACAAAAATTGATGTGAAGTGTGAATTTTCACACATTTCAGGGCTTCGCAGGTATTTGGTAACTAAATGATGATTTTTTGGGATGCCAAAACAAATTTTATGTCAAAATATTTTTTTTGAATTTTAATTCGAATGTCTAATACCGTTATTTAAGTTTTTAAATATGTACAGAATTTTTTTTATATAGCACGTTCATTAAGATTTTGAAAATTGCGCCTATGGCTTCAATTGGTTGCTTAAATCATAAGCCCCGCCCTCTGATTTCGTATACATTCAAACATAGAATTAAATTATAATTTCAACACTTCCCACTGGTTATTAAATTTACGCTTTTAAAAATTAAATGCAACATTTACCAAAATATAACTAGAATTTTGACAAAATAATTTAAGAAAAATTAAAATTGACAGGATTCGAAATTCAACGACCGAAAAAATTCAACAAAGCAACGACCAAACGCTTTACGCTACGAGTGCTTAATTCTACTGTGTTACATAGCAAATTAAATATTTAACATATTTTAGTTAAAAACACAAAAAATGCGTTATTTTCCGAAAAAATAATTGATCAAAAATTCCTGTTGTACTATTCCGGTTCACACCAATGTACATTACTTAGAATTTTTTCAGATTTTTAGTTTAAACCATCTGGGCTACAGGGTGTGGGACAATTTTTTTTTGCACAATTTTGGCAAATATCACTTCAAAATAATTTATTTTGCAAAAATAAAATTTTGATCGTTAATCCACGTACTAAAGGCTCTCATTTGATACCCTAGTCAGAATTTTAAAAAAATATATTTTTTTTCTATGAGCCCATATTTGTTTATATTTTTAGGGGGATATGTTTTTTAGATGTTTTAGTATTTTTCCTATGTGCGGGTCAAAGAGTTGTATAAGCATGCCCAATTTCAACTCTCTAGGTTTAGCCGTTTGGCTACAATTTTTACCGAACAGACAGACAGACGACAAAATGACGGTATAAGGGTTTTTTGGTCATACCTACAAAACCCTAAAAATGTGCCTAACCCTAAAAAACGAACGTGAATTGAAACACCAATAGTAAAACAAATGAAACTTTTTCATAGACAAGGTTTTATTTTAATTGAGCAACAAATGTGTTATTAAGTAATAAAAAGAAATTTTGTACTTGATGTAAATAAATAATTCAAAACATTTCTCAATAAATAATAAATGAATAACACATCAAATCTAAAACATTAATAGCGAACATATTATTGTATTTGAAACATTCTGATTTTCGCTTTGATTATTATACACATGCTCGGACTGGTTTATATAGTAAAGTTCACAAATACGTGAAACACAAAAGTGTATTTACCTATCATTTGAAATTAAGTTGTAAAAGTTTGGTTAGTTTGAACTCGGTTCATTAATTACCGACCGCCAACATATATAAGGGAGGTATTGTGATCATACCGATTTTGACGTTTCGAGATTTCGATGGATCTCCACGAATTGAGGTCCCTACATAATGTTTTGACTATTTTTAGCATGATGTCTGTCGGTCTGTCTGTCCGTCTGTCTGTCTGTCTGTCTGTCTGTCTGTCTGTCTGTCTGTCTGTCCGTCTGTCCGTCCATCCATCTGTCTGTCTGTCTGTGTACACGTGCAGAGCAAATTCGGCTAAAAGGATTTTTATGAAACTGCATATTTAAGCTTTTGACATCAATGACATGAGATGGTAAAACAACTTTTGGTAAAAATCGGTTGACTAGAAATGGGAGTTTACTCGTGTCGATTTTAAGATTTTTGCATATTTAGCAACAGAAAAATATTTCGAAAAAATGTGTTGAACAAAAGTTGCTATAAATGCAATAACTAATAACTTTTATTTGAGACGTTTTTTGATAAAACTAAAAATTTCGAAAAATTTTTGTAAAATTTTTAAAAAATTCTCAATTTTTTCATACTTATATGTAACGTTTCCATGGTCATGATAAATAATCTCTGTTAGAAAATATTGGGCCAAGTTATTTCTACTCTGCTGCTAGAGTGTATTTTATACAATTACTTTATGATGGCGGTCGGTCCTGTGGTGGCCACAGCTGATTTTTTTTTAAGTATCGTTGTGAGTTAAATAATGGAATTATCCAGAGAGTATTTTTGAATCATGATTTATTATTATTTTAAAAAAGTTTGAGCTCTTATGAGTGCAAAGAAAGTTTAGATTTAGTTTTTAGTAAACAAGCGCCTTCTTTGATTAAAATTTACCGTTGGTATAAAGAATGGGAACGAGGCAGGAATTATGTTTAACACCAAAAAGTAGAAGGGTGTCCTCTTACAGCTGTTAAGAAGGCAATAAAGCCTTTTATGCGGTAATAGAGCATCAAGTTAAGTTTGCACCCTCAGCTATTAACAGTCATATACGATCATAAATATTAGTTGGTTTATCCACATATTAAGAGTTTTTATTTGACACCACTCAACATTTAAAAAAAATATTTATTGTTTCGTAGAATACATATTTGTTTATATTTCCCGCCGGTGTTTTTTTACTCGCAATGGTTTTTCTATATGGGGTCAAAGTTATATAAGCATGCCAAATTTCAACTTTTTAGGTCCAGTCATTTGACCACGTTTCTACTGAACCGACAAACACATCAGTGACTTTGGGTATTGTCAGTCGGGTTTATTTTTGGCCTCACTCACATATGTCCTCAATCTTGATCGTTTAATTGTCAGATCTTTCCATGTGTCCTTCATACAAATACTTGTTATATCATCGGTTAGCTGATCTCTCCATATGTGAAGGCTTCTTGCAAAGGCTTCCCACTGTTCGACGCATATTCAATTTTCTCTCCCATATTCTTCTAACCATTATGCCCTCCCTCATCTCTATCATGTGTTCTATCCACTGTAATCGTCTATCTCTTAGTAGTTGTGTGATACTCGGCCTTGAGTACAGTTCTCGGCCATCTTTGTTTTTACGGATTCTCCATTCACAATTAATTTGAATGGAACCAAAGATTCTGCGTAATATTTTATTTTCGAAACTATGAGGTGTTGTCGCTTTATTAAGGTTCATGTTTCGGAGGCATGCATAAGTATGGGACGTGTTTATAGCTTGGTATAAATTATTCACTTTTGTAAAATCAAACTAAAAGGAAATTTTGATTTCAGTTGGTATTTAAAATTGATAAAAAAATATCACTTTCTTAATATATCATTCCATTGGACATATGTTATTATGAAAAATGATATCTTATTATAAGTTCATAACCAACAAATCTGAAGTCTGTTTTACAGCGTAAGGAATTTTTTAAAATGACATTTAAAGTCAGTTTTACACTATAAAAGTAACCAAAATAATCAGATCTGGTTCGTCCTTACTTACAAACGTGAACGCAATATATGAGGTTTTTTTTTATCATACCCAGGGATGGGGAAGTTGACAGAAAAATATACTACTCCCGAGTTGGTATTTTTGAGAACCGACTCCGATTCCCTACTCCTTTCGCTCGTAAATCGTACTTACATTAAATATTTTAAGTTGGGGTGAACTCTCATTATAATACGTCATTTTCATTATATCTTGAATTTTTGTGTCATTCATAATACAAATTTTTGAATACATAAAGTCTGTTCCTTTGGTTTAGGCGGAACTAGATTTTCAATTCTAGTTACTTTTACCGGTTGATTGAAGCTTTTGATAATTTTGTTCAGGAAAAGCCAACTTAATATATATAAAAAATAGCTAATAACAACTTACAAAAATGAAATTTCCCGTTAGTTAGAAAATTCCCGCCTAATCGTTTGGAATAGACTGTATATTAGTTTTAAAAAGTTTTAATTTTATTTTATATGCTTTATTAAATTTAAAGGAAAAAGTGACATAATATGTCTCTTTTTCCTATTGATATTTAGATTTTGGCTATCAACATGAAACATGAAATAATTACGGAGCTCCTTACAACTTGACAAAATAAATATCCCGTTTAATTCCGCTTAAACAGAACCGAGCATATAGCAAAACATACAAATTGACATGTGTAAAATTAAAAAATCTTTACTACCTCATCGTATTAATCTGTTAATACAAATAATATTTATCAATTTATAAACTGGAGGATATGAAAACCGGTATTGAATATTTCCAACTTCGTTTTCATTCTTGAACAAAAAAACAATATTGTTCCCGTTTCCGGTCTTTAAAAATTCTAATAATATCCTACAAAATCCTACAAAACTCGTCCATTTGTGTGGTAATAATTTTTTTACCCAGCCTTATATAAGGAAAAATATTTTTGTGTAAAGTAATAGTTAAAATATTACATAAAAAATATGATTTAGACCAGGGGTACTCAACCTTTTCATACCTACCGCCCACTTTAGCATCTCTATTGGTAGAAAAATTTTCATACCGCCCACTTGTTGTATAATAATAATAATTTACCAAATACTTTCGCAAAATTTAGCTGCAAAAACGCCATTTAGTTTCACGTAAAGTGAACTAAACTCATGCGCGGGCGATAAAAATTGTATATTTTGAGAAATTTAACTATAAACAGTAAAGAATTTTATGAAAACTTAATGAAAATGTTTTTCAATAATGCTATGAATTTTTTTAAAATAATTAAAAAATTTTCATTTTAATGTTTTTAAAACGGCAATTAAATTAAAAAAAAAAACGGAAAGTAGCCAGAATTGGACAAAACCCCTACCGCCCACTAAAAAATTCCTACCGCCCACTAGTGGGCGATAGGGACCACGTTGAGTACCACTGATTTAGACCATTTTCATAATCACTGGCTCATATTATCATTAAAATCATGAATTAATACACAAATTGTTTATTGTGCAACTCACGAATACAGCAATTGTGTTGACTTCAATTGACAGATCCTGTGAAATATTCCCATTGAGAACTTTCAAGGATATCCTTGAATCAAAATCCATTTTCGAGAACTCCCTTGAGAACCACTGTTCTAGATAATTGTGTTATATTTCCTTTATATTTATTATTTTATGAATGAATGCTTCTTTTCTACGCATCTAATAGGTATTTGAAAGGAACTGTAGTGAACTTCGTAGTAAATAACTTACATTTAAAACTGGCCTGCGGTTTAGATTAGTCATCGCTGACGTATTATACATAGTAATTCAATTTTTCCACCTGTTAGTAATTTTAAGTATTGTTTATATTTATACAAGTGAATTACATTCATAATTATTCATTAATACGAAGGCAATAATGAAAATATTGTAATAAATAATTGATATTGTAATGAAACAGTAGCTTTGTTCGCGGATGAAGCTTCTATCAAGGTACCAGCAATTAATGAATAAGTTCATGAACAGATTTAAATGCATACGTTCGGGCTTATGTTGAGACGTGTGAGTGCCCCGCCTACATCAAACTGATTTACGTGATTTACCATACCTAGTCCAGCCATAAATACTGTTACAAAGTGTTTGAATTATAATAAAAAAATTATGTAAAGTGTGATTTTTCACACCTTTCAGGGTTTCGCAGGTATTTAGTAAGTGAATGATGATTATATGGAATGCCAAAACAAATTTTATGTTAAAATATTTTTTTATTAATTTTAATTCGAATGCCTAATACCATTATTTGGGTTTCTAAATATTTGCAGTATTTTTTATATATAGCAAGGTTCATTAATATTTTGAAAATTGCGCCTACGGCTTCCATTGGTTGTTTAAGTCATAAACTCCGCCCCTCTGATTTCGTATACATTCAAACATAGAATTAAATTATAATTTCAATACTTCCCACTGATTATTAAATTTACGCTTTTAAAAATTAAATGCAACATTTTGCCAAAATATAACTAGAATTTTGACAAAATAATTTAAACAAAATAAAAATGCAAAAAAAAGAACAGAAAAAATAAAAATTGACGGGATTCGAACAGTTTCAACTCACGAAGCGACAACGTTACCACTGTACTACGCAGGTTCACTCGTTCATTGTGTTAAATAGCGGATTAAATATTTTACATATTTTAGTTAAAAACACAAAAAATGCGTTATTTTCCGAAAACATAATCTGATCAAAAATTCCTGTTGTACTATTCCGGTTCACACCAATGTACATTACTTAGATTTTTTTCAGATTTTTAGTTTAAATCTGGGCTACAGGGTGTGGGACAAAAAATTTTTTTTGCACAATTTTGGTAAAAATTGCCTCAAAATAATTTATTTTGCAAAAATAAAATTTTGATCGTTAATGATCACACATCCCTGTGCTATGACCTGTCGGTTGCCTTAGGTAACGACAGAGTACTCATGGACAGGCTGATACTCTTCCTGAGAGAATCAAACTTACTGTTTTATGTGTGAAGTCTTGCACCTTATTTTAACGTGTTCTGTTTTTAAACTGTGATATTCGATGGTAATTGGCCCCTTTACAGCCTCTTACCATCACTTTGAGTCTGTTCAAATTTTCGAACAGACCTATTTATTTGTGTTTGTGCAAGATTTCTTTTATTGACTATGCGTTCTTTTATTGGTTTTATCTATTTATTGATTGTTTAATTTATTGTTTTTAATATGTAGTGTAGTCATTTAAATGGGCTGCGTTAGGCGCAAATAGCCTTTGTTGCTGTGCGCCAAAAATTTTAACTAACTAACGAATTAAACTCGTATATCGAGGTTCCACTGTAGATGAATATTTAGGGGACTATGGAGACACTACTTTTAAATTCGCAATATCCTACTTATTTACTTAACAGTAAATATCTATATAAGAAAATTCGAAGAGAATGAAGAAACGTTTATTTTTGTTCAAGAGTCTTTTCAATTAGATGAACATATGGGAGGCTACGGGGAGCGCTACCTGTAATCAAAATATCTCACTTATCATTTACCTTACAGGAAAAATATGTACAACAAAAACCGTACGCAGTACAGGCACGTCAGTGAAATAGTTAAATAAATATACAAACATGTTTTTCTCATTTCAAAAATAATCGTACATTTCTCATTTGTCATATTTCGAGATAAGCTGCTCAATGATAAAATAAACGACTCAGATAAAAACATGTACTGTATTTTTATTTTACTTTTTAAATTTAATTTAAATCCTATTCTGTATTTCAAAACACAATAAAATAACTATAGTTCAGTGTTAAATACAGATAAGATTAATGAAAAAATCAAAAATCCTCGAGAGGTTCTGCTGTTATCTTAAATGACTCTGAACAATGTGCGTGTTGAGACATATCATGTTTAGGAACATTTACAGGAAATTACACATTTGGTAATTTTGTGTACCATTTAAATCTAAATTATTCGTTTTTTCCCGGAAAAATGATTGTTATGAATTGATGATTTCTTAGATTAAGGTTCAAGATTTCAGTTCAAGATTTGGATATAATTACGCTTTCAACTTATTTTAATACCATATGCGTAGATTTATATGAAAAATTGGCATCTTTTAAATTCACAGCTATTATTGCTAGCTCCTGCGATTTTGTAGATAACTAACTTGCATGAAACTCAACTCAACAACGCTAATGACGCAAAATAATGACATGTAAGGAAAGTTTCCATCTCATTAAAACTTTATCCTTACATATATCCTCACCGAAAAAACTTGGCTACTAAAAGAAAATATTTCACATATTTCTACGAGAGTTATGACTGAAGAGGCCAATAGGCAGCATCGCAAAAACAACTAGATAGCTAGCAACGCGATATGTTGCTAGGCAATTTTGTGTATTACATCGAGTTTTAGTTTTAAGACATTTAGGCCCGGTCTTTCCACCTTCAGATAAAGTTCCAGGTAACTATCTGACAGATAAGGTTATTTATAACTTCATCTGCTGAATAAATGTCATCCCTTGTCATCCCTTCTATACAAATGTATCTATCGGATAGTTATCTAACAGATAATGAGACTGACGTATTGGATTCACTGACTGGTATTGACATTTATTCAGCAGATGAAGTTATAAATAACCTTATCTGTCAGATAGTTACCTGGAACTTTATCTGAAGGTGAAAAGACCGGGCCTCATGCAACCAGGTTGGCAATAAAACAATAGACGCGGAAAATAATCAAACGTTTGCGGCAAATGTTACATAACATTCTCCGGTATCTAGTTATGATTTAGACGCGTTAAGATATGGTTATATTATTATGGCGAAAGGAAAAAAAAGAAGAGATCTGTCCAATTATAATGAACAGTAATAAATAGTGAGGTTGAAGGTTTTGATAAGGTTCTGGAGTTAAGGCAAAATCTGTAATCTTTACACATTGGCAAGAATGACATAAATTTAGATAAAAAAGGCTTTGCTACGTTTTATCAAAAATCTGATAGTGACATCGGGTTTCTCACTGCATCTACCCACAAACAAAAAATCTCTTATTCTGGAACAATACAAGTGGCAAGATAAGGATTTGGTACCAACCAAAGATTTATTTAATTTTGGCGCATCTACATGTAAATTCGAATTTTAGACCGAACTGTCGACTAAGAAGATATTTTTTCTATTTTCTCTACAAAATTTGAAAATTAAAATTATTTGCTTTATAATCATTTTCTTAACCCTTTACCGCATAGTGTGCCATATATGGCACATTTCGATTTTTATTTTTTATTTTACTTTTAAAACTGAATCAGAATGTTACTTGATGAATGTTCATATATGCCACATACATAGCAATGGATCCTGCAGTATCTCAAGAAATGGGCTGCAATAGATTTGAGGATATCAAGTGGAATTTGCACTTCAACGATAACTCTGAATTTATTGAGAAAGGACAACTTGAAGATTCGACCTTTTCTTTCAAAAATTCGAGGGCGACAGCTTTTAATCCCTAATGAAGAACACCTAGCAATTGACAAGCATATAATACGGAATCATTTTCTTTTGTAACATAATGTAGAATCATAATGTTCCATGTATGGCACAAACCCTAAATTATTATTTTAATTATTATTTTTTCATAAAAACAATAATTTAAATAATTTAAATATATTTTTTTAATTAATTTTTCGATCAATAAGAACCAATTCCTAATGCTCATGAATTATTTCAGCCAAAAATAAAAATTCATGCAGGGTTAACAATAAAAATATATTTATAAACATAACTAGATGACTAACTGCGGTAACGGTGTTAATACGTGATTTTGCTTTAGGGTGTATTCTGTAAGAAATGCATTAAAATTCACATCAGGTTAAAATTTTTATTTTAACACCATGTCTAAAGCCTTTATCGAAAAATGCTATTCTGTAAGAGCATTTGTTAAGGTAAGCGTTAATATCATATTTGTGAACGCGAGGTGTTAAGATACATTGTTAAGAGGCTATATTTTTCACGCGTATGCGCTGCTTCGTTGAATTTTAACGTTTTTAACAAGTGTCAAATGCCCAGAAAATCTTAACCGAATATTTCGGTGTAAATTTAAATTTTCACCGTGGCGACATTTATTGTAAAAATGGTACAGAAATATTTAGTCTTCTGATACTCATTATAACTTTTATTTAGTCAATTTATATACTAATATTGTAAAAATTTATCTCATTTTTAAATAAAATGTGAATATATTTTATTTTTATAAAGGTGTTTTGATATATTAATTATATTAAATAATTAATATATCAAAACACCGTATAATTGATTTATTACGCTATTTCTAATTCGTATATCTTCTTGTAACCAGTTATCGTTTGTTTGAATGCCTGAACGAAAATATTTTTAATCATAAAAAATTCAAAACATAAACAAATTATTGCAACCTAGATTATGTGGAATAGCATTGTTGTGATCTTATCATTGTAATCAATTATTTATTAAAATAATACACCATTAAATGGTACTGTGATATTGTGAAGCACGGCAGAGGCATAAGTGATTTTTCTAGCTTTCGTGGGATTATAATTTTAAGTTCTGGGTCTTAACAAAAACCAAAACTGCTCTTCAATACTCCATTTACAACTCCTTTCTATACAATTTCTCGAACTTATTACGAATATTACGAATGACCATTCTCAGCTCTACTGTAAAGAATTCACTATAAAGAATAATATAAAGTTTAAATTTTGTCTTATAATAATTAATATTCTTACCATCTGGCATTTTATTCAATGTCTTTTAATAATATGACATTTACTAAAATTGGATAAGCCAGTTTTGCAAACTAAACACCTGCGTTAACTTTTAAGGCAGCAGTCTGACTGATCGAGCGCCGTCGTGTAACGTAGCGTCGTGTCGTGTAGCGTCATTTAAAAATTTAAAAGCTGGTCTGACTGATCAAGTACTGTCGAGTATTATCGATCATTCAGTGTCTAGTAAATTTGTTTCTCACTTGTCAAATAGTGCATATTCCAACCTAAAACTATCAAACAGTTAATTTTGTTTTTGAGGTAATATTTGGACAATAAGTTGTTTTTATACAATATTAGTATGTCAGATAGCGACGAGGCTGAAACTCTCTACTTAATATGGAGAAATAAAATTTAAAAAAAGAAGAAAAACTTATGGTTTCGAAACATATTTTTAGATAGAGAAGTGTTAGGAGAACTTCACCATTTGAAACCTCAACTCGAAAATGATGAGTCAATGTTTTATAGCTATTATAGAATGAATAAATCATCATACGAGTTACTGATACATTTAGTTTCATTATTTCAATAATTCATTAAAAAAACTAAAATCAGACACTTATTTTGGAACGGAGGGAGCATTTTACTTTACAAATAAAAATATTAAATTGGAAAAACAGTAATGTTAAAGTGAACAATATTTTGAAAATCATCTGGGAATCTAAATATTTAGAACTTCCATTTAATATCCTACATGAATAATAAAAAAATCCAATTTACCGCTAGTTTAGTCTTACATTTGATACCCTAAATTTTTTGAGCAAATTATTAAGTGCAATCACCCAAAATTATTATTGAAAATTAATTTATGTCCGTGATTGATCATAGAGATCGTCGTTTTCTGTAACTAGATTGATTAATAAATCGATCTCGATTGTACTCCACACTTTACTAATTAGCGAGTCCATTTTACTCTATATTGTAATTTTGTTTTTTTTTTGATGTTCCAACTGTCAAATAATATATGGTTATGAACTAATATGCTTAAATGCGCATGTGCTATTGCGTCGAGCGTCGTGTGAAATTCAAACCGGTTTGAAATACAAACAACTTGATGCTACTTGACGGCAAACGATGGCTCAGTGCGACTCATGCCCTTAGTTAATGTGTGTTTGAAATTTGCTCGACAGCAAACGATCGACAGCACTCGATCAGTCAGACTGCTGCCTTAAGCTACCGTTTTGGTAGGCGCTTGTTGTAGAACGTTAACTGGCTATTTTAATGCCGCCGCGTTAAAATTTTAACACAAATATGCTTTGCGAATAGTATTTACGTTTAAAATGGTGTTCAATAATTAACGTCAGTTTTTGACGTTAAGATTTTAACATCTTACTTGGAGAATAGACCGGTTTATGTGTTGCCTGCGGGAGACGTACGAATTCAAGGCATTAACGCGTCCGTATTGTGGTCAGGGTGACCAGGTCTCAAGGTTTCACCCGGAGTCTCCGGTTTCTTCGGGCTCCGGGTTTTATTATAAAATCTCCAGGTTACGTTAATTTTATCTAAAATTAATATAAATGGATTATAGCAATGAAAATAACATAGTTACGTTTCATATAATCATCGCAAATCTCGCGCGCATTGCCTGCGTATATCTAACTCTTTCTATTTCCGATCACGCCAAGGGTTAAAGCCGATTAGCCGGATATGCAGAGCCTGCAGCAATCGCCGACTTTTTGACTGTTCTATGTCGCCAATTGCTGCATTCGGACTATGAACTGTCAGCTGGTAGTGCGAGTCAGACAGTAGCACGGTGACGATTGACGGTCGATGGACGTTGTTAATGTTTTAGGAAATTAAAGTAAAATTTAATAAAATATACAGTATTTCCGATTTTTTTTTTTTTATTCTCAGGGTGTACCTAAATTGAAATTTGATCACCCTGATTGTGGTACCTGTATTAGAAAATGGGCTTAGCAATGAAAGGATTAAAGAAGCGAACATATATGAACTTGTAATTAAACACAGTAGAATATATTTACCTTTTGGTATGAATGTTTTGAACAAATTTCTTGTAAAGAATTGTGTTTGAACCCTACTTATTGCACTATCACACATGTAACTATCCTTGAGTTGCAGCCTTAAGTTCTCCATATATATTCTTACATTGGTAATGCTGAGGAGTGAATCTATTAGTGTGTATGAATACATGAATTGAATTGTATACGTAGGAGTGCCTTATGAATGAAGTTAAGAATTTACACTTCAAAGCATTCTGTATAAGCAAACCATATAGACACAGGAAGAGACCAAATTAAATGATATATTAATTACAATTTGGAATTTATATTGAAACATTATATAGAGACCGGAAATTGTCAGGAGACCATACATTGACGTCACTGCCAAATAAATGAAATTTAATTAGCCATATTTAATAAATTAACGAAATTTTATCTATTTTCTAAATTGTTTTTTAGAGATAAATTCCGACATTAGCTGAGGTGTCCCGTATTTCGCACGCTCTCCCTCTCAATATTTATCTTATTGAAAAAAAAAGAAAATTATAAAAAATCAGGGACCTGAAGCTGAATTTATTTAGTTTCAGGTTCGGATTCAGGTATAATGTGGTAATTTCGGTTCGGTTTCAGGTTCAGGTTCAATAACAGATATATATATATATATATATATATATATATATATATATATATATATATATTTTTTTTTTTTTTTGTTCAAGAACTTAATTTTTTTCTAGTTCGGGTTCAATGAAAATTTTAAATAAAATTATAGGTATACTCTACAATCTATTCCAAACGATTAGGCGGAATTAGATTTTCAAATCTAGTAATTTTAACAGATTGCGAATGGCAACTTACAAAAATGAAAATTCCGGTTAGTTCCGCCTAATCGTTTGGAATAGACTGTCAGATCAATTCTGTAAAAAGTTACTGTGTAATAACGTTACTACAACATAAAATATTATAAAAAGTATAATGCCTTTCATTCATGATATTAACTGACTTTGCTCATAGTGACGAATTTAGTTACAATTATCATAGTAACAGAGTTACAGAATTAGTCTGATTATGTCGTAATAAAAATGATATCTTAATTATAATGATCATAACCTAAAAACCTAAAGTCGGTTTTACAGCTTAAGAAATATTTTTAAATGACATTTAAAGTCAATAATACACTATAAAAGTAACCAAAATGACCAGATCTAGTTTGTCCTTACAAAAGTGAACAGCATATATGATATAATACAATAATTATAAAGTATACAATAATTACAATAATAAATAATAAGTAAACAATAATTTCCCGTACCTGTTAAAAATACATGGTTACCAGTTACTCATAAAAGGTTCGGGTTCAGGTTTTGTTTCACTGACCTTGAAATACAATGATTCGGTTCAGGTTCACGAAAAATATTGGTTTTTTCGGGTTTTCGGTTCGGATTCGGGTTCAGCTTCAGGTTCCTGAAAAAATTGATGTGAAGTGTGAATTTTCACACATCTGGTTTTCGCAGGTATATAATAAGTGAAGGCAGCATGCTGAGTGTGTAGGATAAATTTATCTTTGTAGTAATCACGGCAAAATGAACGATATTTTAAAAATAATTTATCGTCTTTTAATCTAAGAGCTTTAAAAACAAATTTTATGTTAAAAAATGTTTTTGTTAATTTTAATTCAAATACCTAATACCATTATTTAGGTTTCTAAATATGTGCAGTTTTTCTTTTTTATATATATCAAGGTTCATTAAGATTTTAAAAATTGCGCCTATGGCTTCCATTTGTTGTTTTAAGTCATATGCTCCGCCCCTCTGGTTTCGTATACATGACACATAGAATGAAAATATAATTTCAACATTTCTAACTGGTTATTAAATTTATGCTCTTAAAAATTAAATGCAACATTAGCCAAAATATAACTAGAATTTTGACAAAATAATTTTACACGTTCGCGGACAGTACGGCTATAGCCGTCGAATATTTTTCCTAGCTCAGGTCATGACGGTCTAAACCGTCCTACTTTTTTATTCAAATATACAAATGACGGCTGGGGCAGGTTTTATCCATTCAATTATATGAAAACTAGTATGAACTGTCCTATCAGAAACATACCAAACACAGTAAATGTCCTATTATAAACAAAAATCTAAAAAAGTGACATTTTGGGTACATCTCATTGTACGAAACTGTCCGCGAACGTGTTTTAAACAAACTAAAAATGAAAAAAAATAAATAAAAATAAAATAAAATTGTCTCCTCTGCCCGGGAGCGAATCTTAGTTTGCTGCGTAGCAAATGAGCAAGCTAACCATTAGACCAGGATACTCCTTCTAGTATAGTGTGTTACATAACTATAACTTTTGTATATTGTTAACTAAAAAACACAAAAAATGCGGTCGTTTTCAAAAACATAATCTGATCAAAAATTCCTGTGGTACTATTCCGGTTCACACCAATGTACATTACTTAGATATTTTTCTGATTTTTAGTTTAAACCATCTGGACTACAGGGTGTGGGGCAAAAATTTTTTTGCACAATTTTGGCAAAAATCGCCTCAAAATATTTTATTTTTCAAAAATAAAATTTTGATCGTTAATCCACGTACTAAGGCTTTCATTTGATAGCCTACACAGAATTTAAAAAAAATATATATTTTTTATTTTCGTTGAGTACATATTTGTTTATATTTTTCGGTGGATATGTTTTTTAGATGTTTTAGTATTTTTCCTATGTGCGGGTCAAGGAGTTGTATAAGCATGCCAAATCTCAACACTTTAGGTTTAGCCGTTTGGCTACAATTTTTAACGAACAGACAATAGACCATATTAGTGTGTCGTCACATACATGTGCTGCCCTCTGAGAGCTGAGTCCTTTTGAAGTTTAAAATACATGGGACATTACTTTTGTTACCTTTATTTTATAAATATTTTCAATTTTGGAGCAAAAAATATGTATTTTTGATAAATATATACTAATATATACAGTCCAGACACTTTATATTATAGAATAATGATTTTATAAATATATAAATAAGGATTCGAAGATATATTTATAGGTTACGTTTTTAAATAATATGAAAATCGGAATATCTTAAGTATTTATTTAATTAACACTAAGTAATCATTAATATTTTGTTTTAGAATGCATATTGGTGTATTGTTTTGCTCCGAATTGTAACAATTACATCTACATTATTAATTGCAAATTTTTTCGTTTTTTGACAGATGAAAATGAAAAACAATAATGGAAAATTAAAAACAACATATTATTCCTTTAAACCATTTAGATATGGCACACACACTTATTGCTATGTTACTTGCCATAATAACGATTATTAACGTAAATTTTTCAAAATTAACCTGCAAAATAATATTGTTCTGCAAAAATAATGACATATTAAATTATAATGTATAAAATAAGAATTTTAATAAATAAATATTGACTTGTAGTTTTGATGTGAAGCACTCTCTTACTTTGAAAACTTAATTTATATTTCCAAAATACAATTTAACAAAAAAACAACATGCTAAATTCAAATAAAAGGAATCCAACCGCGAGACGGCAGCACTGACTCCCATTTTGTGACGTAGTTACTAATATGGTCTATCAGACAGACGACAAAATAACGGTATAAGGGTTTTTTGGTCATACCTACAAAACCCTAAAAACGATTGACAATGGTGTACCACAAGAGTCTGTTTTAGCCCCCAGACTGTTTAATTTATATATCACTTGGTTTCTTATTATAAATAATTTATATATATATATATATATATATATATATATATATATATATATATATATATATATATATTTTATGTTAAGTCAATAATACGGGAAGTTTAAGTTTTTTAATAAACAGTTTTAACCCCGAAACACCTCCTTAGAATAAAAACTTTGAGATGCCTTATAGCCTATAGCCAAATTACATGCAAATATGTCCACCCATTTTTGTTTGAATCTCGGACAGCCAGATAGTCAGATGGACAAAAATTGTTTTTTTTTTCGTGGATATTGTCTTATACTCATCTGAATACTGTAGAAACCAATTACCTAGGAGACCAAAAAATAAAAAATAAACAGATATAGTCAAGATATTAAACTGAACATCTTGTAGAGCGAATCCACAAATCGAATAAGTAAAAAAAAATATTTCAATTAAAAAGAAAAAAAAAGTTCCCATTTAAAATAAAAAAATTGCACAACGTATTTTGCGATATACTGGTCGAAACAAGAGTGGCTTCCCTCATTGATTGTATTTTAATTTAAACAACCTCCTATCACTTCCAGGCTTCGAGATAGCGATACCAGCTAATTAAAAAGAACACCTTTTATTATGAATATGTTCTTCACTTGTTGAGAAATTTAGTAAAACTAAGTATGGATTAGTAGAACCTAAAAAAAAAATCAATGTATTCACACTTGAACGCGTTCTTTCTTAATCAATTTGGTAAATTGTCTTTCACACCCTTTCTATAAGGTCAAAAATTCAAGATACTAAATGTTAAGTACTTAAAGCACAAAACAACAATATTTATCCTCACTAACAGGTCAAAGTTCGCTTAGGTTAAATAATTTCTGCCATACAGACAGACAAACACTTGTGGGTGTATGACAGGGGTGTCAAACTGGCGGCCCGCGGTACGAATATGGCTCGATACTGTTTCGTCCCGTAAATTACGTCCATTAGTATTAAATAATATTTGCAACTTAACAATAAATTTTAATTAATTAACTAATGAAAAAAGTAGGGCGGGTTCCGTAACTAAACATTGAAACAGTTTTTATGTCTTCTTGTGTAGGTAATGCTATCTATATGTATTGTATATGAGGAGTGTAATCATAAATTGTATGGATTGCGGACATAAATGATACAACTAGATCTACCTGACCAGTTTTGAAATATTTTATTTCTTCATCAGGGCTACACACAGAGCCGCAGTAAGGGAAACTTGCGCTAGGAGCAAAACTGCGTTTTGGCGCCCTTGGCAAATAAAAGTAATAAGCAAGAACAAGGTTCTCACTTCCCAAAATCTAAATAATGAGCAAAAAAAAAGGTCCTCACCTCCCAAAATCCAAGTGATGAGCAAAAAAAGGGTCCGCACTCACCTTCGCAATGTGGCGTCCCTCAGTCAAGCTCGTCGGCGCCCTTTTCCTTAGTGCGCTAGGGGTCATCGCCCCCCCCCCCCCACCTTACTGCGGCTCTGGCTACACAAATGATAGAATATAAGAAGTAAGAATTTAAAATATAAAAATTACAATTTGAAATATAAAAAATTTAAAAAAATGCAAAATAAAAAGTATTAAAATAAATAGTAATGAATAAATAAATAAATAGTAAATAATAATGAATAATTTATATAATTAATAAATGAAAATTATAAAAATTATAAAAATATAACAAATATATAAAAATATTAAAAAATACAAATGATAAATATATAAAAAAATATACAGGGTGTTTGTTTGAAACGGGGCACCCCGAAAATCTCCTTTATTTGTAAAGATACAAAAAATCTTCAGAAAAAAAGTTAAACTAGACAAAAAGGCCCATCTAAAGGTTACTGTAAGAATTTTGAGGCACTTCCGGTTTCACCGGAAATGATGTCAACTTTTGATCTAGCATAGGGAATCGATAATTTTATATATTTTTCCTAAAAGTACATTAAATTAGCTTTACAATAACACCAAAAAGTCATATTTTTATGTTAACCATTTCAAAATGGCGACCATTTATTTACAAAATAATCAACATAAGTTTTACAAAGTTGAACGTAGCAAGCTTTGAAAACAATACCTAAGCTAAAAAGTTTTTGGCCATTTTTGAAAAGCCCTTTTTGTATAAAGCTTTTATTTTAAGATCGTAGCTATATTTGGTATTGAATAAAATTAAAATTAAATATATTTTGGAATTATATCATAAATATTTTTACGATTCTTTTTATTAATAATTTGAAAATAGATTCAATATTAACTGAATTTGTGAGGCTCTAACGTAGAGCTTGTTTAGCTTAATGGTAAATCTGGCCCTGTGCTGATGAACAAAACGGAATCCGGAGAAATTATAACAAAACTCGGCGATACGGTTTTAAAACCCTGAGACTCCATCCAGGTGGATCCCTGAGAGGTGGTATGACGTTACAATAATCTTAATATCTTAACCTAACTTAACCGAAAATATCTGAAATATAATGAAATTTAATATAATCGGTTAGTAATAACTGAAGCCAACCGCATTAACGTCAATAGATATGGTTTTATTGCGGGTGTATTACTAAGAGATTATTTGAAATGAGTCATATTTTAATAATGTTAAATGTAACATATAGGCTATTCCAAACGTTTAGGCGGAACTAGAGTTTGAAATTTAGTAATTTTTATCTATTAATTTGTTGATCCACGCATTAAGATGTTTCATTTGGTATGCCACTCAAAATTTTAAATAAATAATTATTTTTATGGTTTTGTAGGTCTGACCAAAAAAACCCTTATACCGTCATTTTGTCGTCTGTCTGTCTGTCTGTCCGGTAAAAATGGTAGCCAAACAAAAAAATTTGGCATGCTTCTACAACTCTTTGACCCGAACATAGGAAAAATACTAAAACATCTAAAAAACATACCCCCTAAAAATATAAACAAATATGTGCTCATCGAAAAAAAAATATATTTTTTTTAAAATTCTGAGTAGGGTATCATATGAAAGCCCTTAGTACGTGGATTAACGATCAAAATTAAATTTTTGCAAAATAAATTATTTTAACGCGATTTTTGCCAAAATTGTGCAACATAAAATTTTTTGTCCCACACCCTGTACCTCAGATGGTTTAAACTAAAAATCTGAAAAAATTCTAAGTAATGTACATTGGTGTGAACCGGAATAGTACAACAGGAATTTTTGATCAGATTATATTTTCGGAAAATAACGCATTTTTTGTGTTTTGAACTAAAATATTTTAAATATTTAATTCGCTATGTAACACAGTAGATAAGTAAGCGCTCGTAGCGTAGTGCGTTTCGTCGTTGCTTTGTAATTTGCAAACTAGAGTTCGATTCCTGTCAATTTTAATTTTTCTGTTTTTTTTTTCATTTTTATTTTGTTTAAATTATTTTGTCAAAATTCTAATTATATTTTGGTAAATGTTGCATTTAATTTTTAAAAGCGTAAATTTAATAACCAGTGGGAAGTGTTGAAATTAAATTTTAATTCTATGTTTGAATGTATACGAAATCAGAGGGGCTTATGATTTAAGCAACCAATGAAAGCCATAAGCGCAATTTCAAAATCTTAATGAATCTTGCTATATAAAAAAAAAAAAAAAAAAAATACTGCACATATTTAGAAACTTAAATAATGGTATTAGGCATTCGAATTAAAATTCGTAAAAACTATTTTGACATAAAATTTGTTTTGGCATCCCAAATAATCATCATTCAGTTACTAAATACCTGCGAAACCCTGAAATGTGTGAAAATTCACACTTCACATAATTTTTTTTTTATTAAATACATATTTGTTTATATATTTTCCGCGCTGTATTTTTTTGAACTCTATTATTTTTCTATATGTGGGTCAAAAAGTCACAAGTATACCAAATTTCAACTTTCTATGTTCAGCCGTTTGGCTACAATTTCTACCGTACAGACAGACAGACACATGAGTGACGTTATAAGGGTTTTTTGGTGGTCATACCTACAAAACTCTAAAAGTAATATTTATATATTTATTAAATACATATTTGTTTAAATATATTTTGCTTTTTTGTACTCTCATTCAAGCATGCCAACTTTCTACTTTCTATGCTAGGGCGGACTTTGGACTAGGCAAGCTAGGCAACTGCCTAGAACCCGTATTTTTTTGGGGCCCGCAAGACGGTTTTATTATATATTTTTTCTAATATTTTATGATTTTTTTTAACTAGTAAGGCCGCAATGAGAACTTTGCCTAGGGCTTCGATTTTCCTTAGTCCGTCACTGTTTCTAAATGTAACATAGGCTATTCCAAACGTTTAGGCGGAACTAGATTTTGAAATTTAGTAATTTTTATCTATTAATTTGTTGATCCACGCATTAAGAGGTTTCATTTGGTATGCCACTCAAAATTTAAAAAAAAAATATATATTTTTTTTATTAAATACATATTTGCCGTTTGGCTACAATTTCTAACGTACAGACAAACATATGAGTGACGTTATAAGGGTTTTTTTGGTGGTCATACCTACAAAACCCTAAAAATGTAAAACTTTCTTAATCCGACCGTGCCAACTCTTCATGACCTACCTCCAGATTTGTATCCCGTTGTGTGCCCATTATTTCAATCAAAAGTCAGTTTTACTTATTTTGGAAAATTCTGTATATTGGAAAAGGACTAAATATTGTTAAAAAACTTGTGAAAAAAATATTGTTGCTGTCCTATATTCTACATTATGTAGCGATCAGCTTATCTATTGATTAAAAAACTAAGGGGCGTATGAACCTCATTTATGTAACTGTAACCAACTCGCGAATAAAATTATTAACATTAACGTGCGACCTACTTATTAATAAAATGATTTCTAGAAACAAAATACCAAGAATACACTCAGAAAGAAATCAACTAAGATATTTTCGCACACTAAACAATTTAGTTCCAGTTAGATCAACAAGTTTTCAAAGTTTTTGTAACAAGTGTGTTTCTTTCTATGACGTAATGATAGTGACGTATTATTTGGGGGAAATATTTGTTTGTCGTTAGATAAGAGGTGGGAAAAGTTTGCGAAATATGATAACACTAGATAAATAGATTTATGTTATTTGAATGAATTTACGAGAAAAATGTTTGTTCTATTGTTTTATTTAGAGCTGAACTAATAACGTTTTCCATGTAAAGAAAATTTAATTTAAAGTGACTTATAATTAAATTAAATAAAATAGAGCAATATGTTGAACAAAATCATCCGAAATTTCTCGGTTGAACATATTGTGATAAGGGAATAAAAATAAATACTCGGTTGGTAACACGAAAGCCTCAATTATAATGATACTAGGTCAACAATGACACTAGATTACCAGTCAACAATGACGGATTTATAATATAAAAATTTCAATTGTTTGTATGTGTATTTGGTTTTATTTTTTAACGTATCTTAATTTGTTCACTGGTCAGCGAATCACGGAACAGGATATCATCACCCGTTAGCCAATCACGGGAGAGGGTATAACCTGTCAGCCAATCAAGAGACAGCCAATCAAGAGAAACCCTAGGCATTTATGTATGTAATTATATTCGTAGATTCTTAGAGGAATAAATCTGCAAAATATTGTTCATATTGGTCAAAGGATATAAAAGTGTCTAAAATTTCATTTTTATGCCTACGAAATCCTAGATATTTCTATATATGATTATATTCGTAGATTATTAGAGAATAAATCTGCAAAATATTGTTCATATCGGTTAAAGGATATAGGCGTGTCTAGAGTTTCTCTTTTATACCTACGAAACCCTAAACATTACTATACATAGTTATATTCGAAGATTCTTAGAGAATAAATCTGCAAAATATTGTTCATATCGGTTAAAGGATACAGGCGTGTCTAGAGTTTCTCTTTTATGCCTACGAAACCCTAAACATATCTATATGTAATTTTATCCGCAGTTTCTTAGAGAATAAATCTGCATAATATTTTTCATATCGATCGTAGGATATAGGAATGTCTGGAGTGTCTTGTTTATGCCTACGAAACCCTAGATATTTCTGTAAGTAATTATATTTGTAGATTCTTAGAAAATAAATCTGCAAAATATTGTTCACATCACTCAAAAAATGTAGGAGTGCCTAGAGTTTCTTGTTTATGCCTACGAAATCCTAGACATTTCTATACGTTATTTTATCCGCAGATTCTTAGGAAATAAATCTGCAAAATATATTTCATATCGATCATATGATATAGGACTGTCTAGAATTTTTTGTTTATGCGTACGAAACCCTATACATATCTATACGTTATTTTATCCGCAGATTCTTAGAAAATAATACTGCAAAATATTTTTCATATCTATCATAGGATATAGGAGTGTCTAGAGTTTCTTGTTTATGCCTACGAAACCCTAGACATTTCTATATGTTATTTAATTCGCAGTTTCTTACAGAATGAATCTGCAAAATATTGTTCATATCGGTCAAATCATATAGTAGTATCTATAGTTTCTTTTTTATGCCTACGAAATCCTACACATTTCTATATGTAATTATATTCGTAGATTCTTAGGGAATAAATCTGCAAAATACCTGTTAATCAAGAGACCTCAAGAGTCCCCAGTTAGCCAATCTCGAGAACCTTAGGAAAAATGACGTCACAGTGTTACCCAGATCACAAACACATACTAGCTAATTATATATGTACGATGATATGTAATCATAGCATAAAAAATGCACTACTCTCTTTGTTATGGTTATTAGAAGCAGATATTCTGAAGGATGAAAACGTTCCATTCTTATGCATTATGTTATGGGTTTATTATAAACAAGGATTTATACAGTCACCGGTCTGTCTCTGTGTCTGCTCGTTAGAAATTCAGACCAAACGATTGGACGTACATAGTTTAAATTTGGCATACGTATACAACAGTACTTTGACCCACATATAAGAAAAATACTGGGACTTCAAAAACTACATCACGTGAATAATATAAATATGTGTGTATTAACCAAATAAAATATACTTCCTCTGTCCGAAAATATGGTGTACATTTTAATTTTTTTCTTGTCCGAAAATATGATATTCATTTACAATTTTAATTAATTAGAATTATTTTATTTATGAAATAATTACAACTATCTAGTAAAACAAAGAATAATACAAATAGTTTTAATTTAACAAGGACGTGGGTGTCTTCACCGTATGGAACATGATAATATTGTTTGTAATCGTACGATGAAGTTTTGCCTTATTAATGTGCGGAATCTTATAGGAATTGCCTCTTTTCATCATGTTAGCATGATTGCTTCTAGACAAGTTTGCAATGTAAGAAAAACATTATCAAGGGTTTGTATGTTTAATGCATTAAATGCATTTTCTACGCATTTTATCAGTTCGTCGATTGTATTCGTTGAAGCTGTATGTTGTAAGAATTGTGTATAATTGAAAAAGCCAAAATCCAATACTAATGCGGTTGCGATTTAAGTCGATTTGGAACATCTTATTTGTAATTCAACACAATTTTGATCAAAATTCGCCATTTTATTAGAACACCGAATGTCACTTTAATTTGTCTAAAATACGCGTATTTTTTCTGTGAATTACTTTTGACATATACAATTTGAGCTAATTTAGCAAACTACAATACAATACAATACAAAACTTTTTGCGCACCATTTGTTTATTAGTTGCCTAGCAACCACTTATTTAAAAATTAAAACAAAAAAGATCAAGATAATATTACTTTCGTTAATCTCGCATTTTTACCGACCGCCAACATATATAAAGCGGACCTTACACTATCAATAATAATGTCAGTATTAAAAAATAATGACAGTAATATTGACGACCTAATGCAAGTACTGATGGAATGATGGAGTGAACTGACGCGACTTAGATTTCTTGAAATACAGCCTTCAGTATCGTAGGTAGTGGGAGGAACTGTCAGTTTTACAGATAGCCATTCGCAGGGTATCAGTATTACTGTCAGTATTGATCTTCAGTTTTTAGTTTTTAGTTGTTGTTTGTCTCGTGTCAAGTTAGTAATAGTTAGTATCGTAATCAATGGATTTAATAGATGATTTTACTATACATGATGCTGTGGGGCTGATGATGAAATTGAAGTTGAAATGTCAGAATGTCTGCTGCTACAAACCTTTATTGAAACGTATGAGTCAATGCCACAGCTCCGGGATGCTCGTCGGCCTGACAACATGAACAAAGTGAAGCGGACTGAAGGACTTTTAAAATTGTTAGTAGTGTATAAAAAAATAAGGCCAAATGCAAAAAAGATGACGTTCGAAAAAAATTAAAAACTTGCGCTCTAATAATAGAGAAGAGTTGAAGAAAATCAAATCTTCTAAACGATCAGGAGCAAGTGCCGACGATGTTTATAGTCCAACATCCTGGTTATTTTATGTACTAAAATTTCATGGTTACACTGAACGTCCTCTTAACCATACTGAGCCACATAATTTAACACAGGTAGTTAGATGGGGTGCTACCAATTCTCAAGAGAGTTATAGGTGTCCCCATCCATCCGAAAGTAATTGTAGTAGTCATTTGGATCGATGAGAAGAATTTCTTTTAATAAATTAATATGAGTATATTCTGTACGTTTTTTAAGCCACTCCTTCATCCATCGTTTTCGACTTGCGAATCGCTTTGTACCAAAATACAATACTAAAGCCAAGCAGGTTTTTTGCTTATTACTCTTCATAATAATAATATTCACTTGTTTGATGTTCTCCACATAACTTTTAGTGAAATCTGACTAAAATATTGTCAGTAATACTGATAGTGTAAGGTAATTTTTTGGTAAAAATACTAGTAATGTCATTATTATTGACTCAGTATTACTGACATTATTATTGATAGTGTAAGGTCCCCTTAAGGGAGGTATTGTGATCATACCGATTTTGACATTTTGAGATTTCGATGGATCTCCACGAATTGAGGTCCCTACATAACGTTTTGACTATTTTTAGCATGATGTCTGTCTGTCCGTCTGCCTGCCTGCCTGTCTGTCTGTTTGCTGTCTGTCTGTCTGTCTGTCTGTCTATCTGTCTGTCTGTCCGTCAGTCTGTGAACACGTGCAGAGCAAAAAAACTGAAAATTGTCATCAATGGCACGAGTTGATCACCTTTTGGTAAAAATCGGTTAACTAGAAATGGGAGTTTACTCGTGTCGGTTTTAAGATGTTTATGAATATTTCACAACACAGAAATTTTTCGAAAACATTTATTTAACAAATGTTGGTATAAAAGCAATAACTAATAACTTTTATTTGAGACATTTTTTGATAAAGCAGCATAAATTAAACAAGTACTTTGTGATGGCGGTCGGTCCTGTGGTGGCCATAGCTGTTTTTTTTAAATTTGCAATGAAACGAAGATATTTACGAAAAAAAAAACATTTTTATGCACAGTTTTCAAGTCTTTTATTTTATTTTGTTGTATGTATGTATGCAGGCACATTATGAAATTGTCTACGTAATATAATATGTTATTGTCATTTACAATAATAACTACTCTGCTGCTAGAATGTATTTTATACAAATACTTTGTAATGGCGGGCGGTCCTGTGGTGGCCACCTGACTTTTTTGTTAATAATTTTGAGCAGATTAGCGGAATAAAAGTAGTTATTTTTTTACTTTGACGCATTTTTCTTAAAAAAAAAAAAAAATAGATTTTCGCCACTCTATAACCTAGAGGGGATGGTATAAAATTCTGAAAAAAAAATAATGCTCATGAGCGTAAACCGGAATAGTACAATATGAACTTAGATTAGATTATTTTTTCGAAAAATATTTTCAGGCGAAAAATATTTTAAAAAGCTTTTGTATCTTAATGCCAGTTTTACCAAAAATATTTCAGAGAGGATGAAACAAAAATTTAAAAAAAAAATAATATTAATTGCATGGTGTTGTGAACCGAAATAGTACAACCAATATTCTTTTCTTCGTTAAATAAATGAATTATCTTTTAAAATTTATTATGGGGTATAAATCAAAGCTCTTTAAGCGTAGATTAAAAAAAATATATATTTTTTCAGTGATCTTGGCGGATCACTGTCGTTTGGTTTCAGTATGACGTCTGCATATTTGAAGTGAGTACTTAATAAATCGTTAAGTTGAAGAACGCAAAAATAAAACAAAAAAAAGTATATGAACATGATTTGCCGAATTTTACATAATATCAGCCAACCTTGTCTAGATTAGATATAGGCTACATTATTGTTGAAATATATGCATGTACTTTAGACAAATAAATTTTCTCAAACAAGTGATAAAAATTACAATTCATGGTCTTAGCGTAAATTAATTTTGGTGAAAATTACTTAAAATTAAAAGATGCAGTTTCAATAGTAATATGTACCTAGTTCTTCACTCTGTTGCTATCTCTAATATTATAAATAACAGGCACAATAGAGATAAGTTGAAGGATGTATTATTCATTCAAAATATTAATTTCAAGAACGGAAGCTTTAATAAAACCGCATTTCTTTACGAACTAATTAAAAACATGATTCATGAAATATTAATGCAGGAATGAAAATATTTTCTAAAATTTTTAACTTCGTTTCACAAGTTCAGTTTCACGTTGCTTGGCCAGAAACATGTCTATTCGTGTCTCTCCCAAAAGATAAATTATCTAAACATACTGAAAATAACGAGATAAATTTTGACAACCTGAATGAATATAATTACAGTGGACCCTCGAACTTTGAACGGTTTGATGTTCGAACAACTTGAAACTCGAATAAAAACACAAGTCGAACAAAGAATAACGTAGATTTCAGATGAAAAAAAATGGTAATTTACTTTTCAGTGTACAGTAATATTCCTCCTACTATTATTATTGATTGAGTATTATAGAATGTTTTTTATACTGTTATAAATAATGTACTATTATAAATAAAAACATGCAGTTATTGATATTGTGTGGAATTCTGAAAAATGGCCTTGTCACGCTGGTTTTTGTCGAATTGTGATTCTGAGCGAAAGTTTACGTGCACATTAACGCTGAAAGTTGGAGTGACTTTGCGCCGTTTAGAAATAACGTGAACCTGAATTGCAGCGTTTAGAAATAACGTGGGCTACTGGAAAATGGAAAATGTGAAAGTAGCAGAACTTTGCTATGCGGATGACATGGTCATAATAGCAAGGAACGAGGACGAACTACAAAACAACCTGAACCAATACAATAAAGAATTGAAGAAAATAAATATGAAAATTAGCTCACAAAAAACGAAAACAATGGTAATAAGCAGGACAAAAATGCAACACAAGATAAAAATAGATGACAAAATAATAGAACAGGTAGGAAAATTCAAATACCTAGGCACAGTTTTCGCGGAAGATGGAAAAATGGATGAAGAAATTATGGAAAGAGTAGGCGCAGCAGGAAGAATGTTCAACAGCATCAAAGCACCGTTCTTAACTAAAAAAGAAATACCAACTAACATCAAGGTAGAGATCTTCAAAAAAGTGACAGTACCAATTTTGACATACGCCTCAGAATCCTGGACCACTACAAAGACGCATAGGTCTAAAATAAGAAGCTCCAAAAATGTCAGTTGAGGACGGAGTAGGTAAAAATTCAATACGAAGCTGGGGCAAAAATTCTAAAAATTACGTAAATTGGGGAGAGGGTAAAAATTAAGAAAATCACCTGGTGATGGGGAGGGGTTAAATAAAAAAAAAAAACCCGAAGAGGGACAGGGAAAAAAATCACTTGAGAATCGTATACAGAAATTCAAAAAATCACCTGGGGTAGGGGAAGCCGAGGCATAACGGGCTCCCGGGGTATAATGGGCTCCTCTCTTTTTGGTTGTTAAAGCATGCCGCCTTGTTTGGATGTATTCCAGTCATGTTCAGTACTTCGCTAGTGTCTTCGGAGAGTGGTCTCAGTCATACTGAGAGCTGGCGTTTACATTTTATAAATTGGTGAAACGTGTGTTTTGCTGTGTTGATATATTTTCCACATATATCCAGACGTTGATTGCTCCACTGCAGAGCATGTGGCAAGTGGGCACATTGTTCTTGCGCTGGAGAAGATGATAACGATGAGAAATGCACTCACGTGTTCTCAATCCGCGCCAGAATTTAGCTGATTGCCCATTATACCCCGCCCGTGCTCAATCTGCCCCGTCACCAGGGCAAAATGAGCACAAGGAAGCCTTTTTTGTATCGTCATAACTTTTATTTTTCTAAGTCTTTTTTACTGTATGTAATAATTAAACAATAAATCATCGTACGAATAAAAGTATTTCGAAATTTTTTACGACATTCCTTAAGATTTTATTAAAGATAATCCTTAAGGTGCCCGTTTGCCCCGGCTTCCCCTACGTAAAAGATCAAAATATCACCTGGTGATGGGTAGGGGCTAAATTCAAAATATCACTTAGGAACGGAGGAGGCATAAATTTAATGTAGGCCGTTTAATTTTTTTTTTTTCGTGTCTGATATGGCCTGCAGGTCTTATGCTGAATGCCACTGCAATAAAGAAATAAATATGTGACAACAAATATATAAATTAATACAATTATAAATTATATAAATAGAATTTATTTATATATTTTTTATATTAATCATAAATGTAGTATGGAATAACTGGATTGTAGATAAAATAATATAGTTACAGATTGAATTATCTCAATTGTCAGGAAATACTCTTATTTGGTCGCTAAATGTAACACGTGTACAAAGATCTACAGAACGTATTAATGATGGCGTGAATTAACAGTGGACAGGTCACTCTGAGATTTGACATTCGATCGTAACTATGGTGAGCGTTATTTATCATCAACGTAACTTAACGCCAGCTTTTAGAATTCCACTGATAAACTCGAAAGTCGAACAACTTGAAGTCCGATAGTATCATGGAACGAATTGTGTTCGAAGTTCCACTGTATTTGAAAGAAATTAAAGTGTAGTATGAGGATCAATTTCAGATCTCTATGTTCAATCATTTGGTCGTAATATCTATCGTACAATCATACAGACACATACGTGACAGTGTAAGCTTTTCTAGGTTATACCGTGCGATCATAATTTCTTGTCAGTTACATAACAGTAAACAGTGAGTTTAAAAATATCAAAACTGTGTTCTCTAATCCACAGCTGAAAATCCCAATTTAACAATGAACCAATCAGATTACTTCGTTGGTCCGAACTCACCCGAGAATCAACGAAAATATGTGTTCCTAACTTCATACCTGTTGTCAACTCATTGGCGTGTAGAGAAAAATAGTGTTCATTTAATAATCAATTCGTATAAGGTAATAAATATAGAATGTACGCCTATGTGTACATGTCCTTGGAAATAAGATTGATAACTAAATGTTTCTGTCAAGTGTTGCATAACGGACAAGATTTCTTGATCGCTCTGTACAATCTGTATAAGACATACATGCTTATAACTCATGATCAGGCATGTGCACAAATAATAAACAGGTTCAAACATGATAAGAATATCAAGACCTAATACGCCCTATAATAAAAATTGTTTAGTTAGTGTTTCGTCTTTCAGTAGTGCGGTTGTGTAATAATGAGTGCCATTTATGCAAAACGTTTTGAAGCGGTATTTTTACGTACCCACCTAAAAGGGTCAAAAATGTCATTTTCAAGTGTAGAAAAATATATGCACAAGTCAGTAGACTTTGTGAAGTATTGGGTGAAACGTTATAAAATTAATAAAAATGTTGACTATTTACCTAACCGTGGATTAAAAAAAGTAACTACTAAAAAACAAGATAAAGTGATTGTTTTTAAAAATAATCCTATGTTATCTTTAGGTAAATATCAGACAATTTTGTTTAAAAGAACATTAAGTTAAGTCTAATGACCATGAGAAGTCGTTTATTTGAAAATGGTATTAAATTCAGGAGCACCAAACAAAACCATTGTTATCGGTGAAACATGTCGAAAAACGACTCGCTTGGGCCGAAGAAAATTTAGACCGCGATTGGAGTGATGTGGATTTCTCTAATGAATCTAGTTTTTACATGAAATATAAGTTTAGAACAATAAACTTTCAAAATTTGGATCAGCTAACTCGTCAAATACGGCATATATGGTGATCACTGCCAAAGTATGCCGAAAAGCTGGTAGAAAGTGTACCGAAAAGGTGCCAAGCAATAATTGATAATAATGGAGATTGGACCAATTATTATATAGTAGCGTAATAATATTTACAGTAAATTTTTAAATTATTTTTAGTTTTGCCTTTTCTCTTATAGTTCGCTAAAAATCAACAAGGTCGTCTTATTATACAGACTGTATCTACGAAATCTTAAAAATCGTTATTAAATGGAATCAGATACATTGATGTATGTTTTGCAGCATTATGGGCAACAGGAATTATTCAAAATTCTTATAGTTAGAGCAGATAGCTAGAGACATGATCCGAAGTCAAGATGTTAGTTAAAAAATTAAGTTAACAACTTTTTTCTTTTTTTGTGTTATAAATTTTACATTGAAGTTGCTAATATTATACACCAGATAATTTTATCGTAAGTTTAGTTGAGTCCAAGCCTCAACTAAATTTATTTATGAATAACTTTAAAAACAATATATATTTTTAATATTTAACACATGTTTGGTAAACATGTCTAAGCTATTTAGTACGGCGAGAGGATTTTGTCCCTACCTTAATACAACTTGCGTCAGAGGAGTTATTAAATTAGTCAATTCAGTTACTTATGTTACCTGTAAGTATTCAAATCAATTGTGTTCGTCAGGCGTCAGGTTTTTACTAAATCTCTATGATATAATTATAGTTATATAGATATAATTAGAATTTGAGAAGCAGATGATTATTAATTATTAGTTCTATTAAAATTCTATCATGAGGTCCAGTTTTAAAAATGTGTCTGAGGTGTCTTAAAAATGTGTCTTAAAACCTGCTTCTGAGGTTGACTACGACCTCAAACATATAGCAAACAAATAACTTTCGAGTTTGCCAAACAAAAGGAAATCTAGGAAGAAATCCAAATTTGCAAATAGAACTAGATTAACCATGTTTTGCGTAATAAACAAGGTGATATATCCAGATTCTCGATAGAGTAGTATATTAAAAGCAATAAGGAAAGAGGACGTTCACAAATAAACAGAATCGGAACCATTCTTCAAGAATTTTAGGAAGCTTTCAAATTATGTCGCCTAATTAAAACACTAGCAGAAAACACAGTGGACCATCAATGCTAATAGTGATCAAACCTATCACTTTCTATTAAGGTCTGCAGGGATCTGTCGAACGAAAAATTTTTACTGTTTAGGTAGTATAACAGTGGCGGCGCTAGCTCTTAAAATCTGGAGGCGCCAGGAAGTATTTCAGTAAAATATGGGGGGACAGGGAATAGTTTTTCATATCGTTATTAATGGACAGGTGAAACAAGCCTTAATTGTTCAACGCGTTTTGAAATTACGATTTTTTTTAATGGTATAATTTACATTATTTGTGAAAATTGTGAATTAAAAGCACAACTCAAAAACTGTTTGACAAGTATCTATACTGCTGAAGCCTACAGCATATTGAAAGCTAGTGAAGAGGTTAAAAATTCCACCTACACACACCATATCATGGAAACCGATTCCCTTAACGTGCTGATACTCTCCAGCAAGCAAATCTACTCTACTGACCCCCGCATCCAACCAATACAAGAAAATTTGCATGGGGCAATATCAAGAGGCGCGAAGGTCACCATTCTCTGGATACCTTCACACGTTGGCATTCTGGGCAATGAAGAGGTGGACCATGCAGCCAAGGAAGCAACCAACGTCAACATCTCCGACATACCTATCCCAACAGATGACCTCATAATCACATAAAGAGAGAAGTTAAAAAAAGCTGGAACAACCATTGGCAAGCGTCAAACAATAATTTAAACAGGATTAAGTCAGAAACCGGTCCTTGGAATTATTCTAAAAATCGAAAAGACCAAATCATTCTCACCAGACTGCGAATTGGACACTCCCTGATAACCCACAAACATCTCTTCGAACACCAAGATCCCCCAACATGCGATACTTGCCACACCCCTCTCACAACAGAACATATAATTGTTCAATGCAAGAAATATGATAAACAGAGGGAAAAAACAAGATACCAAATGCAATTCAAAATGCCCTGGCCAATAACTCTGAAGCCATCAACAATGTTCTGACATTCTTAAGAGACATCCATTCATATAATAAAATATAAATGTTAACAATATTAGCAATGTATATAATGTATGTATATAATAATGCTACCTTAATGTAAACACAAAACATAATGTATCCGGTGCCAATAGCCCTATCTGCTGAGGCGCATGTAATTTTTCTTTAAATAAATAAAAAAATAAATAAAAAAACTGTTTGAGACAGCGACCTCCGGTTATAATTTTTGGATTCTCCGTAGTTTATTTAATCTAGAAAAAATTTGGGGTTTTAATCATTTAACGCGTTGTTTAACGGTATAATTTACATTATTTGTGAAAATTGTGAATTGAAAAAAGCAGAACTCATAAACAGTTAGAGATAGCGATCTGCGGTTGAAATTTTTGGATTCTCCGGAATTGATTTAGTCTGTAAATAATTTGGGGCTTTAATCGTTTAATGCATTTTGAGATTATGACAAATATTTTCAATTAAATAATTTACACATATAACAATTAGAGAAAATGACCTGAGGTTAGAATTTTTGAATTCCTCGTAGTTTATTTAGACTAGAAAAAATTTGAGGCTTAATTCGTTTTGCGTATTTTAAAATTATGACAAATTTTAATATGGCGTGATTTATAGAAATTTTCATCTTCGCATGGACGTATTTGAAAAACGAAATGCGATAAAGACCTGCGATTGAAATTTTTAAAATCTTAAGGTCCTTATTGACTTGTAAACGTATTTTGAAACAAACAAAAATTTTTCGAACATTTAATTTTTGTAAATTTTTTTTAAATTTTTATAAATCCAAAAAACTATAAAATTGTTAGGGATAGAAATCTGTTAAAATTTTTATAATCCACTTGTTTTTTTAGTCTAAAATTATTTAGTCTAAAAAAAAAAAAATTGAGCTTGAATAAACCGATTATTAAGTTTTGTATGGGCAGTAATCCAAAATCCTTGAAAATGGCAAAACATTGAATAAATCGTAAGGGATAAGACATTAAAAAAATCGTGAATTTTAAGCAAAACTTTTTTGTCTCCGATTTTATTGAAAATTGGTATAAATATGTATTTTTTGTTATAAATCAACAAAATTTGGTCCATTTTGAAGTTTGGGCAAAAATTTTGAAATTACTGGCGAATAACTGACCCAAATCGGCTCTAAATCAAAAACTAGGAAAGCATGAATTTTTAAAATATTTTTTTCATTATCCTCACCTTAAAATTCGCTTAAAATAATATTTTGCCTAAAATTAGTGTCGAAAAATTTTTGACCAAAATTTTAGTAGAAAAAAAAATCAGTTTTGTGCGGAAATTGGTATACCTATATATTTTTTAGATCACAAATATATGGTCACTTTTGAATTAAGGTCTAAAATTTTGACATTTGCAGAAAAAAATTAAAAAAAAAAACAATAAGGTTCAGAGCCGAAATGTTAGCCTGCCTCCTTTTTTTAACAATCCTTATTAACTAATGAGTTGTCGTGGCTCCGTGGTAAGACAATTGTCTACGGAGCACAAGGAAGCGGGTTCGATACCTCCCACCTCCTTCGGATTTTTATCTTCCGATATTGTGCAGACAGCTCTGGGGTCGACTCAGCCTCAAGTATTTAATACAGGGATAATAGGACCGGTCGAATTGTCACGTAGCTTTCATATCTATGACTGGCGGTTTAGAAACAGAGAATTTACCTTCTCTGCCCTTTATACGCCTATACAGGCGTTGGGAACCTATTATTTATTTATTATTTATTTTATAAACTAATACTTACTTCTTATCTATATCAGCAATTCCCAAAGGGTGCGCCGCGGAAATATCCCAATATTTTTCCATTTGCGTTAGTTAGACCAATGTTTTAACTTGGGGCGCTGCAGAATAATCCTGATACAGTAAGGGCGCTGAGAACCGAAAGTTTGGGAACCACTGATATAGAGAATTAACCACTTTTTGACGTTAGAAGTTTATTGGTAGTTCTCTGTGAGATTCGCCTAAACATGATTCAACTTTCTACCTGTATTTGATAACCGCTGCTAGCCAGATTTGACCACTTTTTTAGGTCGACTACTACCGCAAATAGTGGCCTGTGAGAAAAAACTGTTATACACAATATTAAATCTGATATATTAATTTAAATTATATTTGTTGAACATGTAAATTCATTTATGGGGATTATAAGTTTGTTTTTTCCTCTAGGATACAATTTTCTGGTAGAGAGAATTATAGTCAGCGCTATGGCCAATGTCGATGAATCTGCAGACAATCCTTTTGAGGTGTGATATGTGTGTAATTGTGAGTTTTTGTAAGCTTTGTCAAGCTCTAATAGCAATTAATGCTGTGTGTTTAAAATTTTAATTAATCGAGTCAATGCAGTGTAATTGAATATTCTGTACTCGAATTTCTCGAAGCTACGAACACTTTATTTAAAAGTTATTTACACATTAATCAGATTTGTTCAAATATATCTCAGTTGCATTTTAAATTTTTAGAGTTTCTATCATACATGCTTTTTACAGTAAATATTAACTGGGTTTACTCGGACTTACTGCAGTTTATTTATTTTTTGTTTGTTTGTGGATTTTATTTTATTGTGTGTTTAATATGTCGTCCTTTTAGCTTGTTACATACCGTCTCAGCCATTGGACACCTTGCCGACTCCGCACCCAACATTATCATATAAAAAGATCACGTTTTGCAATGTAACAGATTAGAATGAATTTAGAATCTTAGAAAACATGTTAGAGATAAGTTTAGTTGTAGTTTTTCTATTCAACTTCAATGTAATAAAATAAAGATTGTTTTTTAAAAACTTATCTCCGTGGATCGATCACTTAATTAGCTATATGTGTGTGACCAGACATACGTACATACATATAATACACAAACATTTGTCCAAGTATTTTTAAAAATATGCTATGAAAATTATAAGAAATACTCATTCCAAAATAGTGTTTAAATTATTTTCTAATACACAGGTGAGTCTGGAGCACCAAACTCCGAGAATGTTGTACTACACATATGTTTACGATTAAAAAACCAAAATGTTGTAATCCGATGTTTATTTGTTTTCGTATTATAGCGTCTCAAAAGTTTCCTCCCGACTTACCTGTTTATTTTTAGATATTTGTTTAAAAGTTCTATGATTTTTTTAATAAATAATAGGTTCCCACACTATATAAAGGCCACGTGGTCAGTGTTATGTTTTCGAATCTCATCCCAGTACTAGCTGTCCCGCCCGCCTTCTCGGGGACAATTCGTTATTGCTGACCTACATTTTTTTTGGAACTTACAACATACCTACACGTAATTAGGTGCCGGGATAGAAGACAATACTATAAACGTGTGAAATGTTTTTAGTTTCTAGTAAATGGTGGTGCTAGAACTAATACCATATATTAGGCTGGAAGGAAAGATCTGTCGTATTTAAATAAAAATATTTTAAGATATTTAAAAAAGTAAATATATAATATTATTCAATGATATAATTTCCATTATTTGTAATAACTTGTTATTACATGGAACTTTCAAACTTACTCAATAATGGTACATTTGAAGTGATGTGAGTAGTCCTCCCTTAGATGAGGGTGGATAATAAAAAACTGTCATATTATTATAGAATATTTTTTTATTTGTTTTTAAAATATTCTATAATAATATGACAGTTTTTTATTATCCACCCTCATCTAAGGGAGGACTACTCACATCACTTCAAAGGACCAGTATTGAGTAAGTTTTATATTTAATTAAGACACAAGGGACTAATTTATTGTATAATTCCTAATTTGTATCATTTCTGTGTTTCAAATTATTTAGTGTAACTGAAGAAGATAATACAAGTTTATCGAAACTAGTTTTACGTCAATACGGAGTAATTTTTTCTTCCTGACCTATTATCCCGGAATCTAATAAACTACATATTCATACTTCTGAGGTCGACAACATATACTTATATATCAAATTACACCTACTTGTCTTGGTTGAAAACTGTTTTTAGGAAATATACAAGTGTCTACAAAAATGGAAATCGCAATACAAATGAAACATTTTAAAAATAATTTTATAACTTTATTAAAATAACGTTACAAAATAACTTTTTATGAATCGTTAGAGATTATTATAACGTTATAAAAATATCGTTACGTTATTGTATTAGAAATTGTATTTGAATCGTTATTATAACGCTATCGGGTATCGTTACGTTACGTTATCCGTTCCTGATATAAATCGTGTACCAACCTTGCCGCTGACGAAACCTATTTTGTCGCTGATAAATTAAAGAATATGCGTGCAATATGAACGGAAAACATAGATTCCGTTTTACCCGCGTGCACAAATTTCATGATAACTTTGGAACTACTGTACTTATTTTAATAAAACGGCTTAAAATTTGACCAGATTATGTATCTACATAGAAAAAAACACTTTGGGTCAACGGTTCTTTGCAAAGTTTTCGAGTAATGCGTTAAATATAAATCGAAATGAAGGATTTTGAACTGCCCGAATTATGATATTTTGTACTTTATGTTTGATTTGCAATATAATTTATGTGTTGAAGACTTGTAGGTCATTTTGAAGATGGAAATCCCACATATATTTATCTTGCGAATTATTATTTTTTTAGTGTAGTATCAAAGCTATTTATAAGGGGATTAATGGGTGTAAATAATTCAAAAAAACTTTATTTTGACGCGATTTTTGTAAAAAAATATGCTAATAGTGTCCTTCACCCTATAACCTAGAAAGATTGCTCGATATTGAAAGACAAACAAAATGATTTTCCGAAATGGTTGATTTCTTAAGCTAAAAATGTGCTAAAAATATTGTTCCCTGTTTGCCGCTTTTACTTACTATATGAGGAGGCACAATGCAAAACCGAATTTTAACATTTTTTTTTCTTTCAAAATCGAGATATCACGTGATTATAATTTCTTACCTTGAAAGCTATTCAGAAAACAGAAAAAATATGAACAATATCAACGATATCACTTTATAATGTCGCATCGAATTGTGCAAGATAAAACAGAACCAACTTTATTCACAAGCGAGTCTGGTGCAAAATCAACTCTTTCCATTTCAGCCAATGACTTCACTCCATTAATTTCTCTATTTGCGCAGGTTACAAACACATGTAGATAAATACAAGTTGACAATAACAAGTCATAACAAGTTCATAACTGCTGTTTTTACGTTTAGTTTTGTTATTTTTTTTATGTGTTTTTGTGTGCTTTTATTACATTGTTCTTAAGAAATGAGATTGGAAGCGATTTGGTGCAAAACCAACTTTATCCAGTCAAATCTCAGCAAAACCTACTTTATACAGACAAATGTCAGCAAAACCAACTTATTCCAAACAAAAAAGTGAATTATCTCACAAACTATTAAATTTTCGATGTGGGTGACTTATTTTATTTTAATCGTATTACCTTAAACAGTAGATTTACTAAAAGAAAATAATTGTAGTGATAAAACTTAACTCGTAAAACGTTTTTTTTTATTTTTGAATACCCAAAGTTTTTATGACTGTGATAAAGCTGGTTTTGTTTTGTACCTCCTCATATAATTTCTACGAAAACCTTAAATTCACATTTTACATTAAAGTTTCTGTGTATTGGTCCTTAAATTGGTTGATTATTATGATTGCTAAGGTTAATAGTATTCACCCGGATCTGACTGTATTCAAAGTTCCGAAATAGAATTTTGCTATACAGCAGGATAGTAGATTTCTTAGTTCAATATTTGTTTTATTTCTTAGAATATTCAATTTATTTTAAACTTCTTACACAGAAAAAATGTACAAAAAGGATATATCGTAAAATTTACAGTTTAAAATTGGCAATTTCCCTGAAATCAAATTGAAAACGTAAGTTTGATATTACAGTTGACTAAACTTTCGAAAATCTACACACGAAAAGTTAAATGGTTAAAAAATAAATACAATCATTTGTTGGCTCAAGTTTTTTGTTCGTTACTGCTTGAATTCTTCGAACATGGCGCATAAATGGATGTAAAATAAAGCAGTGGTTCTCAAGAAGCGTAAGGTAGGGTGCGGATGATTGTTGGGTCTTGAATACTTATTGCAAAAGGGATTCCAAAGTCTTGGTATTGTCCAAAAGACGAATCAACGTAGGTACTGCTACAAGATATCCTGAACCGAATTACCATTGCTGGCTATTTTTGTTTGTAGCAAAATATGTTAGGTTATGTTCAGTACCGGATCAAGCTCACAAGGGACCTCTGGCTGAAAATTTTAGCTGGGCCCTTGCATCAAGATAATTTTTGTTTATTAGAAATCATGTTCTGGTCATATATACATAATTGGTACGTGAATATAATTTGATGGTATACATAGGCTTAAAATACGAGGCATATCCACAAAGTAAGAGTACTCAATTTTTAAAAACTCAAAAAATTAGTTTAATTGAAAAACAAAAATACAGAAATATGTTAGGTATAGGGGAAAAATTTTAAGATCGTAACGCCACGCGGATTTTTTTGAAACCATTCTAAATCAGATACCACTTGACATTTACTAGTAAATAATAGCGAAAAGTGTATCAAAAAACGACAAAAAATAAATAATTGTTTGGGATTTTCTGATTTTGTGAAGTGACATTACTTGTAAACATCTAAAATACTACATTTTGTGATCTGGTTTTAAGTTATGGCGGTTTTCCATTGTCGATTATTTTAACTATATTGGGGGAAATAATAATTCCCGTGTTGTTTACCAAGGGGTAGAAATCTACAATGCTGGGCATATAATATTGTGTGGAGTCACTGAAAAAAACAGAGAGTTCATAAAGATTTATGCATTATGCCTACAAACTTGTGCATTACAAACCCACACACAATAACAGGAATTTTTAAGATATGCGATAATAAATACAAAATTGAAAATAGTTTTTGTAGTCACTATCATTAAAATGTAATGAGCAAACTTTAAAATAAGGGCTCACTTTTTTTCCAATTTTTAAATTGTTTATCTAAACATCGCGTCGATTCCTAACCTCTTACTTTCCCAATTTTGTTTCGAACCGTACGGTGTCTGATATTAGTGGAAACAAATGAAACGATATTTCCGGGTTTCTTCTTTGCAATGAATTGCACATAGGCACACAACAATATGTATTATACATTTTTCAATGATTATAATAAAACTTTAAAAACAAACTTCATACAAAACCCAATACACAAAACGAAATGTTATCTGATGTACACAAGTTCATGAAACGCTCACCAGATGGTAGGGTGCTTAGCTGCAAATCCCTATAGGTTACACTATTTTTCGACGTAGTCGCCTTCCCGATCGATGCACGTCGTGAGTCGAGGTATTAGTTTTTTTTATACCTGTGTCGAAAAATCTCCCGCCAGCTGCCTTGTCCATTCTTTGACGGTATGCCAGAACTCGTCATCGCTGGAAAACCATTTTCCGTCCATAGACTCTTTGAAATTGTTTACACCAGTGTTTCCCAAAGTGGGTTCCGTGGAACCCTGGGGTTCCACGAAATAATTTTGGGATTCCGCGAGATAAGTTGTGATATAATATTAAAATAAGATTAGCTGCAATATTTTCATAGAAACGCATTAAACTATTAATGTAAGGCGTTACGCGTACATTTTTAATAAATCTGTCAAATTCAGTCAAAATTTCTTGCCAAAGGCATTGTTATTTACTATTCGTTAAAACACAAGTTCATGTTAGCATAGGGTAGGGTGACCATCCGTCCCGGTGTCCCGAAAAATGTTCTCGGGACGGCCGATGGTCCCGGTTTTTGAGGTGAGGACCTTTTTTGTTTTTGCTCTTCACTTTAAATTTGGAGAGGTGAGGACCTTTTTTTTTTTTTGCTCTTCACTTTGAATTTCGGAGGTGAGGACCTTTTTTTTGCTCTTCACTTGGATCTGGGAGGAAACAAAGACCTTTTTTTCCCCCTGTGTCCCGGTTTCCCTTCACTGAAATCGCAAACTGGTCACCCTAGCATAGGGTGACCATTTTCTTAAGAAGGCAATGCGGGACGGAGCAAAAAAAAAAAGTCGTCATCTCTCAAATCCAAGTGAAGAGCAAAAAAAAAGGTCATCACCTCCCAAAACCAAGTGAAGAGCAAAAAAAGAGGTCCTCATCTCCCAAAATCCAAGTGAAGAGCAAAAAAAAGAAAGGTCTTCACCTCCCAAATCCAAGTAAAGAGCAAAAAAAAGGTCCTCACCTCCCAAATCCAAATGCGGGACAAAATGTTAAAATGCGTGACTTTTGCGGGACGCATCTTAATGCGGGACAAAATGTTAAAATGCGGGACGAATGGTCACCTATGTTAGCATCGGTTCAAGGTCACGGAATTTGTATTGGAAACGCTATGTACGCGAAAATCACTCAGATGTCAACGCTAATATCTGTCTAGAATACTACCACTAATCTAATTTATAACTGCTTTAGGTATGACAAGGGTTCCATGATCAGTAAAAAACTGTCTAAGGGTTCCAAAGGAAAAAAAGTTTGGGAAACCCTGGATTACACCAACGAAACAATGTGCTCCGATTTGGACAATTCTCAGAAAAAATAGTAAACATCTGAGATACACCCTTCCACAGACAAACCACGTTTGAAATTGTACAAAATTATTGCACGTTTATCTCGTCGCGTTTACTCACTCATAATGATAAGTTTACGCTTACACTGCAAACAATAGACTCACTACATAAAATTTATTTATAAGTGTATTTATTATGTTTTGAATAACCTATTTAATGCTGCAAGAATAAACTTGCTATATTTATTTATACAATAGTATCTGAGAACTTTCCTAACGCCCTACGTATAATACACAACGCACTAAACACAATAAACACAACAAAACATAAAAGACATTTTAGAACAACACACCTATCTTCATAATATATTTGAATACACGAAGCATAAATTATAAAAAGATTATAAAACAAAACTGACAAAGGAAAATATAAATAATATATGTTAATAAAATATTAATATGGTTGCTCTATTTAAATTAAAAATAAAACAATTTTCAAAAAATATAATTTTATGTTCTACTCAATATCCGAAAGGAAAAGTATGAAAAATGTGTACACTTTTAAAAACATCCTGCGTTGAATTTAAGGTTTTTCCACAATAATTATTTATTATTTTTATTTTTTAGTGCGCAGTAGATAAATATACATATATTTTGCTCTGATATCCTTCAAATATTATTTAGGTATATTTATTTTTGAGCAGCAGCGTACCCAGGATTTTTGTTTGGAGGGGGCCTGGAAGACAGAATTATTTAAAATATAAATGTTCTCACAAAAATCCTTACCTCCAAAATCCAAGTGATGCAGAAAAAAAAGGTCCTAACCTCCCAAATTACAAGTGAAAAAAAAAAAAGGTCTTCACCTTTAAAATACAAATAATGCCAAACAACAAAAGGCCCTCACCTACTTTCTTGAGGGGGGGCATCGCCCTTGGATGTAAACAATTACACATCAAAAGTGTTGGGTGATAAAAATCACATTCATGCGGTAACCCCAAAACAATCGTGCATGCATTCATGATAGCTCCGCAGGACATAAGAGAAAGGCTACAAGGCGTGCTTTTCTCCCTGAATAGTGGTCATAGTAAATAAATAATTAAGAATTGCCTTTATCATAAAAAATTCTCCATATTTTACCTTGTTTTATATTGAAGTAATAAAAAAAGTTTACTGTTAGTAAAATTAAGAGATACACTTTACTGAAGTTATTTATCTAAAAATATTATCCATGATAGTTTATTTTGAGAATTACAAAAAAACTAGAAGTGATGGAGAAAAACTAAAACTTGATATAAAATCAGGATTCGCCATTCTTTCTAAATCATCCTTTAAAATGAAAAACGGTTTTTTTTTTCGCAGCCCTATGTAATTTTCTCCATCCTGTTTTTTTCTTACCTTCAGCTTGCTGTTCGTTTAATATTTTTTCAATTAAACGGCGGGTTGTCCCAAATAAGCTACACATTGGCCTATTAAGTGGCTATTTGGTTCAAATAAGCGGCGATCTGGCCATTATAATCCGATCATATTGGGAGTAAATATTGAGTTTCACAATTTGCGCATTTACTTTTTTTTTATAACTTAAAACTAGAGGGTAAACTGATAGAACAATTAGACAAATTCAAATACCTGGGAATTACCTTCTCAGAAGATGGAAAGTTAGAGGTAGAAATAACGGAGCAAGTAGGTAAAGCTGGTTCGTTAGTTACTTAAAATTTTTGGCGCACAGCAACTTTTTATTTTGCGCTTAACACAGCCCTTCTAAATAACTAAGGTATATATTAAAATCAATAAATGAAGCAATAAATAAACAAATAAGATCTTATACATACTAATTAAATTAAACTTGCACGGACAAACAAAAATAAATAAGATAAAAAGTCTGTTCGAAAAATTTAACAGAGGGGTCAATTACCATCGAATATCATAGTCTAATTTAAAACATAAAACAGTAAGTTCGATTCTCTCAGGAAAAGTATCAGCCTATTCATGAGTACTCTGTAGTCACCTTAAACAAATGACAGGTCATAGCACAGGCCTAACCTCTCCCTGACATCCTCGAACTGTACACACTGTGTTAAAATGTGTAACACAGACAAATCTGTGTTACACGTCTCACATATATATAAATAGCTAGCAGACCGTTTAACAGTAGACATACTTCCTTAATAAAAGAGAAATATCGAAAGAAACGAGGATACAAATCTTCAAAAAAGTAGCGGTACAGATATTAACATACGGCCGCGGTGTCATGGACTACCATGGAAACAATGCGAGGTAGAGTAAGAAACACTGAAATGAGATTCCTGCGAAAATTTGAAGCGCAAACCAAATTTGACCGAATCTGGAACTCGACTCTGGGCATGAAAACTTCCACAGTTTTCGTATTATGGAGCAAAGCATTGAAAAAAGACAGCTACGATGGTATGGATTTATAAATAGGATGAACAATGACAGAGAAACAAGAGAGTCATGGAAGCGAGAACATCCAGGAGAAATCGCAGAGGAAAGCCAAGAAAAGCATGGGGCGAAGAACTGAAGAATGCTGTTGAAAAAAGAGGAAAGATTGGAAGAACGCTAAAGCCTTTACGAAGGAGAGAAATAAATGGAAAGAGTTATGGAAAAAATCACCAACTTGACACCTAACGGTAACAAAGGCTATTTAAGAAGAACTGAAGATTTTTCAATTTTTTTTTTCCAGGCCTCGTAATCGTAGGTACGAGAGCTTCTGCTCTAAATAAACAAACTCCGTAGTGTTTGGGAAACCCAAAATCCTGGAAACTGATAAATTTTACATATAATAGAATACTTTCCGTAATTTTTTATGAGAAAGAAAATCATATCAATCGTCCCTGACCACATCTCTGAATGTAGTGGTCAGCATTTACATTTCCGTGAATAACTTCAGTTTCTGCAAAAAATAAAAATTTCAAAGAAATTATATTGATTCACATGTGCAAACTATACACCAATCCACAAAAAAAACCTTGTCGTTCCGTATAGTATGAAACATTTTTCAATGAATCATCCATCGCTACGTTTCAATATTTACATAATAATTTTAAAATACCAGACATAGTTAAATATAATAATAATTTTAGAAGATAAACCAACTAGTATTGACCTTATTTTTAGAATTTTTGATAAGTTCAAGGCTCAAGAAAGTTTAAATCTATGTGTAGCGAAAACTTGGTCTTATATATTTTAATAAAATCGTTTTAAGAATTGGAGGTATTATCTATCGCTACTTTAAATTTCAAGAGATTACATGGAGATTTGAAGGTTATTCATAACAATTATTTATTTTTTTTTTTTTTCAATTTTCATCGTAACTTATCCATATTTGGTATTGTTAATGATCTGTGGCTACTTTTACTCACTCCTCCTACTTCTCTTTTTTGGGTTCATGAATTTCATAGATTTTGTATGTTCTCAGATATCATTCAGTTTTGATGACTATTCTTCAAGGTGTAAATACTAAATTGCATTAAAATATCATTCTAGGAGTCTATTGCCTAGACTAGATTTTGTTGTTTGGCCCCTCTTTCTATCGTACAGACAGACACAAGAGTGGCAGTATAAAAGTTTCTTGGTTATTACCTACGAATCCCTAATAAATATAAAGTTTGATTTTTGATGGAATATTTAAATTGAACGGAAATTTGTTTTCTTTTAAGAAGTTCTTTTATGAGTTTGAGTTTGATGGGCTACAAATTGAAAGGTATCACATAAAACATGAAATTCGGGTAACTCGATCTGTCTGGATAAAAGATATATTACATCTTTATCTAATACACTTATATTTCCAATACAGTTGGTATCTCTTACTTTCACATACATTACACATATCACCTAAGTAAAAAAACTATTTAGTCATACAATTTTATAATGGCGAATTTTATCAGATGGGCTCGAATTATATATTACAGTAACCACAATAGCTATTTGTGTATTAAAAAGAAGTATTTTAATGCGATTATACTCATAAATGTGCCCAAAAATATAGTCATTTACTACAGTAATACCCCTCTACTCGATGTTAATTCGTTCTGAAAAAGTGTCGAGTAGCGATTACGTCGAGTGCGAGTCGAATTTCTCCATAAGAAATAAAGGGAATCATATGTACATTTATACATATACATATAAGGAAATACATATATGTATATGTTTTCCTTTTGTCGTCAAGATATCTAGGTGCGAACTGCTGGCCATGCGTTCATTTTGCTTTGTTTACCAAAATATGTATCACGTGATCGGTACTCGATCACGCGTCGGATAGCGATGCTTCCGTCGAGTCTCACTTTCGACATTTACGTCGAGTGGCGAAAACGTAAGAGGCAGTCGAGTAACGGGGTATTACTCTACTTAAAAAACATTGAAATTTGTGAAGATTCGCACACACATCTTTTGTTATAAATATAGCAATGCTAAAATTTAAAACCAGTATTTAAAAGTATACATTCAATCCTTTATGAAATGCTTTTTTCAAAAAAAATTAGCATAATTTATCTCAATAGCAAAAGATTATTTTCATTTCTAACAAAATATTTTTAAATAATAATTAATTTTTGAAGGCCAGTTGCTTTTCCTCCCAAGTATTTTATGCATGCTACATAAAACCTTGTGTAAAATTTGTTAAATTCACCTTGTACTTGACCTTGAGGAAAACCGGAAAGAGTATAATTGTTTTAAATGGCTCTAAATTAAACAGAGTGCAAATGACTTTCTTTGTACTGTTTAATGCACATCTGGATATATAAACAGACGAACAACCGTTTTATGGAATGTGTCATGTGTTAGTAAACATTTGTCTGAATCATACTCAGTTTATGGAGTTACTCTGAACAAAAACGTTAACTGAAAAAGTCATATGTTAAAAATAAAACTTCAAGGTTAGAATATGCCCTATCTAGAACTGGATCTACGCATAGGCAAACCTAAAGTCCCTAGATAAAGAAAGTACTTCAAATAATTGTAGTAAAATTTATGCCTCAGTATTTGATTGGAAACACCGGTTCCCTCTTCGATAGCAAATGTTATCAGGTCGTCAAAGAAGAAATTTGTAGTTAATAATATTGCCAACTTTAACAGCTTATTATTTGACATTGGCTTAATATTTTACCGTTCTGTTTTTTTTTGTTGGAAAGTGATACATCTCGCCTGTTTAAAGAAATCATTGTATGCTATAAAAAATATCAAAAACTTTTTTTTAAATTAATTTTGTTCAAAATGAAACGGTCGGAAATTCGCACTATTATGAAGTATGAGTTCTTACGTGGATCTACGGTATCGCAGACCGCGCGAGACATTAATAGTGTATTTAGCTCTAGTGTTACTAGGCAGCAGACAATATCAGTATTTATTGGTTCGCCAAATTTCGTACAGGTAACTTAAATACCAAAAAAAAAAAAAAAACTTGACTCATCGATCATAGCAGAAATATACTGCAACCATCTGGCCGAAATTATGCAAAAACTCAAAGAAAAACAGCCTAGATTGGTCATCAGATCGACATCTCTATACACTTTTGCCATTTAAGCGGCAGGTTGTTCAGGCCGGTAGTATAAAACCCTGGCGGACGAGAGTCAATGAATTCTGGAAGGCCAGTTTTACAGCATTGTCGGAATTAAACTGTTTTCCTATTAAAAAGTTGTCCAAATTGCGGAAGAAGTGGTAGTCAGTGGATGCTAGGTCTGGTGAGTATGGAGGATGATGAAGAAGTTCCAACTCCAATTCCTGTAGTTATGCCACAGTCATTTGTGCAGTGTGTGGTTTAGCGTTATCATGCAATAAGATAGGAGTCGATCTGTTGACCAATCTACGCTGTTTTTCTTTAAGTTTTTGAATCATTTCGTCCAGTTGGTTTCAGTATATTTCTGCTGTGATGAGCAATTTTTTTTGTTTTTTTGTTTTTATGTTACCTGTACGAAATTTGGCGAACCAAATTGATGTTGTCTGGTGCATAGTAACACTAGAGCCAAATACACTATTAATGTATCGCGCGGTCTGCGATACCGTAGATCCACGTAAGAACTCATACTTCATAATAGTGCGAATTTCCGACAGTTTCATTTTGAACAAAATTAATTTAAAAAAAAAGTTTTTGATATTTTTTAAGACTACCTGCGAACTAGGAAACATGGAGAAATGCTGCAAACCAACCTATAGCTTGAAAACTTAAGGAGAAGGACTCCTGCAAATCTATGTTATTCTCCCTTTTTTGAACAAAACATTTCTAAAATTGTGCTCACAATCATAACCTCCGCGCTAGTTTTAATATTTTACGTTATTTACCACAAGTACAAAGTTTAAATATTTAAACTGTTTACGTGTTTGTCAATTATTATATTAATTAGGTCAGTTAAAATTACGTTTCATTATATTATCAAAGTCACCTACTTACTTAATTTTTAGGGTTTTTAATGTTTAAAAGATTGTCAGACAGTTAATAGTAGTTGCGCGCAGAGCGCATCCGTGATATCACTTGTTCATACATTACCTATTTACATTGCAATAACTATGTGCCAACTAAGTTAAACGTGCTTCTTTTGTTTTATTTTTTAAATAAACTTTTTGTTGTTGTGTTTCTTAAAAATGTTTTATAATTAATAGTTTACTTAACGACAATAGTAAATTACATTTGTATTATTTATTTATATTTAATTTCTTTTAATGAACTCGTGTGATTATTTTTATTTCATTTCTAAGTATTTTATTTGTTTTTAAATAATATAGTTTATAAAATAAACGAGATGACAGGCAAAAGATGCAATTTTTCAAAATTATATCCTAATGTAAGTACAAATTTTGGAAAATGTTTAAGAGGGTAATGAAACTAAGTTTCAAGTAACATAAATATGCATTTGATTCGGTCATAGAATTTAGACCAAATATAGTCGGATCAATTTGTTTTTTTTTTTTAATTTATAGATAAAGATTAACCCCGTTTTGTCCGTGTGTTGAGTTTTACAATAACCTAAACTTTATCTAACTTCACATCACTGTCTCTCAGTAAATAATTAAAAATGGCAAATTTCAACTCAAAGATGCACTAGATTGTAATTTTATCTTTAAAATAAACCCTTGCTTGTAAAATTATGTCCCCACAACCAAAACACTGTTTATATGAAAAACATCTACGGATATACGGCAGTTACTGATGCTAGCTATTTGAATTGTTCATTAAAATGAAAATTTAAAAAAAATATCAAATTGATTCGACTACAGCCCGATTCTTTGGTTTAAGCGGAACTAGATTGTGAATTTAATCGGATAATAACTAGATTGTCATTTTTACGGATTAAGTGAGACTTTTGATCATTTTGTTTATCAAAAGCTCATGACAATTTAGCAGAATTAAAATTCCAGTTAGTTCCGCTTAAACTTTTGAAATAGCCTATAGTCTAGTGAAGTGTTTCTCAACAGGTGGTCCGCGAAAGTTTTTGTATTTGTTTTTTGCAGTTATTTTGTTATTTTTTTATGACATTTTTTGTGTAAATAATTTATATTTTGTTAATTTTCTGTAACATTTCTGTGATTTTCTACAAATAAAATAAATGTATTTAGTAGCACATTAAATATTTGTTTTCTTGCAAAAAAATTAACCAACAATTATTATTAGTGGTCCGCGTTAGAAAATTATGTATTTTACTGGTCCGCGGTGCGTTTTTGGTTGAGAAACACTGTTTTTTTTTGCCGGTCCGCAGTATTATTTTTATGTGCAAGTTTAGAAAACATAAAATATCCACCTCGCAATAAATTTATTCACCAAAAAAAAAAAATCATTTTGCTATGCTAGTTGCATAATATTCGCCTAATAAGTTAGAACCCACTTCATTTTGAGGTGAAAATCTTGGGCCTTAATCTGTTAATTGCTTAAGTAATAATTAGTTTCTTTTTTCACTAATTAAATTTGATTTTTTATTTGTTGTTTTTTTTGTGTTTATAATCAGTGCAAAAAAATACAAAACTTTTGCGATGCACATTACTTTCTAAACTTGCTGGTCCGCGAATTGTTTCTAGGTCGCTTGCCGATCCGCCGTGAAAAAAGGTTGGGAAACGTTGGGTCTAGTGCCTACATCGAAAGATACTGCACTTGATGATAATGGAATAATAGTATTATTGTCACATATTCACTTTTGGATGGGGAGTCACTTAACTGTCGTGTGATTAATCTCACTGTTATCTAAAGAATACATGTAATTATTTTTTTCGAGCAAAATATCAGGTCGTCAAGGATGAAATTTGTAGTTAATAATATTGTCAACTTTAACAGCTTATTATTTGATATTGGCTTAATATTTTACCGTTCTGTTTTTTTTTTTTTTGAATGTTGCGCATCTCGCCTGTTTAAAGAAATCATTGTATGCTCTAAAAAATATCAAAAACTTTTTTTTAAAATTAATTTTGTTGAAAATGGAACGGTCGGAGATTCGCACTATTATGAAGTATGAGTTCTTATGTGGAACTACGGCATCGCAGACCGCGCGAAACATTAATAGTGTATTTGGCTCTAGTATTAGTACGCAGCAGACAATATCAAATTGGTTCGCCAAATTTTGTACAGGTAGCTTAAAAAACAAACAAATAAAAAAAACCCTGGCTCATCGATCACAGCAGAAATACACTGCAACCAACTGGACGAAATGATGCAAACACTTGAAGAAAAACAGCCTAGATTGCTCAACAAATCGACTGATAACGCTACACAAATGACTGTGGCAAAACTACAGAAATTGGAGTTGGAACTTCTTCTTCAACCTCCATACTCACCAGACCTTGCCCCCCACTGACTACCACTTCTTCCGCAATTTGGACAACTTTTTAATAGGAAAACAGTTTAATTCCGACAATGCTGTAAAACTGGCCTTCCAGGAATTTATTGACTCTCGTCCGCCAAGGTTTTATACCACTGGCCTGAACAACCTGCCACTTAAATGGCAAAAGTGTATAAGACAATATGGGTGCCTACTTTGATGAATAAAATAATTCCTTATATTTGTAAGTTATCAACCAACTTTGCCTTTTTTCTACAAATTTCATCAATGACGACCTAATAATATCGTTAACGATAATAACAAATTTCTGTTAATATCGTTTTTATTCCGTTCTCAGCCGTGATTGCAGCCAGTACCTTTAACTGAAATTATTTTACTTAAAATATCTTTTTTATATGATAGTTCTTAATTATTGTATGTTAAATATTTTTGTTAATGATTTTTTTGTTGTTGCAGGAAGCTAAAATGGCTAACAGAAGCGGTTCTGCCCAGAGACCGAATGGTGCGACCCAGGGAAAAATCTGCCAGTTCAAATTAGTACTATTGGGCGAATCAGCCGTAGGAAAATCCAGTCTTGTTCTTAGATTCGTAAAGGGACAGTTCCATGAGTATCAGGAGAGTACAATAGGTGCAGCATTTCTAACACAGACCGTCTGTCTAGATGATACTACGGTCAAATTTGAAATTTGGGACACGGCTGGACAAGAAAGGTAATTATAAAAATTGATGTGAAGTGTGAAATTTCACACATGCAGGGTTTCGCAGGTATATAATAAGTGAAGGCGGCATGCTGAGTGTGTAGGACAAATTTTGCTTTGTAGTAATCACGGCAAATGAACTATTTTTTTAAAATAATTTATCGTCTGTTAATCTAAGAGCTTTAAAAACAAATTTTGTTAAAATATTTTAATTTTAATTCGAATACTTAATAGCATTATTTAGGTTTCTAAATATGTGCAGTAAAGTTCATTAAGATTTTGAAAATTGCGCCTATGGCTGTTTTAAAAATAAAAATGAAAAAAAAAAAAAAAAATGTCTCCTCTGCCCTGGAGCTAACCCTAGTTTGCTGCGTAGCAAGCTGACCATTAGACCAGGATACGCCTTCTAGTATAGTGTGTTTCATACCTATAACTTTTGTATATCGTCAACCAAAAAAACACAAAAAATGCGTTGTTTTCCGAAAACATAATCTGATCAAAAATTCCTGTTGTACTATTCGGTTCACACCAATGTACATTACTTAGATTTTTTTTTAGATTTTTAGTTTAAATCATCTGGCCTACAGGATGTGGGTAATTTTTTTTTTTGCACAATTTTGGCAAAAATCGCCTCAAAATAATTTTACAAAAATAATTGATCGTTAATCCACGTTCTAAGGGCTTTCATATTCGATGAGAACATATTTGTTTATATTTTAGGGGGATATGTTTTTTTAGATGTTTTAGTATTTTTCCTATGTGCGGGTCAAAGAGTTGTATAAGCATGCCAAATTTCAACTCTCTAGGTTTAGCCGCTTGGCTACAATTTTTACCAGACAGACAGACGACAAAATGACGGTATAAGGGTTTTTGGTCATACCTACAAAATCCTAAAAATTAAATAGATGTTATTGGAAATATGCATATGCATATGCGTCTGCATATTGTTTATAATTTGAGAGAGAAACTGTTTTATAGTAACACAAAAGCTGCGTTCACAGCTCTAAAATTAGTTGACGGTACACTGTGCGTTGGGGATAAATTTAATAGACAGTTTTAACGTTTAATGACAGCGTTCACAGCTATGAAAATTAATACGTAACGAATGTTATCACATCTATGTTTTTTTCAACCAACTACTTCTTAGAGTGTCATGCATAGCATATTCCGAGCGTAGGCCCTTTCACCACATACAGTTGTGTTGTGTCTGTTGCCTGTGTAACACAATCGTATGGGACCTACAATTTATTATCGTGGAATACGAATAACTAATTATTTTGGGGAAATTTTACTAGGGCTTTTACCTCGGTGGTTGCCCTATTTCATCCAAGGGAGAGACGGTCGAAAAAATGTAATGTGTTTGTCGGTGCCGGGGAATGAACCCCGGCCCGCCGCTTAGTAGTCCACACACTAAATAAGTGAGCAATGACCGTTCTCTACCAGTTCAAAAAACGGCGTTGTAGTTATACTGCAAGCCAAGTTGTGAATTTTAGTCTAAGAACAGGTTAAGGGTTGAATTAAAATTATTTGAAATAATTATATTCAAAATTGATGTGAAATGTGAATTTTCACACATTTCAGGGTTTTGCAGGTGTTTAGTAAGTGAATGATGATTATTTGGGATGCCAAAACAAATTTTATATTAAAATACTTTTTTTGTTAATTTTAATTCGAACGCCTAATACCATTATTTAGGTTTCTAAATATGTGCAGTATTTTTTTTTTATATAGCAAGGGTCATTAAGAATTTTAAAAATTGCGCCTATGGCTTCTATTGGTTGTTATAAGTTCCGCCCCTCTGATTTCGTGTACATTGAAACATAATTAAATTATAATTTAAACAATTTCCACTGGTTATTAAATTTACGCTTTTAAAAATTAAATGTAACATTTGCCAAAATATAACTAGAATTTTGAAAAAATAATTTAAACAATATAAAAATTAAAAAAAAACAAAAAACAAAAAATTAAATTGTCTCTGCTCGCAGGGTTCGATCCCTTTCGGATCGAGTTACTTGGGTGAAACGCTAGCGCAAAACCACTACACCAGCATACACGTTCCATTGTAGCGTGTTACAAAGCTATAACTTGTGTACATTATTACCCAAAAATCACTAAAAATGCGTTTTTTTCAAAAAACGTAATCTGATCAAAAATTCCTGTTGTACTATTCCGGTTCACACCAATGTACATTACTTAAAATTTTTTTGCACAATTTTGGCAAAAATCGCTTCAAAATAATTTTTTTTGCAAAAATACATTTTTTTATCGTTAATCCACGTACCCAGGGCTTTCATTTGACACCCTACTCAGAATTAAAAAAAAAATATTTTTTTTTTTCGATGAGCACATATTTGTTTATATTTTTAGGGGGATATGTTTTTTAGATGTTTTAGTATTTTTCCTATGTGTGGGTCAAAGAGTTGTATAAGCATGCCAAATTTCAACTCTCTAGGTTTAACCGTTTGGCTACAATTTTTACCGAGCAGACAGACAGACAGACAGACGACAAAATGACGGTATAAGGGTTTTTTGGTCATACCTACAAAATCCTAAAAATCAAAATAAAATACAATTTAAATTTCCATATTTGAAACTAGATGTTTGTAGCTAATTTTGTTTAGTTGGCAAAAACATACAAGAATGACCGATGACCGAAAAGAACTAATGGAATACATGCATCAGCGAGATCGTGATTTCTTACTAAATTTTAATAACAAAATTATAACCGCCACTGCCACAATTCTTTTTCGTTTGACGATTTCCGAGATTTATTAAATTTTGTGCGACAGTATTTTTTAAGTTATGTGCAGTGAGATACCTAATGTGTGTTTATATGTCTGTGTCATTAAAATAGCGCACTAAGTTTGGAAAACAGTCGACAACGCATAGTCTGTTAAATTTAGAGCTGTGAACGGTCGCTTGCGTTACCATATGGCAAACTTATTTTTCGTTGTCTATGCTTTATGCGCCATTTGTTACTTAATACAAAAAGTTTGATAACTTTTGAAAACATTATTGATCAAAAATTTCAAGCATACTATTCACATAAATATGCATTACCCAGAATTTGTTAAAATTTTAAATCAACCCCTCTAGGCAACAAGGTGCGGAACAGAAATTCTTTTTAGTAAAAATTGCATCAAATTGAAAGATTTTTAATACTTGTTATAAGTTATTATTATTTGTTAATCTAATCTTCAAAACCTTTTTAAATTTATTAATAATAAATTTCGAGCGTACTATTCCGGATCATCTCAATGCGTATGTGGAAGCAGTGGCGGATTAAGCCTTCGACGGGCCCAAGACATTTTTGATTTACGGGCCCTCAACCTAGAGGCGTTCAAAGGTAGGGTGACCATTTTCTTAAGAAGGCCAAAAAAAAAGGTGCTCACCTCCCAAATCCAAGTGAAGAGCAAAAAAAAAGGTGCTCACCTCCCAAATCCAAGTGAAGAGCAAAAAAAAGGTCCTCACCTCCCAAATCGGGCCCTTGAAAATTACGGGCCCAAGACAATTGTCTTTTTTGTCTCTGCGAAAGTCCGCCACTGTGTGGAAGAGCTGTGCAAGCTAAATTTCAACTCTCTAGGGCCACCCATTTGGTTACAATTTCTGCCTTACATACAAAATCTTAAAAACGTATTTTTTAATGTAATTCTGTAGTTTATAATATATTCCATGGTGAAAATAATAATATAAACAATAGAAACTTATCTTTAAATTTGTTTTCTTATCGAATCATTTTCTAACTTTATGCTCTAATAACAGCTTTGTTGAGAAATAGTTTAATTTAACTTTATTTTTTTTTGTAAAATTCTACACAATATTATACTAATGGCCGATTGCTAAAGTAAGAGTTATCCCTAACTCGAGTTAAAATCATTTGTTTTTGTATGCTACAACATACAAAAACAAATGATTTTAACTCGAGTTAGAGAAAACTCTTACGTTAGCAACCCGACCTTAATGTACCTCAAAAAGACAGTTTAAATTGTTTCAAAGATAATTTTCATATTTTTTTGTAATGATGGACTAAGCCAGCGGTTCCCAAACTTTTTAGACAGCGACCCGGTACGAGGTTTTAAATTTTTTCGCGACCCATCTTATGAAAAAAAAAACATTTATTTACAAAACAAATTTTATTTTAAAGCAGTAGCTTTATAGTAATAAAGAATGTAGTATAGTAATAAAGAGTATAGTATAGCAATACAGAATGTAGTATTCGCGACTGCAAATAACAGTGAGACATCTGGTGGTGCCTGGCTAAATTAAACAGAAGCGTATATTTGGATAATATTTGTAGCGTGTTGTGCTGCAGTTTATGTGAATTAAGAAGTATTTTAAAATATAGTGACTTAAATACAGTGCTTTTTTGCCGAAATATTGTTTGAACAGATAAATATTGTAACATTACAAGTTGCCTATCCTCCCCTGACAGATGCGCAGATGACCAATGGCTATTAGGATATACAGTTGACGGCCAACCACGGTTCCAAACACGTTAAACCTTGTTATATCATTTTATTTCATGTTTGTGATTATTTACATCAATAAACAAGTATTACAGTGTGTTACAATATTAAGAAAAAACTTCTGACATATACGCTTCTCGTCCGCCATAAGCTGTTGTACGCAGCGCCGCCAACGTTAGTTTCAGTCGCGAATAGTAATAAAGAGCACAAATACACACTATTCTAGTGATTAACTGACGTAAAAAAAAATAATATGTACAAATAAAATCTTTTTTGTGTTTTTACAATTTTTTTCGCGACCCGGCAAAAATTTTCTGCGACCCGGTGCCGGGTCGCGACCCACACTTTGGGAAACGCTGGACTAAGCTGTTAACTGACAGTTTTAAAAATATAAATATTATAGTGAATAAAAGACCCTTTCTTTGATATTTCATATTTTACTAAAATATATTTAAAGACAATAAATTATTTCTTGATTCAGTTGTATTTTTTTTTTTTAAATTTTTTTACTGTTATCAATAATTTATAAGGCTATTTGCCTTTAAGGTTTAGACCGCCTTTCCGTCCCTAAAATGTCGTAAAATGAATTCAATTATATTAGGTCCATATCTTATATAATAAACCGCTTTGTTTGTTGTTCCATATTCGGAACTCTTCGTGTATACTCGGAGCACTATGATGAGAGAAGTGTACGGTGCGAAGGGTAGCCAGTTAATTAGATAAAAACAGGATCAAGTATACCACCAGATAATCGCCTCAGAGCCTCTAAAAATTCAACAGTTTTAGTTCTACTCGTGAACCGAACCAAATACTTCTCAGCTTATCTTCAGAGAGAGTGATGTATATATAAGAGTTCTGATAGCATTTCTTGGAATGAAAATCTAAAATTATCCAAGGCTTTTTCAGTGTTCAAAGTTATTAGGCAATAACGTTTTGTATGTATGGCTTCTATTTTTCTAGGTAACAACTGGGGCCGTAAGACAATTCGGGCCATTCACAATTGGGGCTTTTCACAACTGAGGCCATTAACAACTGGGGCGATGGACAATTCGGGCCGTTCACAATTGGGGCTTTTGACAACTGGGGCCATAACTATAAGAGCTAGAGTTTTCTTTTGTTTAAAATAAAAAATAATTATTTTACAAGTTGGCATAAATTAAATTGCGTGTTCTTTTAAAAAATATATTTTAATGGTTTGATTAAGTATATTTTGGTGGGAATTAGAATAAATAAAAAAAAATGTATTTTAGGGGTTGGCTTAAGTAAATTTTCGTGTTCATTTGATTAAAAAGAAATTGTATTTTAAGGGTTAGATTAAGTAAAATTTAGTGCTCTTTTGACTACATAAATAAAAAATGTATTTTAAAGGTTGGCTTAAGTAAAGTCACTGGATTATACAAAGTAGCGCAAGGCTTTGAAGAAGCCCACAGACCCCAGGGTTTGATTGGCAACATTGCTTCCCCTATTAAGCAAACTAAAGCAGCAATTTTTACGTTCTTAAGTTTACGTCTGCGCTGTCACACCTCCCTCTCTCGCTCTCATTTAATAACCTTCTTTGTCAGCGGTTTGAATATTTAAGGTTAAGTTTAATTTAAATTTATATATTATATGCATTTTATTTAATAAAAATTAAAAAAATAATTTAAATTGTACCACAATTTTGTTATAGTGCATCTTTGATTAAAAAAATCGTGATTACAATGTTTAAAATAAAAACTAGTTTCTTATTTTTGTAATGTTGGAATCACTGAACATCATTTGTGTTGGCGACATTTTTATCCCCAGCATGGCCGCCGTTGCGCTACTTTGTATAATCTAGTGACTTAAGGCTTAAGTACATTTAAGTGTTCTTTTGAATAAATAAATAAAAAATGTATTTAATTTTAGAAGTAAATATTTTGTAACTATAGTGCGTTCGAAGGTGAGTTTGCAGTATAGCTCTTATGGAAAATGGGAGCGGTGTTGCCAAATGTTGTAAAAGTGTCAAATGTGTCAATTATAATAATATTAACAAAACTCGTATGATTTACAAAAATCAACTCTTATAAAACTCAAAATAACAGTCAACAAAAACAAATGGCCATTTGTAGAATACTCCGTCTTCACAGATCAGCGCGTTTTAGAGCTGGCAACGTCGACAAGCAAGAAAAGGATAGTGTCATTGTGTAAACCCATTAGAGAGTATGAAAAAGAACTACACCATATGCCCTGTACTGCAAACTCACCTTTGAACGCACTATAAATTTAAGTATTTTTTTTTTTTTATGTATGAGTATTTTTTTGTACATAGGTATTTTATATATCTCGTTTATATAAAATGGGCAAAATTTTCTAGATAAACATAAAAATTAAAAATTGATAATACCTATCATATCTCTAATGTGAAATGTGACTAATTTTTCAAATACCTACATAATCTTCATAATATTTGCTGCTTTGAGATTCTTGTCGATCGTAAAATTTTATTAGAATATTATCTTCGAATGCACGTGTTTATAAACATTTTCTATTGGTTCAGAATTTAATGAGTGCGGGGAATATATAGTCAAAAGAGCACCAAATTTTACTTAATCTAACCCTTAAAATACAATTTCTTTTTAATCAAATGAACACGAATATTTATTCTAATTCCCACCAAAATGTACTTAATCAAACCATTAAAATATTTTTTTTTTCAAAAGAACACGCAATTTAATTTATGCTGTAATTATTATGTAATTTAACTTGTAAAATAATTATTTTTTATTTTAAAAAAAGAAGACTCTAGCTCTTATAATTATGGCCCCAGTTGTCAAAAGCCCCAATTGTGAACGGCCCGAATTGTCCATCACCCCAGTTGTGCAAAGCCCCAATTGTGTACGGCCCGAATTGTCCATCGCTCCAGTTGGTAATGGCCCCAGTTGTGAAAAGCCCCAATTGTGAACGGCCCGAATTGTCTTACAGCCACAGTTGTCATGGAACCATTTTTCTATTACCTGAATTCTAAAATATTTAACTGTAATGAACCCTTTAAAATCTCTAAATGTGCTAACAGTTCCCCAAATGAAATTGTCAACCCGACGGGTGGTTTTTGAAAGCCTTGGAGCTGATATCTCTGGTAGTGTTAACCGATTCGTTACAATTTCACATTTCTACGGTTTCACGTGTGTTGCGTTACACGTTACGAGGTTTTCGCAAATTGTTTAATATTACGTTCTGTATGTTGTTTTATTGATATATTATTTTTATTGTGTTTTAGGTATCACAGCCTAGCACCAATGTACTATAGAGGAGCCCAGGCTGCTATCGTTGTATATGACATTACCAACCAAGATACATTCGGCAGAGCAAAAACGTGGGTGAAAGAACTACAAAGGCAGGCATCTCCAAATATCGTGATCGCTTTGGCTGGTAACAAAGCTGATCTGGCTAACAAGAGGATGGTAGAGTTCGATGAAGCGCAGGCTTACGCTGAAGAGAATGCCCTCTTGTTCATGGAAACATCGGCGAAGACAGCTATGAATGTTAACGATATTTTCCTAGCTATTGGTAAGATAATATATATTGCAAATGCCCACCTACAGTGGGTGGCCAAATTATTAGGGACAGTGCAATTTTTAAATGAATTTAATGAGGAAATAAGTGGCTTTGGGTCTCGTATTTATTTTTATTCATTAGAGTGCTTTATTTAGAATATAAAACGACATAATTGATTATTCATAATCATTTATTTTTGTATAAAAAGTGTTAATTTAACAAATTAAGTAAAATCTTAATATTTTGTAATGCCACCCTTTGCTGCGATTGCGGCTTCCAGGCGTTTGGGCATGCTTTCTATGCAGACTTTTGCATTGTGTCGGAGATTGGGGTTGTGATGCTACTCTCTGATAAGGGTTTCTATAAATTGCCGCTTGGTGGTGATGATTTCTTTAGTGATCTCCCGCTTTTTAAAATAATAATGATACCAGCAACAAGAATATAGAAGAAAAATTATTTAAAAACAATTTATTTTCTCACAAAATGCATTTAAACTTGAAAATTACAGGGGGGGGTGTGCTGTCCCTAATAATTTGGCCACCTACTGTATATTATAAAACAATATGACCGAAAAAAATCAACTGTGGCCACCACATAACCGACCGTCACTACAAAGTTCGTAAACAAAATATTTTCTAATAGAGAAATTATTAATGAAAAAGATAATAACGTGTTATATGACGTTGATAATTTCATGATACATGTTTATAATTACCGTCATCACGGACACAAAAATAAAAATTCCATTTAGTTCCGGTTAATCATTTGGAATAGCCTATATCAGGGTTTCCCAAACTGTACTCCGCGGAGCACTACTAGTGCTACGCGAGCAGATTAGACAGAAATATAAATCAAATAAATGTAATCAGATGTGAAAATAGTGTTTTTTTTTTTCAAAACAAACGTTTCACTCAGAAATGATACGCTACTGAAGATAACAAAAGCCAGTACAATAATATTTAATTGCCTCCAATAAATGTTAATAAAGACACTCGAAGCTCAATAGTTCAACTGGTCATTGAAAAAGTTTTAACTATTATGAAATACAAATATACAGCTGAGTGACTTTTATTACAGGGCTGATATATTACAAGAGCGGTATATAATACAGTACAAATTCCTTAAAATTTACCAAATAATAGATAATGGATGTTGTGACGTTTCATGCAATGGGAATATGAATTACCTATATTCTTTATATCTCTTATAATTTAAACAGCAAGTTAGTAAGTCATAGTGGTGCAGTGTTATTTATTTGTTTTTACTGCGATTATTTTTCGACGGATCGCTGGCTAGTCTCAAATCGTCCAGTAGACGACAAGTGTGTTCAAATATTATAAAGATAGTATATCGATACTTTTTTCTTACGCTTAAGACTTTTGGATTAAGTTTTTACCAACCGCTACATATATATAAAGGAGGTATTGTGATCGTACCGATTTTGACATTTTTAAATTTCGATGGATATCCACGGATTGAGGTTCCTACATAATATTTTTACTATTATTTACTACTATTTTTAGTCTGTCGGTCTGTCTCTATGTCTGTCTGTCGGTTCTTGGACACGTGTAAAACGAATTTGGCTAAACGGATTTTTATGAAACTTCATCTTTAAGGGTGTGCACAACCGTTCAATTTCTTATACAAGACTAACAACCTGAAGTAAAATTAGTAACAATCTATATATCAAAATTTTCAGCGAATTTTAGTCTATCTAATAGGATATTTTTAATTGTAAAAAGAACTGTCATGTAATTGTAAATAAACAAATTGCGTTATAGACGCCGTCTTGTAAACCATTCGACGCATATTTGTGTACCATATTTGTACGGCAAATTGTAGCTAAAGCTCCATTCTACAAATATGTTTGGAGATAATTTGTTCTATTGTGAAAATTACTTATAGTTACTGTACTTGGTAATCTACTTTTGCCGTCATCTCGAATCTGCCGCGGTTTTTAATATAAGTGCTGCGGGTAAAAATGATTTATTTTATGTAAAGAATACTTGTACCAAGTGGCATTTCATTATCATCAAGTATAATATTTTTCGACGAAGGCTCTAAACTATAAACAATCATGTCGAAAAAAATGTTGACGTATTATTTGAACATTTCTACCCTTAACTATATAAATATAAAAATTATTAGAAACCCATAAATATATTTAAAAAATTATAGAACATTGTTGTGTGATTCCTATTATTAAGTTATTGAGCAATAACATTTTTACAATATTTTTTTCTACAATCATAAATATCCTATTAGATAGATAAAAATTCTGTGCAAAATTTGATGTATAGATTGTCACTAATTTTATTTCAGATTGTTACTTTTGTATAAGAAAATAATCTCTGGGGGTTGTACGTAGCGTTAAGCTTCTCACACCAATGGCATCAGTTAATCAACTTTTTGTAAAAAGCGGTCATCTAGAAATGGAAGATTTTTGGCGGTCAGTCCTGTGATGGCCACAGCTGATTTAAAAAAAATATTTTTACGTTATTTTTACTTTATTTTTATTATAGTAATAATACTTATTAACTATTTATTTTGTCATACGTATATGTAACGTTTCCATGGTTATGGTAAATAATTTCTGTGGTCGAGATTATTTTGTTTAAGTAACTATTTTGTGATGGCATTCGGTATTGTGGTGCCCACAGCTGATATTTTATTAATATTTTTGCTTTTAACTAACAAAGCAGTCTTACATTTTGCTCAGTTTATAGTCCGTACCAGATAACTTTTCAAGATCGGCATAAAACAATTATCCTGTATCGATCAACTGATAAATTTATTTCCAGAACATATCACACGTCAAGATCCACTAAAATATATAGCCATTGGTGTACGTATAGGGGGAATTAGGGGAATAAATCCCCCCCTCGAAACATCAAAAAGAACTAAAATTATAACTACCCCATTTCAAGATTGCTCGCATTCTCAACACGTATAAATTCCGATGTTGTGAAAATACCCCACCCCCCTCCCTCCGAAATAAATTTCTGCGTATGCCACTGTATATAATAGCAACGATAGTGCACCGCGACGAATTATTCTCGTGAAAAGTGTTCCGCGGCTCTAAAAGTTTGGGAAACTCTGGCCTATATGTTTGCTTTGGACATAACCGCAAACTCGAATGTGTAATGTCTGTTAAGAAGTCAGCTGAGAAGATAATTGATCATTATCAATCGCTACAGACCCTTTTATAAATTTTAGCTGCAATCAAAATCTTCCTCCAGCAATTTCTATACGAAAACCAACAACTATTATGCTATCTACCACATCATTAATGCGTAATATCCTTTTTCACTGCATCAACGGTTTACATAGGGCTTCCTGCATATCTTTAATCTATTAGATTTTATATAAGAAAATATATAAGAATCCCTTTAGGATTCTTATATTATTACAATATGTTCATCGTTATATATTTTATATAATTCCGTTGAATGGAAGCGTGTTCTTCATTCATTGTTCTCTTTTATATAATGGAATATGGGTTTTAAAACTGTTTGCTCAATTGCGTCATTTTTTTAGGGGCTCAAGGTAAAAAACATCCTCGAATAATTAATACAGTACCTGTTCATACAGATATAAATTACTTGATAGCAACGTTACGTCGACCAGGTGGCTTTCATATTATGTGATAGTAATTAAATAAGACAAATTGACTTTTAGTTTATTAATATTCTATTTTATTCTATCTTAAATTTAAGGCTTAAGTGGGGAACAGAATGCAACGAGTTCTACGGCGCGTTGACGGCGTTCGTACGGCGCTATCTGTCAGAAGAAAGTTAAAACCAAGCTGTCGTACGCAAGTGCACAGAATGGACAACGTCCTACGGCGTTCGAACGCCGTTGATACTGAATGTTCGTCAACTTCCAACTTTTGACGCCGTTGAACGTTGACGCAGAACACCTAACCTCAGTTTTTACTGAATGGTAAAGTGTTTGTATGTATAAATAACTTGCATACAACATAAATAACATCACACACAAGTCTTCATCATCCATTATACTTTTAATAAAAGAAAGCGCACGTATAAAGACAGATATAGGTTGTCAAGTGACACTTGACGGCGTTAAAAATTATTGCATTGTGGGCAGGCGAAAATTCAATGGCGTTATCAGCAACGCCGTCGCAAATGACGGCGCGCTGACGGCGTAGCGCTCTGTGCATTCTGTTCCAGGCTTTAGGCTGTAGTTCAGTCCGCCAGCGCGTATGTTTATTAACCCTTACGTTACGGTGTCCTTTGCTTGCGGTGTGGGGTACAAATTTACCCCATTTTTATTTTATCGTAAATAAATAATTTATTAATAATTTGTATTCAGGTTTACTATGGAATATATTAAACAAGTTTTTTAGCTGAAATTACAATATTTTCAATTGCAATGTTTTCATACGTTCAACATTCATAAAATCCTGTTTCATACTAACCAACTAAATTTCTAGCAAAACATAGTATACGCCCAACCTGATACTTCCGTCCTGTCCGAAGTCCAGATTTTTGCTTTGCAAAAATCAGGGAATTCACCGAGTTGATCCCGCCCTTTACTTAAAAACAACCAATAAAATTCATGAAAAATAAATTAATTAATATTAGGTGTTTAAAATAAAAAATAAAAAAAATATTTACCTACATTGTTTTATAAGTAGGTAAATAAAGTATTTATGGTATTTATAAAACTCGAGAACGATTATTTTATTAAAATTTTGTGGGGTACATTTTAAGTAGCACCGCTCCGTAAGAGTTAATAATTAAAGAACGAGCGTAATTAGTCCCGAAACTTAATACAATGTCATAGGCGTAGTTTTCAAAAATATAATTTTGTCATATTTTTTACTATTTTTTCTTTTTTTTTAAATAAAATTGAATAAAAATTAATAACGGTAGTAATGAGTACAATTAATGGCATGAATGGAAATATTGTATCTCATAAGAATTATAACTTATAATTAAAATTATATCTAGGTCTATCCAAGTTGTGAAGTTTTCGACTGTAATATGTAAACATAGTTTTTCTTTGGACGATTGCACTACAGAATGCATAATAATTTTAAGGAAGCGAATTGCACAAAATATTTAATTAAACTCAGTAGAATATATATGCTGCTTGATTTGAATGTTTTCAGCATATTGCCTAAAGAGACTAATGGTGCCCGAACTATATTAATAATAAATTGCACTAATTGCAAAATACTTTTTATAATTTCCTGCTGTGTAAGATTTACCTGCAGTGATGGGCGCGTAGACTACATCACGTAAATTTACACCACTGTTTACGTGTAAACAAATGATGTAAACAAAAATATTTTTTTTGACGTAAACAAGGTAAACATGTAAACACTTACTGCGCATGCGTATTTAGTTTTAGTTTTATTCTTGTCTTTCATGTACATAAATATTACATAATAACAATGTACAACCATAAAGGATTCCACACACCAAAGCGGCCGCGGTGGCGGCCGCGGTGGCGGCCACGATGGCGGCCACGGTGGCGATCAGGTCTCCTCACATTAACGCGGTGGGAGTGGCGGTAGCGGTAGCGATCAGTTAGTGAATCACGGTATATAGTTGTATGATAATATTGGACCTTGCTTGGGTTATTTCATTATTCCCCTTTGGAATGTTAAAATTTAAAATTCCAACAATGAAACCATGGAAACGAATGACATATGTCAAACTTAAATTAATTTTCTTACATATTTTAATGACAAAAAATAAATAAATGGGATATTTGTATTAAGAATGACACAAAAAATCAAAATATAAAGAAAATGACATTTTAAAATGATAGTAACCTTAACCAAAAAAATTTTGTTGCAAGTATGATTTACAAAGCTTAAACAAAACGGCTGAAAAGCATTATTTAAACGATGAAAGTAACTAGATTGCCAAATCTAGTTCCGCCTAATCGTTTGAGACAGACTTTACTATCAATTTCCAAAACTTTTCCTATTTCGTCCCACACTTTATTTATTTTCCTAATATTCTTGTAATCAGGATGTGCTAAGTCATACAAAATTAAATGATCCTTTACTGATCTATGATTTTTTCTGTTAAATTATCTATTTTCGACATTATTTTCTTAAATATATTCACTCTGTGGTATATAAACAATGAATATCGCGCGGCCTAACGCAACTTGTCGAGTTTGGCCGCCAGTGTTTGGTTATCGCTAGCTGAACGCTGCAGTCGGTGGCGTTCTCAGATAGCGGAACGCTTGTATGTGCGTGGTCTCATTGTATTGTATAGGTTGCGTTAGGCCGCTGCATTATCGCCACCGTGGCCGCCACCGCGGCCGCTTTGGTGTGTGGAATCCTTAATACTATTACATGAAAAGAAAGTCAATACATAATAATATAAGAAACTATTTAAAACATTAGAGATATGAACAGTGAAAAAAATAAATAAATAAATAAACAGTAACAGGTTAAATTGTGTGGCCTTGGAACTAGTGCATCTTTGTTCATTGTGTTATGGGAATGTTCGATTTTTAGGAACAGTTGTTTGTTTTACCTTCTGTCATTCGTGTAAGCTTACTTTTTTAATAAAACAATGTATTTAATTACTTAATAAGATATCAAAATGAACGTTCTTATTAGTATTACGTATATTTTAAAAAGTTTGCATATAATTAAAATTATTAATTTGTTTTCACGAGTGTTTCTTATAGGCCCACCATTTTGCACCGCATTTTGTTACATATTATGTATAACACACTTTAACATACGAATATTACTACTATTTTGTTATTAGCGTCCCTAAATTGACAGGACAAATACGACAAATGAACGCCTTAACCTCACTATTTAAAAATTTTACATGTGTTGACATGTTGACGCTGTTTACATGTTGTTGACATTGTTTACATGTATATGTAAACAACTGATGTTTACACGTAAACGCCCATCACTGTTTACCTGATTTATCATGGTGTTACCTGATTTTTTATTACAAACTTGGGACCTACTTTCGGAGTTTTGATGTCAGTTAAGTCAGTGAAATAATATTCAGGTTATCTTGTGTTACCTGTTGAGCTGTAGACCACAATGTTTGGTATCTTTGGATTTTTGTAGAACCAGAAGAGGTGAAGTGGCATCTTCATGTTTGAATCCAGTTTGAATTTCAAAAGTCTGTGATAAAATGTTTCTTACTTTAATTCTGCTTATTATAATAATAATAATTGACTTTATTGGCAAGGTTCATGATACACTGTTCTACCACCTTTACATTATTTTAAATCTAAAATTTAATTAGTAAACAATTGAGTATGGAAGAATTTAATTTGAACAATTATACAATTGTTGATTTTGTGCAACACTTTAAAATAATATATTTGCAGTCCACAGTTTAATTGTAGTCGGATTGATCTATGTAGTACACATGGGTAGCATTTGTTCCTGTCCTGCTTGATATGGACAATTATCAAAATTTTTAAGATATTTAGGAATGGGGGAATAATTGTCGCATTAAATCAGGGGTCCCCAAACTTTTTTGACCGTCGACCCCCAGAAGAGTTTCTCGACCCCCTCTATTTTACAATTACGTTATTATAATAGAACAAGCAAAAAATACGCATATGTGATTTCTTATATTGTTTATTGTACAGTGTTTTATTTATATTACATTTATCTAATATAATTATATCTAATCAGATGCAATACAATAAAGTAAATGTGACAGGTGTGATTAGTGACTATTTGCAAGATTAGCAATATCGGGTTCAAAATGATTTAATTTCAGCCTTAAACCGCCACGGAATTCTACATCTAACTTGTTTCTCTGTTTTGCCAGGATGTAATTAACATGGCTAAAACCAGTCTTAACCATATACGAGTCTGGAAATGCTAGCAAAAAGTGAACTACCATTTCCGAAAGTTTTGGATATTTCTGTATAACATTTACATTTGTCCAAAAGTAACTTAAATTAACATTTTTAAAAAGCGTTTTAGCTTCAAGATCAACCGACAATTCAATAAGTTCATCTTGCATAGTACTTTCGATGTTTTCAACATCTGCAGAAAAGGGCGCGATAATCCAATCTGGGATGTGCATTTTCTCTAAATTCTCAAAACGTAATTTAAAATCCACGCTCAATTTTTGAAGATGCTTTGTGTATATTTCCAAGTCTTCATCTTTTACTTCCAACTGTCGCAAATTCGAAAAATTCAGAAAATCTCTTCGTAACAATGAAGAGATAAATAAATCTAATTTAACTTCACTTATATTTATATATAACTGTGTAGTTATTATACTAATAGTTTTTAACTTTTTTCCATAGACCCCCGAGCCAGAATCGACCCCTCAATGTCATATCGACCACTTTAGGGACCCCAGCATTAAATGAATAGTTTCTTTTTTTTTTTTTTTAATAAAGTTCTTCGTTGCTTGGGAATCTGAAGCATGTGTGAACTTATAGTGTTCTTGCTGTTCACTTGTGATCTATTTACGATTTTTTTTGACTAGATATGTTGGTTAGTATTGATGGTTTTGTGAATGAAACATGGGTAATGTAGGTGTCTTCTTTTTCAGACGTGTTTAACCAACCTAACTTCCTTAAGTGTTGTGGAGTAAGTTCCCTTTTTAGGGTTTTGTAGGTATGACCAAAAAACCCTTATACCGTCATTTTGTCGTCTGTCTGTCTGTGTGTCTGTCTGTCTGTCTGTCTGTTCGGTAAAAATTGTAGCCAAACGGCTAAACCTAGAGAGTTGAAAATTGGCATGCTTGTACAACTTTTTGACCCGCACATAGGAAAAATACTAAAACATCTAAAAAACATATCCCCCTAAAAATATAAACAAATAAGTGTTCATCGAAAAAAAAAAATATTTTTTTTAAATTCTGAGTAGGGTATCAAATGAAAGGCCTTAGTACGTGGATTAACGATCAAAATTTAATTTTTGCAAAATAAATTATTTTGAGGCGAATTTTGCCAAAATTGTGCAAAAAAAATTTTGTCCCACACCCTGTAGCCCAGATGGTTTAAACTAAAAATGTGAAAAAATTCTAAGTAATGTATAATGGTGTGAACCGGAATAGTACAACAGGAATTTTTGATCAGATTATGTTTTTGGAAAATAACGCATTTTTTGTGTTTTTTGGTTGACGATGCATACATGTTATACTCTTATAACACACTAAGTTGATAAGCGTTTGGTGGTCTAGTGGCTCAGTTGGTCGACAACCACACAGGATCGTTATTCACTACACAGGTTCGTTCCTGGCTTGTGGAGTCAATTTTATTTTTTGTTTTTTTTTTTCATATTTATTATGTTTAAATTAATTTGTTAAAATTCTAGTTATATTTTAGCACATTTTGAATTTAGTTTTCAAGAGCGTAAATTTAATAACCAATTGGAATTATATTTTCATTCTGTGTCATTTATACGAAGCCAGAGGGGCGGAGCGTATGATTTAAGACAACCAATGAAAGCCATAGGCCCATTTTTCAAAATCTTAATGAACCTTGTTATATAAAAAAAATACTGCACTTATTTAGAAACCTAAATAATGATATTAGGTATTCGAATTAAAATTAACAAAAAAATATTTTAACATAAAATTTGTTTTTAAAGCTCTGAGATTAACAGACGATAAATTATTTTAAAAAGATCGTTCATTTTGCCGTGGTTACTACAAAGCAAAATTTGTCCTACACACTCAGCATGCCGCCTTCACTTATTATATACCTGCGAAACCCTGCAATGTGTGAAAATTCACACTTCACATCAATTTTTTTAATAATACTTTATACGTTTCATATTAAAAGTATAAAGTACTTAGCGTATGGCATACAAGTACAAATTATGCATTACAATTATACATTTAATAAAATATAAAACTTAGCGTATAATAATACATGATACAAAAGATACAGTTGTCAAATTATTATATCAACACATCTACCGTGGCTAGTGCGAATATAGTTTAGTGTAACCCATAGGTGACGGGACAGATTAAAGCCAGGGAGTTCGTCATTTGGGTGTAAGAATCTTCTGGACGTTCTTCCAGCCAACGCTCTAACTAGACATCGAAGATATTGATGTCCTTGCTTTATATGAGCTTGGAGGTGGAAATAGATGTCTTGATTTTAGACGACAACGCTCATTTGCAAGATTACTATGTCAAGAAAGGGGTTTGTGCTGATTTTTTTGCACTCCCTAGCCCTACATTTTGTCGGTGTAGATCTGGTGAAGCTATTGTTGCAGAGGGTTGGCATCCAATATAGAAGAGTAGGTGTTATTGTCGCAGGGGTGGTCCGTAGTTTCTTGGGCGTAGGTATGGCTAGAACCTCAACTCAGCCAGAAATAAGAAGTTGACTTTGGTCAGATATCAATACAGTGAATTAAACTAAAGCAAGTGTTATTGTCACAAAAATTAATCGCATTGTCATGTTTAATTCTACGTAGTTCTTCTTCACATAGACGCTATTTAGCCAGACCGATGAACAATAGACGAGAACAGACGAGTTTTTTTTTTTTTTTTAATAGTTGGAGCCAATAGTTAACGTTTAGACCATAGTGTTATTATTGCCGCCCCAATCAGGGGGTGCAGTTACAGGGTTACAGTATACTTTCGAACCTAAAGTTGACATGTATAGCGTTTTCTTTTTTAAATTCTTTCATTTTTATTAGATATGCAGGGTGGAACCTTTTTAAATAAACACACTGTATATACACAGTAGTGTTCTTGGGAACTTATTGATACAGTGAGATCGTATTCTTGATCGTTACATAGCAGGAAACAAAGAGTTTAAAAATATCAAAACTGTATTCCAATTCACAGCTGAAAGTCACAACGGAATAAAGAAACAATCAGATTACTTCATTCATTCGAACTCACCCTAAGAGCAACGATAATCCATTGCGAACTTCATATTTGTTATTAACTCATTGGCGTGTAGAGATAAACAGTGTTCATTTAATAATTAATTGGTATAAGGTAATAAAAATCGAAACTACGCCTATGTGTACATGTCCTTGGAAATAAGTTTGATAACTAAATGTTTCTGTTAAGTATTACATAACGCTCAGGAATTAATGATCACACTGTATTAATTACACTAGATCAGCGGTCTCCAAACAGTTCGGAAGCGGGTCACATCAAAGCTTAATAATAATGGTGATATTATTATTTAAAATAATAATTTTAAGAATCGGATTATTTAGTTATTGTTATGTTTTATATTGAGATTTTCTGATTTGTTTTTATGTAATGGTTGGTTTATATACGGAACAAGAATATGGAATGGGAAATAAGAATAGTACACAAGAATAAAAAATATGAATATATCGGACATAAGATTTCGTCGCTGCGCCTGCGTACTTGCGTTGGCCTGTGTTTAACGGTTGTCGCATGAAAGGTTGTTGTGTTTAATATAACCTTTAAAAAAATTTCGAGTTCAGTAATATGGATTCAGAAGATTTTGTAAATTTATTTGCTTGTGTTTCACACATTATACTGTTGTTTCCAACCTTCTGATCACAGCTGGAAAACATGTGTTGAACAAATTTTATTACGGCCGACATTTTGACCGTTGTGCGCATGCTTATCGTCTCTTATTCTTGGAATAGGAATAAAAAGTTAAATGTTACCAACTTTTCTTGTGTTAAACTTAAATTTTTTTCCTACATAAACCGATATGCGGCGCAGCCATGTTTTAACATCTTGTGTACTATTCTTATTTCCTATTCCTTATTCTTGTTCCGTATATAAACCAACCATAAGTAAACTTTTTGAAAAATGTCCACGGGCCGTAGAGTGGAAACCCCTGCACTAAATTATTATAATTATCAGTTTAATATTGTAAATTGTGTTAACATTGTTATCCGATGTGTGTTTCAGCTAAGAAACTACCAAAGAACGAGCAGATGGCAGGAGTAGGTGGAAGCGGTCAGGGTAGAAGACTAGCGGAGAGCGAGAGCAGTACCAAGATGACCAACAACTGTTGCAAGTGATGACTTTGCGCTGTTCAAAGGTATTCATTCCTTGCTACTTTGTGAATATATGCCGGTAAATGAACAGTGTCCTGTCAACATTCGCGAGAGACTTTAAATAATAATGCAGTGGCATGTTTATATAGTGATATAAGTGTTATTATAATTATCAGAATATGAAAAAAAAGGAATTACACTACTGCATATGATAAATGGTGTATCCAACGTTAGTTTTTTTAATAACATTCAGTAATGTAATACATATATTTCCTATGACTTGTCGATGGTATATTTTATCTAATATTTCATGCTGTAGAATGCTATGTTAACCTGACTCTAAATTTTCTTTCAAGTGAGAATGTTCTTTGTGTAACCTAGACTGGGTAATTTGCTGGCAAAGTTTGGTTAGCGTAAGTTATTCAAGATTTTATTATATATTTATATAGATGAATATTTCTGTACACAGTGGGTTAAGAAACAATATGATTTCCAATACTCCGAAATGAAAAAAGATTAACGGAGTGATTTTCTAACTTATTACTCTTTTAGAATTTATGTGGAATCATGTGGCAATAGTAGCGAGTAGTTTATAAATAGGATTACATCTGATCGTAAGAAGTTAGAATAATATGTACAAATGTGTTAGAACATCGACTGATAATATGTGTTTAACGAAACTAAATTATAAGATTCGGAATGGTATGTTCTAGTTTTACGTTTACCTCTTACAACTGTATATTTCTTAAAATGCCCAATACTAATTTTTAAGGCTAAATTTGAGTGGAATTAATTACAGGCTGTCTTCGCGTTGCATGATTGATAGAGTAGCGGTTCCCAACTTAGACTTGCGAATACTTCTCAACATAATATTTATCACAAAACCCCTTCCTGAAATCATATAAGGTGCACTGTAGAGATTTTATGTAAAATATTATATTACTTCAAAATACCATATATTAGAATATCAAAACTTTTAATATATAGAAAAACTACTTTCAAAAATCAGTTCCGTGCATTGACCCCCTTATTCAGAGTCAAATATCTTCAAAACAGTATACTTTGTGATACAGATATTTTGCGTTAAATCGGCCTTATTTAATATCTACTTCACCTCCTTAACATTTTGGCTGCCAGAAGGTTTTTGTATAGTTTTCTGGGAGGCTTTGTCAGTCAAAAAAGACTCACAACTATTCGAACGTTTTAAGTCATGCCGGGCAAATTCAACTGAAGTAGATTTCAAGCGTTTGAAGCTGTCAGTCACATTTATATAGACTTATATGTAATTTCAGTGTATGAGAATAGACTGTGGCCTTCTGGGAACAAGGTAATAAGAAAGGCTTGGCCCGGCAAAACCATTTTGATGGGATATTTTTATTACGGAAAGTAATTCAATAAAAATGTTGTCTTACGACTGCTAGATAGCAGTTAGGTAGCAGCACGTACTTGGCCTGGCATGATATTATAAGTTTCTTTTACTGGCTCTAATAATAAATTCAACTTCAGTCAAATATGACCTACATGGCAGCCAGTGTTAAAGTTTGCACTATCAATTAGTCACCGGCTATAATAGTTTTGCATTTTTGTTATATATTTCCAGTTCTAGAGTAATAAGCCTAATAATGTTTTTGTCTAAATGGATGTTCTAGTCATTGTTTTATGTAGATCCTCGTACGATTCGTTATGTTTTAAATTTTTATTTACGTTTAAGATTCTACAAGCATTCATGTTGCCTGTATAATTCAATTAATTGCAATAATTTTTCTATATTTTGTAAAATTTTTAAACGAAACAAAAAATTTAATTATTAAGAATAGTTGGCGAGACGCGCGTCTGTCTATCCAGTACTTGTTGCTGGTTCTAATCTTTAGAACAATCTATTTCTGTTCGTATCGGATCAGTAGGTACATAGTACTAATTGTCTCCGACCAGAATATTCACAAAATTTTGTGTAACGAGGAATTTATAAAGATTTTTATGCGGTTTGTTGGATCTTTAGTTACTTTTCACGATTCACATCCGGACAGCAGTACAGACTTCACATTCATACATAAAAAGCTGCATTTAGAAAAGAGCCACAGGTGGCTGTTACGACAATTTGGGCATCGTTGATTTATAAAACATTTCTAAGGAGCAAATTTTTGAATTTGACTCTTTATTTTCGTACGCTGTGCTTAACTATCGAAAAGATCAGTTTAAAGGGTATATGTTTTACATGCCATTCCGAAGAATAATAATTGGAGTTTCGTTTAAAGTTTTGCTCGTCTCAATATCTTTTTTCATTTCGTAGTTACAAAGTTTTTAAAACTGTATTTCTAACCCACTGTGTATATGGGTATAGATAAATATTTATATATTTCTGAACAAATTTTATTTCAGTGATACACCGGAATTACAATAAAAATTAATAGGTATTAATTATGGTCCAAAATAATTTGTGTATTAGCTTACGAATTATATTCACTTATTAATTAATACAACTACAATATACATTCACAGTTTTATCAAATGTTTAATTTGTAAATGTACACTGTAGCTAAGTGGTGGTTGTACAGTTTTATCTTATTATTATTATCATAGAGTATCTCAAAAAAAAGTAATATTGTATCATAATGAAATTATGAAATGGCATTTTTGTATTATTATTGTAATTATTCATTTAAATTGCTTTATATTAGTTTATAATTCTGTAAAATACAGAATGAAGATTGTACAGGAATAATTATACTCAAATAAAGTTATATAATGTGTAAGTATAAACTGTTCTTATTTACCTGGGGCGAAAAAAGTAGTATATGTTCAAATAGAGCACACTGCAATCATTCTGTTTTAGGCACGCCGTTTGAACATATATAATTAACATTTAATAACTTAATAGAAAATGAATTAAAACTACAGGTTATTCCGTTTTACGTTTAGGCGGAACTGAATGGGAATTTCGTTCTTTTAGGTTGTCACGAGAAGGGACCTTGTTTGGGTTATTTGACGTTGGTATGTCAAAATTAAAAATTTCAACAGTGAAAGAATGGAAATGAATGACGTTTTTAAAAAAATTTTAATCATTTTTATATATTTTAAAGACAAAAAATGGCTAATAGCGAAAACGGCTAAAGCCAACAAATAAAAGGGAAAAAAAAGTAGAAAAAATAAGTAAATGGGAAATTTTTATTAAGAATGACAAAAAATTAAAATGCAATGAAAAGGAAATTTTATAATCAATTTAATCTAGAATTGGCAATGTGAATATTATCTGTCTCATTTTGTAATACGTAACTAACAGGGAAAGTTCATTTTTTATGTTGTATATTGACAATACATTTATAATATTATCATAGTATTGGTTCACAAGGATACGCCAAAGTCTGTTGACACCACAACTGTCACCAAAGTAACCAGATCTATGCTCTATGTCACCTTAGAAAAATGTGTGTAAGAAGATAGGAGCTGTTTGTCCTTGCTTCGGATTGGTTTAGAACATCATTCCTATTACACTGTTAAAATATTGTTTTTAGTCCAAGTTGACAGATATTCAGTGTCGTACATTGGAAATATATATTATTTATATTATTTTATTTTTTTCGTATATTTTGTTATTATGTACATATCTGGACTTTTATTTATATTCTTGGCGTAGATTTTATTGAGAAAATTCTCCATGTAATATGTTTTTTATAATTAAATATTTTTTGACACTTGACAATTAACAGATCAAGATAGAGGACTAATGTGAGGCCAAAAGACAGCCCAGCTGATAGTGCCAAAAGAAGAAGTTATTGATATAATTTTTAGACCTTCATATATACATATATTTTTAATTTTTATTTACAATAAATATTTAAATAAGAAACTTAAGCTCTGAAGATATATTGTTTGTTTTATTGCATTATTTAAACTCTTAGCCAAATATGTATCTCTTTTTATATATAGTACATAATTTTTAAAAATTATTTTTTTTTTTATAAGCTGTTCTCTTTTGTAAGAAGTTAAATGTCAATCAAAAATATTCCTTACGCTGTAAAACCGACTTTAGGTTGATAAGGATATGATCATTATAATTAAGAATCATTTTTCATTATGACATATGTCAAATGGATCGACATTTTAAAAAAGTGACATTAATTAATACCAACATGACATACAGTTACAAGGTGCAAACTATTGAAAACAAAATTCCCTCTTAGTTTGTTCTTATAAAAGTGCACAGCATATAACTTTTCAAATTTCCCATTAAACTGAATTTATGTCGTATAAATAACGTAAGTGTATTATCTGCCTTGTTTATTTCAATATCTTATAAATCTTTTTTATATTTAAAAAAAATCTGTTATTTTAAATTTCGCGCTATATTGTATTTGTCCAGTGTAAATCGTACTCGGTTCGCAGCGCTATTATCTGTCTCATTTTGTAATACGAAACTAAGAGGGAAATTTAATTTTTTATGTTGTATATTTAAAATATCATAGGGTGATAATTCTGACATGTCAATCACAATTTTGATATGTCAATCGCAATTTTGACATGTCAATTTGGTATCTGGCTTAGTAGGTAGTTTTTGAATGAATATAACCTCGGTATAATGAAACTTAACCAAATATTTAAAAGCCAGATTTACAAGTTCACATGTTTCCATAAAAGTCTATTTACACCACAACAGTAACCAAAGTAACCAAATCTAGTTTCGTATTACAAAATGAGACAGATTATATCTACTTTTTTCTAATTTGAATTAGACTTTAGTTTCGTATTACAAATTGAGACGGAGTTATTTCCTCCACAAGAAATGATTTAATACAAAATACCATTTTTAATGGCATCACGTCGGCGACGTTGTATATTCATATTCATAAACTATTTTTTGCAAAAAGATAATTGCACAACAAAATCCCAGTGAAGATGTGAAATGTGTTTTGACACTTACTATCCAGAAAACAAGATAGTAGAGTAAAGCGCGTAGTACTTGCGCTAGGTACTAGCTCTTTTACTCTGCCAATGTAAACCCGGCATAAGCTTCGTGCACTCATGTAAATCTGTTCTTTTCTAACATAAATAAAATGTACATATTTTTCAACATTGTATTTATAGTGTTTGGATATAGCAACCTACGGTTATAACGAACGAATTTCATTGGTTCCATCAACGTCGTTATAAACGATATCCACTGTATATGACAAAAATTGTTTAAAATAAAGACACCAATTTTTTGTTTGTTCTATGTATTTTTTTCAGTCCATGTTCTGTGAAAGTGAATTTGAACATAATATTGGTATGAGGCTTAAAAAAAAGCTGCTTGAAATTTTAGTTAGATGTCCGATAGATGTCGCTAGTGAGTCTGGAACCATATTTTCTCTCGATTCCAAGTAATTTTCTCTTGATTGAAAATGTTGAATGCCGTTCAAAAAAATTTTCAGTTGGGCAAAAGGCTATAGATTTGGTGTCTAATATGTTAATTAAGGTGCAGGTCAATACTACAAAAAAAAAAAATGTTCTTTGTACTTTTCCATGTTTTATTACTTATTATTATTATTTTTTTTTGAGAATATCTTTAGAAATTGTTGTAAAATGAGTTTGTAATAATGTTGTAAGGTTTATTAAGGAATAATATTTCACTTAAATATATCTTTTATTTTGTACCAGGTACATACCAGCTACACACTCAATACAAATGATGGAAAAATAGAATATATATATTTCTTAAAATTATAAATCCATTTTATCAAAATCTTTGTATACAACATATAAATTAATATAAAAGTAATTTCTTAATACTAATAACTAGGAGTGAACAACAGGGCAAGAATTGAGGAGTATGTGATTTAACTGATCCATGTCTGTCCAGTCTACGATATTCCTCTCGATGACTACGTTGCGGATGCAACCTTTGAAATTTTCTCTCGTATGGAGTTTGCCAGAGGGTGCATGTTCTGGAAAAAGTACAAGTAATTATAAAATGGAACCATGGATAAATGCATTAATTAAGTAGGTTTTAGCAAAAAAATAATCCGGCAAATATACTGTAAAATTTGTGAAAATTAAAAATAATACACAGGATGAGCTACCACTTATGTTCACCTCGATTATTTCCTTAATAAAAAGAGTTATAACAATATTGTTCAAATAATTTTTTTTTAGGGCAATGGGTGTCAGACAATGACAGTATCAAACGAAAAAAAAAAAAAAAAAAAAATGCATTTGTTTTGGTAAAGGTATGACAGTAAATAACTTTCTCTTACGACTACTACGGAACTGTCTCATTCCGATACTTTTAGTTGACAGGAAATTAGCTTAATTTCGTATGTGTGCGCAGGTGTTGCGGGAATGATAAATGCGCATGTGCGTAGTGCGGGAAAGAATAAATTCACAGCAATGCTGTATCGAATCGGCTACGACAAAGACAAAAGTTCACAAAGCACCCGACGCGAGAATTTCTTTGAAAGGCATTTTTTGGAATTTTTAAAGGGTACATATTTTTGAGAATTCAGATAGTAGAAAATTAGAAACCTTACGTTTACAACACGTAACCTTGGAAATATATTTTTAAATGGTTTATTGTTCAAGGAGACATTTGTTCGGAGTTATTGCTCAATAACTTTGAACAATAGCATCTCCTTGAACAATTCTTAAACCCTTCTTCCTAGAAATGCCTTATAAATACACACGTCTCTCTGAAGACAAGATCATACAGTATTCTGTCCGGTTAGCATTAACATCTAATTTATGGAATTCTTAGAGGCACTGTGTCTGCATTCTGGTGGTCTATCCCAGTGTTTCTCAACCAAATACGCACCGCGGACCAGTAAACTATATAATTTTCAAACGCGGACCACTAATAATAATTGTTGGTTCAGTTTTTGCAAGAAAACATATATATTTAATATGCTACTAAATACATTTATTTTATTTGTAGAAAATCACAGAAAGTTTACAGAAAATAAACAAAATATAAATTATTTACATTAAAAATGTGTATAAAAGATAACAAAAAAACTGCAAACAACACATACAAAAACTTTCGCGGAACACTAAAAATTTTCTGCGGACCACCTGTTGAGAAACACTGGTCTATCCGATTCTATTTGTTTTAATCTTTTCATTATTTTAATATCTATATTTTAATCTTTTAAACTTTTTGTAAATATTACTTTTGATAAATCAAATTCATTCATTTTAAACCGTCTTACTTAACGAGTGTAAGCCGCATTCAGACCTCGGTAAATTAATACGTTGTGTCGCTATGGATAGTATTAACGAAGGCAATTGGTATGATCGGACATGCTCGTGCTTTGTCGTTGCTATACTACTGTTGAGTGATATAGTACGAGCTTGTCCGATCATACCAATTGCCCTCGTTAATACTATCCATAGCGACACAACGTATTAATTTACCGAGGTCTGAATGCAGCTTAAACCTTTAAGAACTTAAGTGAACAGCTAAGATCCAGACTATTAACAAGATGCCTGATCAGTCTGTTGGTAAGTACTAATACATATCATTTAATTCACATATCGTAATGATGAACCCTGGATAACAGGGTTTACATATTATTGTAAAACTTCTTTTTTTCATTCCCAGCTATTCGTACGAGTTTTGACGAACATAATTCGTATGAAAACGTGTCCAGTGGACGAGCGGCTTTATAATTTTATTACAATTTTAAAATGTAATTTGTAATGTACAGTACTAGTTTTAAAAATTAATTTTTTTTTATAGGATCTTAAAGCATTATGTTTTTTTTGTTTTATATACCTGGCAGTCCTCCAATGTATAACGGACTTTCTATCTTATTCTGTATAAATGTTGCATTTAAGGCCAGCGATGACTGAACCACCCCATCAACATTCACTGTCATCTCCTCTTCTGTATACAGTGCAGATACTTTATGCCACTTGTTATCACATAAAGCAAATTCTGTTGAGAAGTTCGTTTTGACTTTGGGCCATACTTTATTTTCTGTATTGCCCATCATAACAACAGCACCATTGTACAATTCTAATGATAGTGAATTCTTGTTATTTGGCTCTGCAACACTTAGGAGAATACCATTTTGCTCAGATGTACGGAATTCGAATTGAAGTTCAAGATGATTTTTGAGCAAAAAATTTTTTTCTGAAAAATATAATTACAGATAAGTTAGGAACATGTCATCAAACTTTTATATGTATTTGTTGGTTACACTTTTCGTATATTGTTTGTATTTTTTTGGTTTATTGCATACTATATGCATAAAAATATTGGGCCATATTCATAATCTTTTACTAAATCTTAATAGCATAAGTATACTAAGCGCTACTAAAAATTGATGTTCATAATACAGAATTATTGTTAGTAGAGCTTAATAGTGTCTATTAATTGTAATTTAGTAGTACAGATTTAGAAGCGCGGAGAGGCTGTATTAAATGATATTAAAATAGTGATATGTCCATAATACTGACTGATTTTTATCATATATACGACAGATTTGCGGGATGTTCGTGAAATGCGTGAATTAAGTCCATTCTACATTATACTTTTTTCAATACTATCCAACTCTGACGTCATTTCAACTTTTGATACTACGGAATATAGTGGGGGAAAAAAATAAGAGACAGTAATATATTTTATACCTTCCATCTCTTACTACTTTTCATTGCCAACTTAAATATTTTTAGGTTCAGATGACAGACAACAATTTGGTTATAGTAAACCAATTTATAAATATTGTTTAGTTGTGCTAAGTTTATATGTTCTAAATAAACTTCTAATCAATTTAATAAACTACTAAAAGTTAAGTTGTAAACAAAAACTAAAAAGTTGCTGGTTGGTACGCCTGATAAGTATACAACTGTCATCCAAAACTACCTCCGGTCAAATTTTTGGTTGACAGTTCTGTACTTTTAATTCATAATAAAATTCACTTTTTTCTTTCTAAATTTTCAGTTCAGAATTAAGTTTTAAGGATATATTCCATAAACCTTTGGATTTCAAATCCACTAATTGAAGGTGATAAATGTAATTGCTACATATCTACTTCAACTGGCTTTGTCAAAAAAGCTAGTGTAGCTTTATATTTTCTAAACTCTTTAAATCTATCTCGAAAAGCTTCTTGCATGTTAACAATAGTTTGTGCAAAAAAAAATTGCATTAATAACATGTTTTTGTAAATTAATAAAATGTAAAAATGTTTTTGCACGTAAATCATTCTCAAATACAGATTTTTTCGAAACAAATAACTTCTTCTAAAAGGGAATATGCAGTAACTCGGGGAATTGCCGGGTGTGAATTGCACCGTAAAACATTCTGAAAAATACAAAACCTGTATAGTACAGACAGAAAGTTGAAAATTAAAAAATAGATTATATTAAAATAAAAACCAGCCAACTTTCAAAGAGCCACAAAATTTTCTAAAAGAGCCGCAGGTTGCCGACCCCTCTTCTAGGTCTTTTGTAGTATATTAAATAATAAAAGTCCGGTAAATTTATAAATTTTCTTCACCTCCGGCGAAGAAAACTTCTAACAACCTAAATTATATTTTATATAAGGTAAACTATCCTGGAGGGGGGGGGGGGGGCAAATGTCCCCAATGCCCCCCCTGGCTACGTCCCTGTACTCAATAAAAGAAATCTCGCACAGACAAACACAAATAAATAAGATAAAAAATCTGTTCGAAAATTTGAACAGACTCAGGGTGATGGTAAGAGGCTGTAAATGGGCCAATTACCATCGAATATCACAGTTTAGAAATAGAACACAATAAAATAAGACGCAAGTCTTCACAAATAAAACAGTAAGTTCGATTCTCTCAGGAAGAGTATCAGTTTGTCCATGAGTACTCTGACTTTACCTAAAGCAACTGACAGGTCATACCATAGGCCTAACCTCTCCCTGACATTCTCGAACTGTACACATTCAGTTAAAAAGTGTAACTCAGACAAATCTGTGTTACACGTCTCACAGATAGGGGACTCTTCACCTCGAAGGAGGTGTACATGGGTCCACCAATAGTGGCCTATACGGAGGCGTGTGATTGCGGTTTCCTCCCTGCGGTTAATCCTGCAGGAAGAACCCCATGGTTTAACATCTCCTTTAATCTGTCTCAACTTAACGTTCTATATGCTGCTCCACTCATATTGCCACATGTCTAAAACCAGATGTTTCAGATGACTCTTTGCATCATCTGGAAATATGAGACTCACATCAATCATAGGTCTGTGGGAAGCAGCTTTTGCAGCATCATCAGCCGCTTCGTTGCCTTTAATACCAACATGTCCCGGTATCCAAAACAACTCTACCCTCACATTCTGAGTGTTCAGATTGTGGAGTAGCAGCCGGATCTATTAGCTAAAAGATCGTAGTATAGAGATTATGAACACTACTAACATTAACATCAGACTTTCTTACTTTAAGAAGTAAAGCTTAATTGCAGTATTTAGTAAAATATTATGAACATGGCCCATTGATATTTGAGATTAAAATGAATATTTAAGTTATTTATGTTACTTCGTAAAGGTAGGTGGGGTGTCGCTTCACCTGACGAGCCGCCACTGCATTCTTTACTACTCACCAAACTTTTAGAATAAACAATATATGCTGTAATAATAATTTGCCCTACTGTATTGAATATTTGACCTATGAATTTGACCCTTGTATTCAACATTTGACCTATCGAAGATTTGTTTTTGAACTACTGAACCCAATATACAATAAATTAATTAAATAAAAACTTACTGTAAACTGCATAAGCGTCTCCTGCGAAATAGGATCCTATTTCAACGTGTGAAAAACACTGTCCGACATTATGCATTTTTTCTCCAGCTAAATCTTGCTTCTGTCCATTCACTTTAAGATTTCTTATACATCCCCTAAATGGATGAATTTTATTAATCTGAAATAAAGAGAATATATATTTACTACAGTTTGGATAATTTTACCAACGTATAAAAATGCTGGAAACGTTTGGGCCGCTTAAGTTGGTAAAAGCAAACATAATAACTTTACAGGTAGTTGTCAACTTATACCCTTTTCATACTAGAACTTTAAGATAGGCGAACTTAAAGTCCACTGATGTTTAAGATCGGTTTGCATTCACACTAGATGTTTAAATCGCCGGTGCTGTCATCTGCTATGGTAAATTTATTCTTGACGTCACGAAGTTACCAGTATTCAGCTGTCTGCCAAAATGTATAATAGACCATATTAGTGTGTCGTCACATACATGTGTTGCCATCTGAGAGCTGAGTCCTTTTGAAGTTTAAAATATATGTGACATTACTTTTGTTACTTTAATTTTATGAATATTTTCAATTTTGGAGCAAAAAATATGTATTTTTGATAAATATATACTAATGTATACAGTCCAGATACTTTATGTTATAGAATAATGATTTTATAAATATATAAATAAGGATTCGAAGATATATTTATAGGTCACGTTTTTAAATAATATGAAAATCGAAATATCTTTAGTATTTATTTAATTAACACATCATTAATATTTTGTTTTAGAATGCATATTGGTGTATTGTTTTGCTCCAAATTGTAACCATTGCAACTACATTATTAATTGAAATTTTTTTCGTTTTTTGACATGAAAATGAAAAACAATAATGGAAATTTGCTATATTATTGCTATGTTACTTGCCATAATAACGATTATTATGGCTCAGTTACACGATGCAAGTAACTTGCACCAGTAAGTACTTGCACCAGCCACTGGCATCGTGTAAACGTACATGCAGTACTGGTGCCAGTACTGGCACAAGTATCTCATGCAAGTCAAGTGAATAGAAGCCGTTCCTATTTACTGGCACAAGTAGCCGTGCCAGTGACTTAAAAATGGCCGCCGTGAACAGCTGATGTATTTCCGTGGTTAAAAAACAAACTTTTTCACACCTTTTTTTAATAAATGTAGTTTTTGGCACCAATTCATTTTTGTTTGAAAAGACGTACGCATAAAATACATAAAATTAGGTTAAACATCGAAAATTGGCGCGTTAAAAAGACGGTTTTACGCATAAAAAATAATTGGAAGCATCTACATTTTGCAGTGTGTTTCGGGTTTTTTGCAAGGTTACTTAAATAAGATACTGGAATACGTGTAAACGACAAAACGACTTGTGCAAGTACTGGCACAAGTACTTGTGCCAGTACTTGCACAAGTTACTGGCATCGTGTAACCGGGCCATTAACGTAAAATTTTTAAAATTAACCTGCAAAATAATATTGTTCTGCAAAAATAATGACATATTAAATTATAGTGTATAAAATAAGAATTTTAATAAATAAATATTGACTTGTAGTTTTGATGTGAAGCATTCTCTTACTTTTAAAACTTAATTTATATTTCCAAAATACAATTTAACAAAAAAACAACATGCTAAATTCAAATAAAAGGAATCCAACCGCGAGACGGCAGCACTGAATCTCATTTTGTGACGTAGTTACTAATATGGTCTATTTAATATTAATTGTGACAACACTTATTTGGGAAGTTTAAATAATTTTATGTGTATCTGTCGAATAAACATATTTTTTTCTCGGTAAAAATATTATTTTTGATTTACTTTGTTCTTCTCCTTCTTCTTCTTTGGTTACTATCAATCAGGTAACTTTTGGCCTCACTCACATAAGCACCTGATCTCGATTGTCAGGTCTTGCCAAGTACCCTGTACACAAATACTTGTTAGATCTTCGGTTAACTGATCTCTCCATCTCTTACGAGGTCTTCCCACTGGTCGACGGGTATTCAATCTTCCTTCCCATATCTTCCTAACCATTCTGTCCTCCCTCATGCTCATAACGTGTCCTATCCACTGTAAGCGTCTGCCTCTCAGTTCTTGGGTGATGCCTTGAATACAGTACTCGGATATCTTACTGAATTCTCCATTCACCATTAATTTGAATGGGACCAAAGATTCTGCGTAATATTTTATTTTCGAAAATTATGAGGTATTATCGATCTCGCTTTGTTAAGAACCATGTTTTAGAGCCATACATAAGTACGGGACGTACTATAACTTGGTATAACCTGATCTTAGATTTACTTTATTGCGTTAATTAAATCTAAATGAATTTAATGTGCCAAATCTGCGATTATTCTATAACAAAATTAAATGTTTTACTAACTTTTTTTCATATTCCGTTTACTTTTTTGTATAAAAGTCATTTTTGTTATAAAAACTAACTTTTCTTTAAAGCGAAGTGAAACTAATACGCATACGAAACACAGTTTCTACTGCATACTAGCCACTCGATGTATATGCGCATGAAAAATGCGAACCCGACCGTTTGAGAATGCCATAGGGGAACCGCATACGAAACATAGAAAGTTGCGTACACGAACGAGTTCAAGAATTGAACCCCTGATCGCTTTATTAATTATTGCCTAAAGAGTGTAGCTTCTCAAAGAAACAATTTTGAAGGAAATTTGTAAAAAATGTACTAGTTTAGGAAACTTTGGGAATTTCTTCAAACCACCTTGCTTATATTTATTAATTACAATTACCTTAACCCTTTTAAAAATTACTAAAACACAATCATAGTAAATTAATAATAAGAAGTTTTACTTACAAATACTTCTGGCAGTCTTGTAGTATTTGCTGCTAAGCCTCCTATATAAATCATATTTGCTAGGTTAATTTTCTTTGATATTTTGATATGTCCTCGTGCATTATCTCTGTCAACAGACAGAGATATTTTTCTGTTAGTAACTCTTATAAGTAGTTGATGCCATCCTCCATCATTATAGAATTGATTTAATGTTATATCTTTCTTCCTCTTTCCTTTCAGTGTCAGTTGTACACCCTTCTCATTCAATGATACCATGATGAAATGATGATTCTTCTCTTTGATACCCTAAAAACATAATCAGTCAAAAGTAGTAACATTTTTTTCCCCAAAATCCCTGACTATGAACATATATTTTTCAGATGCAAGTATTAATTATGGGGACACAACTCGTCTACAGACTTTACGTCTACGACATTTCGTATACAGATATCATTAGGTATACGTAGGGTGACCAGATTTCAGTTAAGGGAAACCGGGACACAGGAAAAAAAAAGAAGATCTTTGTTTCCTCCCCAACATCCAAGTGAAGAGCAAAAAAGAAGGTCCTCACCTCTCAAATTCAAAGTGAAGAGCAAAAAAAAAGGTCCTCACCTCCCCCAAATTCAAAGGGAAGAGCAAAAAGAGTCCTCACCTCAAAAATCAGGACAATCGGGCGTCCCGAGAACATTTTTCGGGACACCGGGACCATTGACCTAAAACCGGGACGGATGTCGAAATGTCGTAGACGAGTTGTCGTGAAACCATTAATTATTATTGCATAAATTACTTACTGGTGATACAAAGAGTAGGCCATTTAAATAAAACGTCCTAAATTCCAATTCGATTACAAATTCTTTGTGCCAAAAGTTATTCGATTTGAAATTGAACTGAACGTGGCTGTTTGGCGAATCACCAAATTTGACAGCACCATGTTCTAAGGAGTATCCAGGTATTCGCCCACAACTAATCTTTGGTGGTTGCTGATTTGTCGGCATCATCAGAGTGCTTACTTCCGGTCGACTTCCTGTTATAAGTATAGGTCCTGATCTTCCTATTTTGGCTTTTTCAAAATTGATTAATTCACTGTACGATATTAATCTGTAACAAAAATTACACGTAATTTAATACATTTGCTTAAAAGTTTTTTTTTTTTTTTTGCAATAACTATAATTTCCTGACAGTTACATAATAGTAAACAATGAGTTTAAAAATATCAAAACTGTGTTCTAATCCACAGCTGAAAATCAGAATTTTACAAAGAACCAATCAGATTACTTCGTTTGTCCGAACTCACCCGAGAAACAACGAAAATATGTATTCCTAACTTAATACCTGTTGTCAACTCATTGGCGTCAGTGATGGGCGCGTAAGTTACATGATCTAAGTTACCTCATTGTTGACGCGTAAACAATTGATGTAAAGTAAACACAAAAACTTTTGTAAACAACGTAAACAATGTAAACAATGATTTAGACATGCGCACTTGTTTTGAATTACAGAACCTCATTATCAATACACTTTTATAAATAATAAAATTTTAATGAAACGATTTTAAATGATTAAGTAAGTATATAAAATTAGGACAAGGCAATATACATATTAATAAAAATCGAATTTGCATCATTATACAGGTGTTACATACAAATTAGTAAATATGAATATGAAAAATAAAAAAATTTCAGTCTAATTTTTTAATAACAAAATACATTAAATTTCACCTTTAAGAAAATCAGCCTATATTTTTTAATAACGAAAAGATTCATTGCAAATTTTGCATAACGCCCTATATTTTCTTTCATTTTCTTTAATTAAAACAAAACCTAGTTCTTCAGAACTATTCATTCGGTTTCTTCTCACCATTTTTTTAATAAATTTATTGTTTTGAACTGAATATACTTGTTCATTAACTCTATATTATTCGTATTAAATAACTAAAACTAACCTCATTATTTGGCAGTTTACAAAGTTTACATTGTTGACAAGTTTACCAATTGTTTACATAAGTTTGCACGTAAACGTAAACAATTAAAGTTTACGTGTAAACGCCCATCACTGATTGGCGTGTAGAGAAAAATAGTGTTCGTTTAATAATCAATTCGTATAAGGTAATAAAAATAGAATGTACGCCTATGTGTACATGTCCTTGGAAATAAGTTTGATAACTAAATGTTTCTGTCAAGTATTGCATAACGGACAAGATTTCTTGATCGCTCTGTATAACAGTTAAAAAAAAAAAAAATTGTAAATTGTATAACACAACATAATAACGTAAAATATTATTGCAAAAACCTAAACAAAATATGCAAGTGCAGGTACTGAACATGTACACAAATTTGTATGTAAGTACAGAGAGATCATTAATTCCTGAGCGTTATGTAATACTTTACAGAAACATTTAGTTATCAAACTTATTTCCAAGGGTATGTACACATAGGCGTAGATTCGATATTTATTACCTTACACGAATTAATTATAAAATGAACACTGTTTTTCTCTACACACCAGTGAGTTGATAACAAATGTTAAGTCCGCAACGGATTTCCTTACTCCTCGGGTGAGTTCGGGCCAAAGAAGTAATCTGATTGGTATAAGTTGGGATTTAGAAGCGGTGAATTAGAAGAATTTTTGATATTTTTAAGCCCATTGTTTACCGTTATGTAATGCTCAGGAATTAATGATCTCACTGTATATGTACCTAGTTTTGCCATAAATATAAAAAGTTTTCAGTGAAATTCACAAGATGCTACAATATATTTTAATTTTCTTTTAGTACATAATATATAGTTACATCTAAAACAAGAAACATCAAGCAGTTATTAAAATGACTACTTCTTCAATGTAATTACAAAGAATTTCGACAGAACAACACTCCACCTTCATCAGGGGCGCCGCAGACTAGCGATTTAGGGTGTCTCTTCTTGAAAACTATGTCCTGAAGCACGAACCAAATTTGTATTCCAGTGGGTTGAGATTAGAGCTGCTAGGCAGCCAATCAGCAGGAGTAATAAAGTCCAGTACATTGCTTTAAAGCCACTGATGCGCAGCCTTCACATTATGGGCTGGCGCTGAATCTTTCTGAAAGCTCCAGTGGTGACCAGCGAAGAGGGAGTTTTTTAGTTATTTAACTATTGACTACAACCCGGTTTTATAGTCGACTTTGATCGACATATTTACACATTTCTCGTAACAATTAAGCTTAGTGGTACAGTCTTAGCTCGCGCCCTGTGAAGACAAAGCTGTAGCAGGGTGACCAATGAAGTAATGGCCCCTTTGGGTCGATGGCAGTTTCTCACAAGCTTCTCGTGAACTTGCAGCATGCACCATGTCTTTCTGGCGGTTAAAAACCTCCCCAATATTACAAATCTTTTCAAGAATCCCGTAATTCTATTGACGTGTTTCGCATAAACTTAAGCGCTGTGTAATACCCAGTGGTCATTTCGAACTCTGATGTTTCTTGTTTAAGATGCATCTATGTAGTATGTACTAAGAAAAACTTAATATATAATGAAGCATCTTCTGGAATTTCACTAAAAACTTTGCTTAGTATTGACTAGGTATATATAAAATTGAAAATAATAATTATTATAAATATACATGGTGTTTACTTTAATTTGTCCCCCATTGCTATTTCGAAAACTATAATAGCTACGAGGTTGAATAAAGTAGACAACAATGGACCATATTAGTAAATACGTCACAAAATGGGATCCCGTCCTGCCGATTAGCGGTGAATTTCCTTTTATTTATTTTGAGCAAGTTGTTGTAATAAAAGATTTTCTAAAATTGCATTTTTGGAGTATAAATTAAGTTTTCGAAATAAGAAAATGCTTAAGATTATAAGTCAAGTCATCTACAAGACAATATCTTATAATATTTATTAAAATTCTTACTGTAATTTAATATGTCAATATTTTTAAAAAACAATATTACTTAGCAGGCTAATTTTAAAAGATTTACGTTTATAATCGTTACTATGGCAAGTAACAATAGCAATGGGACTGTCTGCCCTTTCTAAATAGTTTGAAGGAACAATAAGTGTTCTTATTTTATCCATTATTGTTTTTCATTTTCATCTTTCAAAAAATGAAAAAAGTTGCAATTTTCAATGTGGCTGTAATGGTTGCAGTTTGGAGCAAAACAATGCACTATTATGCATTCTGAAACAAAATATGAATGATTGCAAAGTTTTAATTTAATGTCGATTAAAGTTAAGGTAGCGTCGAGTTAGTTATGTCGATTTTCTTATTATTTAAAAAAGGAACCTATCAATATATCCTTATATATACGTTTATAAAAACATTATTCAATACTATAATGTATCTGAACTGTATATATTAGTGTATAAAATATGTATTTTTGCTACAAAATTGAAAATATTCATAGCATTAAGGAAACAAAAGTAATGACACGTGTTTTTTAATTAGCAAGAAAAAAAAAATCAATGGATACACACTAATATGGTCTGTTGCCATTTTATAAAAGAATATCAACAAGTAAAACAATTTTTTAGTTGAACCAGTGGGTCTCAAAATAAGTTATGCAACTTTCTTATTTTAAATGGGAACAAACAATTTTTTTTCACTTATTTTTAAGAGATTTTTATTTTGAACTCAACGGTATAAACATAATTGAGAAAAATGCAATTTAAATTTATATTATTGAAATATCGTTGTAACAGTTGTTATTTTTTATGTTATATAATAAGCATTGTCCTACCTGTTTTTATATAAAACGTCTCTTATTGTACCCCTCAAGTTTTCTGTTGTTGAAAAATCAGTTGGTGTCAATAATAATTTAATATTCTCCGGAACTCCTCCAAAGTACACATATTCACAAATATCAGTAACATCAGTATCAAATTTCTTATCATTCAATAAATCATCTATTCGTAATTCTACAAAATTATCCATTTTACTAATTGCTAGTACATGGAAATGTCCATCATTTACGGATACATTTGATGCTAATTTCATTTCTCGATTTCCATTTTTAATACGTATTTTTATTTGTCCATCGATGACTGATATTATGAATGAATCAGCTTCTTCCGCTGAGTTGTAACTGATGTCTTTGAAAGCTGACATTAGTAATGTGTCTTCTTGTGTGGTTTGGAATACGAAACCAACAGATGATCCTTCACTGAATGTTAGGCCTGGCATTTGAACGTAGCCATTTCCATCGAAGCCTGTCACTTTAATACTCTGGAACAAAAAAATATTTACAATAATATTCATTAAATATACTAACACTTTTTACTAACAAGCAGTATTTTTTACATGTACTATTTTTTTGTACTGTATAACAATTTTTTCAAAAGATTCGAGATCATAGCTTGGAATATTTGAAATTTTTGAAGTATTTGAAAAAGTATTTCAATTAATTTCTGGCATTACGAATATTGTATTTCAAATACTTTTAAAAAATATTCTTGGTGTTTGGATTTACAAATACTTTCTCCGTGGTATTGTATTTTTTTTTCTTTTTTTTTTTTGTTTATTTTACATCGGCTTCTTTCTGCAACGAGGCTAATCGCCGATGCCAAGGGGCGAGCTCCTACACCTGGATGAGGGGTGAATGATTGTGAAAATGGGAGTAATGTAAACATATTATTCTCGCCCGAATAATATCACCAACGGGGAATCGAACTAGCAACCTCAAATTTCAAACTGTCTTAACTAGTCAAAACTCTGCGATTTAACGTGCTCGGCCACTCCGTTGGCTATTTGTATTTGATATTTGTTGTCTGAAAATATTAATATTTGAAATACTTCCTAGTATTTCAAATATTTCCTTAGTAAATATTTCAAATACTTCCCTAATACATATTTCAAATATTTATTAGTATTACAAATATGTTGCTAATATTTCAGATATTTCCCTTGTATAGGGTGCCCATTTTCTTAAGAAGGCAATGCGGGACTAAGCAAAAAAAAGGTCCTCATCTCCCAAATTCAAATGAAGAGCAAAAAAAGGTCCTCACCTCCCAAATCCAAGTGAAGAGCAAAAAAATGGTCTTCACCTCCCAAATCCAAGTAAAGAGCAAAAACAAAAAAAGGTCCTCACCTCCAAATCCAAAATGCGAACAATGCGGGACAAAATGTTAAAATGCGGGACGAATGGTCACCCTACCCTTGTACATATTTCAAATATTTTCCAATTATTTCCCTAGTACCTACATATTTCAAATATTTCCCTATTATTTTTAATATTTTCCTAGTATTACAAATATGTTCCTAAAATTTCAAATATTTCCCTATTATTTAAAATATTTTCCTAGTGTTTCAAATATTTCCCTAGTATTTGAGACATTTCCCTAGTATTTCAATTATTTCCTAATATTTCAAATATTTCCCTAGAATTTCTAATACATTTAAATTATTTGAAATGCATTATTTCAAATATTTCCCTAATATATATTTCAAATATTTCCCTAATATTTCAAATATTTCCCAAATATTTCAAATATTTTCCTTGTATTTCAAATATTTCCCTATAATTTCAAATATTTTCCTAGTGTTTCAAATATTTCCCTAGTATTTCAATTATTTCCTAATATTTCAAATATTTCCCTAGTATTTCTAATACATTTAAATTATATGAAATGCATTATTTCAAATTCTTTTTAAAAGTCCAAATTGGGAAAATATTTGGTTATGAATAGGAGGAAGGCGTGGGGATATGTTTTGAGTTACGGCAAAAAAGTAACTGATACTATGCGAGTCTGTTCATTGCAATATTCGCGAGATGGTTGCAGAAAAACAAAACAATACTAATATGTTTGCACTTGTTGCTTGCAGAGCCGCAGTAAGGAAAACTTGCGCTAGGGGCAAAACTGTGTTTTGGCGCCCTTGGCAAATAAATGTAAGTGATAAGCAAATTCCCAGTGAAAAGCAAAAAAAAAGGTCCTCACCTCCCAAAATCCAAGTGAAGAGCAAAAAAAAAAGGTCATCACTTTCGCAATGAGGCGCCCCTTAGTCAAGCTCATCGGCGCACTTTTCCTTAGTTCGCTAGGGGCGGTCGCCACCCCCCCCCCCCCATTACTGCGGCCCTCGTTGCTTGCACCTGCTTTACAGGTGGAAGATACAGATTTTACTTTCAATTGCTCCTGTCCAACTAAAAATAATTTTATTTCATGATGCACTGAAGATAATGGCACTTGTTTGCAAATCAATGCATATAATGGGTGTTTTTTTTAGAGGTATAGAACTTTAAATTGCAATAAAACAACGATGGATTATTCGATTGACATGAATTTTTTTTTATTCGAAAGATAATCTTGTGGCATTACATTTTAAATATGATTTCTGGCATACGACCGCCACGGCTGGCTCGGATGTAGTCCAATCTGGACGTCCAATTTTCGATGACTTTTTCCAACATTTGTGGCCGTATATCGGCAATAACACGGCGAATGTTGTCTTCCAAATGGTCAAGCGTTTGTGGCTTATCCGCATAGACCAATGACTTTACATAGCCCCACAGAAAGTAGTCCAGCGGTGTTAAATCACAAGATCTTGGAGGCCAATTCACAGGTCCAAAACGTGAAATTAGGCGGTCACCAAACGTGTCTTTCAATAAATCGATTGTGGCACGAGCTTGATGATCGTTTGGCTTCAATTCTTGCACGAGTTGGATTTTGTAAGCACGCAAACCAAGATCCTTCCGCAAAATCTTCCATAAAGTGGATGGACACAGATCCAATTCCTGTGCTCGATGGCGGATGGACTCATTCGGGTCTTCCTCAATGTTACGCTCTACAGTACCAATAGCTTCTTCTGTACGCACCGTACGGCGTCTCTGGGGATGCGAGTTATCAATAAGAGTAAACGTGGTGCGAAAACATTCCATGGTTAATCGAATTAACTGCTCTGATGGACGATTTTGTCGACGATAAAATGGACGTAGTGCGCGATACGTATTCCGCACAGAACCATTATTTTCGAAATAAAATTGCACTATTTGCAAGCGTTGTTCAGGCGTGAGTCTATTCATGATGAATTGCCAAACCAAACTGAGAATAAATCACTTGACAGCTGTTAAATCGGTCGCCATCTTGAACAGTAATGCCAACTTAAAGTTCTATACCTCTAAAAAAAACACCCGTTATTATAAATTTAGATGATTGACACTCGCTTCTAATGTACCACATAAAATTACGTGCCCGGTATTTTAACACCTGCTCTCCTACAAATTACACTTCAGTAAATTTTCCGAAATAAAACCCTAAATAGTGTGATTTGATGCCCACCTTCTGTTATATACCTCGATACACGTGTATCGCTTACAAATTAAAAAATGTCGCAAATATTTAGTCTTATTTTAATAAAACAAAAATGTATTATACAATAGTTAATATTTTCGGGAATTAGGTCATTAAATAATTATAAAATGTTTGAAAAGACCGGTTTCGATAATGTTGATGTTGTGTTTGATAATGTCACATTATGGAAACCGGTCTTTTCAAACATTTTATATTTATTTAATGACCTAATTCCCGAAAATGTTAACTATTGCATTATTAGCAAGGTCGGGAAAAAAATAATTAAAACTGTTCGCTAAGTGAAAAATTAATGGCTAAGTATTATTGGCGCAAGTCATACTTCTTTCAATCACAGCGTTGCCACCAGTAATGTCACTTCTCAATTCTATATTAATAATTTAAAAGATCATTACCTTGTTCGAACATGTTGGTTCTACTCCATAAGTTTCATTACTAATTGGATTATACAATATACTATCAACATTTATAATACTCATACAACCCAATAGTGAGGAATGAGTATGTAGATTTCTTGTTATACCATTCGAGAAAGAATGGAACTCACGTGGTACACCTCCAATATAAAATTTACTTTCATCCAAATTTGGAAATGAGTTTCTTGTTGTTGGTTTGGCAGGTGCTCCTGGAATATTCTTCTCGTTTACTTTAAGTATGGCCATTTCACCTCGTTTTCTATTAAATTCTCTACCGGCTGTTACTGCTGTCCATTGGCCTGTGTTGTATTTTTCTTCTGTACTTAATTGTAAGACTGATCCACCTCCATATTCAATATTTAATTGTATTTTGCCGTTTTTGAGAGATAACGATGCTGATCGATTCTACAACAAAATTTATCAGTTACCAATTAGTTTTAGTCCGAAAATTAACTAATGAAAGTTAACTAAAAATTATATATTAGAACAGAATATATACTTACATTAACAACATCAAGAATTAAGAATAATAAAGCGTTTTCATCGTAAGTTTTAAAGCTGAAGTGAATACTTGTCTGTGTACTTCTGTATGGATATTTTTTATCTCTCGTTGTAACTGAATATCCTAGTCCATTGAAGTAATAATTATTATCTCTTGATTTCGTAATTTCTTGCCTAAAATAAAATAAATAAAATGGAAGTGGACTATGGATCCAATTTTTTAAAAATGAATGTTTCGTATTGTTAGATATTTGTCTTAAGCAAAATTATTTCAACTTTTCCGGCAAAGTTTACAAGCAAGAACAGGGACTTTCCATGGGATCTCCTGTATTGACAGAAGTTTTTATGAATGCTTTAAAAAATAAGATGTTTAGTGTAAAAAAAAATTGTCTCGTTAAATATATTGGACTCTGATATAGGTATGTGAATGACGTTTTTTTATTTCATAATTTAAATATATTTTTAAATTATGAAATTAAGTTTCAGTTATTTAATTTGATATTTGTCCTTAACATGAATATAACAAATGACACAGCAGAGTTGTATTAAACTATTTAACAGCATATTTTAAACATTATTGTTAACTTACTCATATTGTGAAGCTGTACAGGATGGAGATGATGATATGAAATTCCAAAGTCCAATTGGTTTTCCATCTAATATAACATCCTGCAGACTTCCCGATAATCCTACGTTTGTGACGAAAATATTGTCAGATCTATTTTGCCCAATCCACAATTTATCATTTGTTCCTACATCAAATATGGTGGACGATGCACTTGTAGTGCCATAATATGTCTGTGGATTATTCTTGGTAGATTCGCTCCATACTGTCATCTTTGCCACATTTGCTACCCTGGAACAATAAAAAACATAATTTTAACATATGTAGACAATTTGTAATGTGAACTAATAGATCAAAACAATGAACATACTTTGACAAATAAGCAAGCCCAACTTAAACTATAAAGGCTAATAGAACAATGGCTCGGGAGCAAAGGCTGCCGCGTACTCTGACAGAAAAAACGCTTGTTATATTTTTATTTATGCCATTTAAAAAATTAGAAAACAAGACCGTTTGACATTGTTTAATTTATAACTTTCCCAACATGTCCTGCTGACTTTAAAATACATTTTTCAAGAATTTTTGAATATCTAAAAATTGATTGATGTAATTTAATTTAATAATTTGGAAATCATAAAACGAAATTATTATACAAATTGGCCGTGAGACCACGGTTTCGTGGGAAAGTATAAAGATCCAAATAAACTCTTTTAGTCATAGGGTAGGGATATTAATTTTTATAAGGGAAGTTAGATTGCCGCGCCCGGGCAGCGCACTCTTAGGTGTCCGGTCTTATGGTCCTGCTAAGCCTACAGTTTTTCTGGTCGGTGTTTATGGAATGTGAATAAGCAATACCTCAGTCAATGACTCTCAAATCACGTCTTCCTTAAAAATATAAATATTTTAACCAGTACCGAATGAGTCATCTATTTGTTAAATATATACATTTTATAATTTTCGCAATGCATTTTTTGGACTAGTTTATTTTTCAGAAGGACGCTTAATTTTGATAGCCCACGGTGCTAAAATGTGGTATGAAGACCCTGCAAATAAGAATTATATCCGTATATCTGTGGTAAAGATTCCCAACATACAAGAATAATACATTCATCGAGTCAAAAAAATATGGCCTGCATATGAACTTCAGCAAAACAAAATACATTTTCATAACACAATCTAACTCCGCAATCAATGATTTAATTTTAAATGGTAACTACATAGCAGTACAAATATCTTGCTTCTTGCATTGCCGGCCCATGAATTTATGAGGTCTGAGCCAAGGAATTAAAATTGAGGCCCTCGATTTTCAGACTTTAACTATTGTCTTTTGAAGTTCGTCACACCCGTGGTGTCCTAGTAATTGTGTACCGAATGTTTACTAACTGCGATATGACTTCATTAGTGAATCTGAATAAGGATGATGTCTTCGTGACCACAGGTATAAACTTAAGCATGGAAATGCCGGTCACCGTGGCGTAGTGGTTAGTGTAGCTATGCATTAACTTCTGGGCCAAGGGGGCTCGGGTTCGAAACCCGGTTATGGCATGGATATTTTGAGTTGTCCAAAAAATGTATAATATCATATTCTGTAATATTTACAAACAATAAATGCATCTCCTGAACAATGGTCTTAGTAGCCAAGTCCAAAAATATTTAAAAAAAAGCATGGAAACTATAAAAAGAATGTACTTGCAACCGAGTATTTCGGTAGTGGAACTGTCTGCCTGCAGAAGTTTTTCAAGCACAATCTTAATACTTTCAAGAACCGACTAAATGAGTACGTCAATTTATACCATAATAGTTAACTTTTCATATATTTCTCGTTTAGTCTTTTGAAGTTCAAATTTTGCCAAGTATTGTATATACATAAGTCTGTACCTATATACATACTATATACATAAGTCCCATTACCTTCAACTATAATAAGTCTGTATGTTCTATCTTTTTGTACCGGTTTATATAAACAGTCACACCCAGTGGCGGATCAAGACATTTTTGATTTACGGGCCCTCAACCTGGAGGCGTTGTGAAGAGCAAAAAAAAAGGTCGTCACCTCTCAAATCTAAGTGAAGAGCAAAAAAAAGGTCCTCATCTCTCAAATCCAAGTGAAGAGCAAAAAAAAGGTTCTCACCTCCCAAATCCGGGCCCAAGAGAAATGTCTTTTTTGTCTCTGCGAAAGTCCGCCAATACAAATATAATATTAATAATGTGCGAACCAAACAACGTCTTATAACCCTCGAAGTGGTATTCGTCGAACTAGCTGGTCATATCCAGTCGCCTTTAGATATGAAAATCTAATTACCCTATTTATTTTCAAATCCAATGTTTAGTAGAACACGGGAAGACCCCAGTTCTAGTTCACCTTCGTTAGACATTTTAATACGGGTATAAAGCTATATACATATATTTTTTTCTGGTCAAACCAAACTAGTAGTATTAAGTAGTGATAATATTTCTTACCTTTCAATTTCAACTCTATACCAAGTATTATTATGAGCTTTTTTCAGTGGAGCAGTTATGATTCCAGTATCTGAACCCAAGTTCCACAGAAACTGCAGTTGTCTCTTTACTAATTCTACTTTAAAGAAGTCCTTTGTGGCCGTTGGTAAGTAGAGCAATGTCGATGTCTCATCAGTGGAATTAAGTATTACAGTGAATGCAATATTTGTAGTAGTTGTTGGACCATAATAATTAAGTTTATAGGAACGATAGCATGGTAGATTGTTTTTGTTAGCCAAGGAGAGACGAATCTGAAAAATTTGAATACTAATATAATATATAGTTTCAAACGTTAGTATAAATAAAATAGGGAGATGTTTCAAGAAAGAGGGAAATACATTTTGTTTATCATCATGGTCTTAGGTAAATATATGTATTTAAAAATATAGATGAGGACCTTTTTTTAGGTCCTCACTTTGTGTTTTAGAAGTGACTTTTATTTAAATCAACACGTGAAATGTAGAAGTGAGAACATTATTCATAATTTAAATAATTATAATCTTGTCTTCCTGGGTGCGCCACTGCTTCTACCGTACGCCTGTTAACATCAGCCGCTAGTATTTGTGCTGTCAATGGGATGAATAAATAAAATAATATTTATTGAACATTGGTTTTGTGTTCTATTATTAAATATCTAACAATATCTATAAAGAAATGTTGAAATTGAAATTAATTTTTGTTAATTTATGTTTATTTTGTGTTCTTATAATGTAATTAATAAAAATGTTGCATTAGTTTTGTTCAGATTAAAAGATAACTAATTTTATTACAAACATTTAGGCTAACACGTTCGTAGGACTTACTATTACGACGAGGTGCTGGTAGTTTTTAATACGTGACCAGATAAAACTGTTATTGCGATATTCTAAATACTGTGGTACTATTTTAGTAGATACTTTTAATAATAATAACTTACTCCATCAGCAGCTAATTTAGCTTTCATTATCAAATTTTTTAGTTCATATAATTTTCCTGATAAAGTATCATTCCAAGCTTTCAAGTTTTCTTTTCGCATATAACTATTCGACTCCAAACTTGTCAATATGTCTTTAGAACTTTTGATATTTCTCTCAGCTTCAGTCACTGAAAAATATATAAATATAATAAAATAAAACAAAAATAGCTTTACAGGAATTACTTACACTTCTCTTCTCCAAAGCTTAAAATCTCATCACCTCCTTTCTTAATTTTCGACAATTGCGGGACCAAAATATTTTGAATATTTCTCTTAATATTATTGCTATTTTTATGAATCTCGCTCATCCTACTAGAAATAGCAATTGCGTTATGGATAACAGCAAAAATGTTCCTTTTATCCATGGTTATATTATTGTACAAATTTCTATCAATATCAATTTGTCTCAAACCAGTTTTCCAAAGAGTATCTCTTATATCACTAATACTAATATTCAATATCTCTCTTTGTTCATCTAATTTATTAATTAGATGCTTTAGTTTTTTAGCTTTATTGATAATAACATCAGAATTATTCATGTAGTTCATTAATAGTTCATTTATTGAAAATTCATCAGTGTGAAGTTTTTGTAAACCACGATCTAAAGTTTGGTTTGCATTTCTAGTGATATCTTTTGTTTCATTTAAAAGATCTATTATATCTTGATATGCTTTACTAGCTTTGATTGCTAAATTAGCTTCATGTGTTACATTGAATTCTTCATTGTAGTCTTTAGCTAACTTCACTAGCATATCAGCATGTTCTTTCGCAACCCTCAGCACTTTTTTTAACTCTTGTTCCTTATTACTTTCTTCAAGTTTATCTTCGATGCTATTTAATAAATCTTCAAAGGCATCAACAGAGTTAATCATGACGTTGTAATTTTTGTGTGCTTCTTGAAGATATTCGTTTGCATTTTCAATGTCTTCTTCATAATCGTCCATTTCTGATATTTCTTCTCTGAAATCTTCTATTTGTTTTATGGCTTTTTTAAGATTTTTTATTCTTTTGTTTAGATGTAGAGCATACTCTTCTACTTCTCCTATATGGCTGGATGTTTTGTGTACATACTTTTTCATGTCGTGTAATCGTTTTCTAAAATATTCTACGTCTTCTTTAACGTCTTTTGGTTTCATGTAACTGCCATCTTTTAGTGTTTGAATGAAGTTTAGAAGACTTTTGCAGTATTTTTCTACTCTTCTTGCTTCTTTTGATGGTATGTGTATTTGTCTGATTTCTTCAACTGCATTTGTACCTTCTTTAAGCGCGTTTTTCACTTCTACATGTCCTGTTCCTGAATTGTCTAAATCTTCTATTGTTTCATCTATTGTGTCAAATATATGTTCTATATTTTGCATGGTTTGATCGACTCCTTTTTTTATGTTAGCTATTTCTTCGTTTAATTTTTTTACTTTTCCAAATACATGTTCTCGTTTTAATGTTAGTGCTGTTCTGTGTGCTATGTGGAAAGGTTCTATGGAGATCATTTTGGCACGATCTTGGACGTTGATGTAGTCGTCTAATTCATCGTCAAGTTGGATTGTTTTGTTATTGAGATCGTCGATGTATTTGAAAAGTTGATATATGCGATCTGCTGTCATGTATTCAGAGTAGACCTTTGAGAAGTCTTTTGTCATTGAATCTAGGTCGTTTAGGAGCCATTGAGTGCAGTTGTCGCAAGCTAAAAACAAAATTATATTAATATTAATCATATACAAGATGTTTACGGTCTTCTTATTTCTTTTTTAATGGTTGATACTACAGGTCAAAAGAAGGCGAAAAACCTTAAAACATCTTAGTAAAAGGTTTATAATAAAAGAGTTATTAATTTTTAAAATTTTTGGTATTTTTCCGCTTTAACTCTACATATATTTATCCAATTAAAAAAATAGATTTAGATAAAAGATTTGTCTTCTTATTCTTAACAATATTTGTAATATAAGTGTTTGCTGTTAAGACAATAATAAGTGAGTAATTTAAATTTTTTATTTTTGGATTTTTTCCGCCATAACTTTTTAAATATTTATCCAATCAAAAAAATGCATTTGGATAAAAGATTTGTCTTCTTATTATTAACAATATTTGTAATATAAGTTTTTCCTATTAAGTCAATAATAAGGGATTAGTTTAAATTTTTAATTTTTGGGGGTTTTCCACCATAACTCTCCATAAGTCAATAATAAAAGAGTCATTTACATTTTTAATTTTCGGGATTCAAAATAAAAAATTTAAATTACTCCCTAGTACCGTAAACATCCTGTATATATAAAAGAAGACCGATTTGGACCAAGTTTTGCACAGCTACTCTTTAGGACCCTGCGGAAGTTACGGTACATAGAACAGTTTAGCTATAACTAAGAAACCCTGACACTTCTAGGTCCTTTGACCGATCAGGACCAAATTTTGCATAGTTACTATTTATTACCCTAGACACTGTGCAGCCTTCGCATTATAGGCTGGCGGTAAAATTTTCTGGAAGTTTCAGTGGTAATCAGCGAAGAGGGAGTTGTTCAGTTCTTTAACTATCGACTTCAACACATATATGCGATCTAGTAGGTTTTCTAGTAGACTTTGACCAACGTTCTTATCCCTTTCTCATAAAATTTAAACTTAATGGTATCGTCATATCTTCCGCCCCTCAAATCACGACTGAAGTAGGGTAATGGCCATTCTAAATCGTCGGCGCTTTCTCACAAACTTCTAGTGAATTTGTAGCATATACCATGTCGTTCTGGCGGTTGAAGGCATCCTCAAAATTAAAAATCTTCTCAAGCAACACTTCGTAATTAAATTGACGAGTTGCCCCAGAAACTTTAGAGCTGTGTAAAGGCCAGAAGTGGTTATTTTAAAAATTGATTGGTGTTTCTTGTTTAAGATGCATCTATATATTATATACTAAAAGAAAATTGATGTGAAGTGTGAATTTTCACACATTTCAGGGTTTTGCAGGTATTTAGTAAGTGAATGATGATTATTTGGGATGCCAAAACAAATTTTATATTAAAATATATTTTTGTTAATTTTAATTCAAACGTCTAATACCATTATTTTGGTTTCTAAATATGTGCAGTATTTTTTTTTTTTTTATATAGCAAGGTTCATTAAGAATTTTAAAAATTGCGCCTATGGCTTCCATTGGTTGTTATAAGTTCCGCCTCTCTGATTTCGTGTACATTGAAACAGAATTAAATTATAATTTAAACAATTTCCACTGGTTATTAAATTTACGCTTTTAAAAATTAAATGCAACATTTGCCAAAATATAACTAGAATTTTGAAAAAATAATTTAAACAATATAAAAATTTAAAAAAAAAAAAACAAAACTAGTATTGTCTCTTCTCGCAGGGTTCGATCCCTTTCGGATCGAGTTACTTGGGTGAAAAGCCAACGTCAAAACCACTACACCAGCATACACGTTCTAGTGTAGCGTGTTACAAAGCTATAACTTGTGTACATTATTAGTCAAAAATAACAAAAAATACGTTTTTTTTTTCAAAAACGTAATCTGATCAAAAATTCCTGTTGTACTATTCCGGTCCACACCAATGAACATTTTATTTCATACAATGAATTTTTTCAGATTTTTAGTTTAAATCATCTGGGCTACAGGGTGTGGGACAAAAATTTTTTTGCACAATTTTGGCAAAAATCGCTTCAAAATAATTTATTTTGCAAAAATAAAAATTTCATCGTTAATCCACGTACCAAGGGCTTTCATTTGATACCCTACTCAGAATTATAAAAAAATATATTTTTTTTCGATGAGCACATGTTTGTTTATATTTTTAGGGGGATATGTTTTTTAGATGTTTTAGTATTTTTCCTATGTGCGGGTCAAAGAGTTGTATAAGCATGCCAAATTTCAACTCTCTAGGTTTAGCCGTTTGGCTTCAATTTTTACCGAACAGACAGACAGTCAGACAGACAGACAGACAGACAGACAGACAGACAGACAGACAGACAGACAGACAGACAGACAAACAGACAGACAGACAGACAGACAGACGACAAAATGACGGTATAAGGATTTTTTGGTCATACCTACAAAACCCTAAAAAATTAAAATATCTTGAGGCATCTTGTGAAATTTCAATGAAAACTTTGTAACAGTATTCATGACAAGACTAGGTATTTTTCGAAAAACTGAACAAAAGAAACAGCATTGCGCATTTCATCGCATCTTTACGGTCCCATTAATGGTACTTACTATTAAAGTACTATACTTCAAGTACTGGTCATGAAATAAGTGGCAGATGACATGGCACGTGACGAGGTGATAAAAGGCAAATAAAAAAGGATCTAGGAACGAAAATTCAATGTCTTCTAGTGAAAAACCTTACAAAAGATTAGTAGTCAAAAGATTTAAAGAAAAAATATACAATACATAGAAAGACTATACTTAACAGGTTTGTGTGTGTGACCAAAAGCCAACCCGATTTACACTCCTTAAGAAAAGAGAGGGTAAACTTATGTACTTATACTCACGTGTGCAACCATTGCTTTGTAAAACATGCCTTGGACTTTCACATTTCGAACAATCCTGCCCATATATCCTTGGCCTACATTCACACTGTCCAGTCTCTTCGTGACATCCAGCGCTAATACTTCCGTACTTATTACATTTGCATGGAAGACAAGATCCTCCCTCCGCTTTTGGATTGCCATAATATCCAAATTCGCATTTGTCACATTTCGGACCAGTGTATCCTTTCTTACAGATGCACTTGAATTCTCCGCGGTGAAGTTGGGAGCATTTCTGTGAGAAATTCTTCTCTGGTGTTGGACAAGGACAAGGTTTACATTTTCCAACCATGGGGTTTCCATAGTAGCCTTGTGAACAAAACTGGCAATTTGGACCGATTGTGTTGTCAGCACATTGCTAGAACAAAAATTGATGTGAAGTATGAATATTCACACATTTCAGGGTTTCGCAGGTATATAATAAGTGAAGGCGGCATGCTGAGTGTGTAGGACAAATTTAACTTTGTAGTAATCACGGCAAAATGAACGATATTTTTAAAATAACTTATCGTCTGTTAATCATATAATAAGACTGGTTATTAAATTTACGCTCTTAAAAATTAAATGCAACATTTGTCAAAATATAACTTGAATTTTGACAAAATAATTTCAACATAATAAAAATGCAAAAAAAAAACAGAAAAAATAAAATTCACTCCGTACTCGAAACCCTTCGTTACCAGCGAATTTTAGCTTACGACACCAGTGCTCTAACCACTACGCTATCGTACGCCTTGCATGTGGGTGTCTTACATTGGTATAACTTTTGTACTTTATGAACCAAAACCACAAAAAATGCGTTATTTTCCGAAAACATAATCTGATCAAAAATTCCTGTTGTAGTATTTCGGTTCACACCAATATACATTACTTAGAATTTTTTTAGATTTTTAGTTTAAACCATCTGGGCTACAGGATGTGGGACAAAGTTTTTTTTGCACAATTTTGAAAAAAATCGCATCAAAATAATTTATTTTGCAAAAATAAAAATTTGATCGTTAATCCACGTACTAAGGGCTTTCAGTAGATACCCTACTCAGAATTAAAAAAAAAAAAATTGTTTTCGATGAGCACATTTTTGTTTATATTTTTAGGGGGATATGTTTTTTAGATGTTTTAGTATTTTCCCTATGTGCGGGTCAAAGAGTTGTATAAGCATGCCAAATTTCAACTCTCTAGGTTTAGCCGTTTGGCTACAATTTTTACCGAACAGACAGACAGACAGACAGACAGACAGACAGACAGACGACAAAATGACAGAATAAGGGTTTTTTGGTCATACCTACAAAACCCTAAAAATGTGTTTTTAAATAAATGTTTCTAGTAATACGTACTGTAAATTACGCAGTAAAAAAATATGATAATTCTGCGTACAGTGAATAATTGCCACGTAGTAAAAAAAAATATTATTATGCATATTACATAAAAAAAGAAGTGTGAATTTTCACGCATTTCAGGGTTTTGTACGTATTTAATAAAAAGTAAGAAGAATAATTAAGAGCTTTAATTTAATTTTTCTAAACTAAATTTAAATAATTCGTAAAAAATTTCGCCACAATAAAATTTAAATTAAAAAATCCCAGTATTTGTTTCGTATCTAAGTCTTCATTAAATTAATAAGAAATTTATTGATATATGGCTTCATTTTTTTCAAATTTTCGAAACGTATTTCTCACTATTAACAATATGTTATTTTATTTATAAATACCGTATATTCCGGCGTATAATGCGCATCGGCGTATAACGCGCACCTCAAATCTGAATAGATTTATTTTAATTTTTGCATGTATTCCTCGTATACCGCGCACCCGTATAACCTGCTTTCCTGGAAACACTTTTATGCCAATATTCCTTCATAACAACCGTATGTATAAACTAATGACGAAAGTACATCTGAATTTGATGATATACCTGATAATATTAGCGAAGACGAATTTGATGAACTTTTTATGTCATAATAAAGATTATTTAAATTAATAATTAAGGTAATTTTTTTGTTATGTATATAAATAATATAAATAAACGTGTATAAATTTAGATAGTTTAGTTGAATAGTATTTATATTATGTATTCATTATATAACAGGAATTCTATTTATACCCTATTTACACTATTACCATTCTAATCTTCGAACGGGTAAGTTTTATACCCGGCGTATAACGCGCACCCAACAAATTTGACAAAACTTTCAATGTTAAAAGTGCGCGTTATACGCCGGAATATACGGTACTTATTTCGTTACTATATATGATTTATGCCTCTTTGATACCTTAAAACTAAAATAATTCAAACAATCATGACGTATAATAGTAGACGGAGTATGAACTCGTATCTCAGCTGTTATTTTTATTATTATTATTATTTTTTATTTCAAATAAGACCTTACCCATAAGTCCGAACAAAAATGATAACATTACTAGCCATAATTTAACTATGAATTAAAAAAATAATTAATTTTGGAATATTTTGGATATTTTTGGAAAAACTAAACTGAAAAATTCCTGTTGAACTAGTCCGGTTCCCATATATATACATTATTAATTTTTTTAAGGTTTTTAGATCAACCCCTCTGGTTATAGGGCGGGGGACAAAAGTTTTTTTGACATATTTTTAGCGAAAATCCAATTAAAGAATGATTTTCAAAAAAAAATAAAATAAAATAATGTTTGTTTATGCAAGCATTAAGAGGTTTCATTTGAGGCCCCACTCAAAATTATAAATATATTATTTTTTTCATTGAATACTTATTTGTTTATATTTATTACACGATATGTTTTTTGAACTCTCTATATTTTTCCCACATGTGAAAGGAGTTGTACAAGCATGCCAAATTTCAACTTTATATGTGCAGCCGTTTGGCTATAATTTCTACTGTACAGACAGACAAATGAGTGATTTTACGAAGGTTTTTTGGTGATCATACCTACTGCGAAAATGTTTGTAGCCGAAATTCTTTTTTAGGAAAAGTAGAGATGTATTATTTGGAAATTTGGGTAACAAAACTGGCAACCCTTTGGTTTTTTTCTGGACGTTCTATTCCTTTTGTAATGCAGAAATGCGAAATACTTACCAAGCAGTGTCCCGTTTCAATGTCGCAAGTATTAGATCTTCCATTACATTTGCAAGGTCGTGCCTCCCCTGTCAAATCTATGATGATAGAGCCCACTGGCTCTGGATTGTACCAACGATAGAAGCCAATGCTTGGATTCTGACACGATGAGGAATTGTATTCTCTCGGGCATTCGCATAACTCAACGCCTTTAGCCAAAGGCTGTGGACTTCCGGGCAATGAAATCGCTGTATCTAGCGTTACACTATGTAATCTGTAAATAAAAATTCGTTATTACTGTTTTACACGCAATACTCAAACAATTTAAGAAAACATATTTTTATAGGAATTTCTTTACACATACAACTTTTTGATCATTCTGTTTAGCAAAAGCCCACTTCACACCTTAAAATGAGAGCTCATGAAAACTTACAACGAAAATTCCAGTTAGTTCCATTTAAACGTTTGGAATAGCCTATAAGTATGTGTGTTAATTTTAATATTGGGTGAAACTCACCATAATAATGGCATTATATGCAGCCCTTAGATAAAAATTATATTTTGATTGAAGGATTGATTGGAGAGATTACAATTTGATGCATTCTTGGCCAACGTAAACGATTTGTCTGAGAATAGTGCCTTGTTTGCGCTCAGCATCCTCGATGTCCAAAACTATGGAGCCTTTTTTTCATTATAGATGTGCAAATATTTAAACCAGTAACTTCAGACCATAATATTGTTAAATCTGTAGCATTTAGGTTCCGATTAGGTAACTTGTTCTTCACAAGATGGCGTCATTCCTAATCGTCGTTTTCCTTGATCGTCCACTTCGCGTTTGTCTCGTAATTTCCCCTTTTCTTTATACTTCAAAATTACCTTAGTCATTGAAGACTGATTGCAATGAATTATAGCTGCGATTTCCCTACTAGATTTTCCTTCGTATGGTGAAAAATGAATTGATTACCATGTTTCTGACTTGTTTTATGATATGTTCACGCTCTTTAGACCAGAGGCGTCGCTAGCAGTGGTGTTACCCCTCACTCCAAATATCCCTTTCTATTTCAATATCATATATTCCTTTCATATTTCAATTTTACATCCCATGACTTTTTATAAATTTAATGTAGTTAAAAAATTATTATAATAATTATATCAATATCTATTGGCATCTGACACTACCGATAGAGGCGCTACTGCATTCACATCATGGCTGAATTTGGTAGGATATTTTTGACAGGTTCCATGGTATCTTCATGTGATATTTATTGAAACACACGGGAACACACTCTAAAATGGTCTTTAACTGTCTTTCCACTTCTAAAAACATATTCCCATGCTTGTCACAAACTCGACTATCCTACAACCTTTAGTTTCTCAAAATCTCACTAGAGGTGATTCAGTTATTGTCAGTTGACAATAGAGAAGAGCGGGGTAATTGTGCGCAGTCTAGTTCAAACTGTTTATGCTAGAGGAAAATTACACCTTGTAGTGCAAGGGGGTATATACATCATCCAGTGACGATCATACTATTCCAGTAGTCGAAGTCCCGATTCACGGGTGGACTTGGTTGGTTAGTTCGGTGGGTAGGTAAGTATGAATAAATATTTTGTTTAGCACAGGAAGTAGCCCTTGATAGACTACGGGAAACGATGAAAAAATATAGAAGGCGACAAATAATATCTTGGCGTAATATTTTCTAACAGAGATATTATTTATCATGACCATGGAAACGTTACATGTAAGTATGAATAAAATCGATTTTTTCATACTTATAAGTATGAACTTATACTTTTAAGTATGTTCCAGGGGTATGAAACTCATATACACGGCCTTGCAACGGTTTTAAGTTATATTCCATCCAACGACAGCGCTAAAAGCGTTTTTTTTTTTTTAACCAACATTTTGAGAACACTTCATTATCGGCAATTTGCGGCAATTGTTTTTGACGTTGTAACGACAGGTGACAGTAAATTGTGATTGTGACAGCGATGAATTTTATAAGAATTTTTTAAATATTTCATTTCATTTCATTTATTTCATTTAGCACCACATTTTTTATTTTCAAATGGTGTAGTGTAATTAATAATATTTTAAATGGTAAATGCAAAAGAAATATAAATAGTATACAGTCTGTTCCAAACGGTTAAGCGGAACTAAATTTTGCAATCTAGTTACTTTCATCGTTTAAATCGTGCTTTTCGACCGTTTTGTTTAAGCTTTGTAAATCATACTTACAATACACATTTTTTGTTAAGGTTAATATCATTTTAAATTGTCATTTTCTTTATATTTTGATTTTTTGTGTCATTCTTAATACAAATTTCCCATTTATTAATTTTTTTGTCATTAAAATATATTAAAAAAATAATTTAATTTTGACATAGGTAATTCGTTTCCATAGTTTCATTGTTGTAATTTTAAATTTTGACATTGCAACGTGAAAAATGAAATAACCCAAGCAAGGTCCCTTGTCGTGACAACCTAAAAGAACGAAATTCCCATTTAGTTCCGCCTAAGCGTTTGAAACAGACTGTAATAAAAAAATGTCACAGACTTACAGTCTGTTCCAAACGCTTAAGCGGAACTAGATTTTGCAATCTAGTTACTTTCATCGTTTAAATCGTGCCTTTCGGCCGTTTTGTTTAAGCTTTGTAAATCATACTTACAATAAACATTTTTTGGTTAAGATTAATATCATTTTAAAATGTAATTTTCTTTATATTTTGATATTTTGTGTCATTCTTAATACAAATTTCTCATTTATTTATTTTTTTGTCATTAAAATATCTAAAAAAAATATTTAATTTTGACATGTCATTCGTTTCCATGGTTTCATTGTTGGAATTAAAAATTTTGACATCCCAACGTGAAAAATGATATATCCCAAGCAAGGTCCCTTCTCGTGACAACCTAAAAGAACTAAATTCCCATTTAGTTCCGCTTAACCGTTTGGAACAGACTGTAATTTAATATGTACAATAAATATAATATAAAAGTAAAAAATAAATACTTGTTTATTTATTTCATATGCTTGCTTGCAAATAAAATAATAAAACTAAATGCTTACTGAAGTATTAACTTTTAACAATTGTAATTAATTTTAATTTTATGAACTTATTTAGGAGAGTTGTAAATAAATTACTCATAATTTTCGGTTCAAGGCAATCTTTAATTTTCTACCAAAATTACATTTTATTTTTCAATTTTGGTAGAAAATTAATGATTGCGCGATTCATAGCAATTTAAAATATAAAAATACTAGGGGCCTCAGCCCGGCTACGCCGGTCTTCTCCCCTACATTGTTAAAACTCGTCGCTTCGCGACTCGTTTTAATATAATTTTGTCGCACTTGTCGATTATAAAACTCGTCGCTCGTCTTTTTTAACACTATTTTATGGAAATTCCCCCTGCAAATGTCTTAAGTTTTATCGTTAATTCACCTTATATCCTTAATTAGTTTTCTTCTTTCAAGAAATACGTTCAAAATGTGAAATCTCGTCCCATTTTAAAATGCAAAAAATTTGACAGCTGTCACCTTCTGAAATCTTGTAAGCATATTTCCAATAATTGCCCAGATTCTTTGAAAAATGTTTTCTGATACCTCAAAATATTATCTCGCACGTCAAATAAGCTATCTTGAACCATTATCACCACTTAACACTTTGATTAACCCTGAAATTTTTAATATCTATAAATCTTTTTTAACACTATTTTATGGAAATTCGCCCTGCAAATGTCTTAAAGTTTATTGTTAATTCACCTTATATCCTTAATTAGTATTCTTCTGTCAAGAAACACGTTCAAAATGTGAAATCTCCTCCCATTTTAAAATGCAAAAAACTTGACAGCTGTCACCTTCTGAAATCTTGTAAGCATATTTCCAATAATGGCCCAGATTCTTTGAAAAATGTTTTCTGATACCTCAAAATATTATCTCGCACGTTCAAAAAGCTATCCTGAACCATTATTACCATTTAACACTTTGATTCTCGCCGTAAATATTCTGGACCGGCCGTCTTGTATTAAGAATATTTTTGAATTATCGTCTGATAAAACCTGTCCGTGCCGATCATTGGTGACTTTGATTCGACACGGATTCGAGGAAAAAATGCATGATTTTTATCAATAAAAATTAGTCAGTACCCCCTGTCGAAATAAAATGAAGCCTAAGCACTAAAAAAATATCACCCGGATAAGAGGGCGGTTCATTTTCCTCTCTCCGCGTTACCGGAAAAATGAAGATACACCAGAAGTTGAATAGAACATACATACCAACACTTGTACAATATAATAGTAGATATTTGTGTGCACTGCGGGTTGCATACTATCTAATCCTAGTTCATATTACAACCACGAATGTCGCAACTATCGCTGCCCAAAGCCGTAACGTGGGAGTCCGCTATCTTCCTTGTTTTATAATTTGTGGTATGTTCTATACTTGTAAGTATGATTTTTACCAAAAGTTGATCAATTTGTGCCATTGATGTCAAAAACTTAAATATGAAGTTTTATAAAAATCCTTTTAGCCGAATTTGCTCTGCACGTGTACGCAGACAGACAGACAGACAGACGGACGGACAAACAGACAAACATACCGACAGATATCATGCTAAAAATAGTCAAAATGTTATGTAAGGACCTCAATTCGTGGAGATCCATCGAAATCTCGAAATGTCAAAATCGGTATGATCACAATACCTCCCTTATATATGTTGGCGGTCGGTAAAAAGGTAAACGGTTATACAAACAGGTTTATATTAAAATATATTATAAAACGTATATAGGTCTATTAAAAACACTTTACCATTGTAAATATTTTTAGTTATCTCTTTTTTAGGTTATGACACACAACGTAAAAACTATACGACAAATATAAATCAAAGAAGTACTCCGTCATTTGAATTACTTTAAAAAATCCAGTACGCGTGAGCAGTTAAGTCGTTATATACTTTTATCGTACAGCTGGCAACGTTATAAGATTTTCAAAAATTCCTATTACCATCACTGTATTTACCGAAACTAACACTAAACATAAAAATTATAATTAATTAAGAAAATACTTACATAACTTTATGAGCATCCAAAATATTATTAGCCCTTATAAAAATATGTTGCACCCTCTGTAAAGCAACCATCAACAACTCCCTTGTAACCGGCATACTAGGATGATCCTTCCATTTCCACAAATTCTCATGGATTCTTATTTCATATCTACTTTTCGCCTTCATCGGCTGCTCGTAATATTCCAGTGTCAATCTATTATTCCCTTTCAACTGGACCAAGGGATAAAGATTCGCCTGCAACACTTTGTTTCCTCCAACAGTTTCGGTGACAAACCGAAGATATCCACCATAAGATAACACTTTGTCTCCTAAAAATTGTTTAGGAAGTCTCCAGTAGAGGGCATCGGTTAAATGACGGTTCAGTTTCATGGTCTGTGAGTTTTCATAGACTCCAGGGATGACAAGGAGATTATTTTCTGAGAGTAGTTCTCTATTATATGACTGATTTGGATAAGAGGCGTACTAAAATAAAAATATTTGTTGATGTTTGAAGATTTTTTATTTACAATATGTACAGAAAAGTAATGCTTTATATATGTTGTAATGTTTAAATTTGTAGAGAGAAATGAAAATTAAGTAGGCCCTTATATTTAGTTTTCCCAAACAAATTTTTTTGTTTGTTAAGATTAACACAGTGGTTCCCAAACTTTTACGGTTCAGGGCGCCCTTAATGTCTTACAATTTTCCCGCAGCGCCCCAATACATTCAATCAGAGCCAATGTTTTCGGCGCCCTTGGCAAATGAAGTAAATTAATAAAATTTATGTTTTATTACTGGAGTTGGTTTATTTTACCGGGATTTTAAGCAGTGATGGGCGCGTAATTTACATGATGTAAGTTACCTCATTGTTGACGCGTAAACAACTGATGTAAAGTAAACACAAAAACTCTTGTAAACAATGTAAACAACGTAAACAATGTAAACAGTGATTTAGACATGCGCACTTGTTTTAAATTACAGAACCTCATTATCAATATATTTTTATAAATAATAAAATTTTAATGAAACGATTTTAAATTAAAAAGTAAGTATATAAAATTAGGACAAGCCAATATACTTTTTTCTTTAAAAAATTCAGTCTAATTTTTTTAATAACAAAATACACATAAGTTTCACCATTAAGTAAATCACCCTATATTTTTTAATAACGAAAAGATTCATTGGAAATTTTGCATAACGCCCAATATTTTCTTTCATTTTCTTTAATTAAAACAAAACCTAGTTCTTCAGAACTATTCCTTCGGTTTCTTCCCACCATTTTTTAAATAAATTTATTGTTTTGAACTGAATATACTTGTTCATTAACTCTCTATTATTCGTATTAAATAACTAAAACTAACCTCATTATTTGACAGTTTATATAGTTTACATTATTTACATTGTTGACAAGTTTACCAATTGTTTATATAAGTTTACACGTAAACGTACACAATTAAAGTTTACTTGTAAACGCGCATCACAAATTTTAAGTCATAAAATTAAAACATCAAATTATTGAAAATTCAAGACCGGTTTCGATAAATTTATTTATTTTTTTATAAATTATCGAAAATTAAATAAAATCGCGGTAAAATAAACCAACTTCAGTAATAATACATATATTCCAGGTCGTCAACGTATACATTAATAAAATTTACTTCCCCGAAAGGAAATGAAGAGCAAAAAAAAGGTCCTCACCTCCCATATTCAAGTGAAGAGCAAAAAAAAAGGTCCTGGGTCTTCGCGGCGCCCCTGTAGCCTAGCCACAGCGCACAGTTTGGGAAACGCTGGATTAACGCATTTAAATGAATGTAGTTTTGAAACTAATCAGGACCCACTTAACTCCAGTTTCTTTTTCTTAGTCTTATTACTCTTATAAAATTATTTATTTATTATTTTAATTTATACTTTAGCAGTCTTTTAGAAATGTAAATACCTAATTTGCAACACTGTAACACGAAGGTACAAATTGCAAAATTTACATAATTATTTTCTTTTTAAATATATAAATATTTATTTCTATTAACACGTAATTTTAGATACATATACAAAAATTTATACAGTAAAAATTTTAAAAATTTATTATTAAACAGTAGGATTCGAAGGCATAACAAAGAAATACTTACACAGGGTGTTAGGTAAATGTCCAGCACAATTTAAAAGACAACACATGGTGACTTAGAATGCAATCGATTTTTCCTTTGCCAATTTCTCTAAAATGTGAATTTCGTCCAAAAATAAACAAACAAAAAGATGCCCCAAATTTTGAAAAACACTGACTTTTTTAAATTTTTCATATTAATCCAGAAGTTGTGTAGTTGCCATAGAGAAAAAAATATTTTAATTGTAGTTCAATAATAGAATATCAAAGTACGTGTACGTCATAATCTAAAATATTGTTTTGGCACATTATTCGTTTCTAAAATTGAAAAAGCATTTTGTTGAAATAAAATTACGGTATTGTTTCCATGGTTTTAGACCGGGAGCTCATGACATTTTTGGTCTCCGATTTCATACAGCATGCCTTTTGGAGGAGAGAATATTTACCCTGTGACAACAAAAAAGGGATGGTACTAAACCCCTGCACGCTTTCCGGTCATAGGGAAAATTGCATTTCCACTTGCACAAAATTTTTGTGTTTTTCTCTGATTTAATATTGCTTGCCCTTTTGTCAAAAGAAAGTTATAACAAATTTAAAGTCTTTTAATTATAGGCATGCTGTATGAAAACGCGGAAAATCATATTTTTTTATTACAAGATCACATGACCGTTTGAGCCCTTTGGGACCCTCCGAATCGCATGCATATATTTAAAAGACTTTAAATTTGTTATAACTTTCTTTTGACAAAAGGGCAAGCAATATTAAATCAGAGAAAAGCACAAAAATTTTGTGTTTAAGTGGAAATGCAATTTTCCCTATGACCGGAAAGCGTGCAGGGGTTTAGTACCATCCCTTTTTTGTTGTCACAGGGTAAATATTCTCTCCTCCAAAAGGCATGCTGTATGAAATCGGAGACCAAAAACTGTCATGAGCTCCCGGTCTATTTCTATTTATCTCAGTCACATATGTGATTGTTGTAACAGACAAAATATTAGTGGTTCCTAAACGGTGGTACTGTATCGATTATCAAGCGATATACGCTTCTTATCCAAAAATGGTTGAGGACTTTTTAGCTCTAAATAGGCGTTTAAAATTGTGCCGGACAGTTACCTAACATCTGTATACTCACTCATGTTCGGTGGCGGCGCTAGCTTGGGGGGTGGCAACAAATATCTTAGAGGGGCACCATTTTTTTATCGGTATAAATATTACTTCACATCTTATCCGTTTCACATATTCAATTCGAAATAGGTATTCCCACAATTAACCGGGCACTTTGTTTTATCTAAAATTTAAAATTTTCTCCAAGCATATCTGAGGGATTAGCTGGGGGCCAGAACAACTTTTACGAGGGTGTCCCTTGAGCTCCCCGCTGGCGCCGCCACTGCTCATGTGTCTGAACGGTAAATATTGTAGTCAAACGACTGAAACTAGAGATTTGAAATTTGGCATGCATATACAATGCTTTGACACGCATATAGGAAAAATACTGATAGTTCGAAAAAAAGTACCACCATGACGGGTCACTCAAGACCCCACTTTACGTCGGGGATTCGTCTTTAAAATCACGCCGCATGATGAAACGAGCAAACCGATATGTAATTTGACATAATAAATCATTGAAATATAGAGTAAGGTGAACGTTATTAAATTTTTTAATATAAAGTGTAAAAAATATGCATTTACCCCCTTTTTTAAGTATAAATAGATTTGTAATGAAGAGGAAAAAAATCTACATAAGTGTCAATTATACATAATTAATATATATATATATATACATTAATAATTTATCGGAACAACTTATCACAGATTTTTCAATGTTCTCCAATGATTTAACAATGTTCTGTAAAGTTTTTAAATATATAATTTATATAAATACATAAAATTTTTAAACATTAAGAATATTTTTAATCAGCAAAAGTTTCACCCCAAATTTATTCACACTAACAACTCGCCGCTGTTGCCCTTTCCAGTTCACTTTATTACTTGCGTAGATAAATACATTATAAATCGCATGTGGCAGCACTGTACCAGGACACTAACGTGTAATCCACAGCATTGTTTTCTAGATATAAATTTTTAAAATCTAAAAATTATATAAATATATTTAGCTAGTTTGATGCCATTTTGAAAGTATAGATAAGATGTAAATTCAGTTTCCTATTAAAAATTTTTAGGAGGACACTGTTCCAGCTCCTCCCTGTCTCAGCCGCCACTGGTATTCGTGGGGTTAATGGTAGTTTTATAAACTTAAACTTTCCCTAATGCGTACTGGCATACAGTGGCGTACGCAAATAATATTTCAGATGTGATTTTTACAACATCGGAATTTATTGAAATGACGCGCAATTTTGAAATGCGGTAATTATGATTTTAATAATTTTCGGGAGAGGATTTATTCCCATAATCCCCTCCCCCTTACGTATACCACTGATGGCATATTCCATTCGAATTAAAAAGACAGGAGAATAACACAGATTATTTTACATTTAAGATATTATGGTTGTATTTTTTACGTAATTTGTAAATTGCGTAATTTTTTTATATACCTTTAAATTATTGTTTAAAAACGGAAATTTGCCGCCAAAAGAGATTTGATTTTGTTTAGTTACTCTATTAACACTGCCATTTAGATCTGTTTTATCTTTTTTATTTAAATATGTGGTATGTATTTGATGTTTATATTTTACTATCCTTCTAATGACAGTAACATTATGATGTTTATTTACTGTGAAAAATAATAAGGCATTACTTTTCATTTTCAGTATTTTACTTACTGGGATATTGTTGTATCTGTCTTCATCGTAGGAATATTTAATGACAAGTTCTCTGCTGGTGTTCAGGTGTATGTGACCTAGAGTAAAGTTCGATTCTGAACAGTTTGTGGTTCGTCCGAAACAGAAACATTTTGTACATCCTTCAGGATTGTCAGGGTGTAATCCAAAAGTGCCTGGTGAACATTGATTGCATTTTTGGCCGACTACATTAGCCTAAAATTAAAAACAAAATAATTATTAGAATAATATAAGATTAAGCATAAAGAAACGGCAATGATTTTTTGGTTTGTATTGAAAATCTTTTAAACAGGATGTGCCATGCGACGGTGTTGCTACGAAAATAGACTACAAAGTAAAACAACTATAAGTAATTTTGATAAAAGTTACATGAAATGTTGACAATTTTACCTAAATATGATTTCACTTTTTAAGTTCTAATGTGGGTCCCGCTTTTGTTTTTTCTTGATAATAAGTTTTTGAAGAAATGATCTTAAAATTGGCGTACATCTAGCCCAAAGACTTATATACAATATTCAAAATTGCATTGTTTCGAAAAATAGAAAAATAATGTGATTCAAAGCCAACTATGAAAATTTGTAAAATGTTCGAATAAGGATTGAGTGTATGAAATATGGGCCCCCATTAAAAATTGGGTAGTTCAAAATATTTTTTAATTTTGTTTAAGATACAAACTCAAAGTAACAGTTTAACAATTGATTACTAACAAAAATCACATTCATATAAATCTTTTTCTGTCCAGGAGCATTCGTTGTTCATATTGCACATTAGGTACCGAACCTAAAGCCTGCCCCTTTGATCCTGTAAAATACAATCGTCGTTGAATATGCCCTAGCTCATATAAAGACTTCGCGGGGAGCCCATATTTCCAACATTGCACATGGCAATCTAAATTAATGTTTGACTTTTTTTTAGATTAAGTGAGGCAGTAGCTCCTAATAACACAATATACCTCGATCATAATACAAAAGCTTAAAGTATAAATCACAAGCAGATCGAATAAAAATCTTGCCCATTGTTATAACAACAACTTAACTTAATAAAATAATCAAAATTAAGCAAACAGATTTACTGTAATTCGTTTCTAACTGAACAAGAACTCAACTGCACTAAAATTGTGGAACGAAATGTAGGTGCGTTTTTAGCTATTGCCGAAAGATGGTGTTAGCTATATTAGTAGATTTTCTTTGGGGACCCATATTATATGCAGGGCCAATATTAGGACATTCGCCTCTACTATATTTTTAAATATATTTTACTTTTATTAAACGGTTACATTTTCTTAAACTTAAACTGTACTATTTTTGTTTTATCATATACCCTTCTACTAATTACTGATCGTGATGTTTTTCCGCATACTTATGTAATGCGAGTTGCGTGTATCTGTACCACTTTTATTTGATTTAGGGAAATTCTCATATAGGCTATTCCAAATGTTTAGGCGAAACTAGATTTTGAAATCTAGTAATTTTTATTTATGTATTCGGACTTTTGGTCATTTTGTTTAAGCTTTGTAAATCATACTCACATTGCAGTTCCCAGATTAAATTGATCGTCATTATAAAATGTCTTTTTCATTGCATTTTAATGTTTTGTTATTCTTAATATAAATTTCCCATTTATTTATTTATTTTTTCTCGTCAATATATGCAAAAATGTATTAATTTTTTTAAATAAATGTCATTCGTTTCCGTGGTTTCACTGTTGGTATTTTAAATTATCATATACCAAACTGAAACTAGAAATTACCCAAGCAAGGTCCCTCTCGTGTCAACCTAAAAGAACGAAATTTCCATTTAGTTCCGCCTAAACGTTTGGAATAGCCTGTAGGTGAATACCTTAGTAGTAAGACCTCTGCTTTCTGAGGAAAAACGACCGGAAAACTATTTTAATAATGTCTACCGGCACCGGGAATTGAACCTTATGCAAAGCTAGCCACAGTAGCGGACTGACATAATTTTACGGCCCTGAAAAATTGGAATAAATCGGTCCAATTGGGACAAAATCTGGCCACATTGGATCTGGTCCTACTGAGACTGGCCCACCCGGAAATTACCCGATGTCCCGACGGGCCAGTCCGCAACTATTATTAAATTTTTCCATTTGAAACAAATATTTGTTTGGACACTTAATGGCAGCATTGGCCTAGTAACTATAACTAAATGGTAAGAAAATGGTTGCTATGGTTACTTATGGGATTGTTATATTGTAACCGAGTTTAACCAGAAGGTTAAACTCGTCTAAGGTCTCAGAAACCGGACCACAGTGCCTGTAATACTAACCAACTGCGCTTTCAGTCGTCCTCTTCTTTTTATATATAGATATTAAAGCCAAAAACTAATAATACTAAAAATAAACTAACTCAGTTAAAAAATTACCTTGCAAGAACATTGTCCGGTAAGGTTACAGTTGCATATTCCCGTAGAGTCGCAATGTTCCGGGCGAGTGCCGGGAGGATGGCAGTCACAGCGGTGACAGTGTGGGTATCCGTAATGTCCTGCGGCGCACCTGTCACAGTGGGCACCAGTGTAACCCGCCTTGCATTGGCACTGACCACTTGCTACGTTACACTGTTTCTTCAAGCTGCCCGCCATCGCACAGTTGCATGACTGCAAGAAAAACAATCAATTTATTACTTAATTGTTTGTTGTTACAGGTGGATATTCTAAGAATTACATTTTGAAACTGTAGTTTTATGTTTAAGTAGGTGTCTAACAGGTAGTTTTAATTTTCACTTCTATATTGCTATGTACAGAGACATGGAAGAACAAAATAAGATTGCTAGAGATACAGGAAAGGACAAATCAGGGTCGAATCGAGCTGAAATAGCGCCCGAGGCAAAAAAAAAGGAAGAGAAATTGCAGTGATGACAAGAAAAAAGGAAGACAGATCGAAGTGATGACAAAGAAAAAGAAAGATGGGTCGAAGACAGCATGTGTAATAAGATATTTTGTGAAACTTGATCAAGTGTATCATTTAAATACCGTTTTTTAAAAACCTAAATTTAAATAATTTACAAAAATTAAATCACAATAAAATTTAAATTTAAAAATCCCAGCGATTTACCAAGGGTACAAATGTACAAAGGTACCATTTTATCCCCGCCAGGGACGACCCTGATGATATGTCACTTTTGTAGTTACAATATTAAATAAACTAAAAAACTGATAAATATTTTTTAGTGATTTAATTATAGATATACATATATTATTTTATTGGGTAATACTGGAATTTTAAAACCGGTTATTCCAAAAATGTTTTTGTATAAACTCTAATATCATTGTGCGGGGTAAAAGTCGTTCATTACAAGAAATAAACGGAGTATCATAAACTACGTCATCAATTCTGCGCAAGAAAACAGCTGACCACACTGACTGAACAAATTGACTGGATAATGGTTGGTTTATATACGGAACAAGAATAAGGAATAGGAAATAAGAATAGTACACAAGATGTTAAAACATGGCTGCGCCTTACATCGGTTTATGTAGGAATGAATATAACTTAAACATAAGAAAAGTTGGTAACATTTAACATTTTATTCTTATTCCAAGAATAAGAGACGATAAGCATGCGCACAATGGTCAAAATGTCGGCCGTAATAAAATTTGTCCAACAGATGTTTTGCTGCTGTGATCAGAAGGTTGAAAAAAACAATATAATGTGTGGAACACAAGCAAATAAATTTACAAAATCTTCTAAACCCATATTACTGAAAACGATTTTTTTTAAAGGTTATATTAAACACAACAACCTGTCAAACGACAACCGTTAAACACAGGCCAACGCAAGTACGCAGGCGTAGCGACGAAATGTTATGTCCGATATAAACGGTTTCATATTTTTTATTCTTGTGTACTATTCTTATTTCCCATTCCATATTCTTGTTCCGTATATAAACCAACCATAAGAGTTTAATGGCCGGTTGCTAAAGTAAGAATGATCCCTAACTAACTATGTTGTAGCATACAAAAACAAGTGATTTTAACTTGAGTTAGAGAAAACTCTTACGTTAGCAACCCGCCATTAAACAATTGTTGTGCATACCAAACGATAGTTATTTGTGTACCAAAAAATTGATCTTTTTCGTCCGCATCTGAATTTGATGACCGAGGCCTTCAAACAGATGAGGACCGAAAAGAACTTTTTGGCAGAAATGCACATTATATTTTTGGGGTGACCAAAAGTAATTAAAATTAGAAAAAATAAAATTACAGTCTGTAAAAACATACAAGCTTGCACAAATAATAAACAGGTTCAAACATGATAAGAATATCAAGACCTAATACCCCAAATAATAAAAATTGTTTAGTTAGTGTTTTGTATTTCAGTTGTGCGGTTATGTAATAATGAGTGCTATTTATGCAAAACGTTATGGAGCGGTATTTTTACGTACCCACCTAAAAGGGCCAAAAATGTCATTTTAAAGTGTAGAAAAAAATATGCACAAGTCAGTAGACTTTGTGAAGTATTGGATGAAACGTTATAAAATTAATAAAAATGTTGTCTATTTACCTAATCGTGGATTAAAAAAGTGACCACTAAAAAACAAGATGAAGTGATTTTTAACGATTTTAAAAATAATCCTATGTTATCTTTACATAAATATCAGGCAATTATGTTAAAAAAAACATTATGTCTAATGACTGAGAAGTCGTTTAATTGAAAATTGTATTAAATTCAGGAGTACCAAACAAAAACCATTGTTATCGGTGAAACATGTCGAAAAACGATTCGCTTGGGCCAAGGAAAAGTTGGACCACAATTGGAGTGATGTGGTTTTCTCTGGTGGATCTTGTTTTTACATGAAATATAAGCTTCGAACAAAAAACGTTCAAAATTTGGATCAGCTAACTCGTCAAATACGGCAGATATGGAGATCACTGCCAAAGTATGCCGAAAAGCTAGTAGAAAGTGTACCCAAAAGATGCCAAGCAATAATTGATAATAGTGGAGATTGGACCAATTATTAGGTAGTAGCGTAATAATATTTACAGTAAGTTTTTAAATTATTTTTAGGTTTTCCTTTTCTCTCTTATAATTCGCCAAAAATCAACAGTAAGGACATCTTATTATATACACTGGATTTATTTTAATTGGCTACATAATTTTAAAAATTCGTTTTGTTATTGAACAAACATCACTATCGTAGATGGCGCTGGCATCCAACGGCCTAAAAAGTAAGCGAATCGGCCTAGGCCGAAAAAGTTTTACTTTTTGTCTAGTACTAGATGATAAAAACAAACTGTTTTTGATATGGTCGCTTAAAAGCAAAATTTTTACTCATTTTAGTACACGGTATACCTGAGAACGTACGAGAAATAAATAATAATAACGGAAATAAACAAACAACATCGCACATCGTCAAAAACAAATATAAGTAATTGACGCTACTGAAATGTGTTAAACTAACTGTTGATAACGTAATGGACGAAATTTGGTTTCTTTGAATGGGAACTCGTAACTTTTGCCTGTATTTTTCTTATATTGAACGAAGTCTAGCGTTAACCCAGCGTTTCCCAAAATGTGCGCCGCGAAGACCTAGGACCATTTTTTGTTTGTGATCACTTTGTAGTTTAGAAGTGAGGACCTTTTTTAGGTCTTGTAGATATAACCACCAAAAAATCCTCATAACGTCACTCATGTGTCTGTCTGCCTGTACGGTAGAAATTGTAGCCTAACGGCTTAACATAGAATGTTGAAATTTGGCTTGCTTATACAACTCTTTGACCCACATATAGGAAAAATTCTGAGAGTTCCAAAAAACACATCCCGAGATAAATATAAACAATTATGTATTAAATAAAAAAAAAATATTTTTTTCATATTTTGAGTGGCATGCCAATGAAACCTCTAAATGCGTGGATCAACAAACAAATTTTTATGTTTGAAAAACAATTTTTTTTTTTATTGGACTTTGCCAAAATGATGTTTGATCTAAAAACCTGAAAATATCTCCATAATGAACATTGATAGGAACCGGAATAGTTTAACAGGAATTTTTGATCAGATAAATATCTCGAAAAATGTCAATTTTGTTTGTGTCGTTAGTAAAAAAAATATTTCTTAAATTTTATTGTGTGGTATCAAAAGAAAGTTCTTAAAGTGTAGATTAAGAAACGGTAGATAGTTTTTTGAAATTCGTTTCTTTTAACACGTTTTTAGCCAAAAAAATGTGCAAAAGTTCTTGTCTCACACCCTTTTATACAAACGGGTTAAATCAAAAATCTGAAAAAAATGTACGTAATATACATTGATCTGAGCTGGAAACGTACGAGAGAAATTTTTGTTCAGATTGAGATTTTGAAAAATATGACAGTTTTTGTGTTGTTGACAAAAATAATTATTTTTTTAATTCATGACTAAATTATAAATAATAATTTATTGGCTCTATGGCGAATAATCTATTTATAGCTAAGATAGTGCGTGTATTTTTTTTTAGTTCAAAATATAAAATAAAATATTATTTTTTAAATAACTACGAACCTAGTTACACACCACACTACACTCAACACAAAAACGCTCGGCTTTTTGTCTAATAACGAAGAAAATTGATTATCAAAAAACTATTGATTTTGATGTGATTATAGAACAAATATTCCTAGACATCCAGTATTATGTTGGCTTCTTACGCTTATTAAATACCTACAAAACCCCCTGAAATGTGTGAAGTTCACACTTCAAATACATGTTTTTTTTTTGTCATCACTTTGTAGTTTAGAAGTGAGGACCTATTGTCTTGAATGTATTGACTTGGGGCGCCGCGGGAAAATTTTAATACATTAAGGGCGCCCGGAACTGAACAAGTTTGGGACCCACTGCGTTAACCGATTTTTTAAGAAGTTTCAATGTTTAATAACATTTGAACAATAACTAAAACTAATTACAGAATATGTGTAAATATTTAGACCATTACCAAAACTAATCCTTTACTAGAAAATGTTATAAAACTCAATGCTTCAATGTTGTTTATCTCGTAAAAAATTAAATAGTAAAATGTAATAAAATTGGTCCATTGAACACATTAAATATTTAACATAAACAATGTATATTAAAAAGCAGTAAAGATAAGTGCAGTGTTACTAAAACACATGAACCTGACAATAATCTTGACATTTATGTTACACTGATTACAAACAGCAAACTAGCAGAATATGACGAGCACGCGATGTACCTCCGCTATTTCAAACATAGACATGTCTCGAGCTAATATTATCTCACTCGCAAAGAGGAAGAGTCGGGACATTTTAATGTCCCTTAAACACGTTCCTATCTGGATACATTCCAAAAATATATTATATATGTATAATAACGATAACGATACTAATTAATTACATTATAAATAAACTTGTTTAATGAAAGTTTGTAAACTAAGGATGCTGGAAATATAGGAAGCTATTAAAAGTTAACTGGACATTTTGTAGTAATAATAAACTAATTAGAAATAATGACCTTGGGGACCTAATCAACTATAAAGTATATGGCACTACCGCGACTTACCAGTTTTAACCAGTTAATTACAAAGAATGCAAAATAGAGGTTAAAAGGCATAACTATGGTCACCATATAAGTTAGTTAAAAATTTTAGCGCACAGCAACAATGGATGTTGCGCCCAACTCAGCCCATCGAAATGACTAGAGTATATATTAAAAGATACAAAAATAAATAAAACAATAAATAAATAATTTAAATCTTGTACACATTCGCAATAAAAGAAATTTTCAAACGAAAAACACAAATAAATTAGAATAAAAGTCTATTTGAAATTGTGGACAGACAGAGGATGGTGTTAAGAAGCTGTAAATGAGTCAGTTACCATCAGATATCACAGACCAAAAGAAATAATACATTACAACAAGGTACAATATTTTATACATAAAACAACAAGGTCGATTCTCTCAGAAAGAGTGTCCTGCCCATGAATACCCTGTCGTCACATAAAGCAATTGACAGGTCATAGCACAAGCCTAACCTCTCCTGACATCCTCAAACTGTACACACTGAGTTAAAATGTGCAAAACAGACAAAAAAAAGTTCGTTTACCTTTTTTTCATTATTTCTACCCGCCTACCGTTTTTTCATTAATTCCATCGACATATATATTCATACATCTTCAGTCAGTCAATCAGATAAAATAAAATCACCACGTAGTCAACTCGAAGTTAAAAACTGTGTGCAAGTGTCACACAGTTTTTAACTTATATAACTAAACTTATATATATATATATATATATATATATATATATATATATATATATATATATATATATATATATATATATATATAAAAAATATGTCTCTAAAGGAGGTCGAAAAGCGAGAGAAATACTCCGACCTTTTGTCTGAGTTTCGTCAAATGTACCCGGAACACAGAATCAAGCTTGTGGTTCTCCTTATGGGCGTTCTAGGCGGAACGAAGGCGTCCTTCGAGCAGGAACTTAACATCATTCTTGCCTGCAGATCAGTTTCCAGCTCTTTGGTCTGCAGAGTGCAAAAAGCATGTTTGCTTGGTTCCTTACGCACTTTGAAGACGCACGGCGTAGTGCACTAGCCGCTGCCGCACATCTCCAGGGTCTGGGATTTTTATAAAATAGAAATTTTAAATATATAAATATATTGGGATATGCACTCTATGGACTGATGTTAAATAAAGTTTAAGACAACATTTATTCCAAATATCCGATATTTCAGCTTTATTTTAAGCCTTCATTCAGGGCCTATAATGTACAAAATTCTTGACATTAATTGTTTATAGAAATTAACAGTGTGAAAATTAAAATTTGATTTATAAAAATAAATTTTGTTACTTACGAAATATTTAAGTGATATTTAAGAAGTAAGAAGTATGAAGTAAGTAACAAATAATTTTTATAAATCAAATTTAAATTTTCACACTGTTAATTTCTATAAACAATTCACTAATGTCAAGAATTTTGTAAATTATAGGCCCTGAATGAAGGTTTAAAATAAAGCCGAAATATCGGATATTTGGAATAAATGTTGTCTTAAACTTTATTTAACATTTGAATAAAAGCGAAAAGTTGGGGGATGTAAAGTTAATGTCAAAATTGTCTCGCAGACCCCAGTTTAAGAACCGCTGATCTAGCTTTTTTGCATTATTTTCATCAGTCTAATTTTTTTATTATTTCCACCCGTCTACATTTTTTTTTTTTTTATTATTTCTATCCGTGTACCTTTTTTTTCAATATTTCCATTCGTCTACCTGTTTTGCATTATTTTCATCGGTCTAATTTTTTTATTATTTCCATACACCTTCTTTCCATAGATTCCATCCGTATACCTTCTTTTTTTCATCATTTCCATCCGTCTACCTTTTACTTTTCATACGTCTACTTTTTTTTTAATTATTCCCATCCGCCTACCCTTTTTTTCGTTATTTCCATCAGGCTACCTATTATTTGCATCCGTCTACCTTTTTTTTCATTATTTGCATCCGTCTACCATTTTTTTATTTCATTATTTTCAACCGTCTACCTTTTTTCATTTCATTATTTTCAACCGTCTACCTTTTTTCATTATTTGAATTTATTATTAATAATTATTGCCTTAAATACAAAAACTAACACACTTGTAGAGAAGATTTTTTTAAAGAGGGACATTAATTACTTTTTCAACATAATGAAGATAAGAAAACACTTTCAAGAAATTTTGTATTACTGAAGAAGAATATTTAATTTAAAATTTGCAAAATCTCAGTACAGATACCTTACTGAGCTCTTGTGACAGCTCTGCAGCGTTTATTTATTGATTATTCCATATGTGAAATCATTATTTTATATGAAAATTTAGGTAATATCCCAAAACAAATCTTGTGAGTTTAGTTGTACGTACGTACACAAATACATTTTGTTAATAATAGAACAGCGCACAACACAGGAATATATTATTTGTGATTTAAATTGGTTCGATGTAATAAGATGCAAGGTCATGATTCCTGTCATCCTGATCAAAATTCATAAGTAGTTGATTGTGATGGTTAAGTAGGCCGTGGTTGTATGGCAATGACACGACACAGTGCTCTGTGGAGATCACAGAGCGAACACGCGGTGATCTCTGTGATCTCACCTACCTCAACCTCGGCCACAGCCACAATGTTTATGTTACATTTATGTCATATTTACATAACACACTGACAGTACCGAGCTATGTACTCCTTTATATTCACAGATGCTATTCAACTAAACTATTTCAAGTATGCATTTGAAGAATATTACAGATGCATACGGAATTGTTTTTATAAACATTTTGCAAATAGTTTAGAGAAAAAGAAGTTTTGAATTAATAATGGAAGTATTGCGTTAAAATAGTCTGTGGCCAAGCATTGAAATCACAGATTATACAGGAGTCCGAAAATTGTTTCGCGTTTGGATGTTCAAGTTAATGATGTATTTCCGTACAAATTTTGGATCGCAGTTATTTATTTTCCAAGAACATAGTCCTGCTGTTGGTGAAAGAATTTGGAGAAAGCGTGATTGTGTGACAGATGTGACAAAAAATTAAATAGCTAAAGCAAAATATTCACGACGTTGTTGCAGGAATTATACGTTGAAATGTTCAAAAAATGTCATAGAAAATATGGCTGAAAGAGTGCGGTAATGGGTCATAGCTAAATGCGATCATTTGGTCGACATTATATTCCATAATAATTGCCACGTCTCATTAAATGAAATATAATAAGAAACTACTATATTTTACTTTATTTAGATTCTATAAAATACTGATATGAAATGCAATAACTCACACATTTTAGGGTATTGTAGATATTTAGTAACTAATGAAGCAGATTTTTGAAAAAGAAAAATTTGTTAATCTAAAAGACAATTACAGTAGGTAAGGTACGGATAAAAGAGGAGTATATTGAAAAAGATCTGCTAAGAAAAATAAACAGTAAGAACTGATATATATTAGGTCGTCAAGGATGAAATTTTTAGAAAAACAGGCAAAGTTGGTTGATAACTTACAAATATAAGGAATTACTTTATTCATCAAAGTATGCACCCATATTTTCTATACACTTTTGCCATTTAAGCGGCAGGTTTTTCAGGCCGGTGGTATAAGACCCTAGCGGACGAGATTCAATGAATTCCTGGAAGGCCAGTTTTACAGCATTGTCGGATTACACTGTTTTCCTATTAAAAAGTTGTTCAAATTGCGGAAGAAGTGGTAGTCAGTGGCAGTGGCGCACCCAGGATTTTTTGTTGGGGGGGGGGGGGCGGAAGACAAAATTATTGAAATTATGAACATATAAAGTGATGACCTAAAAATAAAAAGGTCCTCATTTCTAAAATACAAGTGACGACCTAAAAAAAAAGATCCTCATCTCGATTAAATATTTAAAAATTAAAAATTTTCTAGTGTGTTTGTGTGTTTTTATTTTTATTTCCTTCCTACTTGGGGGGGGGGCTCCCCGGGTGCGCCACTGGTCTGTGGGGGCTAGGTCTGGTGAGTATGGAGGATGATGAAGAAGTTTCAACTCCAATTCCTGTAGTTTTGCCACAGTCATTTGTGTAGCGTTTGGTCTAGCGTTATCATGCAATAAGATAGGAATCGATCTGTTGACAAATCTAGGCTGTTTTTGTTTAAATTTTTGCATAATTTCGTCCAGTTGGTTGCAGTATATTTCTGCTCTGATCAATGAGAGAAGCAATCAGTCTAATAGTGCTAAACTATGATTTCCGAAAAATAGTTCTTACCTTGCATCCTTTCCCAGCTTGGTATCCCCAAGTGTTCGGCATGCAAATTTCACAAAAGTCGCCCCTAGTGTTTGGTGGACAAACACATTTTCCGATATCTGGATCGCAAATATGACCTGATATGTTGCAAACCTTGCATTCTGTAACAAATAAATTAGTTAGTAAAAATATTTGGTGCACAGTTACAACGATTCTTTGCACCTAACATATCCCATAATAGTATATTGTGCAATTAGGGCGGTATTGTGTAATTATTGCATATATTCCGCAAGAGAATAAAATTTTGCACGTGTTGCACACTATGCTTTTCCTCCCGTTACCATATTCCAATAAATAAAAAAATTTAATCAATGTAAAAATGATTAACAACCATTAATGCGCGCAGCCAGTACGTGAATGTATATTCTCACACCGCTGAACATGCGCATTGGTTGAAATTTATTAATTCTCACACACTGCACATGCGTATTAGTAGTCCAGGGCGGATCTGTAAAAATACTACGTCATGTGGATGTTGAGAGGGGGCACGCTAATTTTTGCAGAAATTGCTTCGAAATAACTCACATAACAATAATTGAGTTATCCTCCCCGCCAAAAAGTTCGGGAACATTGTTTAAAAATTGAAAATATTAAAAAATTAAGAAAAAAATCATTTTTTTCTTCTTTTTGAGCCCATAGCTATGAAATTATTCATTTCTGAGAAAAGTTATGAGGAAAAAAAAGTTTAATATAGAAATATAGAAGAACACTTCACCTTTCATTTGCAATTTGCAGAATTGAAATCGGTTAATTAGGACGGCGTTGGGAATTTTTTAAAACAATGTTAAAAAAAATATTTCGTTATAAACAAATTGAATATCTTTGCAACTACACAACCAAAATTAACTTATAAAAGTTCATTGGAAAGGTCTTTGAAAGACGATTAAAAAAAAAAAAAGTGAGGTTATATCAAGAAAAACTCACCTATTGTTTATAACTTTATTGCAAATGACGCTCAACTTTGAAGAGGGGTATCTCGGAAACTAATTGACATAACCTCACTTTTTTTTTTTTTTAAAAAAGCGTCTTTCATATACCTTTCCAATGAGCTTTTATAAGTTAATTTTGGTTGTGTAGTTGCAAAGATATTCAATTTATTTATACCGAAAAAATTTTAACATTGCTTTAAAAAATTCCCAACGCCGTCCTAATTAACCAATTTCAATTATGCAAATTGCAGATGAAAGGTGAAGTGTTCTTCTATATGTAAAAAAATTTCAACCTTCTATCTGCTTTATTTTGCGTCCTGCAATATTTTGCAAAATTGCAATTTTTTTTTGCAAATCCTAGATTGCAAAATTATTTTGCAAAACCTATCGAACCGATCCTAATGAAATTTACAGTGTTATTTTATCATATCATAAAGTTTTACAGGGTGAAATTTGGAGGACCTAAGTACAATACAAGTCATTAAAAAAAGTAAAATGCAAACACATGTTTTTTAGTGTTTTTTTCAGCAGTTATTGCTATTTTGCAGAAAGTTTAACAATTTTTGAAATTTCTAAATAATCCTATCTTGTAGGAAATTTAATTACGAAACTTTTATTTCCTTATAACTTTTCTCAGAAATGAATAATTTCACAGCTATGGGCTCAAAAAGAAGAAAAAAAATGATTTTTTTCTTAATTTTTTAATATTTTCAATTTTTAAACAATGTTCCCGAACTTTTTGGCGGGGAGGATAACTCAATTATTGTTATGTGAGTTATTTCGAAGCAATTTCTGCAAAAATTAGCGTGCCCCCTCTCAACATCCATCTCAAAACAGATCCGCCCTGGACTATAGTGGGAAATATTCATTCTAAATAAAGATAGCATGCAAAATTAAGTTAATTTTTAACAATTTCTCAAGTAAAAATATTTAAATGAGTCAATTCCATAGTAGTCGTAGGAAAAATATATTACAGTACACTATATACAAAATATTTAAAAATATATTTAAATAGATATAATTTACATACATACCACGATAAATAGAAAATCTGGCATTGACAAACACTAATAAATTACAATAAAAGACTTGTTGTAAAACTGAATAGACGTATAATAATGGAATTATACTTAAAAGGAGCCACTTAACGACAAATAAGGATTCATAGTATCATTCAGTTTTATTTAAAACTTTGTGTATTATTATTTATTAAATATTAAACTAAAGTGGTATCTCGACTTACGAACCTCTCGACATACGAAACTTTCTAGAATAAACCTTTTCCATATTCCATTTTGATCTCTAGATACGAACCTAGACCCGAGATACGCACTGTGATACTTTTCTTTTCAAATGAACTAAATCCTTTTTTATATTATACTTTTTATGATTTTTTCTCTAGTACTAAAAACAGGCAACAAATCGAAAACTCCTGAACCACAAAAACAGCCACAAGAAAATTGTTTTATTTTATTTTTTACTTGCCCGACCTTAATATATAAGGGGCAAGTATTGTAATCGCGAAAATTTTCGATGTCGAGATTTTGACTGATGACCACGTTTCATGGTCCAGGGAATCCAAAAAACCTATTTTCGAAGTGCCGTCCGTATGTGTGTGTGTCTGTGTGTCTGTGTGTATACACGATAACTCAAAAACGGTTTAACTTAAAGAGTTCGTTCTGGTACTAAAAAATTCTCCTAATAACTGGAAAGAACCCTATTGTTTTTTATTAAAATCCGAAACCGGAAACGGAAGTTATTAAACATTAAAATTTTAAAAAATTCGTAACTAGTAAACCAAGCCTTGGACAAAAAATTGTATTGGACATAATTTGATGTATTTTTGAAGATTTACCTAAATCTTTTGTTTAAATTTAAAAAAAAATATATATGTATTTTTTTTTTATTATTTTTACTTGCCCGACCTTAATATATATAAGGGGCAAGTATTGTAATCGCGAAAATTTTCGATGTCGAGATTTTGACGGATGACCACGTTTCATGGTCCAGGGAATCCAAAAAACCTATTTTCGAAGTGCCGTCCGTATGTGTGTGTGTGTGTGTGTGTCTGTCTGTCTGTGTGTCTGTCTGTCTGTGTGTATACATGATAACTCAAAAACGGTTTAACTTAAAGAGTTCGTTCTGGTACTAAAAAATTCTCCTATTAAATGGAAAGAACCCTATTGTTTTTTATGAAAATCGGTTGACTAGAAATGGGAGTTTACTCGTGTCGATTTTAAGATTTTTGCGAATATTTAGCAAGAGAAAAATATTTCGAAAAAATTTATTGAACAAAAGTTACTATAAATGCAATAACTAATAACTTTTATTTGAGACGTTTTTTGATAAAACGAAAAATTTCGAAAAATTTTTGTAAAATTATTTAAAATTTTTCAATTTTTTCATACTTATGTGTAACGTTTCCATGGTCATGATAATTAATTCGTAACTAGTAAAGCAGGCCTTGGACAAAAATTTGTATAGAACATAATTTGATGTATTTTTGAAGATTTATCTAAATATTTAATTTTTTTTTTTTAAATTTACATTTTTTTTATGGGAGGGCAAGTCTAGCGGAGGTTTCCCTTCGCCACTGGTTTTTTATGGGAAGGCAAGTCTAGCGGAGGTCTTCCTCCGCCACTGGTTTTATTTTATGGAAGATGATTTTACTAATGTAAAACCAAAGATTTCATATATAAAAATAATTTGTAATGGTATACAAAATGCATTATTATAATGTAAAAATGCTCTTTCTCATTCCTCTATTTCTTTGCATTTTATGCATTTAGTTGAGAACGGAGCTGTGGCAAATACTCAATAAAAGTATTTCAAATACCAAATATCGAACAAAGTATTTGAAATAACAAATACTATTAGTCATCACTGATTAAAATTATTTGATATATTAAATACTTTTAAAAAGTATTTGAAATACTAGGGAAATATTTGCAATAGTAGGAAATATTTGAAAAACTAGAAAATATATTAAATTCTAGGGAATATTTGGCTATATACTAGGAAATTATTTGAAATAATTGTGAAATATTTGAAATATTAGGAAATATTTACTAAGGAAATATTAGTAGGAAATTTCTATTTAATTACGAATTATTATTATCATGAAATACTGACATTTTCAGACAATAAATATCAAATACAAATACCACGGAAAAAGTATTTATAAATCGAAATACTAAGAGTATTTTTTGAAGCATTTGAAATACAATATTTCAAATTCCAGAAATTAATTGAAATACTTTTTTAAATATGTACTTTGTTTCAAATATTTCCAGCTCTAGTTGAGAATTTTTTTTTTTAATATTTGGATTTTTTAATTGTTTTAATTTTTGAATCTTGGACGGTCATTGATTTCCTATAAGATATAATGGAAAACTAGGTTTCGGAATACATATTTTTCGATATGTGAAGTTCATAAGTCGAGGTACCACTGTATAGGGATTTGCAGCTAAGCACCCTACCATCTGGTGAGCGTTTCATGAACTTGTGTACATCATATAACATTTCGTTTTGTGTATTGGTTTTGTATGAAGTTTGTTTTTAAAGTTTTATTATAATCATTGAAAAATGTATAATACATATTGTTGTGTGCCTATGTGCAATTCATTGAAAAGAAGAAACCCGGAAATATCGTTTCATTTGTTTCCACTAATATCAGACACCGTATGGTTCGAAACAAAATTGGGAAAGCAAGAGGTTAGGAATCGAAGCGATGTTTAGATAAACAATTTAAAAATTGGAAAAAAAGTGAGCCCTTGTATCAAAGTTTGCTCATTACATTTTAATGATAGTGACTACAAAAAATATTTTCAATTTTGTATTTATTATCGCATATCTTGAAAATTCCTGTTATTGTGTGTGGGTTTGTCATTACAAGTTTGTAGGCATAATGCATAAATCTTTATGAACTCTCTGTTTTTTTCAGTGACTCCACACAATATTATATGCCCAGCATTGTAGATTTCTACCCCTTGGTAAACAACACGGGAATTATTATTTCCCCCAATATAGTTAAAATAATCGACAATGGAAAACCGCCATAACTTAAAACCAGATCACAAAATGTAGTATTTTAGATGTTTACAAGTAATGTCACTTCACAAAATCATAAAATCCCAAACAATTATTTATTTTTTGTCGTTTTTTGATACACTTTTCGCTATTATTTACTAGTAAATGTCAAGTGGTATCTGATTTAGAATGGTTTCAAAAAAATCCGCGTGGCGCTACGATCTTAAAATTTTTCCCCTATACAGTGGTACCTGTATAATATACCAATAGAACTTTTGGATATTTTGTTTTTTCCTTGGTACGTAAAAGAAAATAAAATGGCAAACTCTCAATACAACTATCATCAAGAACATTTTTTTAGAAAATATTATATTCAATAACTGTTAAACATATGTTTAAAATATAAATCTAACCAAATGTAACCACAAAAGAGATTCGTTTCGTTAAGTTTGTTAGTTATTAGTGTAATTGCAGTTAGTAGAATTTTCCGGTAGATTTAAATTACCTGAGCATCCATGCTGTGAGAAACCGAAATATCCTGGCAGACAGTTGTCGCACTTGAGACCGCCGACACCCGGCTTGCACGGGCATTGGCCCGTGTTCACATCGCACACATTGTCCACGCTGCCGATAATGTCACAGTCGCATTTCGAGCAGCCTCTTCCGGAGTCCAGGCCCCAGTATCCTGCCTGCAACAATACCAACCATATCACCATTTACAAACTTTAAAGTATGCAAGTAATTAATAATCAACTGCTAAAGAAAAGGGCAAATACCACAAAATTCTCATACAAAACTAACAATCTATATCAGGTGTCTCCAAACTACGACCCGCGGGACAAATCCGGCCCACAAGAAGAAATCATAAAAAGTTTACTTACATAAAAACAACAATTTAAAATAATTAGAAAATCGCAAAATAAAAGCAAATATAACTAAATAATATCTGATTCTTAAGATTATTATTTTTATTAATAATATCACCATTATTATTAAGCTTGTTTTTAACCAAGAGCCCAGTTGAATTCAAGTTGTCCGGCTCACCATATATTTAAGAAATTTTTATGCGGTCCGCTAAAAGTTTGGAGATACCTAATCTATATTAATAAAATTGGAGGCTATATGAGGAAGTAACATTTAAAACGTGTTTTATTACAGTATTGCAGTTTTGAAATAATTACAAGAAACATAATCCTGTTTGCAATAAGTTTGGAACCTTATTTTTCGACCTACTTATTTTTAAGGTCCCGAGCATTGAATTCAAACATGTTATTAAAATTTTAATGACCAAATATAAGAAAAATCGATTATTTTAATTTGAAGAAATTACGATTTGCATGAACTTATTGGATAAATGATGGATAAATGGACAAAACAAGGATAAAACATGATTTGAATGAGTGTTTATTAACAAAAATAAATTTAAATTATTTTATTTGTTTTTTTACCAACCGCCAAGATATATAAGGGAGGTATTGTGATCATATCGATTTTGACATTTCGAGATTTCGATGGATCTCCACGAATTGAGGTCCCTACATAACGGATTATTTTTAGCATGATGTCTGTCTGTCTTTCTGTCCGTCCGTCCGTCTGTCAGTCTGTCTGTCGGTCCGTGTACACGTGCAGAGCAAATTCGGCTGAAAGGATTTTTATGAAACTTCATATTTCAGCTTTTGACATCAATGGCACGAGTTGATCAACTTTTGGTAAAAATCGGTTGACTGGAAATGGGAGTTTGCTCGTGTCGATTTTAAGATTTTTGCGAATATTTCACAACAGAGAAATATTTCGAAATTTAACAAAAGTTGCTATAAAAGCAATAACTAACAAAAAAACTAAAAAATTTTATGACAAATAAAATTATTATCGGTGCAATTTCAATATATATATATATGCCAATACATCGATCGAGCTCTAATTATTATTTATTTATCGTTTTTTAAATAAATTCTTTGTACCATTTTATAAGTTCATCAAAAAAATTAAAAAACTCACCTTTTTAATTTCAATCATGCTATTGAAAGCGCTACCTGTACACTTGAAATATCACTTTAGAAACAATTATTAGAATTTAGCATAATCTTTCTTAATACTAATTAATATTCTGAATTAATTTTTATTTTTTTTTTTATTTATTTATTTATTTTACATCGGCCTATTTCTGCAACGAGGCTAATCGCCGATGGCAAACGGCGGGCTCCTACATCTGGATGAGGGGTGAATGATTGTGAAATGAGAGTAATGTAAAGAAATTATTTTCGCCCGAATAATATCACCAACGGAGAATCGAACCAACGATCCAGAATGTTTTCAACAGTCCAAACTGCACGATTTAATACGCTCGGCCGCTCCGTTAGCGAATTAAAATACTACCGACATGAAATGAAAATTCTTGTTTGTAGTGCACACCTGAATTTAATGCGATGAATAAATGCTAATGGTTAATGATTAGATAACCTTTGACTAAAGTTTATCTTAAATGGTTATAGGGTCAATATTTTTACTAGTAACCTTTATCGGAGATTCTAAAAATTTTTTTTGTTCTATTTTCTGTTCTCATATTCTCTCAGAATTCAAATATATACAGAGATTATTTTAAAACTTGTTCTAAAATGATGACCCGAATTTTTATAATAAAATCAAAATGAGCGATGAAATTCATTTTATCTAAACGTTTATATAATCAAACAAAATAACCGCAATAAGGAGCACTGACAATCCAAAAGAGGTTTGTCGGCAACCATTATCTACACCCTAAAAGAGTAAGAGTGTGGTGTAGAATTTGGTCAGGAGGTGTAATTGGACCTTATTTCTTTGAAGACGTTGCGGATAACGCTGTAATTATGAACGGCGACCTCTACCGTGACATATTGAGAACTTTCTGTTACATTTATAAACATGTGATTTCAGCAAGATGATAATAATAATAATAGATAATAATAATAATAAGTTTATTGACTTAATTACATAGTAAATCATGTTTTAGGTCAGTCATACAGAATTATAGTTACGTGTTACAAGTAATATCAGAATTGATACATAAGAAATTCCTCTGTGGAGTAAAATGCATTTTCAGCAAAGAATCTTTTTATTGTAGATTTAAAATAGTTATAATCTAATTTCTTTATGTTGCTTGTAAATTTATTCATGAATTTAATTCCGAAATAGTTCTCACAATTTCTTGATTTAGTCAATCTTAAAAAATTCGGATATATGCTGGATTATTTCTTGTTTGATAGTTATGCACACTAGTGTAAGTGGAAAGATTGCTTATTTGTTTTTTTGCATGTGTAGCAGAAAGTTACAAATATATAATGAGGGTAGCGTCATAATATTTAGTATTTTAAATTGGTGTCGACAGTCTCTTCTGTAAGAAGTAGAAGTCCGAACTCTAATGGTCCGCCTTTATAGAGCGAATATTCTGTCTGTAGCAGGAGAATGTCTCTATGCTAAGAGCGCGTAGGATATGTGAGAGTGGAATAATGCATAATACGCCACCATCAGAACATCCTTGGTTACAGACTGTACTAAGTTTCGGAATAGAAATATAACTGAGCACAGTTTGCTTGATAAGCAGGTTACATGGTGATGCCAAGTTAGGTTGGGATCAACATGCAACCCTAGGAATTTTACGTGGTCCTGGTTAGCGAAATCATTTCTGCGTAGTGTTATTAATATTTGTTGAGTCTTGTCTAGGTTTAGCGATAGTTTATTGGTATCAAACCAGTATTTAACTTTGTCTAATGTAGATACACTGCGTAAAACGGCGATAGTCAGGGAGCGCGATTTGAAAACCAAGGTTGTGTCGTCAGCATAGAGTATACTGGTTTGATACGTATAAGTCGGGAAGTCGTTATTATAAATGAGGAACAGCAAAGGACCAAGAATGGACCCCTGTGGGACCCCTGTATGAAATGATGCTACATTCATACAGCATGAACCACAACCGAAATTTTGAAGATAATTTTTCCAGACCGATTAACCTCCAGAAGCGTGGAAATCGACTGACCACCAAAATCTCCAAGTTATGTATGTAAATATCGACAGTTTGTATCGGAATCGGTATCGTTTTGTAGTATCGATACTACAGGGTAACGATTAAATTATTAATGTGTACAGCGCTGGGTTTTCACGGGTATTGATACTCGATATTGTAATCCGTACTTCGTACTAAAAGAAATAATAGAACTGAAAATATCAAAATCGATTGTAAAAGTTTTTGGTATTATTAGAAACGGGTAAAAATTCACTTTCAATTGATACCATTACGGAGTTTGTAAATTAATTTGGGAAGCAGAAATCGAAAAATATGTAAATTTAAATATTATTCTCCTACGTTCCGGGGAAAAACTGTCACCAGATATAATAATGTTTATTGTTTTCATTAATTACAGGAATTACATTAATGACTTGAAATGAAAGAAAATAATTTTTGTCCACAATATAGCATGTTTCTTAGTAACTGAAGCAATACTTGTAATAATTTTTACAAATCTAATAATTCTACAAAACAGTACTGACAACAATAAATCTTACATGAATTATTGCTTCCATTCTACTAAATAAGTCAACAGTCGCCACTGGCAAATAAACTTATTTCCTAAAAAAGTATTAAAACACAAAAACCCCCACAAGGTTTCATAACATAATTATTTTTAAGATTGTTGATCTTAAGTAGGAAAGCATGTGAATATAGAGAGTTGACAGTGCTAGTATTGTATAAATACTGAACAAATGTCTAGTTTAAAGATGAATGTTTCAGTTTACTTGACCGCCAACACAACTTTTCATATTTGCTATTTAAATGAGAAACAGAAATGTATTGGCTTCGGCTTTACATTCAATGAGATATAGCATTTTTAGTGAATTCTAATGCCTCATATAATATAGCATGGAATCGAAGATCGTTTATTTAAGATACGAGAGTCTCATGCAAATTTCAATACATTGCAAATTCACTATTTGTCATTTATTTTATCTGATTTAGAATAGTGGATGAAATAAAAATGCACATTCCAATAAGTAACAGTATATCGACTTTTGTATTAAATATACAAGGTGTCTCAAAAGAAATTTTATATTTAGTGGATCGATTAAAAAAAAAAGTAAGCCGTATATAGAAAAAATGTTTATTAATTATTAAAATACACTTTTTGGGGATTTATTTCTTAAAAATAATATCGTCTAAATGTAGACCCTCGCGTTCTCGGCACTCATTTAATCGAACAGTAAAGTTACTTATGACGTCTCGGCAGGTGGACTCAGGGATGGCTGCCATTTCGTGACGGATATTTTCTTTCAAATGCGCCAGTGAAGTCGGTTTATTGGCGTAAACTTTAGATTTAAGATAACCCCATAGGAAAAAGTCCATAGGGGTTAAATCTGGACTGTGTGGAGGCCAATTTATGTCACCTCTCCGGGAGATCAATTTGCCTGAGAAAATTTCACGAACACGTGGCAGAGACATATTGGACGTGTGTGAAGTTGCTCCATGTTGGAACCATGTTCTTTGGTTATAGCCAAGAAAGTTTTGCAGTTCAGGTACCAAGAAGTTGTCTATCATCTCCACATAACGCTCTGAATTCACTGTAACTACACGCCCCCTTTCGTCTTCAAAAAAATAAGGGCCGATAATTCCTCGCGCCGACATCGCAGCCCATACGGTCACTTTAGGCGAATGTAGATGTTTCTGATGTTTGCGTTTCGGATTCGTTGCACTCCAGTAGCGGCAGTTCTGCATATTTACGTGGCCATTAAGATGAAAATGAGCTTCATCCGAAAACAAAATGTTGGTAAACGTTGAAAATCGCTCAATCACCTGATTTACGAAATTAAGCCTTTGACTGGCATCTTGGGGCTTTAATTCTTGCACCAATTGAATTTTGTAGGGGTGCAGCTTTAGGTCTTTCTGCATAATGCGATGTAATGATGATCTATGTACATTTAAGGCACTTGCGCGCTTCCGAATTGAAAGGTTCGGGTCGTCACGAATAGACTGATTAACATTCTCCACGTTTTCTACCGTTCTTGATGACCTAGGTCGCCAGGATTTTGATTTAGCCAGTTTGTACCAGTTTCTTCAAACTTTTTAACCCAATGTCGAATGAGCGGAATGCTTGGCGCATCATTTAAGTGGCGAAAACCTCGAATACTGCAGAATTTTCTACGCGCTAGAGTCGCCGAATCACCGTTTTTGTAAAACTCTCGCACGCATAACGCGCGGTCTGCTCCCGAGAAACGCTCCATAGCGAATGAAATCCCAAGAGCCAGGCTACCGATTGACATAACCCCTGCGTCCCTCGGATACGTTGCGTTCACGCAGTAAGCTAAATAAATATAAAAATTCTTTTGAGACACCTTGTATTTACATGTCGTCCCATGACGACAGCCGATTACGCGGATGACAACTGTTTCCTGACTATTCCCTTAATGACATTCAGTAGAAATTTGAAAAAAATTATTTGAAGTGCGAATTTTCACCCATTTTAGGGTTTAGTACGTATTTAGTACGTGATCATAAATTAAGTTAACTTTTAAAAGAATAAGCCACGTCTTTCATCTAGAGCAGCGGTTCTCAAACTATGGTACGCGTACCACTAGTGGTACGCAAGCAGACACGACCATAAACCATTTATACGAGTTAAGTTTTGTGTTGGAGCACGAAATTTAAGTTAAATTTGAGTTCATTAATAACATCCATTGTCAAATGTTTTGTGAAGCTTTTAAAAAATATTTCCAAGAAGAGTATTCCGAAATGCTGTTGATAAGAAACCCATTTATAATTGAAAATATTCCACCAACCATCAGTAATATCGATAAACAGTCGTTGATAGAACTATCTTGCGATGGAGGTTTGAAAATTGAGTTAAGTGAATCAAATCTTGATGAGTTTTGGCTTAAGGCTAAGATGAAATATCCCGAATTGACCAGAAAAACATTGTTGTTTTGATGCCCTTTTCAACAATCTATCTCTACGAAACCGGATTTTCTTCCATGATGACCATAAAAAACAAATATCGCAATAAATTAACTATCGACTCCGATTTGCGCTTAAAATTAAATACAACGGAACCCAAACTCTCATCACTTGCTTCAAGCTTGCAACTTAATCCTTCTCACTGGTGGCGCAGCCAACAGAGACGGGCCTGGGCCCCTCCCAGGACCAGCAGATTACATGGCGCTGCTCGGAGAGTTGAAGATAAAATTTGTTAACCACAACAGTAGTTAATTTTAAATTACCTCATTGTAAACAATATTGGCATTTTTTTTTTCGTATAAATAAACATTTTTTTAAAATTGCCTACTCTTGATAGGGGCCGTTATTGTTCAAGTGAAAATACATTACTTTCCAAATATGCTCCAACGAATTATATGAAGGAGAGCGTTGATCCTTTTTCCCCCTGACACATCGCCTAAAACATTCGCCCAGTCAAATGATAAAACTGTTTTAAACAACTAATTACTCGATTCAGAAAAGATAAAGTGGAAATCTGACTTCAGTATAACCTTCACACGAGTCTATTCGTTCGGTACAAATTGTGTCCAAGCGGCTGATTTAGAGAACTGAACATAAGTAAGAAAAATATTGAGACTTCAAAAATATATCCCGCGAAAAATGTAAATAAATATGTATTTATCGAAGAAAAAATCAAGTGAAAGTTTTTGATACATGGATTAACAATTACATTTTTTTATCAACAAATAATTGAATTATTTTTTGATATAAACATCAATATTTTTTATAAACAGAAAAGGGGAAGAGAGTATATTTTACATTTTTAAATATATTTTTCCCCTAAATAAGCTCAAGTGATTTTGATTTCCGCTTCAGGGGCCACAAAAAATAAGGTTGAGGGCCGTATGCGGCCCACGTACCCTCAAAATTTGATTCGGCCCTCCCCAAGACAAAATCCTGGCTGCGCCACTGTGTATTCCATATTTCAACTCTCCAAGCCCTGTCGTTTAGTCACAATGTCTTCTACCTTACAGACAGGCAAACACGTAAGTGACGTAAAAGGATACTTGTCTATACCTACGAAATCCTAAAAATGAGTTCTGTTCATATAAGGATAATCATGCCGATTAAAACGTCGCGAAAACCTTCCTGGAATAGAAATGTAACTTCTAGGGGCTACGTAAGCATTAATATATACAAATGTACAATATGTGTCGGACACTATGAAAGTATAATAGTTTACTGTGTTACATAAGTTATTAAATATTTTACATGGCTTATGGTCAAGCAAAAAAACACAAAAAATGCGTTATTTTCCGAAAACATAATCTGATCAAAAATTCCTGTTGTATTATTCCGGTTCACACCAATGTACATAACTTAGAATTTTTTCCGACTTTTAGTTTAAACCATCTGGGCTAAAGGGTGTGGGACAAAATTTTTTTTGCACAATTTTGGCAAAAATCTCATCATAATAATTTATTTTGCAAAAAAAAAAAAAATTATCGTCAATCCACGTGCTAAGGGCTTTCATTTGATACCCTACTCAGAATTTAAAAAAATATATATATATTTTTTTTTGATGAGCACATATTTGTTTATATTTTTAGGGGGATAAGTTTTTTAGATGTTTTAGTATTTTTCCTATGAGCGAGTCAAAGAGTTGTAAAAGCATGCCAAATTTCAACTCTCTAAGTTTAGCCATTTGGCTACAATTTTTACCGAACAGACAGACAGACAGACGACAAAATGACGGTATAAGGGTTTTTTAGTCATACCTAGAAAACCCTAAAAGGATTAACGCATATGGAATGTGGGTCTATCGAAAAATTCTTAGAATCGCCTGAATTGATCATATCAACTAGATCAACGAAAGATGAAGTATTGCACAGATTGAACACATCTCTAGGAATTATGTATTCAGTTAAAAATCGTAAATTAGAATATCTAGGCTAGGACACATGATGCGTAATAAAAATATGAATCATTACAACTGATAATCCAGGGAAAAATTGTGGGAAAAAGAGGACCAAGTCGCTGAAGAACTTCCTGGTTGAAAAATCTGAGGCAATGGTATGGCAAAAGACATCGATGTTCCACACTATCGCAGCAAAAATAAAAATCAGCTGTGGCCACCACAGGACCGACCGCCATCACATAGTACTTGTATAAAATACATTCTAGCAGCAGAGTAGAAATAACTTGGCCTAATATTTTCTAACAGAGATATTATTTATCATGACCATGGAAACGTTACATATAAGTATGAAAAATAGATACTTAAAAATTTTTCATTTTATCAAAAAATGTCTCAAATAATAACAACTTTTGTTAAATAAATTTTTTCGAAATATTTTTCTGTTGCTAAATGTTCGCAAAAATCTTAAAATCGACACCAATAAACTCCCATTTCTAGTCAACCGATTTTTACCAAAAGTTGTTCAACTCGTGCCATTTATGTGAAAAGCTTAAATGTGCAGTTTCATAAAAATCCTTTTAGCCGAATTTGCTCTGCACAGACAGACAAACAGACAGACGGACGGACGGACAGACGGACAGATAGACCGACAGACATCATGATAAAAATAGTCAAAACGTTATGTACCCAGCAAACATTCAACTAACGGCCGAATGCTGGCAAACTGCTTTTATGCTGGTAAATTACTGGCACCAAAAGTAAGTGCAACGCCAGTATTAATAATGTACTTCACATTTGTATTTCGCATTCCGCCTATACGAAGTACTTTACCAGCATTTTATAAGCACTCTTCTTCACTCATACTTTTTACTTAAAACCATCAGAAATAAATCTTGCAACTAATGCGATTATTTTGCACTTTACCGTTGCTGGGCCAGCAACTGATACATCAATGGGCCAGTAACGGCCCCGGGGACACCGGGGTACTGGCCCATTACTTTCAATGCCGGGGAGTATGTGCTTTACCAGTACTGGCCCGTATAAAAATGTTTGCTGGGTAGGGACCTCAATTCGTGAAGATCCATCGAAATCTCGAAATGTCAAAATCGGTATGATCACAATACCTCCCTTATGTTGGCGGTCGGTAAAAATAGCCGTGTTAATTGTTAATCTCCGTTAGGAGATGGTACTAAAAGAAGACGATGGTACTAAATATCTGCTACTACTTGGAAGGGGACTGTATTAATTTCAACAATTACAATTTCGAACTAAATACACGTGTTTTTAATAATTTAGTCTCATTACTTTTGACGCACCTCATGAAAAGAAAATTACAGACCTTCAGGTATAATATGAAATATAATTATTATTCAAATCTCGACCCCATTTCTGTTATTTGTCACCTGCCAAACAAATCATTGCACAAAGTAAAAACCTGCATGTATCGTACATATCTATCAGATGCTAATGTAATTACAACAATCAAATTTAGAGTTAAGTAAATAAATAACAACAGTGTTAGGTGTAACAATAACAATTAATCTCACCTGACAAGAATCGCACTTGCGGTTAACAACGTTGGCTTTGCATCGACATTGTCCTGTCACAATATCGCAAGTGGCGAGCTCCGAGCCCCGAGCATGGCAGCCACAACCTGCAAATTAAATATATAACTGTATAATCAATTATTGAATACAACTAAACATTTACATCAACATTCTATGCAAGTACCTACTATTGTTTCAGATCATTTATCTGTTTCAATGTTTTTGTTACAGCACGCCGATCTAGAACGGTGTTGGGAATGGTTGAATTAAAGCAAAAAGTGCCGGGCGTGGTGATTGGACTTTGTATAGGGAATTTTATCGGTGTAAAATCCATTGCATTTAAAAAGATATTTTTGAAATATAAATGTAGTGCACTGAATAATTTATAATAAGTGCCAGACGGCACTACTAATAAAGCTACCGACAAATCAGTGTACTAACAAAAGGACTTACATTACCAACTTTCGTTCTACTGTTCATAAGACTTTACATAAAAAAAACATGCAAACATATATACAAAGTGGCCCAAAAGTTACTAGACCATTTTAAAATGAAATAGCTTTTATTTATTTACTAGTGCACCCGTTGCCAATTGAGTTGGCAAACACATTATTACCTTTAAAATAAATAAATAAATATCAAATCAGTTAATAATCGTGTAAATAAAAAATAAGGTCAGTATTATATAGGGATAAACCTTCAAAATATTATTCACATCGGTTAAAGAATATAAGAGCGTACAGAGTTTCTCGTTTATGCATACGAAACCCTCGACATTTCTTTATGTTATTTTATCCCCAAATTCTTAGTTCATATCGGTCAAAAGATAAAATCGTGTCTAGAGTTACTTGTTTATGCCTACGAAACCCTAGTCATTTCTATATGTAATTATATTCGTAGATTCTTACAGAATAAATCTGCAAAATATTGTTCATATCTTATATATATTATTCATTATTTTACATTGAATTTTTAAAATGCGACTGTGCAAAAAATATGGAAAGTTAAGTCGGTTTTACACAATTCAATTTATTGACCAATAAATTGTTCAATTTTATTTATCAATTAACTGACCAATTTATGATAACCTTATAAATGGAAATAAAATGAACACTTTACACACAACAATTTATTTATCATTTTTTTTCTTTGTAAACTTCTACTTTACCATCTGTAAATATTTAATACAAAAATTTACTATATAAGCAGTTCACTTTTGTAAGAACAAACCAAGAGGAAATTTGTTTTCAGTAGTTTGCACCTTTGAAGCTGTATGTCATGTTGGTATTAAAAAATGTCACTTTTTTAAAATGTCGATCCATTTGACATATGTCATAATGAAAAATGATATCTTACAGTCTGTTCCAAACGGTTAAGCGGAACTAAATGGGAATTTCGTTCTTTTAGGTTGTCACGAGAAGGGACCTTGCTTGGGATATTTCATTTTTCACGTTGAAATGTCAAAATTTAAAATTCCAACAATGAAACCATGGAAACGAATGACATGTCATTTTTTTACGTATTTTAATGACAAAAAAATAAATAAATGGGAAATTTGTATTAAGAATGACACAAAAAATCATAATATAAAGAAAATGACATTTTAAAATGATATTAACCTTAACCAAAAAATGTTTATTGTAAGTATGATTTACAAAGCTTAAACAAAACGGTCGAAAAGTATGATTTAAACGATGAAAGTAACTAGATTGCCAAACCTAGTTCCGCCTAACCGTTTGAAACAGACTGTAATTATAGTGATCATAACCTTATCAACCTAAAGTTGGTTTTACAGCGTAAGGAATATTTTTAATTGACATTTAAAGTCAGTAACACACCATAAAAGTAACCAAAATAACCAGATCTAGTGTGTTCTTACAAAAGTGAACAGCTTATAAACAATTCAGTTTTGTAAGAACAAATTAAGAGGAAATTTTGTTTTCAACAGTTTGCACCTTTGAAGCTGTATGTCATGTTGGTATTAAAAAATGTCACTTTTTTAAAATGTCGATCCATCTGACATATGTCATAATGAAAAATGATATCTTAATTATAATGATCATAATCTTATCAACCTAAAGTCGGTTTTACAGCGTAAGGAATATTTTTAATTGATATTTAAAGTCGGTAACACACTATAAAAGTAACCAAAATAACCAGATCTAGTTTGTTCTTACAAAAGTGAACTGCTTATACACCATTAATTTGTTGACATATTTTTCAAAATGAAAATATTGAAAAAATCTATGCCTTAATGGTAGTTCATTATTTTATTGCAAAAAAAAGGTAAAACCTAGAAGATGGTGGGTTATACCGTTTGCTGTTTTAAGGACCGGTTGCATAAAAGTCTTAAAACTAAATGTAAGCTAAAACTCGATGTAAAACATAAAAATACCTAGCAACGCATTGCGTTGCCAATTGCCAATGAATAATTTTGAGTTAATATCTACTTATATCAATGTAGTAAGAAATAAAGGACATAAGACATAATGTTTGCTAATTTGCTAATAAATATTAATATCAAAGTAAACGCAAACCACAAACAGACCGACTTTAAAAAAAGTGTAGCAATAAGACTCAAGGTGGATTTTTTTGGTTGTTAGTTCGTCATCTTGCGTCTGGTTATCTACTTTAATTTCCTCAATTGTTAATTAGTTCATGGACTTTTTGTTGAGCTGTAGAACAGTTGCAAAAATACACTTTGAACTTCCGACAATCCATGACTCGCTACTCTGTTAAGTAACATGTCAAATGCGTAAAGGAATGAAACTAACCACAATAAAACAAAACTGGACGTTTATTAATTCAATTATAAATATAAATATATACTATTGGATTATTATAAAATTTTCATTGCAGAAAAGACATTATGAGTAGGTTTCTCTACAAAATTCCAAAAACTGTTCAACAATGAGACAGATTTTAGTGGGGCACAAATATTTTTCAGGCACTTGGACTTTTGAAAGAATGAGTCTGTACAGATTGTCGTTGTTTAATATTAATAAAATACGTTATTCGAACAGAAAAAAACTTGTAAAGAAATGTGTAGAAGCAGATAAATATAAAATCTTAAAGTGACTTTTTACGACGCAACCAATAATTTATTTTCCAATTACTTCTTTGAAACATTGCAATATTTTTTCAATTAACAGCATCACTTTTCATAAGCCCAGGTGATTACAATTAATATAAAAAACTACAAAATTCCAGTGACTAATCAGGAATGAACAGGTCTTTTAAATGAGGGCTGTAAAAAAACTAGACAATATTCAATAAATCATTTTGGCAGTTAGAATGACACACCTGTATCACATCAGCTTGGTTTACCTTGGCGAACATTAATGCTATCTCATCACGCATTATTCTCTGAATCACACACCTTGTAGGTCATTTACATTATGTATTTATTCAAAGCGAGCAATTCGTCTTAACTATCTGCCAATTTCATACACTGTATTTATTATAATAAGGCGCCAAGCGGATGGTACGTACACATTGATTGACAAAACAGATGAAATTGACATGAATAATAAGCAGAATGCGCCAGTTATCGGATAAGCGTAATTTGTTCAGTTTTTAACAATTTAACGCTTTAGGAGTGATGTATTTATGCTATTTTGGTATAAATGGAAAGCATTCTGAAACTTTTTTCTAAGTGTAAAGGCTATTCCAAACGTTTAGGCGGAACTAACTGGAATTTTCATTTTTATAAGTTGTCATTAGCTATTTTTTTATACACTGAAGTTGGCTTTTTCTGGATCAAAAGCTTCAATCAATCGGTAAAAGTTACCAGATTTGAAAATCTACTTCCACCTAAACCAGGGGTCAGGAATTTTTGGAAGTGAAGAGCCATTTTAGCAAAAAACGTACAAAAAATAAAATTTAGGGAGCCGCAGTTTTAATTCGATTTATTTATTCATTATTTCAGTATTTACAACTGATACTATACAAAAGGAATTTAAAAAAAAAATAGTTATTGTTTTCTCTAAGTACAATAAATAAAAGGGTATACATTTTCAACTCCTTTAACAAGGTTCTCGTAACGTTAAATAGTTCCTCTTAACGGAACAAAATGAATAGCCCATTTAAAAAAAATGCACCATTTTTCGCCATGCGTAACTTATTATTCGAAAGATCTTTTTAACCGTGAAGGAACATTTTTACCGTGCTTATATTGTAGTTTGATAGATCTTTTCAACCGTGCATAGCTTACTGTTCGAAAGAACCAATTTTACCGTGCATAAACCTTTTTTGCATCTTGATTAACTTACCGTTCATAGACCAATTTTATCGTGCAAAAACCTTTTTTCACTGTGATTAAAATACCGTTCGAAAGACCTATTTTACCGTGCGGAGAATCTATATTAATGTGCCTTTAATATTTCCCTAAATAAAACGATATTTTTTATAAATATTTATTTTATTTATGTAAACGTAAATACAACAAAGTATTGCAAAAATAATTCAATTTTGTCAAATTTGGAGTGTAATTCGTGCATTTCAGAAGCAGTTCCACTTTTCGACTTGCATCCGTTCTATGTTGCAGTCTGCTTCTATGTTAGTTCATCGTAGAGAAAAATTGTTCGCAATTGTATGTGGACCCAAATAAGGCTAAATCCCAAAAACTAATCTTCTGGCATTGGAATAGTTAGCTGGAAAGGAGTTCCAATATTTAAATATAATGTCCTGTGGTGTTTCCTCCATAGTTGTCTCATTTTTTTCTAGTGCTAGTGTCGCGAACATTACAGTGTTAGCGGCATTTTCTATACACATCTACATTTTTTTAAATTTACTTAGCACACGAGATTTTTTTTGGTAACTACAGGTTCCGTGTCGGTCAGATTTTTATTGAAAATTTAAGAGCCGTACTTTTGTCAGCAAAGAGCCGCGGGTTGCCGACCCCTGGCCTAAACCAAAGAAACAGACTGTAATAGAAAATCGTTAAATTTGCACACCCAATATTATGAAACAATAGCATAAAGAGACAGGAAACATAATACTGCTACTATTAGACCGGGAGCTCATGACATTTTTTGTCTCCGATTTCATACAGCATGCCCTTTGGAGGAGAGATTATTTACCCTGTGACAACAAAAAAGGGATAGTACTAAACCCCTGCACGCTTTCCGGTCATAGGGAAAATGCATTTCCACTTGCACTAAAATTTTGTGTTTTTCTCTGATTTAATATTGCTTGCCCTTTTGTCAAAAGAAAGTTAAAACAAATTTAAAGTCTTTAACTTATAGGCATGCGATTCGCAGGGTCCCAAAGGGCTATTAAAATTTTCACAAATATTTTCCGAAATTTTCCACCCTTGGGCCAACGAGGGCTGAATGCCAATTATTTTATAGAGGTTTCATGACACAAACTTTAATTCTTTTCATCGGCATGCAGTATGAAAACGCGGAAAATCATATTTTTTTATTACAAGATCACGTGACCATTTGAGCCCTTTGGGACCCTGCGAATCGCATGCCTATAATTAGAAGACTTTAAATTTGTTTTAACTTTTTTTTGACAAAAGGGCAAGCAATATTAAATCAGAGAAAAACACAACTTTTTTGTACAAGTGGAAATGCAATTTTCCCTATGATCGGAAAGCGTGCAGGGGTTTAGTACCATCCTTTCTTTGTTGTCACAGGGTAAATATTCTCTCCTCCAAAAGGCATGCTGTATGAAACCGGAGACCAAAAACTGTCATGAGCTCCTGGTCTATATAGGCCAGTCGGTCAGTCAACGCACTTCGTCGTTTTGCGACATAACTTCAATGATAAACTTAGTGACAAAAAAATAACTAAATCGATTTTTTTTTAAGTTGGACTAATATTGCTCTTCACTCTTTTATTTTACTAAAACATACCTATTGAAGTCATACGAGGTTTGTTCAGAAAATAACCGAACATTTTGAATTACGCGCCAACGGGGATATTTAGTGATATGCAGTTGGCAGCATTGCGTTGCGCATAACCTCCTCTGTAACCACATATTCTTAGATTGTTGATATCTCGTTTAGTTTTCGTGTTATTGTTATTTGAGTGCAACGTGTTTATGTGTTAGTGGCGATTTTTGAAATGTGCGATTTTCTGGAGCAACGATGCAACGTAAAATTTTGCGTCAAACTGGGGAAAACTTTCACAGAAACGTTTCACCTTTTGAAACAAGCTTACGAAGATGATGCTCTGGGTCGCACGCAATGTTACGAATGGTTTTCACGATTTAAAAGTGGTCGTCAGTCAATTAAAGATGATCCTCGACAAAGAAGGCCGTGGACTTCAACTGATGACTCCCACGGTAAAAAAATCAACGATCTGATGCGTAAAAATCGCCGTTTGACTGTCAGAAGAGTTAGAAATTGCAGAAGAGTTAGCATCTCAACTGGGTCATGCCATAAAATTTTGATTAAGAAATTGAAGATGCATCGAGTTGCAGCAAAAATTGTTCCTCATTTGATGACCGAAGAACAAAAACAAAATCTAGTGGACGTTTGTCGGCTCCGTAAGTTTGTTCTTGTGTCTTGCGGAACCCCGTAGACGATAGTTCCTTCCTGACTTCTACAATTGTCTATTTTAACTTTTTGTTTTCTGTTTGATAAATAACATTTCAAAAGTTCCAAAGGAATGCCTCTAATTCCATATTGCATCCGATAGCATCACTTGTCGAATTCCCATTACGAAAACCAAATTGCAGATTACTTAGTATATTATTTTTGTCAAAAAAAGAGTACAATCTCTTATAAATCAATTTTTCAAAAGTTTTTGTTAGAGAAGATATCACAGCAATCGAACGGTAATTATTAAGTTCATTATATAGTCGTGCTTTAAAAATTAGTACAACAATATTTCTTTGAAACATTTGGGAAAATAACCTTTCTAAAAACATTTATTAAATATTTCAGGGATAGTTTTTACTATATGAGGACAGACGGACTGTAAAATATTGGCTGTGATATGATCATAACCAGGGGACTTGTTTTTAGTTAACGACAAAATGGTTTCTTTTATTTCGGCTGGATCTGTTGGAGATAAATAAAAGGTTTTTTCATAGATAGTGCTACTGTTCGTTTCTTAGCTTTTGCGGAATTAGAGTTAAATCTAGTAACTTTTAATATTTGAATGAATCTTTTGATCATTTTGTTTCGCAAAAGCCCATTTCAATTTTCAAAAAGTGAGCTCGTCACGATTTAAAAAAAAAAAAAAAATCCATTAATTCAGCACCAAACTAAGAAACGAACAATACTTTTGTATTCTACGGCCTACCTGATTATCTGATTCTCAATACTTCTAGCATGACCCTCTTATAACCTTTATATCTTAATTTTATGAAAGGTTTATTTAACATTTAATCTTATATGTATGTAAAACATTTACTTATTTGTGGTGAAATTATATATAATTTCAGCAAATTTCTAACAACTTCAGCTTAATCACAGTTATCCTGACACATAATCATCTGAAGAAACTAGTTATCTTCTTACAACAATGTTGTTGAAATATAAAACGAAAGTGATCTTCGTTCTCTTGTAAGCAAATTTACTGGCGCCCACAATTATGAAAAGTACATTTTAAGATCGTTATTGACAGTTAAAATTAAAATAAATTACTCTGCTAAATAGAATAGACAAATTATAAATCGAAACGAGAAAATACGTCATTATCTAATGAAGTAATTACACAATTAAAGTTGGTTGTAAATGGATTTTAAAATGTGCGTTGACGTTTTTAAGGTTAAGAGTAATGTAGTTTATTCTAATGCAAATATTTCTATTTAGTGTGCTCTAAAAAATGTTCAAGGATTTTTTAAGATTCCACAAATAGTTCCACATTTAGAAATGACTCAGATTTATATTAAAAATGATATATTTTTTATTATTTTGTATGATGTACCTATACAAAAACCTAAGGTATAAAACTAAAAAAAAAAAAAACTAAAATATGAAGTTTGGTTTTTCAGATATTTCAGGATTTCGTAAGTTTATTAGTAGCATAAACGCAATATTTTTTGTACAAATTGCTCTAATTGCGTTAAACAAAAACAGTCAGCCGAGGGATTATAATTGCTGAGCGAGCATTTAGCCTAAGCATTTGATAATGGAATCAGTGATGTAACTGACGATCTTTACCCCGTTATGTCGGCAGCTGACGATCATTTTTATTTAATACAATGTGTAAACTATTCATTATAAAAATTTCAAGTGGCTTGAAATCAATTTATGTATAATTTCATTGTTACAATCGATTTTTAGGGTTTTGTAGGTATGACCAAAAAACCCTTATACCGTCATTTTGTCGTCTGTCTGTCTGTCTGTAAAAATTGTAACCAAACGGCTAAACGTAGAGAGTTGAAATTTGGCATGCTTATACAGCTCTTTGACCCGCACATAGGAAAAATACTAAAACATCTAAAAAACATATCCCCCTAAAAATATAAACAAACATGTGCTCATCGAAAAAAAAAAATATTTTTTTATAATTCTAAGTAGGGTATCAAATGAAAGCCCTTGGTACGTGGGTTAAAGATCAAATTTTTATTTTTGCAAAATAAATTATTTTGAAGCGATTTTTGCCAAAATTATGCAAAAAAAATTTTTGTCCCACTCCCTGTAGCCCAGATAGTTTAAACTAAAAATCTGAAAAAATTCTAAGTAATGTACATTGGTGTGAACCGGAATAATACAACAGGAATTTTTGATTAGATTATGTTTTTGGAAAAAAACGCATTTTTTGTGTTTTTTTGCTAATAATGTACACAAGTTATAGTTTTGTAACACGCTACACTAGAAGGTGTATGCTGGTCTAATGCTTATGACGTTGGCTTTTCACCCAACTAACTCTATTAGAAAGGGATCGAGCCCTGCAAGAAGAGACAATATTATTTTTGTTTTCTTTTTTTTAATTTTTATATTGTTTAAATTATTTTTTCAATATTCTAGTTATATTTTGGCAAATGTTGCATTTAATTTTTAAAAGCGTAAATTTAATAACCAGTGGAAATTGTTTAAATTATAATTTAATTCTGTTTCAATGTACACGAAATCAGAGGGCCGCTTATAAGAACCAATTGAAGCCATAGGCGCTATTTTTAAAATTCTCAATGAACCTTGCTCAATAAAAAAAAAAAAAAAAATACTGCACATATTTAGAAACCTAAATAATGGTATTAGGCGTTCGAATTAAAATTAACAAAAAAAATATTTTAATATAAAATTTGTTTTGGCATCCCAAATAATCATCATTCACTTACTAAATACCTGCAAAACCCTGAAATGTGTGAAAAGTCACACTTCACATCAATTTTTATATTAATATACACCAAAGCTGAAATGTAAACAATTAAAAAATATCTTTTTCCATAATATTTTTACGTAGATCAAATTCGTAATCTTGGGGAATTTGAAGGGTAGAATTCCAATGAAGATGAAGAATACTTGTAATTTGACAAGGTTACAGGTTCTGGGACACTTTTATTTTACCGAGTGTCACATACAGAGAGGGAGGAATTGTGATTATACCAATTTAGTTTATTCGAGATTTTTCCAAATAAGCACGAATTATGCTTTTTGAGACACGAATCAACTGTAAATTCTACATCGTTAATCGTACCTCACACCGAGTGATGTCGGTGTGAGGTAGATTTTAGGGCGCCATTTTGCTATTTATTTAAAACTTATGTTTCCAATGAAAGAACTGAACGAATGAATTAACTTCTAAAACAATATAAAATTTTATGATTCAGTTTACACTTCATTTCAATTTCATTGTTTCTAATTTCACAGATATTATTTTCCGCTTATCCATAATATTTTAATACTAATTCTCAAGTCGCTCTTTATGTATTCGTTATGCATCCGTGGAAATAATTCATTTAATTTTTGTAATAACAATCAGAAACTATGCAGTAGCTATTGGCATCTGACACTACCGATAGAGGCGCTACTGCATTCACATCATGGCTGACTTTGGTAGGATATTTTTGACAGGTTCAATGGTATCTTCATGTGATATTTATTGAAACACACGGGAACACACTCTAAAATGGTCTTTAACTGTCTTTCCACTTCTAAGAACATATTTCCATGCTTGTCACAAACTCGACTGTCCTACAACCGTCAGTTTCTCAAAATCTCACTAGAGGCGCTTCAGTTATTGTCAGTTGACAATACGATAAGTCTAATCTGGTTGTTCGCATGATGTCACCTTACGTCTTGGAGGTATTACAAACTGTTAGAGCCATATACCACTATATTAATTATGCGATTTTTAATTTAGAATTATTAAAATTTGGTACCTCTAATTGCGTTGTAGTTATTCTATGTCACGGACAGACAAAAATTTATATTTTTGCAGATACAATTTTATTAATATAGATGATAGATAAAAGTATTAGTTTATTAAGATTGTTTAAAAAAAGGGGGCAGCCTGATAATTTATCGGGTCTGGGCCTTTTATGGCGGTTTGCTAACGTAAGAATTAACAAATTAATTTAACTTGAGTTAGAGATAATTCTTACATTAGCAACCGGCCATTAGTGGACTATTTTTTTTTTTTACTATTTTTGCCGCAAATATCAAAATTTTAGACCGTAACTCAAAAGTGACCACATATTTGTGATCTAAGGCTAAAATTGTATAAGTATGCAAAAAACAAAAATAATTTTTTTTGTTTTTTCCTATAATTTTGAAATTTTGATCAAAAAAGATTTTAGCCAAAATATAGTTTTAAGCTAATTTTAGGGTGAAGATTATGAAAAAATATTTGAAAAATGCATGCTTCCCTATGTTTTGAGTTAGAGACGATTTGGGTCAGTTTTTTGCCTATAATTCTAAAACTTTTGCCCAAACTTCAAAATGGATCAAATTTTGTTGATCTATGACCTAAAATACATATTTGTACCAAATTTCAATAAAACCGGAGACAAATATTTTTTGTTTCAAAATCTGGATTTTTTAAAAGTCTACCCATTACAATTTTTTCGATTTTTGGTAATTTTCAATGGTTTTGGATTACTGGTCATACAAAACTCTATAACTAGTTTATTAAAGCCCAAAAAAATTTTTTTTTGACCAAGCAATGTATGAGAATTTTAAAAATTCAAATCGTATTTCTATCCTTAACCATTTTTACCGACCGCCAACTAAGGGAGGTATTGTGATTATACCAATTTTGACTTTTCGAGATTTCGATGGATCTCCACGAATTGAGGTCCCTACATAACGTTTTGACTATTTTTAGCATGATGTCTGTCGGTCTGTCTGTCCGTCTGTCTGTCCGTCTGTCTGTCCGTCTGTCTGTCCGTCTGTCTGTCCGTCTGTCTGTGTACACGTGCAGAGCAAATACGGCTGAAAGGATTTTTATGAAACTTCATATTTAAGCTTCTGCCACCAATGGCACGAGTTGATCTTTTGGTAAAAATCGGTTGACTAAAAATGAGAGTTTACTCGTGTCGATTTTAAGATTTTTGTGAATATTTCACAACAGAAAAATATTTCGAAAAAATTTATTGAACAAAAGTTGCTATAAAAGCAATAATTAATAACTTTTATTTGAGACGTTTTTTGATAAAACGAAAAAATTTGAATAATTTTTTTAAAACTTTTCGAAATTTTTTCCAAGTCTCAATTTTTTCATACTTATATGTAACGTTTCCATGGTCATGATAAATAATATCTCTGTTATAAAATATTAGGCCAAGTTATTTCTACTCTGCTGCTATAATGTATTTTATATAAGTACTTTATAATGGCGGTCGGTCCTGTGGTGGCCACAGCTGATTTTTTCAGTTAGGATTTATTAAAATTTTCGAAAATAAAAAAAAAATCTAAATATTCATTTGGTTCAAAATATGGTTACAAGACAATTAGGACCTCAACATTTCAAAAATTTCAACCGCAGGTCTTTATCGCATTTTGTTTTTGAGATACGTCCATGCGAAGATGAAAATTTCTATAAATCACGCCATATTAAAATTTGTCATCATTTTAAAATACGTATAACGAAGGCCTCAAATTTTTTCTACACTAAATAAATTACAAGGAATCCAAAAATTCTAACCTCAGGTCGTTTTCTCTAACCATTTTTGAGTTGTGCTTTTTTCTTAATCACAATTTTCACAAATAATGTATTTATGCCATTTAAAAAAAAAGACTAAATAAACTGCGGAGAATCCAAAAATTTCAACCGCAGGACGCTGTCTATAATTGTTTTTGAGTTGTGCGTTTTTTTAATTCGCAGTTTTCACAAATAATGTAATGTAATGTTATTTTTAAAAAAATATCTTAATATCAAATTGCTTTATACGATTAAAGCCCTAAATTTTTTCTAGACTAAGAAACTACAGAGAATCCAAAAATTTTAACCTTAGGTAAGAATTTTAACTAATACGAGGGCTACCTTTTAAGTTTTTACGAAGACATTTTTTTTTTTTTGTACAAATTATAATTTTTCAAAATATTCGCCTTTAATATTTATACACTTTTACATGCGTACAAACCAATTCGCGAAAAAAAATATCCACTCTGAAGTTGGTATCTCAAAAACATGGTTTTCGAAGGCTTTAGCAGCTTCTCGAAATGAAAATCGCTGTCCACGCATTTTTTGTTTAACATTGGGGAACAAAAGAAAGTCGGAATAAATCAGGTGAATACGGGCAACGAGACATTAATTCGATATTTTTCTCTTTCAAATAATCAATTGTTTGACTTGCTGTGTGGGAGCTTGCATTGTCATGATGAAGAATGAAGCGACGTTTCTGGTTGTTTTTCCTGATTTTGTCGATGACTTCTGGCAAACAAATTGTTGTATACCATTCAGCATTAACTGTTATCCGACCCTCTAAATGAATGGTTGCGACATGTCCAGTACAACCGAAGAAACAAGCGATCATTCTCTTGGAAGTCCTTCGTGAACGAACAACTTTTATGGGTTTCGATTCAACTTGGAAGACCCAAACAGTGGATTGTTGCATAGTTTCTGGTTTATATGAATAAATCCAAGTTTCGTCACCTGTAACGATGTTGTATACGGATTTTGCAGTGCCTAGGTTGATTTTTTTTTAGCATTTTTTCTCTTATACCAATCAACACGAGCCTTTTTTTAGCTTCTATCAAATTATGCGGAATCCATCGGGAACAGATCTTTTTCACAGCTAAATGTTCATGCAAAATCGAATGTATTGCAGTCTGCAATACTCGTATGCTAAAGGATACTTCTATCTCACGGTAAGTCACATGCCGATCTTCTTCAATCATTTTGAGCACAGCATCGATGTTTTTTTAAATCACAACCGATTTTGGTCCACTCTCACGAGATTCATCACTGACGTTCGCACGACCACGACGAAATTCTGCAAATCAATTGTAAACAGTCTTTTCTGATGGTACTTCATTACCAAAAGTTGAACGAAGTGAATCTTTGCATTGTTGTGGAGTTAGGCCTTTACTAAAAATCATCCACCGAAAGTTTGTGAAAGTAATATCCATTTTTTCACAAACTTATTTTTTTAAGGCTCACTGTCAACAAACTACTCGGTCAATTTATAAGCTGCCACTGATTTCACAATAACAAATGTTAAGTTTTACTAATATAGTAATGACACATTTCAATATTGCCATCTAGTGGTCGTTTGCAGTGGCAAATTTTTGTTGGGGGGGGGGGGGGGGGGGAGGCGGGACAAAATTATTTAAATTATGAATAAGGTTCACACTTCTAAATTTCAAGTGATGATCTAAAAAAAAAGGTCCTCGCTTCGGAAATACTAAGTGATGACCTAAAACAAAAAAGGTCCTCACTTCTAAAATACAAGTGACGACCTAAAAAAAACGAATCCTCGCTTCGGAAATACAAAGTGATGACCTAAAAAAAAGGTCTTCACTTCTAAACTACAAGTGACAACCTAAAAAAAAAAAGATCCTCATCTCTATTTTCTAGTGTGTTTGTGTGTTTTTATTTTCATTTCCTTCCTTCTTAGGGGGGGGGGGGGGCTCCCCTGGGTGCGCCATTGGTCGTTTGTAAAAACATAAAAGGTAACCCTCGTAGAAACCAAATATGAGGCCAAAGTATAATTTTTTGTTGTACGTGAATATATTCATTTGAAACAAAGCTGCCAAAAGCATACGCCATATACCATCCACTGCATACGTGGCTATGAGTTGCAAAAGGTATGTTCGATTTGCACCTTCGCGTTATACTGCTAAACGCTAGCGGTAAAACGCTGCAGTTAGCAGTTTACTACTAAAAACTGGTAACATACAGCGAGTTTAATTTTCTGTTCGATTTGTTTATACGTAAAGAATAAGAAGTACGTCTGACGTAAATGTTAAATGTCAGACAGATGTCAGATAACTTTCCAGGTTAAGAATCTTTTTACGATTTGGTTCGGAGATTATCTTGTGTGTCGAATAGGGTGACCAGACGTACTCTTTTTAAGAGTATTATACTCTTTTTTGAGTAATATTTTCTATACTCTTACTTTTTATAAAAAAAAACCTGAATATACTCTTTTTTGATGGTCACTTGTTTTTATTACTTCTAGTTTAGAAGTGAGGACTTTTTTTTTGCTCGTCACTTCTATTTTGGGAGTGAAGACCTTTTTTTTTTTTGCTCGTCACTAGTATTTTTGAATGAGGACCTCTGTTTTTTGATCATTATTTGAATTTTTGGAGTGTAACCTTTTTTTTTTTAGTATACTCTTTTTCTGTGAAAGAAATCTGGGCCTAGCCTAGTGTCGAAAGGGTGAAAAATATTATTAGATATATTTAATGGATCTTGAAATATTATCAAATCCAAAATCATCTGATTCAGATTTAGATTTTTCGAGTTCGGATGATGAAGTTATGAACTGTATTTGCGAGGTTTACAAAATGCCCCAGGATAGAAAAACTGAAAAATTTTGTAGAAACTATTGTCCCAGGATATTCAAAAAAAGAATTTGTAAGACATTAGCCATCAAAGAATATAGTATAAATATCAGCTATATATAAACAAATATGCTAGCTATATTCCTGTCAAAAAGTCGAAAACAAAGTACCAACCATTTATTCTTTATCTATGGTACCAACTCAAAAAGGTAAACAAACACAGCCGTAACAAATAATCCGCAAGAGAAGCAGCTGTAACTTTTTCGCAGTAGCGTCCATAAACTGGCAGTAAATTACGACAAATCGAACAGATTTGCAGTTACTGCGAAACAAAACGAACAGATTTTTTTAACGCGGCAGTAAACAGTAACTGCAAATGTGCAAATCGAACACACCTAAAGTTAATTTTCTCCGATGCTGGATAAAATAAGAACATACAGAACAAACTGGTCGTCCCATCTTGAAAGAATGCCCACTTGCAGAGCGATCCCTAATCCATGAGCGATGATGATGACGATACTTATATCAAAAACATTTGCATTTAATATTTCAAATAAGCACATAACAAATTTTACTATTTATCAAGATATATATTTATGAAACGAGATAAAAATAAACATATCACTTTAATTTGACATATGCAAACTATCAACTGTGAATATTTTATTAGCCTATATACATTCGTAATCTATAATCTCTGATGAAATGAAGAATAATACAAGCGGGTTCTGAGAAGCGCGAGAAAGGGCGTAGGCATGGGAAATTGATTGAGGGGCATATCATTATATCATACAATCAACAATGACATCAATATAAATTACAATTAATCACATTATCATGATGGATCTGTGGAAGCAAACATATAATAGAGGACGTTTGAAAAAAATAAATTAAAGTAGGCGTTGAATCATTGGATGTCTTTTATAATTTGTCTTTCTTGATGTGGCGTGAGCCTTAGAATTCATCCAGTAAAATAGTGGACATAGATTACATAGACTTGCGAACGTTTTGTTTGGATTTTTTTTATTTTATCCGACTTACTGCCCTTTTTAGGGTTTTGTAGGTATGACCATCAAAAAACCTTTATAACGTGACTCATGTATCTGTCTGTCTATACGGTAGAAATTGTAGCCAAACGGCCTAACATAGAAAGTTGAAATTTGGCATACTGGTACAACTCTTTGACCCACATATATGAAAAATATTGAGGGTTCAAAAAAAAAAAAAACACATTCCGAGATAAAAATAAACAATTATGTATTTAATAAAAAAATAAATATATTTTTAAAATTTTGAGTGACATACCAAATGAAACCTCTTAATAAGTGAATCAACAAACAAATTTCAATTTTTGATATATATTTTTTTTTAATTGGATATTTGCCAAAAATGTTTCAAAAAACTTTGGCCCCCCCTCCGTATCTCCGAAAGAGATTGCTCTAAAAATCTGAAAAATCTCTGTAATGAACATTGATGGGAACCGGAATAGTTCAACAGGAATTTTTGATAAGATAAATATTTCGAAAAAAGTCTTTTTTGTGTCGTTAATAAAAAAAAATATTAAAAAAAAAATGTATTTTGTGGTATCAAAAGAAAGCTCTTAAGACGTGGATTAAGGAACGATAGATAGCTTTTTGAAATTCGTTTGAAATACGAATTTAGCCAAAAATGTGCAAAAGTTGTTGTCCCGCACCCTTTTACCAAAAAGGGTTAAACTAAAGATCTGTAAAAATTTAGGTCATTTACATTGATCTGAACTGAAAACGTACGAGAGGAATTTTTGATCAGATTGTGTTTTTGAAAAATATGGCAGTTTTTGTATTTTTGATAAAATAAATTATTTTTTAATTCATGGCCAAATTTTGGCTAATAATGTTATAGATTTTTTATATTTATAGCTAAGATAGTGCGTGTATTTTTTTAAATTAAAAATATTAAAAAAATATATGTTTTTTTATACAGTTGCGACTACATTACACACCACACCACACTACACTCAACACTTCAGTTCAAGAGTGTTCAGTTATTTTATTATACTATTATACGCTGTGAATTAACCTATTTTTACTTGCCCGACCTTAATATATAAGGGGCAAGTATTGTAATCGCGAAAATTTTCGATGTCGAGATTTTGACTGATGACCACGTTTCATGGTCCAGGGAATCCAAAAAACCTATTTTCGAAGTGCCGTCCGTATGTGTGTGTGTCTGTGTGTGTCTGTGTGTGTGTGTCTGTGTGTGTGTGTCTGTGTGTGTGTCTGTATGTATACACGATAACTCAAGAACGGTTCAACTTAGAGAATTCGTTTTGGTACTAAAAAATTCTCCTATTAAATGGGAAGAACCCTATTGTTTTTATAAAGATCGTTTGAATAGAAATGGGAGTTTACTCGTGTCGATCTTAAGATTTTTGCGAATATCTAGCAACAGAAAAATATTTCGAAAAAATTTATTGAACAAAAGTTACTATAAATGCAATAACTAATAACTTTTATTTGAGACGTTTTTTGATAAAACGAAAAATTTTGAAATTTTCCAAGTCTCAATTTTTTCATATTTATATGTAACGTTTCCATGGTCATGATAATTAATTCAAACCGTAACAAGTAAACCAAGCCTTGGACAAAAATTTGTATAGAACATAATTTGATGTATTTTTGAAGATTTATCTAAATATTTAAAAAAAAAAAAAAAAATTTTTTTTTTTTTTTGGGGGGCAAGTCTAGCGGAGGTTTCCCTTCGCCACTGGTTTTAATTACATTATATATTTGTTTTTTAAGTATCAAACAAGAATAAATTATTTGTAGTACTAAAATACTTATACGAGTAAATCAAATAACACATTGTTAATAGTGAGAAATACGTTTCTGAAATTGTAAAAAATTAAGCCATTTTTCAATATATTTCTTATTGATCTAATGAAGACGATGACGAAGCAAATGTCCTAGACATCTAGTATTCAGTTGGCTTATTACATTTATTAAATACCTACAAAACCCTGAAATGTGTAAAAATTCACATTTCACATGAATTTTTGTCTCTTTCTCTCACGTGCAGATTTTTCTAGACATATGCTAAAATGCATATGATTCCGTGAAAATGAATTTCTACTATTCTGAACCATTGGTAAAAATTATTTTTTACTCGCATTCATACGAGGATCATTTTTCAAATAAGAACCGTGCTGGGTTAAAAGTAAACACAACCAGGGACGGATACAACCGGCGGGCTACCGGGCAGATTCCCGGTGGACTGATCACAAAATGAGTCGGTTGAGCCGATCATAAAACAGGACAAAACATTTTTTAAAAAAATGTGGAGGTTAATGAGTTAAAAATTATCAATTTATGTATGTGTCTCATATAACTGAATGACAATTGTAAAAAAAAATCATATATCTTTAAGCATCTTGCGGAATTTCACTAAACATTTTGTGACAGTAATTATGGTAAAACTTTTAAAGGCACTCCAAAATCATTCGATGCACAATCTACTTTTCAGTAGAATGTTCTTTCACAAAATATATTGTAACATTAGCTAATAACGAACACAAGTTTATTAGTATAACAAAGTAAAATCTGCTTTATCTATATCAACAGTGAATTAAGAGAATCATTTATAACATAAATATACAAAGTTGTGGTAAATTTTTCTAACAAGTTTTGATTAAGAAGAGATAGTTTATCTGATAGAATAAACTTAACTTGTTGATAAAGATCTGACACTGTTTAGAGGTGGAGCAACCGGTATTTAAAGCCTGAGAAATATTAAAAGTAAATAATAAAAGAAAAGAAATGTAACACATTAGTACCTGTATTAAAATGACATAACTTTGGACTAGTTTCATATTAATTTTATCAGTTCACGGGAAGAAAAGTGTGAAATGAAAATATCTGACACTATACTCGAAGAGTTTTATCAAACAAATCTTACATGATACACGACTAGCGTTTGGGGTACGAAAGTTGACAAAATGTTACTATAATTCAGGGTTTAAAGATATACTTACAATACAATAATTTAAGGTGTTAAAAAAAAAAAATATGTGAAATGTGATTTTTCACACATATCAGGGTTTGGTAGGTATTTAATAAGTGTAACAATCCAACATGATAAAAAAAAATTTGATAATCATTTTTATTCGTTATATGAGTACTAAGAGCTTCCATTTAATCAGAAAAAGAAAACCTTTATGCAAGAAGAAAATAATATACCTACAACTAGCCACTAAAATTAATGAAATTAAAATGAGATACCTGAGAAATCCAAATTTTTGCTATGAACAAAAATTTTATAAAGTTATTGTACCATGAGTTCAAGAAGAAATTACATAAGGGTTGGCTATGGAAATATAAAATAATGTCTACTGCAAGCTTCATGTAACAATAAATATCTTATGACAACGACAATATTGATGACAGTTAATTAAGACTAAAGCTTGCAGTAGACATTATTTTATTTTTCCATAGGCAACCCTTATGTAATTTCTTTTTGAACTCATGGTATATGTATTATTGTATTTTCATTGTAAATATTGTATGAATTTATATTTAGCTGGCTAATATGGTTTATATAAACTTATGGCAAATAAAAAATATAATTTAAAAAAGCTTCCATTTAATTTTTTTAAGCTTAATTTAAATAATTTGCGAAAGTTTCATCACATTAAAATTTAAATTAAAAAATCCCAGCAATTTTCTGCCTTTGCTTGGTAAGTCTTCACTAATTAATAAGAAATATATTGATAAATGGCTTATTTTTTTTCAATTTAAAAAACGAATTTCTCATTTTTGACAATATATTATTTGATTATAAGTATTTTACTGCTAAAAATGATTTGTTTTTGTTTGATACTTTAAAAACAAAAAACTAAACTAATTCAAACAATAGTTGAATCATAACATATAAGAGTAGAGCGCCTATAGGCTTCTTACACACATGAACTCGATTCTCAGCTGTAAACATTTATTTATTAATTTTTTCAAAAAAAGCGGTTAGAACTTTTATAGTACATATTGGCTAAAATCGTGTTAAAAGAAACGAATTAAAAAAAAAACTAGTTTTTTAATCCTTAATCTATGTCCTAAGAGTTTTCTTTTGATTTCACACCATGCTTTTTAAATATATATATATATTTTATGACAAAAATTCTGATATTTTTCTAAAAAATCTGATCAAAAATTCCTGTTGAACTATTCCGGTTCCCGTCAATGTACTTTATGGAGATTTTTTCCAGATTTTTAAATCAACCCCTCTGAGAGATAGGGTGGGGGACAAAAGTTTTTTGCTATATTTTTGGCGAAAATCCCATAATAAATATTGATTTTTCAAAAATAAAAATTTGCTTGTTGATCCACGCATTAATAGGTTTCGTTTGATATGCCATCAAAAAAAAATAATAATATTTATTTTTTCTTTAAATATATGTTTGTTTATATTTATCTCGGGATATGTTTTTGTTTTTTTGAACTCTTAGTATTTTTCTTGTATGTGGGTCAAAGAGTTGTATGAGTATGCCAAATTTCAACTTTCTATGTTAAGCCGTTTGGCTACAATTTTTACTGTACAGACAGACAGACACACAGAGTGAAGTTATAAGGATTTTTTGTGGTCATACCTACTAAACCCTAAATATAGTCGAAAATTTTAAGAGTGTATACTACTGATCAAAATGAAAAAGGCTTAATCAACATGGGTCTGCAAACGATTCATTTTTTAATTATAATTAGAGAACACTTGAATCAGAATTACAATGCAACATTATTATTCGGGCGGGGGGTCACGGACTTAAGCCCCCACCGGTAATTTAGGCATAAACGTTAAAGAATGCTCTGGACGTCCCCAAAATTTGAAAGATGACAGATTGGAAGAAATGCTTAGTGAAGATGATGCTCAGTCGACAATTGAGCTTGCAGGGTAACTAAAAGTTGACCACCCAAGAGATGCTCGTCATTTAAATGTGAATGGGAGAGTTCCAGGAGTTCAGAAAATGAGTTCCACACAAATTGTCCAAAGTTGCAATTCAAAATCGGTACAACATTTGCTTTTCACCAAGCAGAAAAAAATTGTTTTTATTATAAAGACGAAAAAAATTGATTTAATACGTCATTCCTAAGAGGTTAAACTATTGGGTGGTTTCCGGCAACCAACCACATCGACGCCATGACACAAAATCCACGGTTATAATGTTCTGATCTGTATCTGGTGGAATAATAATAAATATACATAATAAAGCAACTGATCAGAAAACGTCCTCAAATAGTCGCAAAGTCTTCCTTTTCCATGACAACGTCAGACCCCATGTTGCCATAGACTCTCAAGCAATAAGCAGGAAAAAATGTTTTTTATCAACAATCCTAAGAGGCTATAACATTGGGTAGACCCCAGTCAACCAACCATATTGACGCCATGACAAAACATCCACGGCCATAAGGTTCTGGTCTGTATCTGGACCAGAAAGTAGTGGTCTACTAGGAACTGCTACAACAAGGTCAAACGGTGACAGAACATCTAAGGCAATTAAACAGAGAACTGATCAAAAAACGTTCTCAAATAGCCGTAAATTAACGCAGTCATTCTTCTCCATGACAACGCCAGACCCCATGTTGCCAAAGAGTCCAAGGAGGCGCTGTTAGACATGGAATGGAAAATCCTCCCTCCATCCTTCTTACTCACCGGACATTGCCCCTTCTGCTTACCACCTATTAAGATCGATGCAACATGCGTTGTCTGGTGAGCCCTTCTCGACTGCTGAAGATGTGCAAAAATGGGTGGATAATTGGATTACGTCAAAAGATGGCACGTTCTATCAACGCGGGATCCATTTTCTGCTTGACAGATGGCAAAGGGTCATAGATTAAGATGGCCAATATTTTGATTAAATACAATGTACCAATTATTTTATATAAATTAAGAAAAACTGCAAAAAATCTTATGAACTTTAGCAACAATCTAACATTTAAAAAAATCGTTAAAAACTGGTCCTGAATGTAATAAAATATCCGAAATTCATTATAATTACCAAAAATACGAAATATTCTCTGAAAACCACTTAAAAATACGATCTTAAAACAGTCAATAAAAATGAGAACTAACTTGCAAAATATCTATCCATAATCGTAAAATGAAATATAATTTTTAGAAAGATACATAACATTTCAATTTAGAACCAGGCATTCACTAATAAGAATAAAATTTGACAGTATCAGGAAAATAAATCTTGTTTAACCTATTTCTGTCACAAATAAAACTATCAAAAGCATAACATAAAACAATTTATTTTATTTGGTTCAATTTTATACCGTACACCAGTGGTACTTTCCTACTATATGTAACAAGATCGAGCTCTACTAAATTATATTAAGATCCGACAATACTTCGCAAATTGGCAAAGCCCACTGGCACAGCCGAATAAGTGTGAACTTGTCGTTGATCTATGGTAAGAGGAAGCGTGGCATGCCAATTTCAAACCGACTGATGGCAGTCTGGATCAAAGAAAGTCGCGCCGACGCTAATAGTGTAGACGAGCCAACTGTGCCAAGCGTCTTACAAATTTTAAAAACGGGTTACACTATCTTTGCTGAACAGGTCTGATAATAAACTGATGCGTTCTACCCTGACCTGACATGTGGACGATTCTACCGATTAGCAAAGTTACATGGCTTTGTCAGTCGGTTTTGGCAATTAGCAAAGCCGAATAAGTGTCAGTATGTCGTTGACCTATGGCAACAAACCGCGTGGCATGCCCATTGCAAACCGACTGATAGCAGTCTAGATCATAATAAGCCGCGCCGACGCTCATAGTGTATTCGTGCCAACTGTGCCAAGCGGCGAACAAATACGAGTTTGAAGGTTGCCCTGCTTATTTAGTGTTTTTTCGCAAAATGTAGTGAATGAATTCACAGGTTATTAAATAAATTGATCAGTATCGTGATTACTAAATGCGGCTCGCGGGATATAAAATGTTGCCGACTCCTAGTCTAGATACTTACAGGCGAACTTAATTTTGAGATACACGAGCATCAAGCTATAGCTACCCAGTTAGTTCTCCAGTTAGTCAATAATACATTGCTAGCACGATATTGCCAAAAACTCGAACTTTCGAAAAAATAATAAGATCAAAAATTTCCTATTGCTATACCGGTTCATGGAAGAATTTGGAATCAAGAAGAGGTTGGAAGAACTAATCTGATCAAAAATTCCTTGAACTATCAATTTACATTGTTGATAATTTTTTTCAGATTTTTAGTCCAACTCATTTAGGAAATAGGATGTGGAACAAAATTTGCTTTACACTTTTTTCGAAAATAGTATAATAGTATTTGTGTCTTTCAAAAATATAATTTCAAATCAAGAAAATATATTTGATACCCTATTCAAATTTTTACCGACCGCCAACATATATAAGGGAGGTATTGTGATCATACCGATTTTGATATTTCCAGATTTCGATGGATCTCCACAAATTGAGGTCCCTACATAAGGTTTTGGCTATTTTTAGCATGATGTCTGTCGGTCTGTCTGTCTGTCTGTGTACACGTGCAGAGCAAATTCGGCTAAAAGGATTTTTATGAAACTTCATATTTAAGCTTGTTGCTATAAAAGCAATAACTATAAACTTTTATGTGAAATATTTTTTGATAAAACGAAAAAAATTTGAAAAATTCTTGGAAATTTTTTCCAAGTATCTATTTTTTCATACCTATATGTAACGTTTGAGACATATGACTGACGGTAGAAAGATTTTTTGGACATAGCTACAAAACCCTAAAAAGTCTTAAAAATGTGTTGTCCTTTTTTAATCACTAAACAATTTTAACCGCTAAATTTACAGTATTTCGTCCCATTAATTTTTTGTCGTCTGTTCCAAAAGTCAACTAAACATCTGAGCATGCAAATTGCTCTTCAAACGATCATAAAGTAGTAAACTACAAAAGCTGATCTCAAATATTTTAAGTACACTTAACACGGACTAGGCTTAAGTAAATTCATTAACTCGTTTTTTTTATGACTAAAACAAATGTGAATCATGCTTACTTAAATGTCAATAAAATACACATTGATTACTGAAGCTTAGTCATACTTTAATACGGTTGATACAGACACAAAATTTACTTTTTTTTAAGTCATCTGCGAAAAATAGTTTCAAGGATTCATTTGGGTTAATTGAATTTTGAGTGTTATCTTAAGTGGTTGATCAGGAAAACTAAAATGTTTTCGACTCGGAGGGAAATTTGAGTCACCAATCTTGTTAATTAGTTTAAATTTTTGGCACAAAGTATATATATACCTCTAGGTATATATGCTTATTATCGCCTATGACACATCATTTAATTCACATTATATTCACTTCACGGTTCAATTCATATTCACGGTTCACATTAATGTGCATTACTAATAAAAAAATTTGGGCACCTCAACAATGGCTATTTGCGTCAGAATTTTTTCAGATTTTTAGATTAATCCCCTCGATTATAGGGTGTAGATTTAGCACATTTTTGGCAAATATTATATTAAAATAAAGATATTAAAAAAACTGCCTTTCGGTCTTTCATCTACATCTTAAGAGCTTTCTTTAAATACCACACAATAAAATTTAAAATATATATATATATATATATATATATATAGGTATTAAATAAAATTCTTATGTCATACTCGTCATATATTTATTAAAACAATTTTTATCGAGACGTTTCGATTGGTAATCCAATCACCCTCAGTCCAATATTATTGTCAATTGTATAAAATAATGTATTTCCACATTAAAATGTTTGGAACGGACAGGAACGGTTAATCATAGTCTAGCCGAACGGTCTGTCCTATACTGGTTTTTATCTGATTTTTATCGTGAACCAGTATAGGACAGATCGTTCGGCTAGACTATGATTAACCGTTCCTGTCCGTTCCAAACATTTTAATGTGGAAATACATTATTTTATACAATTGACAATAATATTGGACTGAGGATGATTGGATTACCAATCGAAACGTCTCGATAAAAATTGTTTTAATAAATATATGACGAGTATGACATAAGAATTTTATTTAATACCCATATTAATTTCGTCAATAACTTTCTTTCGTATATATATATATATATATATATATATATATATATATATATATATATATATATATATATATATATATATATATATATATATATTTCAACGACACAAAAAATTCGATATTTTTCGAAAAACTATAGATTCTGATCAAAAAATCCTGTTGAAATATCGGTTCCCATGAATGTACATTATTAAGACTTTTCTTAATATCTTCTATCAACGTGTTTTGGACATAGGGTGGGAGACAAAAGTTACAACAATTACCATAAATAAATTTGTGGTAAATTTTATCTACGCATTAACAGATTTCATTTGATATCATATCCAAATTTTAAAATAATATTTGATTTTTTTCGTTGAATACATATTTGTTTATATTTTTCCTGTGATGCGTTTTATGAATTCTCATTTTTTTTCCTATATGTAGGTCAAGTATGCCAAATTTCAACTCAGACACAAGTGTGACTTTATAAGAGTTTTTTGGTCATACCTACAAAAATCAAAAGATGCTACAGGCTCGTATTTTTTATCGTTCAACTATGAAAATTATTCCGTCTACTTCGATTGGATTTTCAATTAATTATTATTATGGATTTTATACAATAAAAATTAGCTGTGACCACCAGAGGACTGACCGCCATCACAAAGTACTTATTTAATTTATGTTGCTTTATCAAAAAATGTCTCAAATAAAAGTTGTTAGTTATTGCTTTTATAGCAACTTTTGTTAAATACATTTTATCGAAATATTTCTCTGTTTTGAAATATTCAAAAAAATTATGATGTCAAAAGCTTAAATATGAAGTTTCATAAAAATCCTTTTAGCCGAATTTGCTCGGCATGTGTACACGGACCGACAAACAGACCGACAGACAGACAGACAGACAGACAGACAGACAGACAGACAGACAGACAGACAGACAGACAGACAGACAGACAGACAAACAGACAGAAATCATGCTAAAAATAGTCAAAACGTTATGTAGGGACCTCAATTCGTGAAGATCCATCGAAATCTCGAAATGTCATAATCGGTATGATCACAATACCTCCATTATATATGTTGGCGGTCGGTAAAAAAAAAGGCGGAATTAGGCATGTTCCGGATCATAAAAAAATCATATCTGCGGATACGAATTATTTTGTAGAATATCCACAGATATGGTCCCGCATAAAGATGATCAGTTAACCTTTATTAAATTTGTTTTAAGCCCTTAAAAACAATTTCTTAGAATGAATCTATTAAGTGAGACATTACTGTATTGTGTTTTGAGGTCAAAATTTTTGCTTATCTTTGTTAGCATATTCTAGTGAATTACAAAAATGTTCTAGTTTTGTTTTCTTAGTAAATTTATCTAAAATATCATCTGTAGAGCCTTGTATTGCCTTTTTTGTAGTCTTTGTTGAAGATTAGTATGCCGAACTATCCTACAAAACACAAAGAGTGTTTAATGTAAGTTGACAAATGTTTACAGAAGAGCTTTTGTAATTATTATTTAAAAAATATGTCTATTGTATACAGTAAAAGCGCTTTTATTACATTTTTATGTACTTATATACGTATTTTCCTAGGTTTCAATATTGCTTGTCAGCAAAATGCATGAGAACGATAGGCATATGCGAAGAATGTTAAAATTTCTCACAGATTAACTGTATCAGTTAAAATTAATAAAAATTACTGAATGTCAGTCGATTACTTTACTAGTAAAAAATATTGTGCAGTCAGTTCAAGGGTATCAACGGTATATAAAAATGACGAGTATAAAAAATAGTATATAAAGTAAACACAGATTCTTTATTAACAAGACAAATAATTTTTCGACCTTGGTAGCGTAGAGGTAGTGCTCCTGTTTTACGAGCCAAAGGTCCGGGTTCGAATTCCGGTGAGGGCATGGATGTTTGTAAGCCACAGTGTAATTGGGACATTTTGTCCTGTTCTGTGGTTTTAAAGAAAGATAAATAACAAAAGCAAATATATTTGGGTAGGCTTCAGCTTAATTAAAAACGAACAGACAAGCATTTTTGTTCTTGGACTTATACTTGGACTGGTCAAATAAAATATTTGTTACTATAATATAAATTGAAGTTTAGTATTATGCAGTATTATGAGTTGCAGTAAATTACTAAAATAATAATTTACCGATTTTAAATTGACGCCTAATTATTTTATTCGCGCATTACAGTTTTTATTTGGTGTTACTATTTTGTAATAGTAGATTTTAGTCGTTTAGAGCAGTGTTTCTCAACCTTTTCTGGCATGCCCCCCCCAAATAACGTAAATATTGTCTGCGGCCCCCCTATATATATATATATATATATATATATATATATATATATATATATATATATATATATATATAAATATGTATATATATATATAGAGAGAGAGGGGGGTGGCAGGGAGGGAGTGAGGTATCACAAGGTGCATCAAGATAGAGAAAACACGATTTTTTTCTAAAAGACGATGTGTGAGCAAGATGGGAAAAAAATTGGTGACCAGAGTTTACCCAAATAATTGGATGGTAGTATTTTAATTTTCCGGAATAAACCGGAAGTACAGGATGTCAAGGACAACTTCGATTTTTTATATAGGAACGTAAGGCGTGTTGGGTATATTTGGATAAAGCTTTTGAAAAGAAACAAGTTTTATATAACCATGTTTTTAATATCTGTTACGGTTACCTATAATGGCTTGCAAGTATTTTTATTTACAAGTGTTCAAAGTTGCTTTCCATTTTGAACACTTTTGCATCCTTACTCTTTAGTTAACAGTAGCTCGGAGCATAACAAAAATATTGCACGTTCAAGTCATACCTACTTGAAAGTACTTGAAGTACCTCCAACACGAACCGTTTTAAAGTTTAAATTAGTTGTCAAAATAAGTATAATTTATTTTATTGTTATATTGTTATATGTTTAAAAGGTATATTGTAATGAATATAAATGTCATATATTTATCAATATATCTTGCAAAATTGAGCGTTTTTCTATTAGAATTTCATGCTATGATCTTATACCACTTCGCGGCCCCCCAATTGAGAAACGCTGGCTTAGGTATCTGATTAAAGTCTATACTACATTACTAAAATTACTTACTTTCAAATACTATGATCGCTAGGATCGCTGATTCATATTACTATACAACTAACGCCCATAATAATTACAACCGATACCAGTAAAAAAGTATCGAGTACTAAAATACTAGTATCGAAAGAATAGTATCGATACCTTACTAGTATCAAAAATATCGTTTCGTCCTTAAGCGTAATGAATTATTGTGTCCACCTGTATATTATTTGTGTTCAGTTGATGAATCAAAATTAACGAATACTTGTGTAAACTACCTAAAAATCTTTAAGATTTATTCATTTATAACTCAAAAGGGAAATAGTTTACTGGAAGAAATTCTTATACGAAAAATTTAATGATGTAAAATAAATGACAAAAATCTTTCTAATGAGTATTTTGACTCTTGTTTCCTTTTGGAACAAAATGCATGATTATAATCGATGTCTTCATAGATTTAGCCGCATAAAAAGATCTTCTCTATGAGTGACACCGCAGGTCATCGAGGTCATCTTTGTGAATAACATTCATTGTACCAAGCAGACAAAAACCAGGTATTTTATGTACTTATTTCTAAATGAAGAAATTTAGATCAATAGCAGAACATGGTGTCAACATTTATTACCTATACTATTTACGAACGAAATTAAGGTTGGGTTTTGTAGATGTGTTTAATTTGCTCATACATTTAACGAGAAACAGTACGATTTTAAACAATAAAAATGAATAAAATTGTTTTAAAAATTGTTTTTAAATGTTTTTTTAGGTATGACGAAAAAACTCTTATAACGTCATTCATATGTAGGTCTATCTGTCCATCTGTTCGGTAGAAAATGTAGCCATACGATTAGACCTAGAAAGTTGACATTTGGCATGCTTTTACAACTCTTTGTCCCACATGTAGGAAAATTATAGAGAGTTAAAAACTCTCATATGAAAAATATAAACAAATATATATTTAAAAAAATAAATATTCTTTTAAACTTTCAAGTGGGACATCAAATAAAGCCGCCTAGTGCATGGATACTACAATAAAATTGTATTTATGGAAAATCGAACATTTTTGAACATCCTTGTCAAAAATCAGTCAAAAACTTTTATCCCCCACCCTATCTCCCAGAGGGGTTGAACTAAAAATCTGAAAAAATCTCAATAATTTACATTGATGGGAACCGGAATAGCTCAACAGGAAATTTTGATCAAATTGGTTTTGCTCAAAACATTGATTTTTTTGTGTCGTCGAAAAAAAATTTTTTTTTTTTAAATATATTGTGTGATGTCGAAAGAAAGCTCTTAAGACGTAGATAAAGAAACGGGAAATAGTTTTTTATTAGTTTTTATTTTATTTTATTTTAATACGATTTTTTCCATAAAAGTACTAAAAAATCAGTGTCCCGCACCTTTTAACCCTAAGGGGTTAAATTAAAAATCTGAAAAAAATCTAAGCAATGTATATTGCTATGAACCAGAAACGTACGAGAGGAATTTTTTATCCGATTTCGTTTTTAGAAAATATTACAGTTTTTATGTTATTAATTTTTTTTTTAATTTAAATTTTATTGTTTAGATATTAAATGGAAGCTCTTTAAGAGCAGAAGATTAAGGAATGACAATTGATTTTTGAAATACATTTCATTTTGAATGAAATTTTGCCAAATATTAAGATTTTCATTTAATATCTTAGCTAAAATTAAAAAAATATATTTGTATATGCTTGGATACATTTTGTTATGGGTAGAGAAGAGATACATAAATTTATTTTGCAAATGTCGACTAGGAAAATAAACAAATAACTGGCCGGTTGCTGGGATTCCATTTCTAGTAGAGAATCTGTTAATTTTTCATATAGTTGCAATATAAACAATGTCTCAGTAGGCGTTATGCTCTTGCGTGACAAAAGATCGCCTGCAGAGTTGCCAGGTCTGGATTTGAATATTTTTACAATAGCAAAAAAAAAAATGCGTTAAAATATATATTATGGTATTATTAGAGATATATGATAAACGGTAGAAAAAAATCTAACTACAACCTTCTTGTCGTGCCTATTGATTTTAGCAGGGGTTCTTAAACTTATGTAGTCCGAGGACCCTCTCTTGAACAACATTTTTTTTGCGGACCCCATCTCAACCCTAGGCATTTTACGTCGTTCTTGAGACATAATTTCTGACTCAATAATCTCATAGGCACTATGTTATAATAAATATTGGTAAAAATGTATAGCTGATTATTTTAATAAATGGTCTTGCGCATTTATAGAGATGGACATTTTTATTAGCATATAGAATAAAAAACATAAAATGAATAAAAACAGTAGTAAAAAGAATTAAAAATGTTACAAATTATAATACGTTAAAACTCATACAATTTTCTTGGTCAAATATTGGTCAAAATAGATCTTATTATATGTTTTCTGTAAATAATTTGCAGTTGAATAAAAATAATTAAATTTTTACTAAGTATTGTTTAGTTATGTCAATAAATAGTTAGGTAACAACAAATACAAAAAGTCTTGACCATGTAGGATTTTTATTAAATGAGCTATTTGAATAAAAGCGAAAAGTTGGGGGATGTAAAGTTAATGTCAAAATTGTTTCGCGGACCCCAGTTTAAGAAACGCTGATTTAAAGGATTTAAAACCAACACTTGTAATTGTGTTATGTAGTGACAAGTATTCATCGTTTAGCCTTCTTATAATCATCATTCACTGACTAAATACCTACAAAACCCTGAAATGTGTGAATATTCACACTTCACGTCATTTTTTTTTTACAAAAATTCTTCTATAATTAGCTATATGACAAACATGCCCAGTCCGCTATATCTACTAGTACTTACGGTAGGGTGACTATTCGTCCCGCATTTTGATTGGGTGTCCCGCATTAAGATGCGTCCCGCAAAAGTCCCGCATTCTAACATTTTGTCCCGCATTTTAACATTTTGTCCCGCATTGTAACTTGTATTTGAGGAAATGAGGACCTTTTGTTTTGCTCTTCACTTAGATTTGGGAGGTGGGAACCTTTTTTTGCTCTTCACTTGGATTTGGGAGGTGAGGACCTTTTTTTTTGCTCTTCACTTGGATTTGGGCAGTGGGGACCTTTTTTTCTTTTTGCTCTTCACTTGGATTTAGGAGGTGAGGACCTTTTTTTTTGCTCTTCACTTGGATTTGGGAGGTGAGGACCTTTTTTTTGCTCTTCACTTATATTTGGGAACTGACGACCTTTTTTGCTTCGTCCCGCATTGCCTTCTTAAGAAAATGGTCACCCTAACTTAGGGAGACCAGGGAATCGATTACTATACATACACACACTTCATTTAACTCTTGCCCACTGGTGTCCACATGGTCTCGAAGCGGGAAATCCATCGTGACCATCAAGGGCTTACAATGTAGTAGAGATATGGCCACCGCTGGACAAGAGGGGCTGTGTGTTGAACATTTGTATTGAAGTGTGAACTTACATATAGTAAATTAAGTAATACAGTAACTAGATCTTTAAGATTTAAATCTGAAAATCCTCTAACACACCTGTCCAATTACAATATAAATAAATGCAAATCCTAACATCTAAAATGGTATGTGATTATGGTATGTGTTACTGTGTTACAACAAAACACCTACATAGGTTCGAATAATGCTTCTGAGAAATTAAAATTAAAATTCTTAATCTAGCGAGAGATTAAGTACCACTGCATTCTTCGTGTTCACAAATACACCATAAACACTCGATATGTTTCAACGCGTTCTTGAACGAGAGCTAGCAATTTAATTACCTTCACGCTGGATGTTGCTAGCAAATGTCGTTAATTGAGCGATAAAGCGTACATTGAGAGAATTGTTTCTAAAACTCCTTACACTGGGGACCTCTTCCAAAGTTTGAAGGATCCCCAATGACTATTTTTTAGGATTTTATAGGTATGAGCACCTAAAAACCCTTATGACGTCAATCATGTGTCTGTCTGTACGCAGAGCCGTAGCAACGGCAACAAGTGCCAGGGGCGCGAGAGGCTTGAGGGACGGCATCGTGTATTGTATTTGTATTTTAGAAGTGAAGACCTTTTTGTTTTTGGACATCACCCTCCTTAAATAAAAAGAAAAAATTGATGTGTGAATTTTCACACATTTTAGGGTTTCGCAGATATTTAGTAGGTGAATAATGATTATTTAGGATTGAGAGATGAAAGGCCAAAACAAATTTTATGTTATAATATTTTTTTTGTTAATTTTAATTCGAATGCCTAATACCATTATGTAGGTTTCTAAATATGTGCAGTTTTTTTTATATATATATATATATATATATATATAGCAAGGTTCAATAAGATTTTGAAAATTGCGCTTATGGTTTCCATTGGTTGTTTTAGTCATAAGTTCCGCCCTTCTGATTTCGTGTATTTATAGGAATATAAATAGCAATATAGCAGTAATATATTTAGGCACTAATATGATACAGACATTATAACACATGACATAACATATATTTCATATATTTTATTTTTTTAATTATATCCATGATATTATATATAAGTTACTTGGTTGTGAGTCCAAGAGTATTCAATTTCCACTGGTTATTAAATTTACGCTTTTAAAAATTAAATGCAATATTTGCCCAAATACTGGGTGTTTTTTTTAGAGGTATAGAACTTTAAATTGCAATAAAACAACGATGGATTATTCGATTGACATGAATTTTTTTTTATTCGAAAGATAATCTTGTGGCATTACATTTTAAATATGATTTCTGGCATATGACCGCCACGGCTGGCTCGGATGTAGTCCAATCTGGACGTCCAATTTTCGATGACTTTTTCCAACATTTGTGGCCGTATATCGGCAATAACACGGCGAATGTTCTCTTCCAAATGGTCAAGCGTTTGTGGCTTATCCGCATAGACCAATGACTTTACATAGCCCCACAGAAAGTAGTCCAGCGGTGTTAAATCACAAGATCTTGGAGGCCAATTCACAGGTCCAAAACGTAAAATTAGGCGGTCACCAAACGTGTCTTTCAATAAATCGATTGTGGCACGAGCTGTGTGACATGTTGCGCCGTCTTGTTGGTATGATTTAATGTAATGCCACAAGATTATCTTTCGAATAAAAAAAAATTCATGTCAATCGAATAATCCATCGTTGTTTTATTGCAATTTAAAGTTCTATACCTCTAAAAAAAACACCCTTTATAACTAGAATTTTGAAAAAATAATTTAAACAAAATAAAAATAGAAAAAAATTAAATTGCCTCGAGGCCGGTTTGAACTCGAGTTTGCAAATTAGAACGCCAGTATTCTAAGCATTACACTATCTAAGCGCTATGTTTACTGTACTACATAATATCATTAAATATTTTACATGGTCAAGCAAAAAACACAAAAAATAGTACAAAAATTCCTGTTGTACTATTCCGGTTCACACAAATGTACATTACTGGAATTTTTTCAGATTTTTAGTTTAAACCATCTAGGCTACAGGGTGTGGGACAACATTTTTTTTGCACAATTTTGGAAAAAAACGCGTCAAAATAATTTATTTTGCGAAAATAAAATTTTGATCGCTAATCTACGTGCTAAGAACTTTCATTTGATACTCTACTCAGAATTTTAAAAAAATATTTTTTTTTCGGTGAGCACATATTTGTTTATATTTTTAGGGGGTTATGTTTTTTAGATGTTTTGGTATTTTTCCTATGCATGCCAAATTTCAACTCGCTAGGTTTAGCCGTTTGGCTACAATTTTTACCGAACAGTCAGACAGACAGACAGGCAGACAGACAGACGACAAAATGACGGTGTAAGGGTTTTTTGGTCATACCTACAAAACCCTAAAAAGATTTGAATACATACGTGATACTGCCCCCTTATTATTCAGTACTGTCCCGTAGTACGGGGTGTGGGTGTTTGGATTATGTTTAAGAAGAAATAATTATATATTAGTTAGAAGCTTTTATTAATTGACTTTTTATTTTGACAACACAATAATAATTGAAAATCTCAAAAACATCACTTCCATGACGACCACCGCCACAACACTCCCCCTCCAGTGGCAGCGTTAATTATTCTGCTAAAATATATGCAGGTTTTAGTCTATTAACATGGATACATTTTTTTTTTCCTCCAACCAAAATTTGATATGTATTACTATATCTCTTGATTACTTCATAGGGACCATCAAAAGGAGGTTGTAACGATTTCTTGATCCCATCATTACGAACAAATACATGGGAACAATTTAATAAATCCTTATGAATAAACATCTTTTCTGGTGTATGATGGGCCACATTTACTGGTTTTAATTTTGACATTATACTTCTTAATTTTTGAACAAATGTATGCGGATCAATTTCTTCTGCAGGTGAAATAAAAAAATCTCCAGGTAAACAAAGTGTAGTACCATAAACCATTTCAGCGGAAGAACAGCCAAGATCTTCTTTCAGTACTGTGCGAAGTCCGAGCAAAACAGTAGGAAGAACCTCGGTCCATTTCATATTATGGCACATCAATGCCGTTTTTAATGATCTATGCCACCTTTCTATTAAACCATTAGCCTCTGGATGATATGGTGTTGTGCGGAATTTTGTTACTCCCAAAATATTAGTTAATGATGTGAACAAGTTTGATTCAAACTGACGACCCTGATCTGAAGTTATTCTTTTGGGAATACCAAATCTTGATATCCAGTTATCACAAAATGTTTTTGCTACAGTTTCAGCTGTCATATCACTCATGGGGTATGCTTCAGGCCAGCGACTAAACCGATCAATGCAAGTAAGACAGTAACGAAAACCATCAGCTAAAGGAAGTGGTCCAATTATATCTATATTTACATGTTCGAAACGATTAGTAGGCAGTTCATATTTGCCTATTGGTGCATGTATATATTTATTAATTTTAGTACGTTGACAAGGCAAACAGGATTTCGCCCAATTGCCACAATCAATATTTATTGATGGCCAGACGTATCTCTGCTTGACTAAAAGTCTACTATTCCTAATACTTGGATGCGATAAATTGTGGAATGCATCAAATGCTTGTTTTCTGAGATTTTTGGGCAGATAAGGTCGAAATTTACCTGTAGACACGTCAAAATATAATTTGCCAAACTCAGTTTGCATAAAAGCTAATTTCAAAGACGTTGCCTTTGATGCTAATAATTCTTTTAGTTCTTCATCAGTTTGTTGCTCCTTTACAAGTACATCGTTACTTATAGTTTGAGGAAAAGTTATTGTATTCATTCGAGATAAGGTATCCGCAACAATATTCTCTTTTCCTGATACATGTTGAATATCTGTTGTAAATTGTGCTATTAGATCCCAATGTCGCAACTGACGTGGGGTAAATTTACTAGAATTTTGTTGGAATCCATAAATTAGTGGCTTATGATCTGTAAAAATAGTAAAAGATCTACCTTCCAACATAAACGAAAAATATTTTACTGATAAGTAGATTGCTAGTAATTCCCTATCGTAAGCGCTGTATTTTTGTTGGGCTGGGGAAAGCTTTTTTGAAAAAAAATCCTAGGGGCTGCCAATCGCCATCGCAAAGTTGTTGTAAAACGGCACCCACAGCTAAATCTGATGCATCAACTGCAAGACTCATTTTTTTATTCGATGAAGGGTGAGCAAGAAGCGATACTTTTTCTAAATCTTGTTTGCATTTAATGAATGCTTCAGAAGATTCTACATTCCAGTTTATTAGACTATGATCGTTCTTTTTAGCATTTGTTAAATAATTATGTAAGACTGATTGCGTTTTTGCTGCATTTGGTATAAAACGGCGATAAAAATTAATAATTCCTAAAAATTTTCTTAAATCATTTACAGTTGCAGGTTTTTTGAATTCTTTTATTGCAGTAATACGCGATGAAAGAGGTTTGATACCCTTTGCTGAAATTAAATGTCCTAAAAATACAACTTCTTCTTTGCCAAAATTACATTTAGAAATATTAATGGAAATTCCATAATCATTTAATTTTTTAAAAATTTTAATTAAATGTTGTTTATGCTCGTTTTTATTACGTGAAGCTACTAATATATCGTCAATATAGACGAAACAAAATGGTAGATCTCGCAAAATTTCATTCATAAAGCGTTGCATCGTTTGTGCTGCATTGCATAAACCGAATGGCATAACGACAAATTCAAACAGCCCAAATGGCGTTGTTACTGCAGTTTTCGAGATGTCTGTTTCTTCAATCGGTATCTGATTAAATGCCCGAATGAGGTCAATTGTTGAGAAAATTTTCTTATCATCTAAGTTATAAGCAAAATCGAGTAAATTTGGAATAGGGTATCGGTCGGGAACTGTAACTGAGTTCAATCGACGAAAATCACCGCAAGCACGCCACGAACCATCTTTTTTGGGAACCATATGTAATGGACTAGCCCAACAACTTTTAGATGGTCTGCATATTCCACTATCTACCATAAACTGGAATTCCTTTTTAGCAATTTCAAGTTTTTCGGGAGAAAGTCTACGAGGTTTTTGAAATACTGGAGGACCTTTTGTTATTATATGATGTGTGGTATTATGTTTGGTATTATTATTGAAAGAAAAAGGTTTTGTTATGTTCACGAAAGGCAAAAGAAGTTCAGAATATTCATCTAATTTAGACATTGTCTTAATAGTTATTGACTGATTGAATTGAATTTCTCCTACGGATCGTTGTAAACTAGTATTGTCTACTAAACATCGATTTCTAAGATCAATTAAAATTCCAAAATGTTTAAGAAAATCTGCACCTATTATGGGTTTAGAAACGTCAGCAATAATAAATTTCCATAGAAACGTTTTTTTAAAACCCAAATGTATTTTCAATATTTTTTCACCATACGTTTGGATGACAGCTCCATTGGCTGCAAAAAGCTGATAATTTTGAATTGGCATGTTTCTTTTATTAGGAGGCACGACTGAAATATCAGCTCCACTGTCAATTAAAAATCGCAGTTGTGTCAAATTGTCAAAAATGAATAAGCGACTATTTTGTACAGCGGTTGAATTAGTCGCCACTTGCAGCCGCTGTCTTAGTTTTTTTGACTTTTAAAATTACAAGGCTTGACACATTTTGTGGCTTTATTTCCAAACTTTGTATGGTACCAGCAAATATTTTGACAGCTGTCATTAGGAAATGAAGACGTTTGATCAAAGTTGCGCTGAAACTGGGTTGCATACTTTTTATCTATTTTATCGACTTGAATACCAAGTTCAGAAATTTGTAATTTTAGTTGCTCTATAGAACTCTCTATAGAAGCTGTGCTGCTCGGTACAGATTTATTAAATTTATTTATTTCGTTAGTATCACTTGATGTTATTTCAAAAATATCGTCAGCCAAAATTGCCGTTTCGTCTAGAGAAACTTTGTTTATAGACAATATTTGCTGAGTACTAGTTGGTAAAGCTTGGAACCAGATTAAACGTAAAATATCGTCGCTTACCTTATTACAAGCTAAATTACGCATTTGTCTTAATAATTGAGATGGTTTTTGATCGCCAAGTTCAAGCCCAGTTAAGAGTTTTTTTATTTTCTTTTCATCAGATACGCCGAACTGATTGATTATTCTTTTTTTTAAGGCGAGATATTTATTCTCTGCTGGAGGATCTTTGATTAAGTCACTGACCTGAGCTAAAATACTGCTTTCTATTGTACCTACAACATAATTGTACTTGGTATTATCTGCAATAATTTTGTTCGTAGCGAATTGGGCTTCGATTTGAAGAAACCATAACTCTGGGTCTTGTTTCCAGAATGGAGGTAATTTAGTCGCTACTCTTGACACCTCTTGTTGACTATTTTCCATTTCAGAAGATATCAATTCTGCTTCTTAAATTGTTTTAAACGTTCGGGGTCACCAATGTGGGTGTTTGGATTATGTTTAAGAAGAAATAATTATATATTAGTTAGAAGCTTTTATTAATTGACTTTTTATTTTGACAACACAATAATAATTGAAAATCTCAAAAACATCACTTCCATGACGACCACCGCCACAGGGGTATTACCTCGCAAATTCAATCTTTCATTATCAGGTCGCGAACTTTTAAAATTAATAATTAGCGTAAATTAGTTTAAAGGCTGGGCTATTTTGGCAGACCTGGCGCCTGTTAAAAATTAACAATGATAAAATGAGTCACCGGAACGTTGTCTAATCTGTGGGTAATAAGGTGTGTAATATTTGTTCTAAGACACTTGTTTGTAATTGTTTGAAAATGTGCTTTAAAAAATTGTTGTGAAGTGTGCATTTTCACACATTTCAGGGTTTCGCAGGTATTTAGTAAGTGAATGATGATTATTTGGGGGGATATGTTTTTTAGATGTTTTAGTATTTTTCCTATGTGCGGGTCAAAGAGTTGTACAACTCTCTAGGTTTAGCCGTTTGGCTACAATTTCTACCGAACAGACAGACAGACAGACAGACAGACAGACAGACAGACAGACATACATACGGACGGACGGACGGACAGACACACAGACAGACAGACAGACGACAAAATGATGGTATAAGTATTTTTTGGTCATACCTACAAAACCCTAAAAACCTAGACCCACACCTTTTAACCCAGGGGATTAATCTAACATTAGTTATTATTTATTTGATTATCTGAAAATTCTCTGTTTAATACACATTAATATGAATCAGAACAGTTCAACAGAAATTTTAAAACTAAAATTTTTTGCAGATAATTATTGTGCTTACAATAGTTATCTAACTTACTGAAGAAACAGTAGCAATAGCTGGTCCTAATAAGAGCGCGTATCGCAATTTAGTACGCTTGTAAGTCTCAAGATGGAAGCACGAGGATTATTCTTTCAAAAGTTATCAAAATTAATATTTTAAATACCCACTAATAGTTATCACTGACTAAATACCTGCAAAACTTTGGGATGTGTGAAAATTCACACCACATCAATTTTCTACCTACGGAATGAAAATCTACCTCTTAAAATTAACAGGACCTGCACAGAAAAGTTTGTTTACCACTGCTATACGTTATAACGATTTCGTAGGTGTAATCAAAAAATTTCTAGATTTTTACTACGAAATTGTACTAAGTTCGATTAAATTTGTTTGATACACCGAGTAATTCTAAAACGCATTCTCTCCATAAATGGACATAGTGCACTTAATCCAAATGCAATATCACCATAACTAAAACAAATAAACCTCTATTCAAATTAAGTCGGGGAACTTAAGTAAATTGTCTCGTTAAGTAAAGCTGTTTAGATAAATAATTCCAGTATTTTTTGTCGCCAACCGTCTACTTAAATCCTTTACTCCCACTGAAATATTTCAGCCGCACAAAATATCTCTTTGATTATCGGCTTTTCTTTCAGATTAGTTATTTGTAAACTAATTACAGCTAATGCCTACACATCAATGAATAAGAAAGTAGCAGATACAAATTATTTGGTAGCCGAGATATATTCGTAGCCAGCAGCTACTTGATAATGAGTTATTTAATATATCTTAATACCGTACAGGTATAGGAAAAGATTTAGATATCGACTGGCGTAGGTTGAGGGTAACTCGCAAGCTTGCTAACTTGCCATTGCAAAGTACCAGGTTCGAATTTCTTTTTGGATATGCATGAGGGTCGGCCAAAAAGTACGTTTGGTTATTAGAATCACAAAAGACAAGGTACAAGGTATGTTTAGGACTGTTTAAGTATTGATAACTTCTTTATTACTTAACTATAGGCCTATCTCCATATTACCGGTCTTCTCTAAAATCTTAGAAAAAGTATTACATCATCAAATAACAGATTATTTTATTGATAATGAATTATTTTCAAGTAGTCAGTTTGGCTTTAGGGGCAATAAAAATACCACTGATGCTACTTTGGATTTTATAAGTTGAAGTCACGCCACAGAAGCTCTAGAATCTGGTGAGTTCTGTTTCAGTACCTTCCTCCATCTCAGTAAGGCCTTCGATTGCTTATCACACGAGATCCTACTCAAAAAATTAGCTTACTATGGTTTTGACGATAACAGCCGGGCTTTGCTGAAATCTTACATATCTAATCGTAGCCAATTTACGCAAATTGGCAGTTCCAGATCTGAATATCTTCCTTTGCACTTTGGTGTCCCACAAGACTCCGTGCTTGGACCTCTTCTCTTCTTAATCTATATAAATGACTTCCCTTCTTCTTTAAATGCTAAATCTATTCTGTATGCTGATGATACAACTCTGCTGGCTTGTAATTCTAATTACGATTCATTTTTAATGGATAATATTTCTCTGGTAGAGAGTGCTAAGTTATGGTTCAATAGTAACAATCTGACCCTTAACTCAGACAAAACTCAGTCCTTGCTGCTGACCACCAGAAAACACGACTTCGATAATCCTCCGTACATTAAATTTCTTGGATTACACGTGGACCCTCACTTACGATGGGACCAACACACCGATTTCCTCAGTAGAAAATCCGTTCTACTATCTACTTAATAAGAAATTTAATATCTGAAGTCAGCACAGATATTATATTAAAAGCATATTTTTCCCTTTTTGAGTCCCACCTAAGATATGGTTTAAAAATATGGGGCCATTCAGCTGCGGTTAATAGCATTTTCGCTGATCAGAGAAAAGTGATTAGAGTTATTGCAGGTGTTCCTTTTCGCACTGAGTGTCGTGACCTTTATGTGAAATTTAAAATAATGACCCTACCATCTTTATTTATATACGAGTGCCTTATATTCATATATAAGCATAGGAGCACGTACCTTTAGTGCGCAACACACGCATGACACGCGCTCTAAAAACAATATAAGTTCTGATTTTATTCGTCTCAACAAATCTAGAAACGCTTCGAATTATTTTTCTATTCGTTTCTTCAACTTATTACCCATGAGCATTAGATCATCGCCTTTCAATGTTTTCAAAAAGACCATAAAAAATTTGTTAACCAGCAATCCAATATATATTTTCGAGGAGTTTAACAATATTAGTTTCAAAATGTACAACTAGTTATAATATATTCCCTATTTTATTTTATGGGTTTTGCCATGTTATGTATCATGTAATAATCTGACTGACTAAAAGCTGTATAATATACAAGTTTACTTGGTCAATATCAATTATAAAAGATAAAGGGTTTTACTCTGCAAATAAGAATATTAATTTGGGAAAACAATTGAATTTCAATTAAACGAGTTGTTTAAAATAATTATAATTATAATTATTCATGAGATGAAATAAATGTTAAAAATCAAGTATTAATAACGTATTATAGGCTAGTCGGCCAGTCAATGCAGCTGACTGAAGTTGACGTTCGACTCGGGAACGACGCAACAGCCGCTGTTGCTTTACGCGAAAAATTATAATCAACTAATTGTAATTACTTTTCGTACGACGTAACACGTTACACGTAATGATGTCGGTACAAAACTTAAGGTGTGACTGATATAATGACTATGAAACCTTTTAAAAATAATGATTGCAAAATAATCCGCATCATATTATTGGTGTATTACATCAATAAATGGAAGTTATTCACACCTAGGTTGTAAAATTAGCAGATATTTCTACTCTGCACTCTTATCGTGTCTAAAACATCAGAAAGGGAGCGTGCTATTCTGTTCATTAATATTCATTACTCCTAATTTGAGGTGAAGCGTGATCATTTTATAACCCTCATTAAATATTAAAAAATAATAGTAACTTTTTTGAATAATACATAAAATTCGAAAAACTAATCTGATAAAATTTTGAACTAGTCCAAAGCTACCGAAAAAGCACAGAATAGAGGTTTCAGAGAAGGAAAAACGGAACTGTTAAAGAAAAACAAGCAAAAAGTGTAAAAAGAAAACAAATTCAATTAAAAAACCAAAGAATGTTGTCAAGGCAAGTAAAGTCTGTTTCTTTGGTTTAGGCGGTAATAAATTTTTAATTCTAATTACTTTTACAGATTAAGTGAGGCTTTTGATAATTTTGTTTAGCAAAAGCTTACTTCAAGCCATAAAAAAAGAGCTCATGACAACTTACAAAAATGAAAATTCCAGTTAGTTCCGCCTAAACGTTTGGAATAGCCTATACAAAGCTAAAGAAATATTTATCCTATTCAACTTCCTCAGTTTCTGAAATCGAAGCAATGGAATACTAAAACAAATAGTATAATGAATAGCTCATAATTTGCAAAGCAAATATCGAGGACATTAATAACAACAACAACAACCAAATGGTGAATTTGATTGTCCAAATAAAAATTGTCTAAAATGATAGTACAATATTTAGGGCTCATATCCTGGCAAAACTTTCTCAACCTTAAGAAATCAAGGGGACGTCCAGACAAGCGTCTTACATGAAATTCCATGGCTCATTTTTTTGGTACATTATTCAGTATATTTATTCGATAAGTAACTAATAAGAAATACTATATAAGTAATATAATTTCAATAAAATCATTATGCAATTGTCCAAATGTACCCCAACCCTTCTTCAAATCTTCCCCAAGGTGAGGTACGACTGATCAAAGGAATAACTGAAGGAAAATATTTTTTTTTAAGCCACTGTTGAATTCGTAGCGAGGTTTTAAAAAATTTACCTTTAAAATTGCAAGAAAAATTAAATTCAACGTGAATTGTTGTGTTTATGTTTGCAATGCAAAACTAGGTCGTGATAGAGATCTAAGTTTTCATCGTGTTCCGAAACGTGACAAAAAAGCCTTATTACCTTCAATTATAAACCTAGAGGTTACTTGGGCACTGAGAAAACGGAAAATTTCAATTAACGCAACCCACATATTGAATAATAAATTAATTTCAATAAATATCACATGAAGATACCATTGAACCTGTCAAAAATATCCTATCTGCGTCAGCCATGATGTACAATGCAGTGGCGCCTCTATCGGTAGTGTCAGATGACAATATCGCTCCCTTAAAATTGTGAATGATTGTGGACAATTGTCCAAACAAAAAACACAGAAATGTGTCTACAAATCAAAGTAAAAAGTTTTACAAATATGGTGAACCTATGTAGAGAAAATTTTTAATGAGATAAATTAATTAATTTCCTAACACATATCATTATCGATCAATGCAGTCTCACCAGTCTTTAAAATCTAAAAATTGTGAAATAATTGCAATTGAATAAAAATGTCCCGCTTGCCTCGGTAGCCCTGCTTCTTGTGCAAAAAGTCCCGGGTTCGAATCCCGATCATTAAAACTAAAAATGTTTCGAAGCTGGCTAGATGGATATCTCCAAAGCCAAATCATTAATATAAAAAAGTTTCCAAATCTGTCCCACACTCTCGTATTTGGTTGAGTGAAAATCAGTACATAAGAGTTGCGGAGTTCCAGCACTCCCCAAAATTAATTCATTAACATTAACATTTCAGGCGTTAATGATATTTTTCACTCTCTCTATCTTTATATTTATTTAATTTTTTATTAAAAACCCACAGTACTGTTGTGCGTCTTGCGAAAAACAAGTAGTCTACAAGTTTTGATGTACAATGTGCTGCAAGCACTGGCAGCTCGAATTGTTCTGGTAACGGAGCGATCGACATTGAGTGAAGGTAACGGCTGCTTATACACTTTCGGAGCTGCAGTCGTTTGCAGTTAAAAGTTTTCAAGTGCACATTTGATTACAGATATTTTTGTATTTTTAAAGAATGACTGATTTAAAGAATGAATAAGAATACAGGATCTGTTATATATATTAAAATATAATATTTCTATATTTTATATGATTCCCAAACTTTCATGCCTATCTAAATAATAATTTTCATTTATATTTCTGGTTTCCGCACCTCCAGTAGAGATTTCCACCAGTGATGGGCGCGTAAGTTACATGATGTAAGTTACCTCATTGTTGACGCGTAAACAATTGATGTAAATTAACACAAAAACTCTTGTAAACAATGTAAACAACGTAAACCATGTAAACAATGATTTAGACATGCGCATTTGTTTTGAATTACAGAATCACATTATCAATACATTTTTATAAATAATAAAATTTTAATGAAACGATTTTAAATGAAAAAATAAGTATATAAAATTAGGACAAGCCAATATACATATTAATAAAAATCGAATTTGCATCATTATACAGGTGTTACATACAAATTAGTAAATATGAATATGAAAAATAAAAAACTTTATTCTTTAAAAAATTCAGTTTAATTTTTTTAATAACAAAATACATTAAATTTCACCTTTAAGAAAATCAGCCTATATATTTTAATAACGAAAAGATTTATTGCAAATTTTGTATAACGCCCTATATTTTCTTTAATTAAAACAAAATCTAGTTCTTCAGAACTATTCCTTCGGTTTCTTCCCACCATTTTTTTAATAATTTTATTGTTTTGAACTGAATATACTTGTTCATTAACTCTGTATTATTCGTATTAAATAACTAAAATTAACCTCATTATTTGACAGTTTAAAAAGTTTACATTGTTTACATTGTTGACAAGTTTACCAATTGTTTACATAAGTTTACACGTAAACGTAAACAATTAAAGTTTATGTGTAAACGCCCATCACTGATTTCCACAAGCAGCCAGCTGTGAAAATATTTCCTTGGCGGCCCGATAACGGCCCTAGCACAGGACATTTATATGGCCAGTCCGCCCCTGAACCCAGGGTTCATGAACTCCAGCCTTAAAGGAAATAACATGAATATTCCTGTTGTATGTTATATAACGATAATAAAATGGAGTTCATTCATATAATTAATAAATAATAAAATATGTAGACAACATGTGTTCGATTCACAATATGCATATATAATTTGTAATGAATATTTATGTGACAATTATTGTTTTATCCGCCGTATGATATCGAGTTAAAGAATTTTTACCACACAATAATTACAATTAAAATGATGCAATGCCGCCATTTCAGTAATGTGATAATAGTTTATTATTTGTGCTCGTCAAACTTCATTAAACTATACTAGTATTAATTTCACGACCTTCCTACATTATTATATGTTTTGACATAGAAATCTATTTAAACAATTTAAGTAAAATGTGTTTAAAATTATAGTGTGTCAATGCTAATAGTCTTAAATAACACAGAAGGAAAATGACAGTTCGAAATATTCCACACTAAAGAATTACTGTTGGAAACCCGTGAAGAAGCAGTGTTTGCCAAATTTTGTCATCATCACTGTGATTCAAGAAAAACATCGATGTTTTCGATACATCGATGGTCAGATGGCGATAGTATCGATAAAACATCGATGTCTACTACCGATGTCGATGTTCAAACTTTGAAATTCAGAAACTACTGCTAGAGCGCTGGAATCTTTAAATTTTAATTTTTATTAATATTAGTACACAAAATATAAGCGCCATCTATTGTGATATAACAATACTAATAGTGTTAGTTCTTATTCTTTTAGCAGTTAGCAGAATAAGAAAAAAATAAGAAGAAACTTCTAATTTTTGAAAACAATGCAACGGCCAACGACGCCAACAAACTTATTGCTTTTAGAGTCTTGTTGACACTTTCCCAGTTGTTATTCCTCCAATCCCTGGAATTACCGTATTGGGAAATATAATTATAATTTATTTATTAATAAAACTATTATTAGGATTATTATATTGTAATGTTAGTGTAAAATTAATATTAGGATTGCTATGTTAGTGTTATAAAAAATTTAATATGTATTTCAACTTATAAAAGTGAAAAAAAAAATGTGTATGACAGTATATTATTTTTATGTTAAATAATATAAAATTAACATTAAGATTACTAGTATTATAATAAAATGCAATGCAAAAAATAGTAGGAACAAATTAGGATTATTATATTGGGTAATGTTAATGTGAAATTAATTACTATTAAAAAAGAATATTTCTATTTAAAAATCTAATAAATGCTTTTTGTGTATTATAAGTTACTTTTTTTCTTATTTTATCTTTACATTATTAAATAAAACCTATATAATATAAATAAATAGCTTTTTTTAATATTAATAAAACATCCATGTATCGGAAACATCGATGTTTTTCCTTCGATGTTTTTTCAACATCGATAGTAAGGCGCCGATGTTAACATCGATGTTAAACATCGATGTTTTGCCTTCGATGTATAACCCTAATGCGTGGGTCGTCAAACCCTTCGCTAGCTAAATGGTTACAAATCTGACATTGATAGAAATAGAAAATATCAAATATTTGAAGAAAGATCCGGTGTTTAAAACATTATTTGCACTGCAAGAATTGGCAGCATTTCCCTTCAGAATCAATATCTATAATCTTACTGTGTATAGTACAGCCATCAAATATTTGTTGCAGTTTGAACCTACATATATTTGTGATTTAGGTGTATCGGCACGAAAATGAAATAGAAAAAATCAGCTGTGGCCACCAAAGGACCGACCGCCATCATAAAGTACTTCATAAAGTAATACATTCTAGCAGCAGAGTAGAAATAACTTGGCCTAATATTTTCTAACAGAGATATTATTTATCACGACCATGGAAACGTTACATATAAGCATGAAAAAATTGAGAATTAAAAAAAATTTTACAAAAATTATTCGAAATTTTTCGTTTTATCAAAAAACGTCTCAAATAAAAGTTATTAATTATTGCTTTGTTGGTTGTCAACAAAAAAACAAAAGTACAGCTGTCAGTGTAAAATATTTAGATATTTATATTTAAAAATAATATAATTAATAATTATTAGCAATAAAAAGTGAATTGTGAATAATAAGTGTACGATAATTCAGTATTTACTATAAGGTAAAATAAACCAATAGTTAATAAAGTGCATTCCCGTATCCGCTGTCATCATGGCGGATGACAGCGGAGGTGCTGATCCCCCTGATATCTATGACTCTTCGTCAATTTCGGCTGCCATACAAGCTATGGAAGTGGTGAATGCAGCTCCATTCTTGTATGAAATGAATAATCAAGACTTTGGGGAATATTTATCTGACGGCACAAGTTCTAAAAATTCTTCCAGAAACCCTCATAAAAGAAGTAGCCAAGCTCAAACAAATGCACCGGACCCAAAAAGATCGAATGCTACATCTCAAGTAATTAATGAAGTCAACACTGATACACAAATAATTCATTTAGCTGAGAATTTTACAATCGTCAAGTCTGCATATGAACTTAATAAAAATAACAGGTACAGTGTCATAGACAACGGCCCATTCATTAAATTATGGAAAGTAAAACGAAACATATTGGAAAATTACATAAAATGAGTGTCGGCAAAATGATTTTTAATAACTTTAAAGATGAAATTAAAAATATTTTAAACATCTCTACGTCTGGTCTTAATAGAATAAAAATCGAATTATCTAACCGTGTGTCAGCCAATAAAATCCTGGATACGCAGGAATTTTTTATTAATAATAATTTACAAGCATGCATGCCTGAATCCATTATATACAGAAAAGGTGTTGTACGAAATGTGGACACACAAATCCCTGTCGAAGAAATTCAAAATGTCATCTGCTGCAGTGGTGAAATAGTTAACATTAGACGCATTACGCGCCGAATTATATCAAACAACGACGTATCGTTTATTAATACAGGAACACTAATCCTTACATTTAGAAGCCAAACACTTCCAGAATATATTAGTATTTATGGTGCTCGGTGTACGGTTTTGCCGTACATTTATCGCGTAATACAGTGTCAGAACTGTTGTAGATTTGGACATGGTACAAAACAATGCCGAAGTGTTACACGCTGTGTCAATTGTGGTGATAATCATGACTCTGCTGAGTGCAATCTTGCACCCAAATGTTTAACATGTAAAGGTAATCATAAAAGTAATGATCCTCAATGTCCAGAATTAAATAATCAAAAATTAATTAAAAAATATATGGCATTCCATAATGTCAATTACAGAGAGGCAAAATTAAAATATCGAAACTTCTCCGATGTGGTTCTTTTTAATAATAACACGGACTTCCCACCTCTCTGCACGTCAAATAGGTTTCAACCCCTAGATACTGTTGACAATGACATTGAAAATAGCCCCCCGTATTCGGTGCAACACTTTCCAAATCCTGGCAGAAATTCTAGAAAGAATCAATTTCAAACAATTCCTCGCCAGTCTATTAATATTAATTCTCACTTTAGAGACGAATCAAATCAACAATCTAGTCGCAACGACAGCACTACACGGAACGGTGTTGTTGGCTTCAACCCCTACCCACCACAGCCTCATATGAGGACTTCTAATGCAAATAAAAATCAATCGGGCGCTACCTATACTGAACAGGATGTATTAGACATTCTTATAAATAATATTTATTCACAATTTTCACGAAATCATATACCAAATTCTTCTAAAATAAGACAGCTCCTCTCCGACTTTCTCAGTACTCATAATCATAATGGACAGTTTTAATATAATCCAGTGGAATGCTAGATCAATTAAGGCAAATAAGGTATTTATTGAATCAGCTCTTAACATGTACAAAATTTCTTGTGCCTTGATCTCAGAATCTTGGCTAAAACCTAATGAATTTTTTAAAATATCAGGTTATAATATCATTAGACAAGATCGCGTTGATGGCTACGGTGGTAGTTGTATCCTTCTTATAAAACATATTCCTTTTGCTACTCTTGATATTAATCATTCTATTAACAATCTCCAAATTTGTGCAGTGACTGCATTAATAAATAATAAAAATTTAACAATAGGATCTGCTTATTGTAGTCCAGGAAGCAACATAAAATTTGACGCTTGGAACAATATTTTTTGTCAATTCAAAAAACCCTTTTTACTGGGTGGTGATTTTAATGCTCAACACCAAGCATGGGGATGTGAAGATATAGACAGGGCAGGGCAAAATTTGATTGACTCCATTAATGAAAATAATATGTGTATTCTAAATGATGGCTCTCCTACCCTTTTGCCAAATCCATTTAATAAAAAATCAGCTATTGACTTAACCATTTGTAGTCCTTCTTCATCATGCAAATTTGATTGGCATTGTCTAGATAATACCTTAGGTTCGAATCATTTCGCTATTTTAATTGAACTTCGTGAACCAACCAATTATAAAAAAACTATTTTTCCCTCTAGAAAATGGGATACCAAAAAGGCTAACTGGAGTCTTTATTATTCAACTACAAATAATATGGCACAAGAATACTCTTTTACCACATATTCAAATTACTCGTTAAACACCAAATATGACATATTAATCAATATAATAAATCAAGCTTCTGAATTAAGCATCCCAAAATTTCAAACTAAACAAGTTAATTTGTTTAAACATAAATCCTGGTTTGATACTGACTGTAAATCTCATCTATCTGAGTCCAAAGAAGCCTTTATTAAATATAAAGAACTATCAAACTGGGATAATTTCATTAACTGTAAAAGAAGCATTGCTAAAACTCGACAATTATTCAAATCTAAAAGACGCAACACATGGAGAGAATTTTGTACTTCATTAAACAAACAATCTAATATTTCCGACGTTTGGTCTAAGATCAAAGTTCTAAATAACTCATTCAAAAAATCTAGCTCATTTCCACCTGTTAACAATAACTGGATTGACCAATTTTTAAATAACTTCACTCCATCATCATGTAATGAATCTTTCATGGTTCATACAAATATAACCCATACCCAGTCTAAACTTACAGATCCATTTTCTTTCGTGGAGCTCAATCATGCTCTCAAAAATTCAAATAATACAGCGCCAGGAATAGATGACATCCAATATTCTATGTTAAATAATTTAGGTCAATTCTGTAAAAAACTTTTGTTAAATGTATTTAATCATGCTTGGGCTCAAGGCGTATCACCAGCAACTTGGTCCACCCAGATACTCATTCCTATATTAAAACCTAATAAAGATCCGAATAAACCTGAATCTTACCGCCCGATTGCACTCTCATCATGTATAAGTAAAACCTACGAACGTCTCATTAAAATTCGTTTAGAAGGGTGGTTAGAAAATAGCAAAATCCTTCCGAACTTTCAACATGGTTTTCGCAAAGGACATAATTGCTACGACAGTATAGCTAAAAAACTACGACAGTAAAAAACTTTTGTTAAATGTATTTAATCATGCTTGGGCTCAAGGCGTATCACCAGCAACTTGGTCCACCCAGATACTCATTCCTATATTAAAACCTAATAAAGATCCGAATAAACCTGAATCTTACCGCCCGATTGCACTCTCATCATGTATAAGTAAAACCTACGAACGTCTCATTAAAATTCGTTTAGAAGGGTGGTTAGAAAATAGCAAAATCCTTCCGAACTTTCAACATGGTTTTCGCAAAGGACATAATTGCTACGACAGTATAGCTACTTTGATAGCTGACATTGAAATTTGTAATTCGAGAAATGCATATTTGTCTGCCCTGTTCTTAGACCTCAAAGGCGATTATGACCATGTCTCAATTTCTGTTTTACATAAGAAGATGATAACTATCGGACTGCCAATGCAATTTGTAAATAATGTTATTGAACTAATTAAAACAAGAACCCTTTTCGTAAGATCTCGAGGAAAACTTATCGGTCCACGTAACTCCAACATTGGACTTCCGCAAGGAAGTGTGTTATCTCCCATACTGTTTAACAACTATACTAATGATTTGCAATATTTGTTTAATCCTAACGTCAAAATTATACAATTTGCAGATGATATATGTCTATATTGCTCAGGAAAAAAATTCATCGATACAGAATTTGAATTAAATATTGCCACAAAACAATTATGCAATTGGAATCTACAAAACGGATTTACTATAGTGCCAGATAAATCAACTGTGTCTGTGTTTACTCGACATAGGTCCACACATTTGCCCAAACATTTATTTCTAAATAATATACAGTTCAAGGTTTCTGCAGTGGTAAAATTTCTGGGAATATACTTAGATAGTAAACTTAGTTGGAAAAAACACATATCATATATAATTCAGAAATGTGAACAACGCTTGAATATTCTCCGAGCTACTACCAGTTTTTCTTGGGGTTCCGACCCCAAAACAGCATTAATGCTATATAAAAATCTTATTTTATCTATCATAGATTATGGCTCAATATTTTTTAACAACGCAACGCTGACTTCTCTAAAGGCTTTGGATAGCCTTCAGAATAAGGCAATCAAACGCTGTATTGGTGCCCTCCATTCAACTCCTACTAATGCATTATTGGCAGAAGCCAACATTATGCCTTTACAATTACGTAGAAAAATTCTTGCAGGTCGATTTTTACTTCCACGTATCCAAACCAAAAGTCCAATTCGATTAGGGCTATATTGTGCTGAAGTATTAACGTCAAGTTATTGGAAAAATAAAACTATTCCACTACTAGTCGAAAGTTATCTTCAACTAACAGAAATTTCCCCAGTACGTAATGTATCTCAGGTATTACCGTGTTTCGAAGCTCCATTCCATCTCTCATTACCGAATAATTTCTGCTTCAGCGATCATTCGTTTTTTATAAATCCAAATCCGAATAATATGGAAAATTTATCTGTCATAGACAAAATTACTCTAAAATGGCCAAATGCACACCATATTTACACTGATGGTTCTAAATCGAAAGATGGTGTAGGTTGCGCTTATTTAGATCCACAGTGCAACCATAATCATCAAGTCAAACTCCGTGACCAAACGTTTATATACAATGCCGAATTGATCGCTATAAAACTAAGTTTAGACTATTTAAGAAACCATATTCATAATGAATTCGTAATACTTTGTGATAATAAGAGCGCTGTCCAGAAACTAAAATATCCAAACTTTTCTAAGGATAATAACTCTTTAATTTATGATATATTAAAATCTGTACAAGACCTAACCTTTAGAGATAAATCGATAAAAATATGCTGGATCAAGGGCCACTCGAACTCCAAATTTAATAATCAAGTAGATATTCTAGCAAAGGAGGCCGTTTTAAAAGGAATGCCGCTACAAATACCACCTAGCAACAATGAAATTAATTTAAAATTAAAAGAAATTGTTCTAAATCAATGGCAACATGATTTCCTACAGTCACTTAAACATAAAGCATCATATTATGGAGAAATCCAGACAACACTACCAAAAAAACACTGGTTCTCGTCAGACCAAAACAGGGCTTTCATCTGTCCTATAATTCGACTAAGATTTAATCATAACCTCTCGCCTTCTCATCTGCATAGAATAAACTTGAAATCAACCCCGTACTGTCAATGTGATGACCAGTCTATTGGTGATGTTAACCACTTACTTTTTAAATGTCCATTATATTTCGGTAATCGTACAAAATTTTTAAATAAATTAATTTCAGAAAATATCCCATTTCCAACAAACATTCAAACACTTTTGGCCACAAACTCGATGAAAATTTATAATATAATCTTTGACTACATCAAAGTAGAAAAAATTAAAGTGTAATAAAATCGTATTTATACTTAACATTAATACTAATATATTCTGGCTAATAGTCTCTTAAGGACAAAAATTTTGGTAAAAATAAAAATGAAGAAGAATAAATAAATTTTATATTTGTATTTTAATGTCTATTCTAAGTCGTAATTGTAATTTTATTGTTATTAACTATTATTATGTATTTTATATGTAACTTATATTATTATTGCTATATTATTTTATTGTATACATACATCACTGGTTAATAGTCAGTGCAACTAAGACCAATAAATACTATTAAAAAAAAAAAAAATTATTGCTTTTATAGCAACTTTTGTTCAATAAATTTTTTCGAAATATTGTTGTGAAATATTCATAAACATCTTAAAATCGACACGAGTAAACTCCCATTTTTAGTCAACCGATTTTTACCAAAAGTTGATTAACTCGTGCCATTGATGGCAGAAGCTTAAATATGAAGTTTCATAAAAATCCTTTCAGCCGAATTTGCTCTGCACGTGTACACAGACGGACAGACAGACAGACCGACAGACATCATGCTAAAAATAGTCAAAACGTTATGTAGGGACCTCAATTCGTGGAGATCCATCGAAATCTCGAAATGTCAAAATCGGTATGATCACAATACCTCCCTTATATATGTTGGCGGTCGGTAAAAATTGATGTGAAGTGTGAATTTTCACACATTTCGGGATTTTGTAGGTATTTAATAAGTGTAAGAAGCCAACATAATACTGGATGTCTAGTAGACCGGGAGCTCATGACAGTTTTTGGTCTCCGATTTCATACAGCATGCCTTTTGGAGGAGAGAATATTTACCCTGTGACAACAAAAAAGGGATGGTACTAAACCCCTGCACGCTTTCCGGTCATAGGGAAAATTGCATTTCCACTTAAACACAAAATTTTTGTGCTTTTCTCTGATTTAATATTGCTTGCCCTTTTGTCAAAAGAAAGTTATAACAAATTTAAAGTCTTTTAAATATATGCATGCGATTCGGAGGGTCCCAAAGGGCTCAAACGGTCATGTGATCTTGTAATAAAAAATAAGATTTTTCGCGTTTTCATACAGCATGCTTATAATTAAAAGACTTTAAATTTGTTATAACTTTCTTTTGACAAAAGGGCAAGCAATATTAAATCAGAGAAAAACACAAAAATTTTGTGCAAGCGGAAATGCAATTTTCCCTATGACCGGAAAGCGTGCAGGGGTTTAGTACCATCCCTTTTTTGTTGTCACAGGGTAAATATTCTCTTTTCCAAAAGGCATGCTGTATGAAATCGGAGACCAAAAATGTCATGAGCTCCCGGTCTAAAAGGAAGAAATTCACAATATTGCTTTCCATCTGTATTTTCCATCACTTGATACAGCGTTTCCCAACCTTTTTTGGCTCGCGTACCACTTGGTAGTACATCACGATAAATTGTACCACTTCGTAAAAATGATTCGTTTACTAATAAATGGTTTTAATAAAAACACAGAATTATAAAAAACCAATTAATATATTTTTATAAAATAAATTTAATGAGATCCTTGTGCTTGTTTCGAAGAACATATTTTTTTTTAAATTTAGTTCAAAAGATGCGAGGTATACCCTTAAGTCTACAGATGCGTTCAATCTGTTTCGATACTTTTTTTTTTTTAATATATGAAAAAAAAGCTCTTTCTACTAATTTCGTACTAGTAAACGGTAATAATAATTTAAGAGCTTTCTCAGAAAGTTGTTCATATTCTTTATCGATGTTTAACCAAAAATTAATTAGATTGTGTCGTTTGAATTCTACTTGTAAAGTTCTGTCACATGATAATTGTATTAAATTTTCTTTACTTTTTACTGATAATGGTGCAGCTTTTTCTAAATTTTCTTCATAGAAGGGGTTTGAAATCCAATTATCATTTGTGTTTTTGGGTTTTGGAAAATACTCCATGAAAGACAATATTAATCCTGTTAAATGTGCTATTATATTTTATCGTATATCTTGAGACAGACTAACCTTATTTTCAAACAAAAAAATATGTAGAGTTTCGAATACTTCCGGTTGATTGTTTTCGATACACTGTTTCCAAAAATCAAATTTCTTAATCATACTTTCAATTTTATCATTAACATTAAAGATCGTTATCGAACTGTTCTGAAGTGTCAAATTTAATTTTTTATTTTTTATGTCCGCCATTATTGATTATTTTACGTGTACCACCAACCAGCAACTCGCGTACCACCAGTGGTACGGGTACCACAGGTTGGGAAACGCTGGTTTGATACAACAGCGTATGCGTGGGTCGTCAAACCCTTCGCTAGCTAAATGGTTACAAATCTGACATTGATAGAAATTGAAAATCTCAAATATTTGAAGAAAGATCCGGTGTTTAAAACATTATTTGCAGTGCAAGAATTGGCAGCATTTCCCTTCAGAATCAATATCTATAATCTTGTTGTTGCCGTTTGGACCTACATGTATTTGTGATTTGGGTGTATCGGCACGGAAATGAAAAAGAAAAAATTTATGTGAAGTGTGATTTTTCACACATTTCGGGATTTTGTAGGTATTTAATAAGTGTAAGAAGCCAACATAATACTGGTTATCTAGGTATATTTATCACATCAAAACAACCATTTTTTTTTTTTTTTTTGATAATCACTTTTATTTTTTATTTCAGAACTAAGAGCCTCCATTTAATTTATTTAAACAAAATTTAAATAATTTGCCAAACATCCCAGCGTTTTTTTCTGCATTTGCTTCGTATTCAAGTTTGCATTAGATTAATAATAAATATGTTATAGTGTAGAGTGTAGTGTGGTGTGGTGTGAGTAACTTAGTTCGCAACTATTAAAAAAATATATATTATTTTTTTAATATTTTTAATTTCAAATAAATACATGCACTATCTTAGCTATAAATACAAGAAATTCATAAAATTAATTGCCATAATTTAACCATGAATTAAAAAAAAAAAAAAATTTGTCAAAAACACAAAAACTGCCATATTTGCCAAGGGTGCGGGACAAGAACTTGTTTAGCACATTTTTGGCTAAAATCGTGTTAAAAGAAACTAATTTCAAAAAACTATTTACAGTTCCTTAATCTACGGTTTAAGAGTTTTCTTTTGATACCACACAATAAAAAAAAAATTTAATATTTTTTTTATCAACGACACAAAAAAATCGGCCTTTTTTCGAAAAACTTATTTGATCAAAAATTCCTATTGAACTATTCCGATTCCCATCAATGTTCCTTACGGAGATTTATTTCAGATTTTTAGATCAGTCCCACTGACACCTTATTGACACCTTTTTGGCGAAAATCCAATAAAAAAATATGATTTTTCAAAAATAAAAATTTGTATGGTGATCAACAGATTAAGAGATTTTATTTGATATGCCATTCAAATGTTTAAAAAAATATATATTTTTTTAAATACATAATTGTTTATATTTATCTCGAAATGTGTTTTTTTAACTCTCAGTATTTTTTCTATATGTGGGTCAAAGATAACCGTGCCAAATTTCAACTTTCTATATTAAGCCGTTTGGCTACAATTTCTACCGTACAGACATACAGACAGATACATGAGTGACTTTATAAGGGTTTTTTGGTGGTCATACCTACAAAATCCTAAAAGCTTGATCGTTTCGTATCTTCGCTGGCGAACTTTAGAGCCGCGTTTGAAAGTCATGTGTTTGCAAAAATATTTGCATCCCTCCCAATAATGTTGGTGAAATACTCTTTTTTTTTTGCGAGTTATGTTGCAATTAAAATTACCTTAAATATGTATAAAGTGCCGCGAAAAAAATTCCCCTCCCCTAGTGTACCGCGAAGTTAAAAGTAGATACTGCCTTAAAGGGTACTTGGGAGGGAAAAAAATTCAAGTCGAATGAAAATTTGACGGAAACAGTGCAATTTGTCTTCGAAACAACCAAAAAACTTCTCTGCCGGTAATCGCAATCGCAAGCCAGGGCATTATTTTAAAAAATAAAATTTTGTTTCAATCAGTTTTGTTATTGTTGCTGCTATATAAATAAGCCCAAATCATATCTACACTCTCCTCTAATTTTAATTGCAATCCCTGTTAAAACCAACAAAAATTTAAATTATTTGAAATAATAAGCATACAAGGTATCCTAGATATACAGTGTGACCTAAATTCTCTCCAAAAATAATCTTTTTGTAGTAAAGCTGCATCAAAGCACTTTTTGTTAAGAATTTCCAAGAATTCTTCCAGACTCAAAGTAGTTTATATTAAAAGGCAAGTTTATAATTTACGCCAGTTACATAAATAAAGAGGTTAGAGAACTGCGGACTCAAAGAGGAAATAGTAAAAAGTTTGCTTACGCATAAACATAACCTCTTTTAGTAAAATATTTTATAGCGCCCACTTCTTCCGGTAACACTCGGTGTTTCGTAATGTGTTTAAGAAGATAACAAGGTGCAGGAAAACTAATATTTACACATACAAATTTGTGCTCATTATTTAGTGAGTGATAAAAAGGTACAGCTACTTCTATTTAGGAGATGCATGATAATAGTTTACTATTTTGTAAGATATTTCGTAACTAATTAGGATAGTTTATTTTTACTTTTTATGAATTCATTGTTATTTTTAATGCTTGAATTTTTCTATCTGTACGGTAGAAATTGTAGCCAAACGGCTGAACATGGAAAGTTGTAATTTGGCATGCTTATATAACTCTTTCACCCACATACAAGAAAAATACTAAGAGTTCAAATATGTATTTAATGAAACTTTTTTTTTTTTATTTTGTGTGGGGTGTCAAATGGGTCTCAAATTTTTATTTTCGAAAAATAATTTTTTACCGACCGCCAACATATATAAGGGAGGTATTGTGATCATACCAATTTTGACGTTTCGAGATTTCGATGGATCTCCACGAATTGAGGTCCCTACATAACGTTTTGACTATTTTTAGCATGATGTCTGTCGGTCTGTCTGTCCGTCTGTCTGTGTACACGTGCAGAGCAAATTCGGCTGTAAGGATTTTTATGAAACTTCATATTTAAGCTTCTGCCATCAATGGCAGGAGTTGATCAACTTTTGGTAAAAATCGGTTGGCTAAAAATGGGAGTTTACTCGTGTCGATTTTAAGATTTTTGCGAATATTTCACAACAGAAAAATATCTAGAAAAAAAATATTAAACAAAAGTTGCTATAAAAGCAATAACAAATAACTTTTATTTGAGACGTTTTTGATAAAACGAAAAATTTCGAATAATTTCTGTAAAATTTTTTGAAATTTTTTCATATTTATATGTAACGTTTCCATGGTCATGATAAATAATATCTCTGTTAGAAAATATTATGTCAAGTTATTTCTACTCTGCTGCTAGAATGTAATTTATATAAGTACTTTATGATGGCGGTCGGTGGAAAATATTGCAGTTTTTGTATTTTTGACAAAATTGATTAATTTTTTAATTCATGGCTAAATTATAGTATAAATGTTATGAATTTTTTGTATTAATGGCTAAGGTAATGTCTTTTTTTGAAATTAATAATATAATAATAATATTTTAAGAGTGAGAACCGAGTACATGTGTGTAGAGTGTAGTTTGTAGTGTTCACTAAGCTCCGCCTACTATTATACGTCGTGATTCTACCTTTTGTTTGAATTACTTTAGTTTTTTGTTTTTAAGCTATCAAAGAGGAGTAAATAATTTATAGTAGTGAAATACTTATATAACAAATATTACATTGTTAATAGTGAGAAATACGTTCCTAAAAATGAAAAAAGAAGAAGCATAATATCCAAGTAACCTTCAAATCGAGTTCGACTATAAGATCTATCCTATCATGTACAAAACACAAATCTGTCCTAAACAAAAACTGTGTCTACTCTATTCCCTGCCAGTGCGGGAAACAATATATTGGCGAGACTTGCAGACCTTTACATGTTAGGGTAAACGAGCATAAGAAGAAAGTTCAGCAGGGCGATATTTACAGTTCCAAACTGGCTGAACATGCTTGGGAAAATGAACACCATTTCCTAGTGGAAAGATGCTAAACCCTAAATGTATGAAAAAATCAAGTTCAAGGGAAAATTGAAAGAGTCTGCTTTGATCGAAAACTCTCGAGATGCTGTCAGCCAAGCCAGTATAGAATGTCCTCAACTCTGGCTTTCCATTATTCAAAACAATCCTTTTAAACCTCAAGTCACTAATCCGGTAACAAACAACTCATTACCACACAATAATGTGACAAACAACCTTAATCCGGTCGTTAATCCTCTGCAGGTAGTCCCGTCCCTACCCATACCTGATCCCAACCGTTCACAGAAACAGATTTTTGAGCAGTTTCCGAAACGTCCGAATTTATTTTTTATATTACTCTTGAAGTATTATATCTTTTTGATACAAATACTCATTATATTGTACTATTCTAGCCTAGTACTATCAGCAATGGCAAACGTCCAAAATAAAGGTGTCCGCAATAGACTTTAAGTTGTGCACTGTTGATTGTCATTAAGAAGTTTGTCATATGGTAAGACGAGCAACCGTTCATAACTCCAAATTTAATAGATGCGTTGTCGATTATGGATAGTTTTCTAAACTTTGTAGTTAGTGAGTTGTTTTAATGATACAGACATATAAACACTTTGGCTATCTCAGTCTACATCAGAGAGTACGTTCATACTGTACCTTTACATAACCTAACAAAATGTCATTGCGCCGCTCACAACAAATCTCGCACAAAATTACAAAGACGAACAGTAAATATGATCAATTTAGGTAATTAGGTTAGATTTAGTTAGTAAAAATCTAGAACAGCAGAATTAGTAAAACGATAATAGGAAATAAATATTTTACGAAGCCACTGTAATTGGTTTAAAGACACACAAATTTCGTCCTATTCGTAACTCACCAATTTCCAGAGTTGTAAAAGCTGCCTTGAATGTTAAAACAATCTACTAAATGTATTCATAGCACACAGTCAACTAATTTAAAAAGCTCTGAACGTAGCTTTACTTTCTTGTTTATTTAACAAGCTTACACAATTCAGTAAGGATATTCAATTTGTTATTACTTTGCCTAGTTTTGTTATCCCGAAAAGTAAACATCGCTCGCGGAATCTTTTATGTTGCTCTGCCCTAGTTAATTGTTTAGAATGATAGAAATAAGATAATAGTAAAAGGCGAGCGTATTATGTCTGATAACAACATTACAAAATTTGTCATTTAGTAAATTGACACATGGAGAAATAAATAATGATTAAACATTGTTGATTTAGTTCGGTGCCAGATGGCCAATTATGTGATGAAAACACGCTGTATATTTTACAATTTGGCAGGCATCCAGTTCACTGAAAAAATCTAGTAATGTTCTGTCTAGTATTAAAATATCCCTTAGTTTACATGTTCTTTAATGACTATTCAAATTTAAATAAATTTTAAATTATTTATCGTGCTAAAGCAGATGTCAAAATTATTTTTAATTTTATTAGATGCTATGAAGACGGAAAACGCAAAAACATGTCAATAATAAATATGTTTCCAACTCTTAAGTGGCACGTAAGACAAAGAAGATGAGTTTATTTTCCTCCAGCACTATACAAAAGAGGCGTGGTAGGCCTTATTTCAACTTAATTTGATTTACAGTGTCCTTAATAATTCTTTTTTGTCATTTATTTGATAGATAACTATCGAGTTTATTATTCATCCCATTTCTAGCTTGGAATCTACAAAAATCTTTAAATTTGTATTGTTAATTGACAATTTCGAATTTCAAGTACAAAAGCTTTCTACTAAACAATGTAACAATATAAAATATCTATTTTTATTTGAGATACACACGAAAATTATTAAACAAATTTAAAAGTTTTATAATACAAGCTGTCTCAAAAGAAATTTTATATTTAGTGGATCGATTAAAAAAAAAGTAAGCCGTATATAGAAAAAATGTTTATTAATTATTAAAATACACTTTTTGGGGATTTATGTCTTAAAAATAATATCGTCTAAATGTAGACCCTCGCGTTCTCGGCACTCATTTAATCGAACAGTAAAATTACTTATGACGTCTCGGCAGGTGGACTCAGGGATGGCTGCCATTTCGTGACGGATATTTTCTTTCAAATGCGCCAGTGAAGTCGGTTTATTGGCGTAAACTTTAGTTTTAAGATAACCCCATAGGAAAAAGTCCATAGGGGTTAAATCTGGACTGCGTGGAGGCCAATTTATGTCACCTCTCTGGGAGATCAATTTGCCTGAGAAAATTTCACGAACACGTGGCAGAGACATATTGGACGTGTGTGAAGTTGCTCCGTCCTGTTGGAACCATGTTGTTTGGTTATAGCCAGGAAAGTTTTGCAGTTCAGGTACAAGAAGTTGTCTAACATCTCCATATAACGCTCTGAATTCACTGTAACTGCACGCCCCCTTTCGTTTTCAAAAAAGTAAGGGCCGATAATTCTTCGCGCCGACATCGCAGCCCATACGGTCACTTTAGGCGAATGTAGGGGTTTCTGATGTTTGCGTTTCGGATTCGTTGCACTCCAGTAGCGGCAGTTCTGCTTATTTACGTGGCCATTAAGATGAAAATGAGCTTCATCCGAAAACAAAATGTTGGTAAACGTTGAAAATCGCTCAATGACCTGATTTACGAAATTAAGCCTCTGACTGGCATCTTGGGGCTTTAATTCTTGCACCAATTGAATTTTGTAGGGGTGCAGCTTTAGGTCTTTGTGCATAATGCGATGTAATGATGATCTATGCACATTTAAAGCACTTGCGCGCTTCCGAATTGAAAGGTTCGGGTCGTCACGAACAGACTGATTAACATTCTCCACGTTTTCTACCGTTCTTGATGACCTATGTCGCCCGGATTTTGATTTATCCAGCGTTGTACCAGTCTCTTCAAACTTTTTAACCCAATGTCGAATGAGAGGAATGCTTGGCGCATCATTTAAGTGGCGAAAACCTCGAATACTGCAGAATTTTCTACGCGCTACAGTCGCCGAATCACCGTTTTTGTAAAACTCTCGCACGCATAACGCGCGGTCTGCTCCCGAGAAACGCTCCATAGCGACTGAATTCCCAAGAGCCAGGCTACCGATTGACATAAACCCCGCGCCCCTCTGATACGTTGCGTTCACGCAGTAAGCTAAATAAATATAAAATTTCTTTTGAGACACCTTGTACTATAAATTTTTAGAAAGGTGACAGGAAAAAGACAATTTTATGAATCGTTTTAGATTCAAAGCAAGTAATTATCTGATGATTATTACAAACAATTCGATTACAATTCTTACATCTCTTGGAATACTTTCTGTCCAAATTTCTAGGGCATTTCCAGCATCTACCACGTTTTAATTCTCAAGTTTCTTGCAGATGGCCTTGTGATGTTGATGTTTCTTCTGTGCTTCTTCTAGTAACAACTAATTCTTTTTCCTGTTGCTTGAGAAATACTCGTCGTTTGTAATCTTTTTGTTTTCAATGCACTCATGTTATAAAAAATTGTCACAGGCCATCTTCTTTTGACGGTGTACGTTCGAAGACGCTGATCCAAAGAGTCTACACCTGACTTTGTTTTATTGTAATCAATAATTATCTGAGACTTTTTCTTTTCATCTGCAGAAATTTCACCAATGTCATACATGGTTGATAGCAAGGTAATGATATTCCCTATTTTGCATAGCAGGAGGCTAACATAACTTTATCTTGGCAATCAAATTTTGTTGCATATACATCCCTCTAGCGCATAGTCACAAATTCCTAGGGGAGTTCTGGTTAATTTTTTCGAATTGTACCAAGTATTGTTAAATTTTTCCTATCCAATTCTCTTACAAGATCAAGGCTTGTAAAAATGACAGATTCCCAGTAAAAAACACTGAAATTTTGTTACCCGCACAGAAACCAAGGAAGCACTTAATCCTCAAGAAACGTTTAGACATAAGGAAAATATCAAAATAACTGAAGAAATAGAAGAGATATGATAAAATAACATATTTAATAACAGGGGTCACTGGTAACCCCAATGGTATTATGTGTGACTTTTTCATTTTTTGGCATAATTATGAAATATACAAAAATTGTGCTCCAGCTAAACTTAGAAAACAATATGTTAGGAAAAGTTAAATTTTTTCAGAATTTTAAGTAAGAAAATTTCAATAGAAAAGTACTTTCACATTACGCATGGGGTCTCCAATGACCCCCATGGTATTATAAGGGTTAAATACTCTAATGTTTCGCTTTCCCTGCCGCACCTTTGGCACATCTGCTCTTCCTTTTTTTACCAAAACTTATTTGCACGTTCTTCATTTCCACACCTAAACCTCGCAATTATTTTCCTATTTATTATTCCAACCTCCATTTTTACAGTCCAGGTGGTGGCCATACAGAAAGCCGTGAATTCTGTCGCGAAATACGTCAACAAACATGCTAATCATATTTGACTTCCAAAGTACCATTAAAGGGATACATATGCCTATGGATAAAAATAACAAATTTCTCTACAATGTACTCCAAACCAGGGGTATGAAACTCATATACACGGCCTTGAAACGGTTTTAAGTTATATTCCATCCACCGACAGCGCTAAAAGCGTTTTTTTTTTTAACCAACATTTTGAGAACACTTCATTATCGGCAACTTGCGGCAATTGTTTTTGACGTTGTAACGATAGGTGACAGTAAATTGTGATTGTGACAGTGATGAATTTTATAAGAAATTTTAAATATTAGCAGCACATTTTTTATTTTTAAATGGTGTAGTGTAATTAATAATATTTTAAATGGTAAATGCAAAAGAAATATGAATAGTGTAATAAAAAAAAATGGCACAGACTAAATTTAATATGTACAATAAAAGTAAATATAAAAGTAAAAAATAAATATATACTTGTTTATTTATTTCATATGCTTGCTTGCAAATAAAATAATAAAACTTAATGCTTACTGAAGTATTAACTTTTAACAATTGTAATTAATTTTAATTTTAGGAAATTAATTTGGAGAGTTGTAAATAAATTAATCATAATTTTCGGTTCAAGGCAATCTTTAATTTTCTACCAAAATTACATTTTATTTTTCAATTTTGGTAGAAAATTAATGATCGCGCGATTCATAGCAATTTAAAATATAAACATATATTTGTGTGCCTTGCGGGTTGCATACTATCTAATCCTAGTTCATATTACAACCACGAATGTCGCAACTATCGCTGTCCAAAGCCGTAACGTGGGAGTCCGCTATCTTCCTTGTTTTATAATTTGTGCTCCAAACAGTATACGAACTTGCGGATATCAACATATCAGCTTCCATTGAACAAATGGGCATATGTCTCTTAATGAAATGAAACACAATGGTAGATTAGCGAAAGAAGTCAACAACAAGGGTACTCCACTTCATATATCTCTCAACAAGCGAAATCAAAACAATTTTCAAAAAAAGAACAGAAAACGTCCTTTATTAAGAGTTACTCATTTTAAGTATTAAGTACTAGAGATGGAAGACGACACCTAAGCAGTCCGCTAAGGGGTCTTTCTAGTGAGCAATTTCGGAAATGAAATCTCCGTAAAGGGGTGTCCGGGATTTGAACCTGCATCACTGTGCTCTGTAAGCAATCATCGCTATATATAGGTATAACCTGATACCAGTAATTTAGAAATAGGTTATAATTTCGTCATTTTAATCTGTCTATCTAACAAAGATAAAGTTAAAAGGTAAACGGAAACCATGTTGAAATATCCGGTTATTCCCTTATGGAATAATCGTGGAACTAAACAACTTTCATTATTACAGAACTTATAGTATGTAAATGATTATATTAGCTATCTCCCAGTAAAGTAGTTAGTGAAACAGCTTCTGCTATTGTGAGATCATTGCGCACAGGACATAACTTCCAAATAACAATGACAGAAGAACATTATTTTCTTGCAGTTAATTTTAAACATGCAAACATTTTTGTAAAACATGAAAATAAAGACATAACATTTTGTAATTTATGAACGAGGAAGTAAAACATGTTATTGGAGCTTTCAAATAATTGTAATTGAAATAAGTTTACACTTAAACAGGAGCAGGGCTGTCTTGAGATATTTTAACACCCTGGACTACCAAAATCTGTCGTCCTTGTGAAAAATAAACTATCAAAAAATTGCACTGCTAAAAATCAATATGAATATCGACAAACAGACGATTCATTCTGTAAGTCCTGAAAGAAGGGATATGATTTCTTTTTTTTTTTTTTTTGGAAGACATAACTATATAACCAAATATACTGGCAGCCCACAGGTCGTTGTATGATGCAAGGTATGACACACGTAATTTGAGAGTCGTTAACTAGGGTATTGGTTATTGATGCTCCATGAAAACCGATTAGTGATTCGAAAAACTGTAGACCTAAAAGGACAAAGCACCTCGAAGCGCACTTCCCATATAATACTACGACTATAAGAGTGAGTACGAGGAACCTTTTAAATTTTTACAAAAACTAAGAAAGAAAATGTTTTTTTTTTGGAGCAAACTGTTTTATTGCTTTTCAAAAATATTCTCTAAGATTTATATATTTTTTCAAGCGTTCAAACCAATTCTCGAAACATTTTTTCTACTCTGAAGTTGGTATCTCAAAAGCATGGTTTACGAAGGCTTCAACAGCTTCTTGAGGTGATGAAAATCGCTGTCCTCGCATTTTTTATTTGACATTGAGGAACAAAAAAAAGTCGTTAGGGGATAAATCAGGTGAATACGGGTCATGAGACATCGATATTTTTCTCCTTCAAATAATCAATTGTTTGACGTGCTATGTGGGAGCTTGCATTGTCATGTTGAAGAATGATGCGACGTTTTTGGTTACATTTCCGGATTTTGTTGATGACTTCTGGCACACAAATTGTTGTATACCAGTCAGCATTAACTGTTCTCTGATCATCTAAAGGAATGGTTGCGATATGTCCAGTGCAACCGAAGAAACAACAATCATTTTCTTGGAAGTGCTTCGTGAACGAACAATTTTTGTGGGTTTCGATTCATCTTGGAAGATTCAAACAGTTGATTGTTGCTTAGTTTCCAGTTCTTATGAATAAATCCATCGTCATCTGTAAAGATGTTGTATACAGATTTTGCAGTGTCTATTTTTTTAGCATTCCCTTACACCAATCAACACCAGTCTTTTTTGAGCTTTAAATTATGCGGAATCCATCGGGAACGGATTTTTTTCACAGCTAAATGTTCATGCAAAATCGAATGTATTGCAGTATGCCATGTGCCAAAGGAGTCACATGCCGATCTTCTTCGATCATCTTGCGAACAACATCGACGTATTTTTAATCACAACCGATTTTGGTCGACCTTCACGAGATTCATCACTGACGGACGCACGAAAATTCTGCAAACCATTTGTAAACAGTCTCTTCTGATAATGAAGCACCCGTTACCAAAAGTTGAACGAATCGAATCTATGCATTATTGTTGAGTTAGGCCTTTACTAAAATCGTAAAAAATCGTCCAATGAAAACCTTCACGAGTAAAGCCGCATTCAGACCTCTTTAAATGAACACGTTGTAGACTGTTCTTTGTTAGCTGTAAGTTATGTTTCTATGCATTGTTTTAACGTTGTACGTACCGTTCACAGCAAGTTAGAAAATAATATGTTACGAATAGTCCGACATCTGTGTTTTTTTAATCCAACTACATGGCTTCATAAAATATTTTATATGTACTATTGTTCTTATAATTATGTTGTCTTAGATTTTAACTACCTAAACCTAACCTAATTACCTAAATTTATCATATTTACTGTACGGATTATGGTTATGTAAAGGCATACGATGGTGTCACTGATAGAATGCGATAGCCAATGTGTTTATATGTGTTTTCCGCTCAAAAATCTACTTGAAACTTAGTGTGTATGTACACAAAAAATCGCATATGTCAGAAATAATATCAAATATGAGATCTGAGCGCCATCTCTTATGAAACTCACTGACTTATCAAACACCCTCTATCAGCTGGAATCATTTTTAGTTCAACAACTGATGATTAGAAAGCTGCAAAATATATGATTATTGTCAACGCAAATCCTAAACGGACATGTACAGTATTAATAAACCACAGCAAAGTTGTACACATAATTTAAGCATGGCAATCGTGCAAATTCTCCTTTAACTCATGCAATTAATCTCTCGCATCCTCTCTTGATTTATATTCAAGTGTTTTGTATGAAAAACTGCGTAGGTTTGCAGAAGAAAATATCCAAAGGCCCTAACACTATTTAATTACAACAACTCGAAGATTTATCTGTATTTATTAATTAAAACAGAAATTAACTCGTTACATCTAAATTTTGTTTCGCCACAGGCGATTGCTCATAAATTATGTCATAAATTATAGTTACACAAAGCGCCGGTGTCAGGATTTTGCAAATTAGAACCATTTTTATACACTAGTTATTTATGATGATTTTAGGCGTGATTTTAAAAGTGATTTAAATTAATTTAGCTCAGTTCTGTAATTAAGAGTTTTGTTTTGTTTACATTTTGTTTAAAGGAAGCAAAAAATTGTACTTCTGATGTTTTGTCTAGGTTTCTGGAAAGTACAGAAAGAAAACATCTATATCTCTGGAGTGAAAAATTGAACCTTCTAAAGATTCACTTATTTTTCAAATATTCTGAAATGGAACCAATTAGACTTGGGTAAGAAAAAATGTAATGGTACATAATTTGTCTTAGAAGAAAAGAACATTCTGCTGCCGAAGTTAGGGTGACTCTAGTTTAAGAATTAAAAATGAGTATATGGCTGCAACAGCTGTGGATGAGAGCAACCACTAATCATCAATAATAAATAAACTAAAAAATGAATAAATAAACAATGGATATAATCATCATGTGGTACCTCTGTAGCAAATATGAACAATATTGATCCTGGGGGACAAAAGTGGCCTGCAACCAATACAGCCAGTCAGAGGAGGCGCGAGGGTAGTTGGCGCCCCTAGGCAAGATATAATGCAGCGCCCCTAGGCAAAACTTAATTCAGCGCCTCTAAACAAGACATAATTCAGCACTCTCTAAATTCCGCGCCTCTATCCCCTGGCGCCTCTAGACTACCTAATTTCCGAATCGTTACGCTAGTCGAATTCCGGATGGATATTTTTAGTTTTGACAAAAATTCAAGCTACATTCTTAATAAATTGTCGTAAAGCAGAAACACGTTATTAATTGTCGAAATTAGTTTTTCCTTTATTTTTTCTTCTTATTGATTATTATTTTCACATCAATTTGGCGCCCTTTTTCTCCTGAGGCAAGTGCCTCGCTCACCTCTCCCTCAATGCGGCTCTACAGCCAGTACAATTAATTTACTTAAAATTGTAGCAGCCTGACAATTCGGTTCAGATTTCGTCTTGTGCGGTCAATTTAATAAAAAAAGTTACCCATGCTTGGTCTATTGAAAAGTGACATTACCAGTGGCGCTGTGATCGAAGGAAATATGATTGGCGACAGTAGTATTTAGCCGTCAATTTGCACATAGCGAACAGGTTGATTTAAGCACAACACTTTTTATTTTATTAAAATGGAAGTAAATATTTGCAATATATTTGAAGGTGTATAACAGAATCATGTCGCGAAAATTTGGATTTAATATCAATTTTCCCTCCATATTTTCCAGGAAAAGTAAAAAAAACATAAGATGCCTATTTTTGTCTTTTGAATGACAGCCAACAAACATTGACAGACACACAACAATTTTTTTGTGCTTTTATAGATTTTCACAACTTTTGTCGACATTGTAACAAAAATTCAAGACTAAAATAAACGTAATAAGTTTAAACTGTACTGCAATATTTGGTACAATGATATGGTTACCAGCGTATTAGATCGTGTCATTTCTTAATACCTAGTGAGTGACTATCATCTTTCGGCATTATTTTCTCGCGAATATTTTACATTTTTATTTTAATATAGATTAATTTTAGTGGGGAGTCTAAACAAGATATTTAAAGCGCCCTCTCATATGTTTTTCTTTTAAATAAGGTCATTTTCTGTCGTTTTTTTTTTTTTGAATACATTCAAATACTGTAAACAGTAGCTTGTAATGGCGATTATTTTTGAGATCTACGACTCAAAATACATAAATATACATATTTTGAAGTAAATCAAGAGAGAAAAATTTATTGCTCACAAATCGAAAAAGAAAACGTAAGGGGTACCCCTTACGATTTTTTCGATTTATGACCATTTACAAAAGTTTTATTTGACGATTCGTATTTATTATAAAAGTTGGGTTATTAAGGTCCGAATTTTTTCAGGAGTAACCATATACAAAGATTTAAAAAATTTAAACCGCAGTTCTCTATATCAGCGGTTCTTAACCTTTTTATTTTCGGGACCCCCAACTAGCCTAAAATATTTTCTGGAACCCCTAAGAAAATTTTTGAAATAATATTTTTAATGTTCTTAATAATTAAGTTTATTTATTAAAATTTAATTTTTTCCTTTATTTCGGGACCCCCGAAGGTCTTTTCGGGACCCCTCTGGGAGTCGGGACCCCGGTTAAGAACTGCTGCTCTATATTGTATTGTTCTTAAGTTAGGATGTTACGAAATTAAAAAAAAAAAAAATTGACAATTTAAAAATTTCGTAAAATTTTTTTTTGTGTGGGTCTTGATTCAAAATCAGTCCTAAGGCCCTTTAGGACCCCAAGATTCCAAAATGAACCAAAATAGATATAAATTTTAAGGTTGTCCCAGATGCCAAAAATACGTGTTGTCTCAGTGATTCACCAGCCCCGTCTCAGTGAAGTTGGCCTAACTATCAAAAATAGTGTTTTCAAAGAAAATATTTATATTAGAAGAGAAATTTCTTGCCTCGCCCCCCCTCTCTCTCTCTCTCTCCGTCATTTCCTTTCATTCTTATTTTTCGATCCATTGCTTTACAGGGTGATTTGGTGGCGTCATGTCTGCACAATAGTGTTCGTTTTCGGATCTTATGTTTCTCGATTTTGACCAAATGTGTAGTTTCTTGTAGTATGTGGTTGATTTATAGCTTCATTTGGTCGTCCCAGGATTTGAAATATCTGTCTCGACCGACGTCTATCTAGTATCCCTTGCATGATTTACCTTTCCATGCCGTCTTCTCTTCTGGCTATATGATAACTTATAATTGAAAATACCGAAAAATATTTTAGTGAAATACTTTTAACAAAATACTGTTATAATTATAATTAAATAAAAACCATTTATCTTAAATAATACTTACTTAAATTTAACATAAAATCACAATTTTCATGATTTAAATAGTTGAGTCAAGTTCACTGAGACAGGGCTCATATATTAGATCTAAGATCAAAATTCTAAGAGAGTATAAGATGTTAACTCAAGACTGAATTGCATGGAAAAAGGTACTTGAGATAGCAATGATAGGTCATATATCAATTGTGATAGAACAGACACACAGAGAGTAAACAATTATACAGACAACAAACAGACAGACAGTCGAATAAATAACGGTATAAATGTATCTGACTAATCCGTACGAAATCCTAAAAAGAAAAATCTGTGCCCATGGACAATTACAAAAAACAAGAGTTAGTTACTACACTATTCTAAAAATACATTCTTCCGCCTTTAGAAAGCTAATAAAGTACAAAAAATAACTTAATAATTTCGCACCCACATAATAAATTTATAGAGTCAAAGTAATAATAGTGTGAGAGCTATATTTGGCTTCAAGGTGCTATATTTATCTAGAATAATATATAAATAAAATACACCCTTCAGAAAACAACTTCATTTCACTGCCTACATGAAACCTTCGTAATCTTGCAGTCTATGACCTATACAATACCAATAACACATACTCCTATAATGTTTCATAAAAATAGTTTTGGAACTTCAGTATTAATGCTTTAATCGTGCCTTCATGTTAAACTTGGTGTTCTATTTCATATGGTTATTATTACTCAATTTAACTCTATAAACTTAGTACGGACTTGCATAACATAAGCATGTTAAAGAGAAGGCAGAGTTGGCTTTGGATATTGCGACAGTAATGCCAACTATAAAAGACTATAGTCACACACAGGGGAGCTCAAATCATGTCTTGCGGGTCAGTTGTATACAAGGAAGAATCTTTCTATTATCGAAAGCACATATTTATATGAAATAATGTTCTCTAGAATGAACCACTCGAGTCAAAATTAAGGATTAAAATACTGGTTATCATCTGAAGCACTGCCTCTGATTATACGAGGGTTGTTCAAAAAGTATCGCGAATTTTGAATTTCCGCGGGTTACGTATATTCGATTTTCGATTTTTTTGTGGAGTTATGTTGGTACTCATGTTTCTCACTTATGCCGACAAGTTCGGCTATTTCGAATGTTCAGTTAATTTTTGACAGTTGCTTTGCTTGCACGTGTTTTGGCTCGTCTTCGATTTTTGACTATACCAAAAAATGGATCAAAGAATCTGTATCAAATTTTGTGTGGAAAACAAGATTAAGTACGCGGACGCATTCCGAATGTTGACTGTGGCATATGGTGAAGCTACCTTGGACCGAAGCAACGTTTATCGGTGGTACAAAATGTTCTCAGAGGGCCGAGAAGATGTGAACGACGAAGAGCGTGCTCCGGCACGTCAACAACAGACGAAAACATTGATGAAGTGAAGAAAATAGTATTGGCCAATCGTCGAATCACCGTTAGAGAAGTTGCTGAGGACCGAAACATATCGATTAGCTCATGCCATTCGATTTTTACCAATGATTTGGGCATGAGACGAGTCGCTGGGAAATTCGTACCAAAATTGCTCAATTTAGACCATTCAAATAAGGCCAAAAACAACACACTAATAATGCCGCAGCCACCGTATTCCCCAGATCTGGCCCCCTGTGACTTTTTCTTGTTCCCGAAACTGAAGAGGCCCATGAAAGGACGACGCTACGCTACGAGTGAGGAGATAAAGACGGCATCGAAGGAGCAGCTGAACAAGATCACAAAAAATGATTTTTTCAAGTGCTTCGAGGATTGTAAAAAACGTTGGCACAAGTATATAATATCTGGTGCGGATTACTTTGAAGGGGACAAAATATATATTCATGAATAAATAAATAATTTTTGAAAAATTCGCGATATTTTTTGAACAGACCTCTTATATCACAGAAATAATTCCTGACATTAAATTAAACTAGTAAACAACGAATTTGTGACAGTACAACTTAGGGTTGGTTCCGTATATATTTTCCGCTGATTTCAAAACTTGTTTTGGAATTTTTACCCACAGATTTAAAGTTAGGTCCTGATTAAGACCGACATTACGACAGATATAGGCTATTCGGCCAGTCAATGCAGTTCCGTCACTTAAACATCATTCTTTTTTCTGACGTCATATTAAATAAATTTACAAGACATCCAAAATAGAATATAAGCTGAATTTAAACTAAAAAGCTCTGCACTACACACAATGTCTAATAGAAATCTATAAGATATCTATAAGAAAACATATAACTAAACACAAAACTTCTAAATAAACAACAAACTAAATAAAAAAAGAGAGACAAAATTACTATAAGATATATATGTGAACGATATGTGAATGACAGATATAGATAAGTGTCAAAACAAATCAGAACGTAATATATCGGCAAATGTAAACAAATTAAAATTTAGCGATACTAATACAAATGTCCCTATATTAAATAAAAACTTTTAAAATTTGCAAATCTTCTAAATGAATATCGAACACAAACAAAATATGACTTCAATAGGTAGGTTTTAGTAAAATAAAAGAGTGAAGAGCAATATTAATCTATAATTCAAATGAAAAAATTAAAATCGATTGAGTTATTTTTTCGCCACTAAGTTTGTCATTGAAGTTATGACGCAAAATGACGAAGTGCATTAACTGGGCGATTTCAATATAACAAATTTATAGAGAGTTCAGGCAGATTATTTTTTCATCAGTAAAATTCCATTGTATTCTTTAATAAATTATCTGGAAGACTAAAATTCTAGGACTAGAAGGGTCATAATAAACAATTGAGTCACATTTTGCCTAATGGTGTAATGATGTCACAAGTATGTTCGCTTACTATCCCTCAAAAAAATTCCTAGCAGTGATGACGCTAGGAATATAATCTCAAAGAAATCTAATTTAACCTTTCGGCAGTCGCGACCTAAAAAGTCACACGAGCAGTCGCGCGTTGTAGTTTTTACAAAATCCATAAAAATCATATTTTTTATCGTTTAATTATATTTTTAACCAATTTTAAGATATTTACTGATAAATATATTATTTTTACTTGCTTTATTTATCAAAAAACATCAATACCTTTTACGTAAGACTGGAGATTAAGCACAAAATTAAGTACGTAAACTAAAAAAAGCATACTTTTATTGCACAAATTTTTAAAGGTAAAAAAAATAACTAAAAACTAAAATAATATTATTCGAGGTAGCAAAATCCATTCATTTTTCTTCTATACATGTCAAACAAACTGTTTGTTTTTTTGCATGTTTTTTGCAAATGAAACGAGAATACTGGTCACACTTCATGGTGGCTGATGAGTTCTTTTTTCTCCCGTAGAGACAACATGTTCCTTTTTTCTTTACTGGTTTGTTCAAAGAAGAATGTGCTTCTTGCTCAGCCTGCAATGATCATCTGGTTCTATGTTTTCGTCACTAAGATCACCGTCACTATCAAAAACATCAAAATCGCCACCATTTTCTTCATCTGAAAGCTCTTGAAGAATAAGCGGAATATCACTAAAGTTTATTCTTGATGCCATAACACTGATAAACTTTAAAACTTGCAAATAAATGAAAAATTAAATGTAAAATTTTAAGAAAAAATTGCAACTCTACCAGTCGCGCGTTGTATAAAGTACAACACTGTGTGATACCACCAGTTTGGATTGTCTTGGAGCACTGATCGGAAGTGTGGATATGAATGATTGGGTGGGGAGATGGTAGTGGACTAGTCAAGGGAGGAATACCTGGGTGAGCTGCCTTCCTGGATAAAAATAAATGTCATATTTCTGCTAAAAACAACCACTGTTGTACTTTTTACAACGGTGCGACCGCCGGAAGGTTAAGATCAAAGAAAGTATCTTTGTAGGATAACTACAAATAAGATAACTGATTCAAAATAAGAACTTCGATTGCATCAGACTAAAAAAGATCCATGGTAGTCTTTCAAGAGTATGTGCATAAATATTTTAGGGAGACAACTACGAAGAAATAGTGAATGATCTTTTGAAATCTTACAAGGCCTTGGGATGTACTCATACCTATTGCATGAACATTTGGCCGTCAAAAAGATCCGTCGCGTTGGATCCCACATAATTTGACAATCGGAGTGGAAAAAGTGATTCGAAAATTGGTTCAAACGCATGCAAAAGTATATTGATCTTCATGGAGAATATTTTGAAAAACAATAAAGCCACTTTTGTGTATAAATAATTGTTTTTGATCTCAAATCTCGAATTTTAAAAGGCAACTCTCGTACCTTAAATTCATTATCACTGATTTTGCAACCTTTAGAGGTTTTCAACCTGTGGTCTGCGAACCAATAGTGTTCCGTGATTTTATTTTTTATTTTTGCCTGTGTTGGTATGTAAAGGTTGAAAATCACAGCCTGAGAGGGTTTTGACCGATTTTAGGATTATCTTCTATCCTTCTCTGATTCTTGCTTGTGTATTCCAATTTTTATTTTAAGTTTTTTGATAAATTTTGGTGGGGGTTCTCACAAGTTATGTTTTTGGCCTCACTTTAGATATTCTCTTCTCCAAAATGGTGTCTATCATTTTATTTGGTTAATGGATTCTGTTTTAGCCATTTTTTTCTAGGCGCTAGAATTTGTTCACAGGCAAGCATTTTTTCCGCCCTTATGATAAAAGTAAAAAATGGATTTGTTATACTTGCATTCAACATACTGCGCACTGTTTCGCTTATGGATATTGTAGGCGCTAGTATCATCCATTCTTTCTAGGTGCTCAATCCATCTCAGCTTTCCTAGGTTTTCGTAGGATAACGAGGTTATGGAAGTGGTGCACCAGTGGCTGCACACGACACCAAACAAACTTCTTCCAGGACGGAATTAGAAAGCTTATAAAGAGATGGACCAAATGTATAAAAGTTGAGGAAGATTATGTAGAGAAATAATATTATTTGTAATTTTATTGGCACAATGAAAGATGCGTTTTTTTCAAATTTGCCTTTACTTTTTGACTTACATGTACCCCTACCTGTACCCTTTGCGTCTTTACGCAACATCATGTCTGTATTTTTCATATCTTAGTTCTGAATATTTAAGCCCCTGATATTATATTTAATCCAAGCCGGAAATATAGATTTGTTTGTCATATTATTATTTAAATTTGCAAGAAATTCTTGTAAGGCTTAGATCTAATTATTACTAATCCGTCTCTGACATTTGCGCTGTTTAATAAAGCAGCATCAGGGTAGCCAATTCATCAATGTTTCACCAAGCATGCGATATTGCATGTTGGTAATATTTTTTTAACAGTTTTGTTTGCTGAATTCCTGCTTGAATAATGTTGGATATTTGTTAGCTATTTGTTGCTAATATTACATCTGTTGGAATTCGAAATACAGAAATGTATATTTAAATCCATATTCATGGAAAATATCACTAAATGATTGGTAAATAATATGATGAAAACATAATTATGATTTTTTTGTGTTTGTGATCTGTTACCACCCGTGTTCAAGAAAGGAAATACAAACAAGATAGTTAATAACTAGTAGTTGTTAACTACTAAGAATTTGTGTATTTTGTATAAATTATGCAAATTTTATTTAGATTTTGGTGCATTTTATGCAAAATTTTAATATTCAATTTATTTTCTAAGTATCGGTTTTGTAAGTATCGAAAACCCTTATATCGTCACTCATTTTTTCACCCAAATTATTTTTAAGGTTTTGTAGGTATTACCACCAAAAAACCCTTATAACGTCACTCATGTGTCTGTCTGTCCGTCTGTTTGTACGGTAGAAATTGTAGCTAAACGGCTTAACATAGAAAGTTGAAATTTGACATGCTTATACAACTCTTTGACCCACATATAGGAAAAATACTGAGAGTTCAAAAAAACACAACTCGAGATAAATATGAACAAATATGTAATTAATAAAAAATATATATTTTTAGGGGCAAGTATTGTAATCGCGAAAATTTTCGATGTCGAGATTTTGACTGATGACCACGTTTCATGCTCCAGGGAATCCAAAAAACCTGTTTTCGAAGTGCCGTCCGTCCGTCCGTCCGTCCGTCCGTCCGTCCGTCCGTCCGTGTGTGTGTGTGTGTGTGTGTGTGTGTGTGTGTGTGTGTGTGTGTGTGTGTGTGTGTGTGTGTGTGTGTGTGTGTGTGTGTGTGTGTGTGTGTGTGTGTGTGTGTGTGTGTGTGTGTGTGTGTGTGTGTGTGTGTGTGTGTGTGTGTGTGTGTGTGTGTGTGTGTGTGTGTGTGTGTGTGTGTGTGTGTGTGTGTGTGTGTGTGTGTGTGTGTGTGTGTGTGTGTGTGTGTGTGTGTGTGTGTGTGTGTGTGTGTGTGTGTGTGTGTGTGTGTATACACGATAACTCAAGAACAGTTCAACTTAGAGAATTCGTTCTGGTACTAAAAAATTCTCTTATTAAATGGGAAGAACCCTATTGTTTTTTATGAAGATCGGTTGACTAGAAATGGGAGTTTATTCGTGTCGATTTTAAGATTTTTGCGAATATTTATCAACAGAAAAATATTTCGAAAAAATTTATTGACAAAAGTTACTATAAATGCAATAACTAATAACTTTTATTTGAGACGTTTTTTGATAAAACGAAAAATTTCGAAAAAAGTGTAAATTTTTTCATACTTATAAGTAACGTTTCCATGTTCATGATAATTAATTCGTAACTAGTAAACCAAGCCTTGGACAAAAATTTGTATAGAACATAATTTGATGTATTTTTGAAGATTTATCTAAATGTTTAATTTTTTTTTTTTTTAATTTATTTATTTATTTTTTTTTATGGGAGGGCAAGTCTAGCGGAGGTTTCCCTTCGCCACTGATTTTAAAAATTTGAGTGGCATATCAAATGAAACTTATTACTGAGTGGACTAATAAGCAAATTTTTATTTTTACAAAATCTTTTTTTTTTATGTGATTTTCTCCATAAATATGTCAAAACTTTTATCCTCCACCCTATCTCCCAGAGGGGTTGATCTGAAAATAAATCTGAAAAAAATCTCCATAATGAACATTAATGGGAACCGAAATAGTTCAACAGGAATTTTTGATCAGATTAGTTTTTCGAAAAATGTCGAATTAATTTGATTAAAAATTCCTGTTGAACTATTCCAGTTCCCATCAATATACAATACATTATGGAGATTTTTAGATCAACCCCCCTAAAAAACAAATAAAAAAATGATTTCTCAAAAATAAAAATTTGCTTATTGATCAACTCAAAATTTTAAAAAGAAATATATATTTTTTCATTAAATACATATTTGTTTATACTCATCTTGGGATGATTTTTGAATTCTCAGTATATTTCCCATATGTGGGTCAAAGAGTTGTATAAGCATGCCAAATTTAAACTTTTTATGTCCAACCGTTTGGCTATCTACTATTATATTGTAGAAGTGTTGGTATGTATGTTCTATTCAACTTCTGGTGTATCTTCATTTTTCCGAGAGGAAAATGAACCGCCGTCTTATCCGGGTGATATTTTTTTAGTGCTTAGGCTTAATTTTATTTCAACAGGGGGTACTGACTAATTTTTATTAATAAAAATCATGCATTTTTTTCTAGAATCCGTGTCGAATCAAAGTCACCATTGATCGGCACGGACAGGTTTTATCAGACGATAATTCAAAAATATTCTTAATACAAGACGGCCGGTCCAGAATATTTACGGCGAGAATCAAAGTGTTAAATGGTAATAATGGTTCAGGATAGCTTTTTGGACGTGCGAGATAATATTTTGAGGTATCAGAAAACATTTTTCAAAGAATCTGGGCCTTTATTTGAGCATTTTGAGGCAAAAATATGTTTACAAGGTTTCAAAAGGAGACAGCTGTCAATTTTTTTGCATTTTAAAATGCGACGAGATTTCTCCTTTTGAACGTGTTTCTTGACAGAAAAATACTAATTAAGGATTTAAGGTGAATTAACGATAAAATTTAAGACATATGCAAGGCGAATTTCCATAAAATAGTGTTAAAAAAAGATGTATATACATATTAAAAATTTCAGGGTTAATCAAAGTGTTAAGTGGTGATAATGGTTCAAGATAGCTTTTTTGACGTGCGAGATAATATTTTGAGGCATCAGAAAACATTTTTCAAAGAATTTGGGCCATTATTGGATCATTTTGAGGCAAAAATATGCAATTTAAAATGTGACGAGATTTCACATTTTGAACGTATTTCTTGACAGAAGAAAACTAATTAAGTATTTAAGGTGAATTAACGATAAAACTTAAGACATTTGCAGGGAGAATTTCCATAAAATAGTGTTAAAAAAGATGAGCGACGAGTTTTATAATCGACAAGGGCGACAAAATGCCTTATATTAAAACGAGTCGCGAAGCGACGAGTTTTAATAACGTAGGGAAGAAGAACGGCGTTGCCGGGCTGGGGCCCCTAGTAATTTCTATTGTACAGACACACGGACAGACACAAGAGTGACGTTATAAGGGTATTTCGGTTATCTACAAAACACTAAAATTTAACTTAGAGAGAGTGAAAAATATCATAATAAATAAATAATAAGATCCCAAAACCTAGATAGGCGTATAAGGGGCAGATAAGGTAAGTTCTCCGTTTCTAGACCGCCGGACATAGATACGAAAGCCAGGTGGTCAGTGGGACGTTTCGGCCGGTCCTATTATCCCTGTATAAACAGGTACTCATTTTAAATATGAAATACTTGAGGCTGAGTCGACCCCAGAGCTGCCTTCACAATTTCGGAAGATAAAAATCCAAAGAAGGTGGAGGTATCGAACCCGGGTCCCTGTGCTCCGTAGACAACCGTCTTACTACGGAGCCACGTCAACTCTGAAAAATATCATAAACGTCTGTAATGTTTAAATTATTTTAATTTTGGGGATGCTGCAGCTCTTATGTACCGGCCACCATTGATTTCAACTGTAGATATCTTGTCAACCAATACCCATCCCTACTTTTATAGGATTTGTGCTAATCTATGGACAACTAGGCAAATAATCACGAACCAATAATGACCCACAAGTTACATTTTCAGTAACACGTCGGCGTCGTTTATGTTCTGAAGAAATGAATTTTACTAAGCAGAGCCGTAGTTTTTTTGTTTAAAATTATGTTTAAACTGATTACTTAAATGAATGATCGAAGGAAGTGTGTATGAGTGAACGAAGATATTAAGTTCTACTCCATCAAAGGTAATTATATACTTTCCGACAGGTTTTGATCAAGTTTTCTAAATTATGAACAGAGCTCGGAATACATCGTTCGGATAAACATCGTTCCTAATTATCTGAAAAAGTAATGAAATGTTTATATCTGATACGAGTCGTGGTCCTAGTTGAAGACAATTAGATAAATAATCTAACAATGCATTAATCATTATTTTTATACAATTAATTAGAGGTACTCTATAATTTATTTTAAAGAGTATGTAGATAGAGATTTATCTTTATTAAAATAAACGAACTGATGACATATGGAAAATATTTCTAGTCTGCCTGGGAATAAAGCAGTAAGTCAAGAAAATGTAACTTTACACTTGTAGATTTTGAACTGTGCATGTATACCTTTACTGTTTGTACCCAACACCAAATAAGCAACAAACTTTACATTAAAACTAGTGCTGGGAACCGAAACCGGTTGTTCAGATGTCCGCTTCCGATTTTCGGGTAAAACGGAGTATAAATCCGGATACCCGGTTTTGGATTAAGATCCGTTTTCCTTATTTTTTTGCTCTTCACTTGCATATAGACTCGTTTTCCTTTTTAGGGTTTTGTAAGTATGACTAAAAAACCCTTATAACGTCACCCATCTGTCTGTTCGCTAGAAATTGTGGTCAAACGGCTGAACATAAAAGGTTGAAATTTGGCATGCTTGTACAACTGTTTGGCCCTCATATAGGAAAATTATAGAGTTAAAAAAAAAAAAAAAAAAACAGCGGGAAAAATATAAACAAATATGTATGTATATAACGAAAAAATAATATATTTATTTTTTTAATTTGATTGGTGCATCAAATTGAGCTCCTTAATGCATAATCCAACAAAAATTTATTTTTGAAAAATAAAATATTTTTATGGAATTTTTGCCAAAAATGTGCAAATTTTCCAGTGGGGTTGGTCTAAAAACTTGAAAAAAACTTGAAAAAAACTTGAATAATGTAGATTGATGGGAACTGGAATAGTTCCATAGGAGTTTTTGATGAGATTATTATTTCGAAAAATATCAATTTTTTGTCTTTCAACATTTTTAAAAAAATTTATTATTAGGTAGCGAAAGAAATCTCTTAAAACGTAGATTATGGAACGAAAAGTAATTGTATTAATTTTTTTTTTTTTATTTTAACTATATTTTGAAAAATATTAAAAATGTGTTGAAAAACTTTTGTCTTCCAATTTATTTCCCAGAGGGGTTGATATAAAAATCTGAAAAAAATCTCAATAATGTACATTGATGAGAACCGGAATAGTTCAACAGGAATTTTTGATCCGATTGCGTTTTTGAAAAATATTACAGTTTTTGTGTTTTTGATAAAATTAATTATTTTTTTAATTCATGGCTAAATTATGGTTTGTATGTTTTGAAAAATCAAATATTTTTTCAAATCGCCAATTTTCCAGTGGGGTTGGTCTAAAAACTTGAAAAATGTCTGAATAATGTAGATTGATGGGAACTGGAATAGTTTCATGGATTTTTTGTATTAATGGCTAAAATAGTGTATTTTTTTGAAATTAAAAATATAATACATATATATATATATATATAATAATAATAATAATAATAATAATTTATTGGTCCAGTAGATCATATACATAATATTGGACAAGTCAATTTTTAAAATACAATCAGTACATTAAAATAAAAATTATTATTACAGTCGATAATAAAATTAAAATGTCATTAAAATTAAAGTAAAATTGAAATAAAAAGTAAAATTTGTTACATTTGTTAAATATATATATGTATACATATAGTCATATTAAAATATCTTATTTTCTAGTTTCGTAAGAGATACTCATTTAGATTATAATAACATTTTTCTACTAAAAAATCTGCCAAAGTTTTTTTAAATATTGGATTAGTTTTACAATCTTTTATGTATTGTGGCAGTTCATTATACATTCTTCTCGATAATATAGTTGGATTGTTAGCCGTTTTGGCGTATCTGACTAAAGGTATTTCCAAAATATTTTTATTTCTTGTATTATATGTATGTACATCTAGTCGTCTTTCAAAATCTGACAAGTTTTGTCTTACATACATGCAAGCTTGATAGATATACATACATGGTAATGTCAAGAGATGTAAATTTTTAAAAACTGAAACACATGATGCTCTATTACTGCTTCCAACCATATTGCGAAGAATGCGTTTTTGCAGTCTAAATAATCTAATGAGTTCGGAACTTGTGCCCCAGCATAGTAAGCCATATGATAGCACTGAGTATATGTTAGCAAAATAATATGTCCGCACTACTACTTGACTACATGATTTTGCTAGTAATTTAATTTTCCAACATTCTTGGGACATTCTTTTACATAGACTATCTATTTGAGTATCCCATGTAAGCTGTTCATCCAAATGAATTCCTAATAATTTAACCGTTGAATCATGTTTAATAGATTTTTTATTTTTTATTAATTGGCTAGCCCCATATGTAGGTATTCTTTTTACAAATTTTATGAAACTACATTTTTCTTCATTTAATATTAGTTCATTTGATGTTAGCCAATTATTCAGTAACTTTATGTCGCCATTTACTTTCGATACAAGGGTACTACAGTCTGAATCGGAACTCATTACTGTGGTGTCATCCGCAAAGGCCACAAGTTCCGAACCCAGAGCATCTCCCACAACGTCATTAACATATAAAATATAAAGAAGTGGCCCTAACACACTTCCTTGCGGAACTCCTTGTGTTACAAATAAGTGACTTGACTTTGAATCTCCAATTTCTACATATTGTTGCCTACTATTTAGATACGAGAGGAACCAATCATGAGCTTTCCCTCTAAGTCCACTTTTTTCTAGTTTTTCTAACAGGATTTTGTGATTTACGCGGTCAAATGCCTTCGATAAATCTAAAAATACTGCTAGAACATGACGATCTTTGTCTAAGTTTTTATAAATATAGTCTAATATTTTTAATAGTGCTGTAGTTGTAGAATGTCCCCTTCTAAAACCATGCTGTTCCGATATTATTATTGCATTTTTCTCCACGAATTCTACTATCCTATTTGCCATAACTTTCTCAAATATTTTAGAAATTGAAGGCAAAAGGGATATCGGTCGATAATTTTCGACATTTTCTTTATTACCTTTTTTAAATATAGGAACAACTTTGGCTACCTTTAATGCGTTTGGAAAAATTCCTTGCGAAAATGATTCATTTATTAAATACGCTAGAGGTTTAGCTATATTTAGTATACAGCATTTGATTATTTTCGAATTAATCCCATCGTAGCCTACAGAATATGACAGTTTAATATTTTTTACTATTTCAAGGATTTCATTTTCGTCTGTAGGTGTTAAAAATATACTATGTTCATTGAAATATCCCATAGTACATTCTTCAACACTTTTATTAGGATGTTGTAAAGTTTTTGTGTAAAATTCATTAATGTAATTGCATATTTCTAGATTATTTGTGCTAATCTTGCCGTTAATATTTAATTTTATTGAGTTATTACTGTCAGATAAAGGCTTATTTGTTAAATTAGTTTTTATTACATCCCATATTGATTTACTTTTATTTCTGGAGTTCAAAATCAAATCATCATTGTAAGATCGTTTTGCAATTTGCAGTGTTTTTCTGTATATTCTTCTGTACAACTTATAATATTCTACATTTTCTCTAGTACCTTCTCTGGATAACATATACAAATTTTTTAATGTTTTAGATGATATTTTAATACCTTTTGTTAACCAAGGAGGATTTATTTTATTATTTTTAGGTTTAATGATTTTTTTAGGAAATGCAACATTTATATAATAATTAAATAAATCCATAAATTTATCAAATGTTACATTAATATTAGAACTACTATTAAGAATATTTTCCCATTTCTCTAGGGATAACATATCATTAAAAAATTTAATATTTGTATCATTTATAATTCTTACCTCTTTTTTTACCTTACTACAGTTGTTATTTAACTTGAAGTTCTTGAGAGATATCATTTGCCCTAAATGATCCGAGAAACCTGCATTCACAACTTGAGATACATAATGTTTACTATTAATACAAATATTGTCAATGCATGTTTTTGACGTAGCTGTTATTCTAGTCGGCTTATCTATTGTTACGGTTAGATTATAACTTGTTAGTAGGTCTACAAGAGACTTTTTGATTTTAGTATTCTCAAGAAAGTCAATGTTAAAATCACCACATAGTATTATATTATTAATTGATTTGATATTAGTAACAATTTCTAAACATTTATCAAGTTGACAGAAAAATATATCAGTGTTAGAATCTGGAGTCCTATATACAGTTACAATAATAAAATTTTCTTCATCTGTCGTCGAGAAACTAGAAGCACAGCACTCGAAGTGTTTTTCTTGGCATAAGTGGTTAATTTCAACAATATCGCGATTATGTTTTATTATGTCATTGCACATTATTAACACACCTCCGTGTCCATGGTTGCTCCTGGAGTAGTTACACACTGTTCTGTATCCGTGTAGTTTGACCACCTCATCAATATGCAGCCAGTGCTCAGAGAAGCACAGAATGTCTATTTTATGCTCTGATAAGAATACCTCCAGTAGTTCTAGTTTATTTCTTAGACATTGAGCATTTTGATGGAATACGGTGAGCGATCCTATTTTATTTGAGTTATTAAATTGTCTCTTTGAAAATTTTTTACTGATGCCTTCTGAATTTGTACATTTCCTATACTGTCTGTACTTTTATTTAAATTGTTTATACTTAACATGATATTAGCAATTTTCATTTTACCGTTGTTGTTCAAGTGTAAGCCGTGTTTAGTATAGTCACTTCTGTCTAAAAACATATTTATGTCAATTAATTTAAAATTATATTCACGAGATAATTGGTCCAGGAATTCATTTTGTTCATAAATAAAATTATTAAGGTCCGTGCGGTCATACCGGTAGGGGATTGTGTTTATCACTAGATTTGTATGTTCACTCTTTATAACGACACTTTTCACTACGTTTTTATAATCAGTTATATCTTCGTCATTTGTACCAGCCGTAATTATTACGTTGTCATTTTTATTGAAATTTCTCGTTAGTTCATTAAAATTTTCTGTGACACAACTGAAATTAGCATTTGGCTTGAAAATACTGTCAAGTTTTACATCAGATTGTAGATTTTGTCTCATGAGAGCACTTAGATTTCTACCATGGCTATCTGAGAGTAGTAGCACCTTTTTGTCAATATTTAAAATTTGGTGTGCGGATCTTTTTTCTGCTGCAATAGTTTTTGTAGCAAATTTGTTATTAACGTCATTACTACGTTTGCGATTTACTGCGGGAGCGATTTTCTTTGATGAACCTTCCTTCTCTGCATCAGTTTGAGTAGCTATAGAGTGGCAAATTGTCTTTTTACTCAAACGATCAACTGATCTCAAGAGCGATTCAACATGCTGTTCCTTACTTGCTATATTTGCCTGGAGTTGTTGGACATACTTTAGTAATTTATCCTTTTCTTCAGTGAGTACTAAAATGTCTCCATTATATTTAGCAAGTTTGTCTCGCAGATCCGTTACAATGTCGTCATGGTTTAGTAGGCTGTCATTATTTACGGAGTTATCGTCAGCTATTATACTGACATTAGATATATTTGCCCGTTTATTTCCTGACAATTCCTTTCTTAATATTGGTTTCGTTAATTTAGTTTGTCTGAGATTATTCTGGACACTTCTCGTCGTCATTTTCTGTGACATGATTACAGAATTTTGATATAAAATTTAAAATTGCCGCTATTAGATTGGTGTGGTAGGACTGTGTTGAAGCGCGAGACTTAAACTAACGGGTCGAACCACATTAACAGATTTGTACAAACAGATTTACTGTATTACGATACCAAATTAACTGTCTGTACAGGTATATTCTAAGTGCAGGGGTCAAAGTTCAATTTTAAAATCCGTTAACGGAATTTCTTTTAAATAATTATAAATTATCACAATTATTTAACACTATTTCTAAAAAACTACTGCACAAATATTACCAGTATTTAATTGTTCACAAAACTGTTACGATTTAATAATTATTTAATTATTTTATTCACTAAAAATTATGAATATATTAGGAGCAATTTTTCACACGTTTAATTATTTCACAGTATACATGACGTATGACGTATGACTATATATATATATAGTTAGATTGTTGTTCTTGACGAAAAATGTAGGAGGAAATAATTTTGTAAAATATTGACAACGTACTCTAGACTGAGGATGACTGGATTTGCCAGTCGAAACGTCTCTTGATATTTTATAAATAAACTTTTGACGAGTATATATATATATATATATATATATATATATAACATGTTAGGACCGAGTTCAATGTGTAGACTACGCATATGAAAGCCACACTACACCCTACACTGTAGAGTGTAGTGAGTAGTGTTCAGTTATTACCGACCGCCAACATATATAAGGGAGGTATTGTGATCATACCAATTTTGACGTTTCGAGATTTCGATGGATCTCCACGAATTGAGGTCCCTACATAACGTTTTGACTATTTTTAGCATGATGTCTGTCCGTCCGTCCGTCTGTCGGTCCGTCTGTCTGTCTGTCCGTCTGTCTGTGTACACGTGCAGAGCAAATTCGGCTGAAAGGATTTTTATGAAACTTCATATTTAAGCTTCTGCCATCAATGGCACGAGTTGATTAACTTCTGGTAAAAATCGATTGACTAAAAATGGGAGTTTACACGTGTCGATTTTAAGATTTTTGCGAATATTTCACAACAGAAAAATATCTCGAAAAAATTTATTAAACAAAAGTTGCTAAAAAAGCAATAACTAATAACTTTTATTTCACACGTTTTTTGATAAAACGAAAAATATCGAATAAGTTCTGTAAAATTTTTCGAAATTTTTTTTAAGTCTCAATTTTTTCATATTTATATGTAACGTTTCCATGGTCATGATAAATAATATCTCTTTTAGAAAATATTAGGTCAAGTTATTTCTACTCTGCTGCTAGAATGTAATTTATATATGTAATTGTATATATATAAGTATTTTATGATGGCGGTCGGTCCTGTGGTGGCCACAGCTGATTTTTTATTATATTATTATGCGTTGGGATTCAACCTATTGTTTGAATTACTTTAGATTTTTGTTTTTAAGGTATCAAAGAGGAATAAATCATGTATAGAAATTAAATACTTATAAATCAAATATCACATTGTTAATAATGAGAAATAGGAATATATTTCTTATTAATCTAATGAAGTCTTTAAATTAAAAAAAAATGAATTGAAGCTTTTAGTACTCAAATCACGAACAAAAGTGATTATCAAAAAGCTGTTGATTTTGATGTGAATATAGAACAAATATTCCTACAGATCCAGTATTATGTTGGCTTCTTACACTTATTAAATACCTGTAAAACCCTGAAATGTGTGAAATTCACACTTCACATCAATTTTTCAAATATAAATCTAAAGATTTAATTTATTTAAGGTATATTGTATATTTTAACTGTTACTAACTCCTTTTCTAATGAAATCTCTTTGAATAGTTTAATTTTGAATGTGTTTGGTTAATATCCGTGATCGTTGATATAAAATTTTGATAGTGTCCGTTAATTTTAGAATGTTCCGCGCGTATGAATTTTATGAATAGTACGTGAACTGTAAACGATGTGTAGATAATGGAGCCTTATAAAGATTGATGATACTTATATATTTTACAAGTTATACCCGATCTTCTCAGTGCTTCATAGTTCAGGTTCTCATCTTGTTGGTTTGTTTAAGTCTCGTGACATTATATGAATTATTTGTTTTTTATTCATGAGCATCGGTTATTTTAATGAACAATGAAAAATGATCTATCAGTCACAATAATGTTTTAAATAAATAATTAATCAAATTAGTGGCTATCAACTCTGAATATTTAAAATACCATATAGATACCAAAACAGAACTCGGAAACAGGACCGTCAGAAGCCTAGATATCGCCCGAGACAAACAATTAAATATAGGTCCCAGGGTCGCTGCCTGTTGGTATTCAGAGTATACACCGCACACGAGCGGCTCGATAAAGGGGTGCTATTTGGGGTCAATCTAGTAGATTCCTATTACACCTTTTCTAATTTCAGAAACGATCTGCTGTTTTTCAGAAAGCGTCTATTGTAATTCTGATTAGCAAATTATATTCACGGACATGATGATTAGGCCTGGAGAGTGACGTAATACAACCCAAAGGCCTCTGGCCCGAGGGGTGGATGTCGCTCGATGGGCGTAATCTTCCAGTAACGCCAATAGTGCGTACAAGATTTTATTTTTCTTTTCAAATAAAATTAACAGATATTTATATACTAGCGCCGGCGAATCAGTGCGATGAAGATAGAGGGAACACGATTTTTCTCGAAAAGGCAACGTGTGAGCAAGTTGGGAAAAATTTTGAACTAAAATTTATACAAAACATTAAATGGTATAGTGCGTTCGAAGGTGAGTTTGCAGTATAGCTCTTATGGCAAATGGGAGCGCTGTTGCCAAATGTTGTAAAAGTGTCAAATGTGTCAATTATAATAATATGAACAACTCGTATGATTTACAAAAATCAACTCTTATAAAACTCAAAATAACACTCAACAAAAACAAATGGCCATTTGTAGAATACTGCGTCTTCACAGACCAGCGCGTTTTAGAGCTGGCAACGTCGACAAGCAAGAAAAGGATAGTGTCATTGTGTAAACCCATTAGAGAGTATGAAAAAGAACTACTCTATATGCCCTGTACTGCAAACTCACCTTTGAACGCACTATAGTATTGAAATTTTCCGGAAGTACAGGATATTAAGGACGGTTTCGAATTGTTATATGGGAACGTATGTCATATTCAATATTTGGATAGAGCTTTTCAAAAGAAACAACTTTTACTTAAACATTTTTCAGTATCATTAACGGTTGACTATAATATATATGACGATTATATTTCCTATAACGACTTGAAAGTAAAGTATTTTTATTTACAAGTGTTCAAAGTGCCTTATATTTTGATTTAAACACATTCGCATCCTTACTCTTGAGTTATCTGTAGCTCGGAGGGTAATAAAACAAATATAATAAAAAATATTGCACTTTTAAGTCGTACCTACTACAAAGTACAACTTGAATTTTGATTGTTTTTGATCAGTTTGTTTAGCAAAAGCCCATTTTACTTATTATAAAGTTAGCTAGTGACAACTTTATAAAATTAATACTCCATTTAGTTCCGCTTAAACGTTTGAAATAGCCTGTAGCTTAAATTAGTTGTCAAAATAACTAATTAGATAGAATAATAAATAAAATATTTATTTTATTTATATAATGAGAGGTATATTTTTCTGAATATATTTAGTATTTAGTATTTATTTAGTAGCTGGGATACAGATTTGGATACAAATATAGTACATAACTACGTCAAAAAGAGAACAATAATAATGCAATGATTTACATAGATCACATAAAATTCATAAGCTCATTCATATTACAATGGATAAATTCCCCAACACTGTAAAAAGCTTTGTGTAACAGAAAAGTTTTCAAACATTTTTTAAACTGATTTTGTTTCAGTTCTCTAACTGCAATTGGTAACATATTAAACATTTTTGGGCCTATATAGCTAGGTGTATTGCTAGTAACATTATATTTAATTTTAGGTAATCTAATATTTGCATGACCTCTGGTATTATAGCTATGAACCATATTACATGTGGTAAATGCACTAACGTTTTCTTTAGTGAGGATTAAAACATTAAGCAAATATAATGATGGAAAAGTAAGGATGTTACATTTCATAAATAAATTTTTGCAGTGACTTCTAGGTTTTACTTTACATAGAGAACGTATAGCTTTTTTCTGTAGTTTAAAAATTCTTGGGGATTCAACCGAGTTTCCCCACATAGCAATACCGTAGGATAAAACAGACTCAATGTGAGCATGATAAACTAACTTAGCTACACTGAAAGAAACATGATAAACTAGTCTGTTTAACATAAATAAATTAGAGTGTAGCTTACTAGCTATATAGTTCACATGTTCCTTCCAGTTAAGCTGGCTATCAAGTTGGAAGCCCAAGAATTTAACGGAGTTACATTTATAGTTGTCATTGTTACTGATATGTCTGTTGTAACTAAACACCATTTTATTAGTTTTATCTGCATTTAAGGACAAATTATTACAGTTGAACCATATAGTTGCTTCATTTACCGTTCTAGTAATTAATGTGTCAACTTCTTCTTGAGATACCCCTACATTCACGAAGGTAGAATCATCCGCAAACAGAATTGATAGAGCATTAACATTACGAGGCAGATCGTTATTGTAAATCAAAAACAATAAAGGTCCAAGGACAGAACCTTGTGGTATACCTACTTTTATATCAAGCAATTCAGATTTAACGGAGTTATAGACAACACATTGCTTTCTTCCAGCTAAGTAACTTTCAAGTAAGTTTAAACAGTTACCTCTGATACCATATAAGTATAACTTTTGGCGTAAGATATCATGGGACACACAATCAAAGGCTTTAGATAAGTCACAAAAAACTGCAGCATTATGTAATCCTTGTTCTAAGTTGTTGACTATGTTACTCAAAAGTGAAATAGCTGCTTCAGTGGTAGAGTGATTTGATCTAAAGCCATATTGATGTTTGTAAAGTAGATTGTTTTTCTCAAAAAAATCAACAATTCTGCACTTTAAAAGTTTTTCAAAAATTTTGGAAAAAATTGGTACAAGGGCAATTGGCCTGTAATTGGAAGGGTCACTTTTGTTACCCTTTTTATAAACAGGTATGATTTTAGAGTATTTCAGACAATTGGGAAATACTCCTTTCTCAAAGCATTTATTAAATTAATATATATTAAATATAAGACTCGTATTTATAAATATGAATAAAATTTATATCTAGCAAGATTGAGCGCATTGCTATTATATTTTCATGTTTCGATCTTGTATGACTTCGCGGCCCCCCGACGAAGCCTTTACGGCCCCCCAGGGGGCCGCGACCCCCCGGTTGAGAAACGCTGGTCTACGGAGTTCAGTATGCATAGGTGACATGATATGTATGTACATCTGACTGTCGAGAAGTTACAGAATAGACCCCGAGAAATATGAAAATTATGATAACAAACTCGTGTTATAACTATCCGCGGTCTCCTCTACTAGCAAAAACTAACAAAATATGAATATACTTTTTTTACTAGATACAAATCTGTTTCTTTACAGTTATAGGAAAGGGATCCTTCATTATATGGAGTAAGCAAGTGCTTATTTTTAATTTCCCACTTCTTAATCATCGTCATATAAGTATAACGTTCAAAAGAAGAATCTATTACTTCCTTTTACACCTGTACTAATTGTATCGATTTATCATAAAAACGTGAGTGTTACATAGTGTGTGTTTTGATCGGTTCTGAACGTGTTAAATACATAGTTATATCAATTTCATAGCATGGTAAAGCTCAAAGAACCAAACCCGGAAATTAAAAAATAATTGAGAGAGATTTATTTTCTAAGCACGAGCATGAATGGTCGAATGACTCACCGAAATTCGGCGTGTTTCAGATGACCACGAATTTGCAGGACCGGTATCAGAAAATTATTAATATTTTTTAAAACTACATATAACTTTTCTGAATTTTGTTTTTCTTCTACTTATTTGCTTTTTTTTTGCAGACGAATCGTGAGCAATGAGATCTGCCAGATTCTATGATTTATTTTTCTCATCATTTATTTTCTTGTCATTTATCTAAGGTGGCCATATAATTTAACGAAGAATAAAAAACAATTTTTAGAGAAGAATTATTTATACAGAGTTTTATCGAGAAATGGTAAACATTGCCAACTTTTTTATTATGAGATATACGAAGGAGATTAAATGAGGAAAGGTGAAGCATTTTAATCTACAAGGTGTTCATTTAGTCCACTATTGCTATCTCGAGAACTATAAGAGCTATGAGGCTGCTTAAATTATGTATCAATTATTATTTATTATTATTATTTTTTTTTATGTGAATAAAAAATTTAAGAGAATATTAATGAATAAAGCAATTTTTCGTTTTGACCAATGGTTCTCAAAACATATTGCGCAAGTTTCTTATTTTGAATGGGAACAGACTTTATATTTTCTTATTTAATAAAGTGTTTTATTTTGAATTTTAACAATATAAACAAAATATATCACAAAATAATATAAAAAAATTGATGTGAAGTGTGAATTTTCACACATTTCAGGGTTTTGTAGGTATTTAATAAGTGTAAGAAGCCAACATAATACTGGATATCTAGGTATATTTATCACATCAAAATCAACAGATTCTTTGATAATCACTTTTATTCGTTATTTGAGAACTAAGAGCTTCCATTTAATTTTTTTAAACAAAATTTAAATAATTTGCCAAATATCCCAGCGTTTTTTGTGCATTTGCTCGTATTCAAGTCTTCATTAGATAAATAAGAAATATTTTACAGTGTAGAGTGTAGTGTGGTGTGGTGTGAGTAACTCAGTTAGCAACTATTAAAAAAATATATTATTTTTTAAATATTTTTAATTCCAAAAAAATACACGCATTATCTTAGCTATAAATACAAAAAATCCATAACATTATTAGTCATAATTTAACCATGAATTAAATAAAATAATTAATTTTGTCAACAACACAAAATCTGCCATATTTTTCAAAAATACAATCTGATTAAAAATTCCTCTCGTACGTTTCCGGCTTAGATCAATATACATTACCTATAATTTTTTCAGATTTTTAATTTAACCTTTTTGGTAAAAGGGACAAGAACTTCTGCACATTTTTTGCTAAATTCGTGTTAAAAGAAACGAATTTCAAAAAACTATCTATCGTTCTCTAATCTACGTCTTACGAGCTTTCTTTTGATACCACACAATAAATTTTTATTTAAATATTTTTTTTATCAATGACACAAAAATATCGACATTTTTCAAAAATTTATCTGATAAAAAATTCCTGTTAAACTATTCCGGTTCGCATCAATGTTCATTACGGAGATTTTTTTCAGAATTTTAGATCAATCCCTATGGGAGACAGGGTGGGGCACAAAAGTTTTTTGACACATTTTTGGAAAAATCCCATAAAAATTTTTTTTTCAAAAATAAAAATTTATCGCTATAAAATTGTTGGGATTTTTGAACCATAAACCTTAGCATAGTATAAATAAGTTTTAGTTTGTAAGATTTGCATCATTGTTACTTTGAAAATGGGGCAAGCCGAAACCATGGTCAGTAAAATAAATAAATCTGTGAAACAAAACAACAGTTCTTTATTTAATAACCTTTTGTGACTTATAAACTCTTACTTTTCTATCGTATTTATAAAAGGCAAAAATTTGTAATGTATTTTTTTAAAATTTTTGTATTTAAAGTAGAGTATCGGAAAAACCGCATTTTTTGAAAACCGCGGTTTTCGGTTTTAAAAATCAAAAACTGCGGTTTCGGTATAGATACTCTAAAATAAATCAATAAATTTTTATTATGTGTTGAAATACACTATTCGCGACTCCAAATAACAGTGATACATCTGGTGGCGGCTTGGTAAATTAAACAGAAGCGTTTAGTTGTATAATATTTGTAGTGTGTTGTGCTGCAGTTTATGTGAATTAAGACGTATTTTTAAAAATAATGACTTAAATAGAGTGCTTTTTTGCCGAAATATTGTTTGAACAGATAAATATTAAGAAAAAACTTCTGACATATACGCTTCTCGTCGGCCATCAACTGTCGTACGCAGCAGCGCCCAACATTAGTTTGAGTCGCGAAATGTACTGTACAATAAAAAAACTAATACTAATAAAAAACCATACAATAATTATACACTACAACCTACGTAGCATACTAACTTAAGGTTTATTTAAAATTAAATAAAAGGCTTTTAAAAACACTAAACTATTTAAATGTTTATCGTTTAAACGTGATCGCAATTTGGTGCAGAAGTTGGCGCTTAATGAAAATGTTCTTTCGGCGTAGGTGGATGTTGCTTTAATAGTGAATAGTGCACTCTGGCGCACTGACTTTCCCATGCGCATTGCGTCTGGCGCCAATACATTTCTTTATGTTTGATAACTAATAAAAAAGAAAAGTCTAGTTGGTAGCATGCATTATGCACGTATTTACTGATATTTTTTTAAAAATCTAATAAACCTTTATTGAAGAATAATACATTTGTTGCCACATTTGAGAGATTTTCTTCTTACCTTTGTATCTTTTTATTTCTTAAGGATTAATATCTTAAGGATAAACCGAAAACCGCGGTTTTTTCTTGCGGTTTCGGTTTTTGCACTGAAAACCGCGGTTTTGCGGTTCGGTTATAACCGTTTCATAAACACTAATTTAAAGTTGTACACAAATTTTTCCAATAAACGGTTCCGTTATTTTTTTAACAGCTCAGTGGGGTTCCGCGACAAAATGAGTTAGGGAACTACTGGTTTATAAAAACAATAATATATTTCATTTTAAAAATCAGTAGTTAACTTTTTGTTTGGGGGAAAAAAATTAGATACGAGGTATGTAGTAGCAAGTAAGGTACTGGGAAATTATACTTTTCGAAGGTAACTGACACCTAAAAAATGCCACTTAAGTGGTTTCCACTTTTTAAGAGTGTTCAAGGGTCTCAAGTCACATCTTATTTCTCACCAATAACTGGACTTGAACCACCTTTCTACAATATTTGTCAAACTTCTGACATCGATATCATACCCCTAAATAAAATTTAATAACTCAAAAACAGATACAGGTAAATAAACAAGGACGTCTTATTATACAGACTGTACATTTATGATGTACCTATACAGTAAACCAGGAGTGGCAAACTGACGGCTCGCGGGCTGTATGTGGCCCGATTCTTGCATTGTTGCGCCCTGCAACGACTTCTTATACAGTAATAAATTTTTATCGACCGCCAACATATATAAGGGAGGTATTGCGGTCATACCGATTTTGACATTTCGAGATTTCGATGGATCTCCACAAATTGAAGTCCCTATATAACGTTTTGACTATTTTTAACATGATGTCTGTCTGTTAGTCTATCTGCCTGCCTGTCTGTCTGTCTGTATGTCTGTCTGTATGTCTGTTAGTCTATCTGCCTGCCTGTCTGTCTGTCTGTATGTCTGTCTGTCTGTCTATCTGTCCGTCTGTTTGTCCGTCTGTCTGTCTGTGTACACGTGCAGAGCAAATTCGGCTAAAAGAATTTTTATGAAATTTCATATTTAAGCTTTTAACATCAATGGCATGAATTGATCAACTTTTGGTAAAAATCGGTTGACTAGAAATGAGAATTTACTCGTGTCGATTTTAAGATTTTTGCGAATATTTAACAACAGAAAAATATTTAGAAAAAATGTATTTAACAAAAGTTGCTATAAAAGCAATAACTAACAAGTTTTATTTGAGACATGTTTTGATAAAACGAAAAAAATTTGTAAAATTTTTCGAAATTTTTTTTTAGTATCTATTTTTCCTACTTATGTATATGTAACGTTTCCATGGTCATGAGAAATAATATCTCTGTTAGAAAATATTAGGCCAAGTTATTTCAACTCTGCTGCTATAATGTATTTTATACAAGTACTTTGTGATGGCGGTCGGTCCTGTGGTGGCCACAGATGAATTTTTAGAAGGATATCGAATAATTTGTATTTTTCATAAATTGTTCACATGTATTATAATTTAAAAAAATCAGCTGTGGCCGCCACAGGACCGACCGCCATCATAAAGTAATTGTATAAAATACATTCTAGTAGCAGAGTAGAAATAACTTGGCCTAATATTTTCTAACAGAGATATTATTTATCATGACCATGGAAACGTTACATATAAATATAAAAAAATTGAGACTTTAAGATTTATCTTTAAGATAAGACTTTAAGATAAAATTTCGAAAACTTACAAAAATTATTCAATATTTTTCGTTTTATCAAAAAACGTCTCAAATAAGAGTTATTAATTATTGCTTTTATAGCAACTTTGGATCAATAAATATTTTCGAAATATTTTTCTGTTGCTAAATATTCGCAAAAATCTTAAAATCGACACGAGTAAACTCCCATTTCTAGTCTACCGATTTTTACCAAAAGTTGATCAACTCGTGACATTGATGTCAAAAGCTTAAATATGCAGTTTCATAAAAATCATTTTAGCCGAATTTGCTCAGCACGTGTACACAGACGGACAGGCAGATGGACAGACAGACGGACAGACATACAGACGGACAGACAGACAGACATCATGCTAAAAATAGTCCAAACGTTATGTAGGGACCTCAATTCGTGGAGATCCATCGAAATCTCGAAATGTCAAAATCGGTATGATCACAATACCTCCCTTATATATGTTGACGGTCGGTAAAAATATATATTTTAAAAATTTTAATATAGAGTTAGCTCTTACTAATAATAACAGACGAAAAATGAATTTTAGGTCATTGATATAAGCAGTTCACTTTTGTAAGAACAAACTAATAGGAAATTTTGTTTTCAATAGTTTGCACCTTTGAAGCTGTATGTCATGTTGGTATTAAAAAATGTCACTTTTTTAAAATGTCGATCCATTTGACATATGTCATAATGAAAAATGATATCTTAATTATAGTGATCATAACCTTATCTTCCTAAAGTCTGTTTTACAGCGTAAGGAATATTTTTAATTGATATTTAAAGTCAGTAACACACCATAAAAGTAACCAAAATAACCAGATCTAGTGTGTTCTTACAAAAGTGAACAGCTTATAGTGATGCGATTACGAAAAAAAAAGATCCCTGAAATTTAGCTTTCTGTTAGCCTCTTACTAAATACCTAAAAGTGGCTAAAATATAAATATACATAATATTTGTATTGCTTCGCAAAGAGAACAAATCAGTTTTATTTTCACGGTTCATTAGCCATCTCTTAACAAATCTCAGTACTAAATCATGACAACTATATACTATTAATAAAGTTAAATTTAATATTCATATTCCACATGTGCAAAATACTCCAATTTCACTCACCATATTTAGGGCCGACCCAGGTTTTAGAAGATCCAGAGTATGTATGTGTGGGTAGATTAGGAATCGGCTCACAGTTTGTAGATATGGGATACGGGCGATAATAAGTCCATCCTACACAATTTGGTATTTGCTGTAATCTATATTGTGCTGCTGACCCACAAACAACATATCTTTTCCTTCTTGTCATATGTTCAACTCTATCTCGCACTATCTTTTTGCGAAGATAACTTTTAGAACCACTAAATGTAGGTCCAATAAAATTTAACTGGCCATTAGGTAACACTTTATTACTATTTGTTCTGTCTTGGGCAAGTTTTAATTGGTCAGTTTCCTCACTCTGATAAACTTTAAGTTCCAAATTATTCTTTGTTTTATTAAATCCTTCTTTTACATGTTTGTTTATTTTCGATTCATCTCTAAGTTCATTTGTTTCAACATTTTTATAAGCATCTTTTTGTCCCAAATTTTTATTATCATATATTTTATTAATACCTACTTTACCACGATTATTTATTTTGGATTTACCTTTTTCATTTACCTCTTCATTTATTTTATCACTTAGATAAGCATTTTTTTGTTGTCGCACATTTTTATTATTATCTCTTTTATTAATTCTTACTTTCACAGGATTATGTATTTGGTCTGTTTCTTCATTAATTTCATCATTTGGATTCACATCTTTGTGCTGTCTCAAATTTTTATCATCAGTTATATTAATTTCCACTCTTACAGGGTTGTTAATTTTTGATTTTCCTTGGTCTATTTCTTCACTTTGATAACCATATTTTTTATTCAAATTTGCTTTATGATTTCTCTTTATTTTATTATTTTCAAATGCTGTATTTCTTTCGATTAGATAGTCATCTTTTAGTTGTCCAACATTTTTATTGTTTGTTTTATTACGTTTATATGCCCTTGTTTTGCCTTTCTCGTTTATTTCTTCATTTGGTTCAATTTTATGTTCTAGATCTTTTGTTTTTAGATTTATGTCATCGATTAAAAAGTCATCAAAATCTTCATTTATATTATTTAAATTATATTCCAAATTACTTTCCTTGTTTAATTTTTGGAAAATTTCATTTTCTGGAAAGTTTTGCGCTTCAAAAACAGAATTTAGATTAAGTTTTTCGTAGTCGTTTAAACTGGGAAATGTGATTTTTGTTGAATCAGTTTCTGTTGAATTTTCATTTCGAGAAAATTCAAAATTTGTGTTTGTAAATTTATTTTTTGATTCTTGTTGTTTTGATTTTATGCCGGGATATTTTTGGTTATCAGTTTCTCTTCTGTATCTCTTTGGTATTGTTTTATCTCCTGTTTTGTGATTTTCATCCCATGTTATGTCATAATCATTTACATTTGCACTTTCTTCTGTTTCTGGTTTATTTGGGTCTGTATTTTCAAGAATATCTTCAAATTCAAAATTTCTAAACTCTTCAATAGATACACTTTCAGTTTCATCGAATTTATTTTTTGTTCTGCCTAAATCTAATTCCAAATCTTGTAGGTCATTTTTAAAAGCACTTAAATTCACACTTAAATCGTTTGGATCCTTTATAGGAACAGTAACTCCATTTGATATAATGTTATCATTAATTTGGTCAGAATTTTCACTAAATAAATTTTTAAATTCAGGTTCTAAATCTTTTGGGTCATTTTTAGGCGCACTATTATCCACTTGTTTAGGTTCAATTAGGTTCTGGTGACCTGCACTAACTTTATCTAGTCTAATATAGCTTAATATTTTACTTTGTTCCACATTTTCACTTAAGTTTTCAAAATTAGGATCCAAAACTTTTGGGTCATTAGGTGCACTAAGATCAACCTGAAACTCATTTGGCTCCTTCTTAGACGCACTTCTATCTCCAATTGTTTTATGATTACTTTGCGCTGTATTTTCAACAAAAATTTTATACTGAAATTTTAAATCGTTTGGGTCATTTATAGGTACATCAAGAATATTATTTAAATCTTGTTTAAGTTTTGTAGCACCGACTAGTTTAGTTTTAAATTCCCTCTGATCCGAGTTTTTACTATATAATTGGGGTTCTAAATATTTTGGGTCATTGCTAGAAGCATTTATATCCCATAAAAAATCATTTAGGTCCTGTTTAGGTTCACTATCATAATAAAATCTAGTTTTATATGCACTTCGATCCGATTTATCACTTAACACATTTTTAAATTGTAGTTTAAAATATTTTGGGTCATTTTTAGGCGTATTTACATCCCTTAGTACATCATTTAGATCTTGTTGAGGTTCATTATTATCATCTAGTTTAGTTTTATGCTCTCTTTTGTCGGAATTGTCACTAAACAAATTTTTAATTTGAGTTTCAAAATGATTTAGATCTTTTATAGGCGCACTAATTTCACCAGGAAAATTATTCCGGTCTTTGATAGGTTTACTCACTTCATCAACTATAATTTTATCCTCATTTCGGTCAGAATATTCACTAAATAATTTTTTAAATTGAAAATCAAAATGATTTGGGTCATTTTTAGGCGCACTAGTTCCACCCAGAAAATTATTCGAGTCCTGTTTAGGTTCACTCACTCTACCTCCTTTATTTTCAAGCCCATATCCGTCCGGATTTTCACTATATAAATTTTTAAATTGGGATGCAAATTGATTTGGGTCATTTTTAGGCGCAATAATTCCCCCCAGAAAATCATTCTGGTCCTGTTTAGGTTCACTCACTACATCAACTCTAGTCTGTAGCACCTTTGGATTCAAATTTTCACTAAACAAATTTTTAAACTGTGGATCAAAAACTTTTGGCTCACTTTTAAGGGCACTAACTCTATCAACCTTAGTTTTAGGCTCACGATCCAAACTTTTAGTAAATGAATTTTTGAATTGTGGTTCCAAAACTGTTAGGTCACTTTCAGAGGCACTGAGTCTATTAATTTTAGTCTTATGAGCACTTTGGAACGATTTTTCACTAAAAACATTTTTAAATTGTGATTCAATAATTTTTGGGTCACTTTTAGGGGTACTAAGTCGTTCTTTTGCATTGTTTAGTTCGCTATAACTATTTTGCACCCACGAAAATACCGCTAATAGCAGTAGGTAATTTTTTAAAGAATTCATTATCGCGCCAGGAAAAGAGCGCGTCTTTCCGCAGTACAATAAGAACCACACATGCTTACTACAGTAAATATACAGCTAGACTGTGTTTACATGCGATCTCGCGGTCCCTTTTAAGCACACTACCTTTTCCATTCCCCACTTCTGTCTTACTGATACGGTACTGAGATTCTATTTTATAACATGCTTAAGTCTTATTCCTGAATTTAAAATAGGACATTAGTTATTCTATTTTTGATATGATTAGGGGTTGAAATGGTGGATTAATGCAGACTGTCTTGTTGGGCGATGAATGATGGGGAGAAACATATTTAAAATTCATTAATCATTTGTTTTTTAATGGAAGGATGTTTATTTTTAAGTGGTTGGGGGTAAAAACAAATATTTCCGGTTTAAAATTTAGTTTGTTTGGAATGTCAAAATTTGCATTCTAAATAATTTAAGGCTGCCTTTGAGTATAAGCGCAGAAGTCGCAGCATGAGCGATATATTTAGGGATATCTTTAAGGCCTCTTCTAAATCTAACAGTAGCATCTTTTACCCTTTAAGGCAGACCTGCAAACTCAAAATGCGATGAGGGCCATAGTACTTTATGGAAAGCTGCTGCGTTTTTCGCCAACAAGTTTATCGTATTCGGGAGATATATTTGAAGTAGCGGTTTTCAAAATATCTTCCCAATGATCGTCACTCAAACTAGGGTTGCACCGATTAATCGACGGATAATCGGTACTCGGCCAGTCTTAATTTATTACTATTTATAGACATATGTTGGAGCAAAAAAAAACCATGGGTGACAGAGAAATTTGAAAAATATTAAATTCAACCTGTAATTCATCTATTAAAAAAATAAAAATTGATGCGAAGTGTAAATTTTCACACACTGCAGGATTTCGCAGGTATATAATAAGTCAAGGCGGCATGCTGAGTGTGGAGGACAAATTTTGGTTTGTAGTAATCACGGCAAATTGAACGATATTTTTTAAATAATTTATCGTCTGTTAACCTAAGAGCACAAAAATGTTTTTACACAATTTTGGCAAAAATCGCGTTAAAATAATTTATTTTGCAAAAATTACATTTTGATCGTTAATTCACGTACTTAGGGCTTTCATTTGATACCCTACTAAAATATTAAAAAAATATATATATATATATATTTTTTCGATGAGCAGATATTTGATTATATTTTTAGGGGGGTATGTTTTTTTAGCAAATTTCAATTCTCTAGGTTTAGCCGTTTGGGTACAATTTTTACCCAACAGACAGACAGTTTGTATTGTGAAAATATAAAAAGGATTTTACGTGATTAAAATTTTCACAAAACTTTAAATTTGTTTTAACTTTCATTTGATAAAAGGGCAAGCATTATTAAATCAGAGAAAAACACAAAATTTTTGTGCAAGTAGAAATGCAATTTTCCATATAACCGGAAGTGTGCAGGGGTTTAGTATATTCTCTCCTCCAAAAGGCATGCTGTATGAAATCGGAGACCATAAACTGTCATGAGCTCCCGGTCTAATATAATCGAACAAATATATATGTGCTAGCCGGAAGATTCCATATATATTATAAATAATCGGCGGCTGATTTATCGGTATCGACCGATAGGGCAAGGTCGATAAATCGGCTATCAGCCCAATTGCTTATCGGAGCAACCCTCAAACACGAGCATTGCTTTCTTTTATTCATCATTATTGGCGCGACAGCCCGAAATGAGCCAAGGCCTCCTGTTTCCAGGTTTCATGACCATGTTTTCAATCTATGTACATTCAGGAGTAATATGGTCAGTATTACGTACATTTTTTAGCGTACACAGACAGGCACCTATAGTTTAAAGCCGGTTGCGAACGGCTAAGCAGAATCTGTAATTTGTATAAATATTTTTTACACAAATTATTTGACATAAGCAGAAATTGAACTCACATCCATGTCCTTGCTTAGCGGTCAAGCAGCAGATACGAGCGGTTTAACGCTTGCAGCTACAGGCTTGCTTTCTTTTATTAATATTTATAATTTCCCCAGCAATTTCCCCAAGGGCTCGGGCCCAAAATTACTGTTTTACCAGGGCCTGGGCCAACTCTCGGCGCCCCTGCCCGTGTAATGTGTGATTTTTTTAGTAATAATAAACAGAAACATCATTTTGCGGAAGGAAATGAGTAAACAATGTTATCAAAAGCAGATGTGATCATTCATACTTATAACATTTATTTAATAAAAATAAATACAATTTCTTAATAAAACCACTCGTGGCTTTAGATTCGAGTTACTGCTTAAATAATAATAATAATCTATATTAATAAAATTGGACGCTATATCTGCTTTTTTTAAACTTTGTTTCGGCCTTATACGAGTGTTACCTTTTATGTTTTTACAAACGAACACTAGATAGCAATATTGAAATGTGTCATTAATATATTCGTAAAATTGGACATTTGTTATTTATTGTGCAATTAGTGGCAGCTTTTAATTGACTGAGAAGATGTTGACAGTGAGCGTTAAAAAAAACAAGTTTGTGAAAAAAATGGATATTATTCGTGAAAGTTTTCGTTGGATTTTTTACGATTTTAGTAAAGGCCTAACTCAACAACAATGCATAGATTCGCTTCGTTCAACTTTTGGTAATGAAGCACCATCAGAAAAGACTGTTTACAATTGGTCTACAGAATTTCGTCGTGGTCGTGCGTCCGACAGTAATGAATCTCGTGAAGGTCGACCAAAATCGGTTGTGATTCAAAAAAACATCGATGCTGTGCGTAAAATGATTGAAGAATATCAGCGTGTAACTTACCGTGAGATAGAGGCATCCTTTGGCATATCGCAGACTGCAATCAGTGGCGCGACCAGGGGAGGCCCGTGGGCCGTATTTGTATTTCGCAAGTGAGACCCTTTTTTTTGGTCATCACTTGTATTTCAGAAGCGAGGAGCTTATTTTTCACTTTTTTAGAAATGAGAATAATTTAAATAATTTTGTCTTCCGACTGCCCCCCCCCCAAATCCTGGATGCGCCACTGACTGCAATACATTCGATTTTGCATGGACATTTAGCGAAGCTCAAAAAAAAGGTTCGTGTTGATTGGTGTAAGGGAATGCTAAAAAAATTCAACCTAGGCACTGCAAAATACGTATACAACATCGTTATAAGTGACGAAACTTGGATTTATTCATATGAACCGGAAACTAAGCAACAATCCACTATTTGGGTTAACCGAAACCAACAAAAGTTGTTCGTTCCAGAAGCACTTCCAAGAAAATGATCGCTTGTTTCTTCAGTTGAACAGGACATATCGCAACCATTCCTTTAGAGGATCGGAGAACAGTTAATGTTGAACGGTATACAACAATTTGTTTGCCAGAAGTCTTCGACAAAATCAGGAAAATCAACCAAAAACGTCGCATCATTCTTCATCATGACAATGCAAACTCCCACACAGCACGTCAAACAATTGATTATTTCAAGAAGAAAAACATCGAATTAATGTCTCTTTGTCCGTATTCACCTGATTTATCTCTCAACGACTATTTTTTGTTCCCCAATGTCAAACAAAAAATGCGTGAACAGCGATTTTCATCACCTCAAGAAGCTGTTGAAGCCTTCGAAAACCATGTTTTAAAGATACCAACTTCAGAGTGGAAAAAATGTTTCGAGACTTGGTTTGAACGCATGCAAAAGTGTATAAATCTTAAAGGCGAATATTTTGAAAAGCAATAAAACAGTTTCTTCCAAAAAAAAAAATTCTTTCTTAGTTTTTGTAAAAACTTAAACGGTAGCCCTCGTATTATTTATTTAACATAAAAAAATATATATAAAATAGGGGTATAGAACAGTGCTGCGCAAACTATTTTAATTTCCGACCCCCCCATTTTGTGTAAAATTTTATTGCGACCCCTCGATAGACAATAGACATAGACTGGTACCTGATACTTATTTAAAAAAGCCTTATATTTTTTATTGTCATATAAATTTCTTTGAATTTGGCGACCCCGAAAAATTGTCCCGCGACCCCCATGGGGTTCGCGACCCACGGTTTGCGCACCACTGGTATAGAATAAAGAAACGATTATTTTCTGTTCTACTTAAAATTAAAATCTCATTTATCATTTACGTTATAGCAAAAATGTAGATCACAAAAACGTATATATCCCCGTTGCAGTCCAGTCAGCCCCCCCCCCCCTCTTAATTCACCAATGGTACCCTATTCGCGACTGAAACTAACGTTGGCGGCGCTGCATACAACAGCTAATGGCGCACGAGAAGCGTATATGTCAGAAGTTTTTTCTTAATATTTATCTGTTCAAACAATATTTCGGCAAAAATGCACTGTATTTAAGTCACTATATTTTAAAATACTTCTTAATTCACATAAACTGCAGCACAACACGCTACAAATATTATCCAAATATACGCTTCTGTTTAATTTAGCTAGTCACCACCAGACGTCTCACTGTTATTTGCAGTCGCGAATTGTACCCAAGCGACTGAAAGGTCATAGCACAGACCTAACCTTTCTTTAATATCCTCGAACTCCACGCACGCTGTATCGAAAATAGTAAAATTCGTAGTATTAGCGAGAATCGAACCCATATTACAGTTCTCCGTAAGCAAACATCTTGCCACGGCAACACTAATCACGAGAACCCTTCTCAAAATATCAATATTACAACACTCCTGTTCACACATAAAAAATAAACATCCATTGATGTAATAGAAATGTTATACCTATAAATTAAGACCGATCAACACCATATAAATATTTTTCTTCATTTGTAATTACAAAAAAAAAAGTAATGTAACACTTCCTCATCGCTTGATTATTTTCATTCCGAGAAGAGATTTGTTTATCTTATGCAAGAGCAAGTAAAAGAATGTCAGACTAAAAAATCGTGAATGAATGAAAATGAAAACAAAAAGTAAAGTTGTGAAAACGAGTCGGGGGTCGCCTACTCATTGAAGGTTGCGGATAAAAATAATACAACATGTGCTGGCTGATACACCTACGAGTAACGATTGATAATTTCTTTGATAATATGTTGGGTTTTATGCAAATTTCAATTAAAACATACATGCTGTCAATAAGATATATTGATTTATAGTAATTAAGTTGTATATTAAATTACAGGGGTATTTGCAAATTGACTATATTAAATAAAAGATATATTTCATTAAATAATCTTTAAGAAATAATTATATTGAGGGTCAGGCAAAGAATTTGAATATACAGCAATGTTTTACATTATTTGTTTTTGTGCATAAAATAATATCTTTAATTTGATTTTTAGATTTTTGTAGGTATGATTACCAAAAAACCCTTATAACGTCACTCATTTGCAGGCACGCACCCAAGATTTTTCTTGGGGGGGACTTATAAGACAACATTGTTTATAGGGCAGGAATAGATCGAGATCTACATTTTAATCAGGCTAAAAACGTTCAAAAATGACCTAAAACAAAGGTGTCGCTTCCAGAATACATGTGATGACCTAAAAAAAAGTCCTCGTTTTTTATTTCGAGAAATATTAATCTTTTGTATCGTTGAAAAAAAAAATTAGATAATAGAGAAGGTCAGGAACTTAAAAGCTGTTCCAAGGTACATTATGATCAATGTACAACAGTCACCACAGGCACACACCCAGGATTTTTTTGGGGGAGGGCTAAGAAGACGAAATTATTTAAATTATTAAAATGGTTCTCATTTCTGAACTACAAATGATAGTCTAAAAAAAACGTCCTCACTTTTAAAATACAAGTGATGATCTAAATAAAGGTCCTCACTTGGATTTTGACAAAAACACACATAACAAACACATGTTTTTGTGGCTTTTAGGGGGGGGGGGGTCAAGCCAATCAGCCTCCTCCCATTGAGTACGCGCCTTATCTCCCCTACTCATAAACCTTTCATTGGTTGAAACTTAAATAAAATACAAAAGATCTTGAAGTTTACTTCAAAAACATCATTTTACACGTATCGATTTTCGCTTTGCTCATTATTCGCAATTTATGAATATTGGTTTATTTCTAATTGATTTTGGAAACCGTATAGACATGCCGAATTGCAACTCTTCAGATGTTTAGACACAATTTCTATCTTACAGACAGATACATGAGTGATGTGCTAAAGGTTCCTTGGCTACTTCAGTATTTTCGTTGCAAAAAAAAATATAATAAAGATAATTTCAACAATTATCGTCCAATATATTTATTGCCAATACTGTCAGAATTTTTTGAAAAGGTACTTTTTATCCAAATAATGGCATATTTTGAAACAAATTTACTTTTTAATAAATCTCACTTCGAATTTCGCTCTCAGAGATCTACTGTTGATGCTATTTTGTCATTTATAAATAAAGCTAAAGAAATTCTTGAAGCTGGTGAATTTTGTTTTTCAACATTTTTAGACCTATGTAAAGCTTCTGATTGTGTTAAAACGCAAAACCTTTTAGTTAGTTATAAAAATCATAGTTTTTTAAATCCTTCTTCTGTTGCTTTTCTGGGTGTTTATGTTGACCATGCACTTAAGTGGGATCAACACGTAGAGACTCTTGCCAACGACGCGCTATTCGAATTTTAGCAAAAATTAGCAAAAAATATAGAGCTGATTGTAAAAATGCTTTTAAAGAATTATAAATAATGCCATTACATTCCCTCTATATTTATCAGTGTATGTCTATAAAAATATAAATGTATAGCCAACTGACAGAATGCACTCTCATGCTATTAGAAATAAAGACCATATATATCCAAAATTTTACATTTAACTAAATCACGCAATCAGTGGCGAAATAAGTTGCTTGGGGCCCTGGGCGGTAAAATTAAAATGGGCCTTCTATTATTTTAAATAGAATGGAAATATTTGTATATAGGCTTCGGTAGCCCCCCCCCCCCTGGCTTCGTGGGCCCCGGGCGGCCGCCCAGTCCGCCCACCGCTTAATTGCACGCAATGCCACTAATCATTACAGTATATTTTTAATATTCTGCCAGAGTCCTGCCTTTTCTAAATTTCAAGAAAACTGGAAAAGAATTTTTAATGAAAAACCCATTCTACTCAGCTGATGAATTTTTGAATGTTAAATTTTAAATTTTTTTATGTCCATATTTTAAGACCATATATTATTGTACTACCGTAATGATTTTGACTATTTTCTTGCTCCATATTAACATCTACATATTTGTATTTTGTATTTTATTAACTGACCAAAACAATGATTTATTTTGTATATGGTCAATATATAAAATAAATAAATAAATATACCTAGAAAACTCCTTAATGCAGCAGGTAACAATAAGCACCAACTGGCTATGGACAAGTAAGTATGAACAAAAATGGGGTGAAGCCAGTGGTAATCTATAGAGGGCCCTTGTTCTTCTTGGTAACTATTTTCTCAAAAAGAAAATATAATACCTTGAAATCATTTTCATTACATACATTTGTAAAGCGACGAAGTCATGCCCATCAAGCGATGACGATTAAACACATTTTGGATTTAATGACAATATTTGGAAGAAATTAAACCTAACCCGTACATTAAATCTTTTTTGAAAAATCATCGCTTGGCTCTGGATAAACCTAAAAGATCACAAGACGTGAAGCAGGAAGGAAATACTCTATGGCAGCTTCTGGCATAAGTGGTAAATATTTTCTTGTAGTAGTACTTTTAGTGATTTTTTACAAATGGCATTTTTTTCTTTATTTTATTTTATTGTATTGTTTATAGTTGATAGGTAATGGGATTCGGACCAGTCAGAAAATAAAACAAATTTATTAACTTCGCTTACAGTTCGATTTAATTTAAATCTTCATCAGAGCTTAGTTAATAGTTACGATGTAAAATAATAATTTCTGCTCTAAGCTCTGATGAAGATTTAAATTAAATCGAAACGTAAGCGAAGTTAATAAATTTGTTTTATTTTCTGACTGGTCCGAATCCCATTACCTATCAACTATAATTACTAACTTACGGACGTTACTCATCTAATCAAGATTGTATTGTTTGTTCTATTCTTTATTAATATAATTTTGTTGTTTTTTTTTTATAAAATAAACTATTTAATTAACATTATTTTTATTTCGTTTTTATGTCAGTCGTAGTGACACATTGCTAGAGTACTAGTTCTTGCGATCCTCGAGGAAAAAAAAGAGCAAGCCCCTTGTTAAAAATCTCATAGCTCACCACTGGGTGAAGCGTATGGTCAGGCTTATACCCTTTTCACACTAGATCTTTAAGATCGGATGTTAAAGTGAATGTATCTTTAAACGCTAATGTGAAACCGTATGGCCTCGGTTAAATACAAGCGATGTTTAAGACAGAGATCTGCGTCTTAAACTTCGTCCGCATTGCCAACTTAATTTCTATTATAAAAAAAAACTCCTTGAATTTGTGCTGTCAACATTTTATATTATCATAAACAAGAATACTGTATTATATCGACGTTATAAGAAGTTTATACTTATTGTTATAATAAAATTATTTATTTTAATAATGTGTTTAACAAAATACAGAGCTACAATAATTGAGATAAAATGTATCGACTTACATGTTAATACAGGTGTAATATATTCTTTATTGTAGTGTCTTTATTGTAGAATGAAATGAAATATCCTTATTTGTTTATAATAATTCAAAATGTGCGTCTGCGCAGACAGTTCAAAACTGGTAATTTCATGACGGTAACTTAAGGACAAAATTACTGTAGCTGATGACAGCACCAGAGATTTAAACATCAACTGTGAAAGTATACCGATGTTAAAAATCGGTGAACTTTAAGTTCACTCGTCTTAAAGATCTAGTGTGAAAAGGGTATTATCCAAAATGTAAGAATAATACAAGAAGAAGACTAACTTAACAGACCAAGATGGAGAATTTGTGTGAGTGAGACGAGAGAAAAAAATAGATGATTATAATAATCCTTATATTGAACACTAAAATGACTATTAATTTTATTAGTTTTGTCTCACAAAAAGTTTCAAACATGCCTAGTATCTACATGTTATGAAGCACTAATAAGCCAATAAAACCAATGACTCAAAATAGTGTAGGCGTCGATTAAATCTACAATGTAATTTATAGACATTGATTGATTTTGCCGGGCTAGACAAATAAAAACACACTTATAATTATCTAATTTAATCCAGCCATTTCTGGACAATCAATTTGTAAATTTACATACCTACATATACTTTTAAGTATGTGATATTTTTATTAACAACCTCGCGTGCGTTTCTTTCGAAAATTTTAATTTCCTCCTCGGTAAATATTTTAAAAGAAGACATAATTGATAAGTATTAGCTTGTAACTAAACACTGTTATTAAATATATTTATGATGGTACGTGAGAAAATTGATTGAATACATTTTACAGGAAATTGAGTACTTAATTTGCATGTTTCATTTTTGTAACGATTTTTCAACATTCTGATGTCGGCGTATTTATATTCAATTTTATAAAAAATAAAAAATAAACTAAATGTTATAGCAGAGACATACGGTAGTAGTTTGCTACCAGTAAGATTAATAGTCAATTTATCACTAGATGATTTTATTGATATTTCAGTTCATCTACACCTTTATTGGACGAAAAAAACCTGAGATTATATGAAAGTTAAATAAAATTAATGCGAAGTTTTAAAGACGGAAGAAGATTTTCTTCCAAAGCTCAATAATTATTATTATGATGAAACGAAAAAGTCAACGAAACGTTTAGTTGAACCGGATTGGTTCAACTAAACTGTACTAGAAATTGTAGCCAAACGGCTAAACTTAGAGAGTTTAAATTTGGCATGCTTATACAACTCTTTGACCCGCACATAGGAAAAATACTAAAACATCTAAAAAACATATCCCCCTAAAAATATTAACAAATATGTGCTCGTCAAAAAAAATATATTTTTTAAAAATTCTGAGTAGGCTCTCAAATGAAAGCCCTTAGTAAGGGAGAGTTGGGGAATGGTGCGCACTTAAGCGGAAATTGTATTTGTGGCAAGACTATGATAGATAAATTAATATCAATAACGCTATGAGATACACCACTTATTCTACTTTATATATGTAAAACAATATTTAAAGAAAATATTACTATACAGGCATGACATTTAAAAAAGTAAAAAATTGCATTTGCGCACAATTACCCACCCCGGCGGGCAATGATGCGCACGGGTTAGGTAATGGTGCGCAATAAATCTTTGTTATTAAAAATATTTATTGTTGAACATTAACATCAAAATTAGTTACAACTATAATATACTTAAGTTTAATGTAAGCAGAAGTCGCATTTATAATATTCTGGAGTGTCTGCACCTGTGCAGTCTGCATGGTTCCAAGAAGAACATAAAACACAGCGGTACCATAATTCTTCATTCTTGCCAATTTCGCCACATATAAAACATATTTCGTTAGGTTTGGAGGGTGTTTTTGGAGAAGGTGCTATGAAACTTAAATCTATATCGTCCAACTCGTCATCGTCGCATATGTCAGACAAATCCTCCTGCAATGAATCGTCAGATGTCTCAGGTGTTGCCTCTCTCTTCATTTTTTGTTTGCCTTTATGTTTTGTTCTGTCTTCTGTTTCTTCGCCCAAACATCTTCTTACAGTTTTCTTTTGGAGTGTTTTTTCTTTTTCCTTCTTCTTTAGGTTTTCTTCTCTTAATCTTTTCTTTTCTTGCGCTATTTCTAATTCTTCCTTGACAGGTGTGCTTGTAAGGATTTTCGAACATTGTTTCTTTTGACTATTTCTTTTAACTCCTTTGGTAACTTTTTTTGTCGGTATAGGAGCCATGGTAAGAAAAGAGTTCTCTTTGGATGTACTTGGCTGTGGATTTTCATTAATGCGCACGATTACCCCTTTGTGTTTGTGTTTTATAAATTCATGATATGACAAAAACTATTTATTTATTTATCATTCAAATGTGCCAAAACATTCACCAAATACTAGATTTTAAGAAGACATCTCATTTCAAACGATTGGATAAAAATTGTGGACTTACCGCCTTATTTTCTGATGCCTAAAATTATAAAAATCTGTTAAAAAATCGATAAGTCGATCTCACGGCGGTCGTATGCAAACTAACCTCACTAATGCTCGCGCCAACAATTTTCCTATCGTCCAGCACAGAGTAGCACTGGTCGAGCACTACAGATAACCCGCGAAATTAGAAATAACTTGGTGCGCACGATTACCCGCTGCGCACCATTCCCCAACTCTCCCTTACGTGGATTACCGATCAAAATTTTATTTTTGCAAAATAAATTATTTTGATACGATTTTTACCAGAATTGTGCAAAAAAAAATGTCCCACACCTGTAGCCCAGATGGTTTAACTAAAAATCTGAACAAATTCTAATTAATGTACATTGGTGTGAACCGGAATAGTACAACAGGAATTTTTGATCAGATTATGTTTTTGGAAAATAACGCATTTTTTGTGTTTTTTGGTTGACGATTTACAGAAGTTATAGTTATGTAACACACTAGACTAGAAGTTAATCTAATGATTAGCTTGCTCGCTAGCTACCTAGAATTATAGGATTCACTCCCGGACAGAGGAGATAATTTTATTAATGATATTAGGTATTCGAATTAAAATTAACAAAAAATTATTTTAACATAAAATTTGTTTTTAAACATCTTAGATTAACAGACGATAAATTATTTTACAGATATCGTTCATTTTGCCGTGATTACTACAAAGCAAAATTTGTCCTACACACTCAGCCTTCACTTCCCAGCAAACATTTTTATACGGGCCAGTACTGGTAAAGCACATACTCCCCGGCATTGAAAGTAATGGGCCAGTACCCCGGTGTCCCCGTGGCCGTTACTGGCCCATTGATGTATCAGTTGCCGGCCCAACAACGGTAAAGTGCAAAATAATCGCATTAGTTGCAAGATTTATTTCTGATGGTTTTAAGTAAAAAGTATGAGTGGAGAAGAGTGCTTATAAAATGCTGCTAAAGTACTTCGTATAGGCGGTATGCGAAATACTAATGTGACGTACATTATTAATACTGGCGTTGCACTTACTTTTGGTGCCAGTAATTTACCAGCATAAAAGCAGTTTGCATACGGCCGTTAGTTGAATGTTTGCTGGGTTATTATATACCTGCGAAACCCTGCAATGTGTGAAAATTCACACTTCAAATCAATTTTTTTGTCTTGGTTCATTTGGAAGCTTCCACTGAGATGATTAATAACCGACTTTACGACACATTTTTTTTTTTTCAAAATTTAACAATTTCGGAACAAAATTTGGTGCCAGTCGCGTCATGCCCAAAACATTAGTGAAAATTCCTTCGTATGAACCATACGATACACCAACTTCTTCAGCAACCTCTCTAATTGTAATTCGACAGTCGTTAAGAATTTTTTTCTTAATTTCTTCCACCTTTTTTCCTGTGATTGAAGTGCTGGGTCTCGCTAACTCTATCATCATCAAAAAGTAGGATAAGCCAGATTTTAAATTTCTATCTTAAGCCGTTTGGCTACAATTTCTACCGTACAAACAAACAGAGAGACACATGAGTGAAGTTATAAAAGTTTTTTATAGTCATTTATTTATTTATTTATTTATTTATTTATTTATTTATTTAGGAGGGTTAACCAACAGAAACGTCCTAATAGACGTTCCCAATTACAGGTCAACACAAGTAAAGTAGTTAATACACAGTACAAAAAATAAATGTGTTACATTAAATGTCTTATAGAAGAAAAAAATATATATATATGTATATACACATATATGTACATATAAGTTAAATATAATCAGTTGCCTAGACAGTGTTTTTTAAAATATTGTAGTGAACAGGAAAAAATGTCCAGATCAGTGTTGACTCTGTTAAAAGAAGAAGATATTCTAACAATTGGTTAATTTATTCCCAGATTACTATTGTAGCGGTGATTGTGTAACAGCATACGATTTCTCAAAACATATGAGTTACAATTAAATCCAAAGTAAGGAATTAAGTTGATAGAATCTATTTCATTATTTAATATTCTATATAAGAAAGCTAGATCATGGACGGTTCTTCTATCAGTCATACTTTGCATTTTGTAGAATTTTAAATTTTCTTCGTATGAGCGAAAATGCAGGTGTCTATTAAACTTATAGTTTAATTTGTCGATAAATTTCTCTTGAACTTTTTCTATTCGGTCAATATATGTATTATATCGAGGATTCCAAGTCGGACTAGCATATTCGAGTGTGCTTCTAACTAAACTGTTAAACAGATAGATAAGCGCTCGATGATTGGAAAACTCGCTCGTGACTCTGAAGATAAATCCTAAGTTTCGGAGTGATTTTTTGACAATAAGGTCGATGTGTTGATCAAAAATTAATTTAGAGTCCAAGATGATTCCAAGGTCCTTAATTTCTGATACTGGTTGTAGTGGCAAATTATTTAAATTGTAATTGTATTTTAAAATATTCAAGTTTTTTGTGAATGTTATAACCTTGCACTATGTTGGATTTAGTGTTTGTTTATTAATAGTACAGAAATCAACAAGTCTGTTCAAGTCATCCTGAAGTTCTACACATACCCTATCAACCTACACATACCCGTCATACCTACAAAACCCTAAAAACGTATTGTTCACCTTTCGCCCATCCTGCATATGTGTTTTAATTTCAGTGCGAGAAGCCACACGAACTTTATTGGTTACCTAATATTAATGTAGTCCAATATAAAAGTATTTTAAATAGTTAATGATTCTGACACTCGCTAACAAATTATTATAAAATATCGTATTACTCTGAGAGAGTAGGTACAATGTAGGAGTGTTTGATCTGCGAGCGCTGGGCGCAGATAGAGAACTGTGTTGTTGTCGGTCAAGATAATAAGTGCGATATTATCTAGAATAGATTTTTCTAAATGGAGCAAGATAGGTGAAATGAACGTGTGGGTGCTATAGAGCTTTTTGACGTAATGAATGGTGGACTGACAATTTATGATATTGTCTGTTAAGTACTTGTTCCACTAATAATGAATATTCAACATGAACATTTGTTGTAGATACTTTATGTCTGCCATCCATAAAAAAACAATTCGTTAGCACGTAATTTTGAATTAAATATCATATCCAAAATAAATAATAAAAAAATGTGCTTACGAAAAAAAAAAATAGTATACTGTAGACCAGTGTATCTCAAACGGTATCCGCGGGTGGTCCATAGCAAAATTTTATTGGTCTGCGAAAGGCTTATAAATGATTATTTTTGAGATTTTTTGTTAATTTTTTTATTATCTTTTGTTCAATTACTGTGGTTTTTGTTCATTTTTCAGTGATTTTTTTTACTGAGATATTATATGTAGACTCTACATATACAATAAATTTGTTATTCGCGACTGAAACTAACGTTGGCGGTGCTGCGTACAACAGCTAATGGCGGACGAGAAGCGTATATGTCAGAAGTTTTTTCTTAATATTTATCTGTTCAAACAATATTTCGGCAAAAAAGCACTGTATTTAAGTCACTATATTTTAAAATACTTAATTCACATAAACTGCGGCGCAACACGCTACAAATATTATCCAAATATACGCTTCTGTTTAATTTAGCCAATCACCACCAGATGTCTCACTGTTATTTGCAGTCGCGAATAGTACATAATAGTACATTTCAGTTTTGTAGTCCGCGGTAGAAAATTAAATTCCAGGCAAGGTAACCCTGGTACCTAGTGTGAAAACAGTTGTATTGGCGGGTATAATCCGTCTCAATTTGTAATACGAAACTAGATCTGGTTACTTTGGTGACTGTTGTGGTGTAACCGGATTTTGACGTATCCGTGTGAACCAATACTATCATAATATTATAAATGTATTGTAAATATACAACAACAACAAAAAAAAATGAAATTTCCTTTTTAGTTACGTATAACAAAATGAGACAGATAATATCCCCTCCAGCTTTTTACCGACCGTCAACATATATAAGGGAGGTATTGTGATCATACCGATTTTGACATTTCGGGATTTCGATGGATCTCCACGAATTGAGCTCCCTACATTACGTTTTGACTATTTTTAGCATGATGTCTGTCGGTCTGTTTGTCCATCTGTCCGTCCGTTCGTCTGTCCGTCTGTCTATGTACACGTGCAGAGCAAATTAGACTAAAAGGATTTTTATGAAACTTCATATTTAAGCTTCTAACATCAATGGCACGAGTTGGTAAAAAAATCAACTTTTGGTAAAAATTGGTTGACTAGAAATGGGAGTTTACTCGTGCCGATTTTAAGATTTTTGCGAATATTTAACAACAGAAAAATATTTCGAAAAAATGTATTTAACAAAAGTTACTATAAAAGCAATAACTAACAACTTTTATTTGAGATATTTTTTGATAAAACGAAATAATTTTTCGAATTTTTCGAATTTTTTTCTATGTATCTATTTTTTCATACTTATATGTAACGTTTCCATGGTTATGATAAATAATATCTCTGTTAGAAAATATTGGGCCAAATTATTTCTACTCTGCTGCTAGAATGTATTTTATACAAGTACTTTGTGATGGCCACGACAGGACCTGTCGTGGCCACTTTTCTTTTCTTTTTGTTTTCAGCGAGCTGGTAGATAATTATTTACCAGCTACATACCTACTAATATTTGTTCAAGGAAAAATACGGTGATTTATTATTATAAATATTTATAACAAAATTGATATTTTATAATTTAATTTTCGCATAAGTTTATAATTTTATTACCACAAACATACACTTGGCAATAAAAATGGTAAAATTATTCCTCATGTCCAATGTTATCTATTCCAATAAAGTGCCAACATGAAGAAATAATATATTGACTACATTATTTAAAAAAACTTCGCATCTAAACAAAAACAGGCAATTTCTTTGTTTTTATGATGTTTGAAATATCTTTATCGTTTATATTTACGTCTTGAGAGCAGTTAAAATAAAAAGTGATTTTATGAGCGCGAGCTGCGTCCAGAAAGCAAAACAACTCATCAATGAACCCATAGCTGATTTTTTAGAGTGCTATATGTAAAACAAGTTTATATAATTGAACCATTTAGTTGGAATCTTAAAAACAGACTGATGTTCCAGCCATCACTTAGGACATATTGAACTGCTTTATATTGTAATTATAAAATAATGGCACAATATACGGCTTCTTAGAACAGTTTTACGAAATGTTTAAAATATAAAAGTAGGTTATAAACTAGGTATGGGAAAAAAAGCGTCGATGTATCGAAAACATCGATGTTTGTTTTAAAAACATCGATGTTTTTACCATCGATGGTCAGATGGCGCCAGTATCGATAAAACATCGATGTCTACTACCGATGTCGATGTTTAAACTTTGAAATTCAGAAACTATTGCTAGAGCGCTGGAATTTTAAAATTTTAATTTTTATTAATATTAGTACACAAAATATAAGCGCCATCTATTGTGATATAACAATACTAATAGTGTTAGTTCTTATTCTTCTTAGCAGTTAGCAGAATAAGAAAAAAATAAGAGAAACTTCTAATATTTGCAAACAATGCGAACGACCAACGACGCCAACAAACTTATTGCTTTCTGAGTCATGTTGACACTTTCCCAGTTGTTATTCCTCCAATCCCTGGAATTACCGTATTGGGAAATATAATTATAATTTATTTATTAATAAAACTATTATTAGGATTACTATATTGTAATGTTAGTGTAAAATTAATATTAGGAATCCTATGTTAGTGTTATAAAAAATGCAATATGTATTTCAACTTAAAAAAAAATGTGTATGACAGTATGTTATTTTTATGTTAAATAATATAAAATTAACATTAAGATTACTATATTAGTATTATAATAAAATGCAATATTTCATTTTAGAAATGTAAAAATAGTAGGAACAAATTAGGATTATTATATTGGGTAATGTACATGTGAAATTAATTACTATTAAAAAAAATATTTCTATTTAAAAATCTAATAAATGCTTTTTGTGTATTATGTTACTTTTTTCGTATTTTACCTTTACATTGTTAAATAAAACCTATATAATATAAATGGCTTTTTTTAATATTAAAAAACATCGATGTATCGGAAACATCGATGTTTTTCCTTCAATGTTTTTTCAACATCGATAGTAAGCGCCGATGTTAACATCGATGTTAAACATCGATGTTTTGCCTTCGATGTACAACCCTATTATAAAGAGAGAGAACAGAAATAAAAACTTTTCATTAACAAGTCATTTTCTGGGTTTTGTTGGTATATGTTCAGTGTTCAGAATGGGCATAAAAGAAAATTTAGTCTTTCAGCAGGTTAAATGCTAATACAAAAATCAAAGAAAGCCATGAAATTTTTCGAACACCACAAAGTCCAGATTAAAATCCGATTAAAAATTCGTGGTCAATATTAGATCATAAAGTGCCTACCGCCAGAGCCATAGCAATATTTTTGGCGCCCTCGGCAAATAAATTAAATTAACTTAAAATAGCGCCCTTTTAATAGACCGGTGAAAACTTCTGAAATATAAGCGATGACCAAAAAAAGATACTCACTTCCAAAATATAAGTGATGATCAAAAAAAAAAAAGTTTTTTCACTTCAGAACATAAGTGATGACCAGAAAAAAAAGGTCCTCACTTCCAAAATATAAGTGATGATAAAAAAAAAATTATGTGAAGTATGAATTTTCACACATTTCAGGGTTTGGTAGGTATTTATTAAGTGTAAGAAGCCAACAGAATACTGGATGTCTAGGATAAAAATGCAAAAGTTGTTCGTTTTCAATGATTGTCAAACACAAACTAAATGACGCAGTAACGTGCAAATAGCTGTAATTGACAATATTGGAAATGGATAACTACCCAAAGAAAGGCCGCTTTTTTTAATTTATTAAGCCATCCACAGAACCCATGAATGAACATGAACAACTAACAGAAACAAAAACGAATGTTTAAATCTGACACGAATAGGAATAAGCAAGAATGAACAGAAAGGAAGAAAAAAAATTGTTTGTTGATGTTGTTGAGTTATTCTGACGGATGAATAACTGGCATTGTTCGAGTTAGTACTCTTTTAATTTGAATGTTTTAGTTTTAAATTTAAAAACCGAATGAATTTATTTTGTTGTACATTAATGACCTATTTAATTACAGATGTTATAGAATAGTTCTTCGTATCAGTTCTAACTTAAACCACTAAATATTTCCTTACTACCATTTGTTTATTAACTAAATACACTTCCCAGTACTGTAAACTTTGATTAAATTAAGTAGATTCTCAGAATTCCATGTAAACAAATTACTCCAAATGACATAGAGCAGATGGATATCCCCGACTTCTTTCTAAACTTTGTACTAAAGCTCTTAGAGAATTTCGTAATATATTTTTGAATACATTTTCTGCATTCACCATACCATCCTAATTTTGCGCCAAGTGACTATCATTATTCCGTCATCCAGGGCCAGCGTGTAATTTTGTGGGGCTGCGTACAAAAATAAAAAAATCGGGCAGGCCATTATCAGGAGCACATCCTTTACGAACAATACGTCAATGTCATTTGCAACTAGTAATGAAACAATGGTTAGGAAAGAATCCATCAATCATTTATTTAGATACATTTTATTCGTTTAAAATAGGCACTGCCGGCTCCGCGGTGAAATTGACGTCATGCGCCGCTGCTTTGCAACTCTCTCTTCAGCGTTGTGCTCGCTCGACGTCGCTCAATTGCCCCTCATTTTATCCAGCATTTTTACGCCTGAGGCAAACAATACTAACGTCCCCCTCCTCCCCAAGATATTCTCTTAGAAAAATTGTGTCAAAAAATAATAACGTTTCTGGTGATTATAATATATCAGCAAAAAAAATATTTTTCTGTCAGTCCGTTCGTTTGTTCTGTGCCTGCCTAAGTAAATAATTATTAATGCAGTGTTCACAGCTCTAAAATTAGTCGACTATTCACTGTGCGTTGTGTAGTAGACAGTTTTAACGTTTAAGGCAACGTTTCCAGCTATGAAAATTAATGCGTAACGAATGTTGTGACATCTACGTTTTTACAAACCAACTACGATGGAATAAATGCAATTCTGTGACTTTTTACGAACCCGCCATCAGCGACATCGTGATTTCTTACCAAAATAACAAAATTAAAACCGCAACTACAGCAATTATTTTTCGTTTCACAACTTCCGAAATTTGTTGAAATTGCGATAGTATTTTTTAGGTTATGTAAAGTGATATAGCTAATGTGTGTCTATACAGGGTGTTATATTTTAGTGGACCCAGCAAATATCTCGCTTATTTATTAAGTTAGTAATTTATTTCATATAACATGATTTATACAGCAACATGTGAGCTACATTCATGATACCTCTTCCGGTTTATTAGTAATTAATATTAACTTTGAAATTTCAAACGGAACATACTACATTTTTTTACAAATTTGAAAAGTACATCTAATTTGCTTTACAATCATGTAAAATAATCCATATGTTACGTTATTAAAAAGTAAAATGGCGGGCACTTTTTTATACACCTAGTCGAAAAAAGAATAGTGAGTCATGACTAAAATTTAACTAAAACACTTGTAAACCTGTATTTACAGGTTGACAATTGTTACTGAGTATTTACTCAGTAATAATTGTTCTAACCTTTATTATTAGCAACTTTCATTGTAGTACCTTATTAATTTATTATAAAATGAATTTTTCTAACTCAAAAAATGTTGATATGCTAGATGTGTATTTTCGAAGTTTAAAAAACTCATAGCTGTAGAACTTTATCGACAAGAATATCCACATCGCCGTCATCCAAGTGAATCGTTTTTTGTGAAACTAGTAAATAAACTACGAACAACAGGTTCGTTTGAAAGAAGAAAAAGAAATATCCCAAAGGAAGATGATGTGGAAATTAATGTACTTGCGCTTTTTGAGGCCAATCCCAGAATTTCCGTTCGCGACGTATGTGTTGAGACAGAAATAAACATTTTTAAAATTCACAGAATCTTAAGAAAACACAAGTACAGACCATATAAAATACAAACAGGACAAGGACTATTGCCAGGCGATTATCAACGTAGACTTGATTTTAGTGAATGGTTTTTGGAAAAAAGACGTAGAGATCCAATCTTCTACGCAAAATTTTTTTAGACCTACGAAGCTAGTTTTTCTAGAAATGGAATTTTTAATAAGAAAAACTGCCACTATTGGGGCATGGAACATCCTCATGAAATTCGGGAAACGAGACCCAAAGTAAAGACCCAAGGAAAAGTACCCAAAAAAAAAAAAGTCATTTGTCAACTTAGAAGAGATGCTATTCGTAAAACAAAGTCTTAAATTCACTTTGTTACAAGAATGTTTAAAGAGCAATTATTCTGTATATCTGGAAAAATAGTTAAAGAAGATACATTTCGCGAAACATATTACGTAAATTAAACATTACTCCCATTCTTAACAAAACTATTTCAAGTATCACTTAGCTTAGATATGTGGTAAATAAATACATTGTGTTACTTACTGAGACAGCCAACTTCCGAGAAACCGTAGTGGAGATGTTGACAAGCATCGCAGTGGAAGCCCTCGACCCCCGGCTTGCAGTTGCACAGCCCGTTCACCGGGTCACAAGTGTTGGAGGTCGCTCCCACCGAGTGACACGAACATGGAGGACATTCGGCTGTCACATTGCCGTAATTCAGCTGCAACAAATAAAAAAATATTAAATGATTTGTGTATTTTAACACATTTCACAATTTTGTAGGTAACTAGTAGGTGGCAAGAAATTGCAGGTACATATTATAAATTGAAGTGAAGTGTGAATTTTCACACATTTCAGACAGGGTTTTGCACAATTTTCACACAGGGTTTTGCAGGTATTTAATAGGTGTAAGAAGTCAACATAATACTGGATGTCTAGGTATATTTATCACATCAAAATCAACAGTTTTTTTTATAAACACTTTTATTCGTTGTTTGAGAACTAAGAGCTTCCATTTAATTTATTTAAACAAAATTTAAATAATTTGTCAAATATTATTATTATTATTAAATATGGCAACGTTTTTTCCCGCATTTGCTTCGTATTCAAGTCTTCATTAGATTAATATGAAATATTTTACAGTGTTGAGTGTAGTGTGGTGTGAGTAACTCAGTTTGCAACTATTAAAAAAATATATTATTTTTTAATATTTTTAATTCCAAAAAAACACACGCTCTATCTTAACTATAAATACAAAAAATCCATAACATTATTAGCCATAATTTAACCATGAATTTAAAAAATAATAATTTTTTTCAAAAACCGGCTCAGATCAATATACATTACTTAAATTTTGGTAAAAGGGTGCCTTTTTGGTAAAAGGGCGCGAGAAAAGAACTTTTGTAATTTTTTCGCTAAATTCGTGTTAAAAGAAGCGAATTTAAAAAAACTATCTATCGTTCCGTAATCTATGCCTTAAGAACTCTATTTTGATAGTACACAATAAACTTTTTTTAAATATATTTTTTTTTATCAACGACACAAAAAAATCGATATTTTTCGAAAAATTTATCTGATTAAAAATTCCTGTTGAACTATTTCTGTTCCCATCAACGTTCATTACGGAGATTTTTTTTAGATTTTTAGATCAATCTCTTTGGGAGATAGGGTGGGGGGCATTTTGTGTAAAAATCCAATAAAAAAAAAAGATTTTTCAAAAATAAAAACTTGTTAGTTTATCCACGCATTAAGAGGTTTCATTTGGTATGCCACTCAAACATTTAAAATAATATTTATTTTTTTATTAAATACATATTTGTTTATGTTTATCCCGCGCTGTATTTTTTTAACTCTTTATAGTTTTCCTGTATGTGGGTCAAAAAGTTGTACAGCTATGCCAAATTTTAACTTTCTATGTTCAGCCGTTTGGCTACAATTTCTACCGTCCAGACAGACACATGAGTTACGTTATAAGGGTTTTTTGGTGGTGTATACCTACAAAACCCTAAAAATCATTAAATTAGAAAATTATTTCATCTATTAACTTACAAGTGTAGTTAATTACGAGATGCGCACGCATAAAAAAATGCGGTAACTTTCGGGGAAAACAAAAACTTAATAATTAGATCAAAAATTTCTGTTGAACTATTCATGTTCACATCAACATGCATTACTAAAAAAAATCAGAATTTTAGGTTAAATTTCTGGGTTACGAGGTGTGGAATAGGGAAATGTTTTTTAGCATTGTTTTTTTTTTTGGCAAAAATTGTGTTAAGATAAATAAATAAATTTAAAAATACTACTTTCGTTTTTTAATCTACGCCTGTCAGTAAATTTCTTATTATTATTATATATATATTTTTTTTTTATTTATTTCTTCCGCGTTCAAGACGATTATTATTATCATTATTATTATTTTGGGGTGTACTAGTCGCAAACTTCAACAACCTTTTGAGCCATGTCATACTAGAGACTAGTGGAGATAACTACACACGATTGCATCCCAAACCTTGGCAATATGCAGATGCGGAAATTTTTAATATTATTATTTTGGAGTTTGTCAGATCTTGACAAGTGTCCACTAATCGCAAACTTCAGCAATTTTTTTACTATTTGTTTTTTTTTCTCTCTCTCTCTTACGCACCCCTTGATTAGACTTTTCATTTATGAGTACCCCCTATCTTCAATACCCGCACCCGGTTTCACGACATTTGAATGTGACACTTTAACATGGACAGATGAACATAGACATGCGACATGCGACATAGAACATGCGACAGATGAACATAGACACATTTTAACACACGACAAATGAACACTGTCACATATTATCAGGGCTTCGAACCGTTATTTTTTTCGTTTCGGTTTTTGTTCCGGTTCAATTAAAAAAATTAATATCGGTTCGGTTCCAGTTTTCGTTCCGACAAAAATAACGATTTTTTTCGGTTTTCGGTTCAGTTCCGGTTCGAAGCCCTGCATATTATCATAGCAGCAGATGAACATAAGTCAATTGAACATACGGCATTTGATCTCACATTTTATTTTTATTTTTATTTTTTATTTATCCTAGCATATAAGTTCAGCAGTTGGTCAATGGTTGGTCATCGGTTGGTCATCGTTTAGACAGCGATTGGTCAGCGGTGGTCAGCAGTTGGTCAGCGACAGAATACAGACTTTCAGATTTATTTATATAGATTTTCAAAATCAAATATTTGTGAGAAAAATTGTGTTTGGTAATTTTTGAGATTTTTTCTTTTTTTTGAGATCTTGATTTTTTTTTGGTTATTTTAAACAGTCTTATACTTCGGTATATCTCGATGTCGGTAGGTAAAAGGAATAATTTCGTTCTAATAAGTTTATTGGTGAAGCGATTATAGGTACATTGGAACAAAAAAATCAATAACAATGAAAAGCGTTTACATATACACCACATAAAATAATTAAAAACATTTTTAATAAAAATAAATATAAATAAAAATAAAAATAAAAATGAAATGAGATCAAATTCCGTGTGTTCAGTTGACTTATGTTCATCTGTCGCTATGATAATGTGTCACATTGTTCAATTGTCGTGTGTTAAAATGTGTCTATGTTCATCTGTCGCATGTTAATCTGTCCATGTTAAAGTGTCTCATCAAAAAATGCTATGCATACCAGAGTCGCAGTAAGGAAAACTTGCGCTAGGGGCTTTGGCGCCCTTGGTAAATAAATGTAAGTGACAAGCAAAAATAAGATTCTCACCTCCCAAAATCTACATGATTAGCAAAAACAAGGTCCTCACCTCGCAAACTCCAAGTGAAGAGCAAAAAAAAAGGTTCTAACTTTCGCAATGTCAAGGCGCCCCTTTGTCAAGCTAATCGGCGCCCTTTTCCTTAGTGCGCTAGACCCCCCCCTTACTGCGGCTCTGATGCATACACATAGTACATAAAAGCTATAATTTCATGGCTTTCAGCGCACCTCAATTTTATTTATTTTACATCGGCCTATTTCTGCAACGATGCTAATCGCCGATGCCAGGGAGCGAGCTCCTACACCTGTATGAGGGGTGAATGATTGTGAAAATGGGAGTAATGTAAACATATTATTCTCGCCCGAATAATATCACCAACGGAGACTTGAACTAGCAGGCTCACAATTCTGACTGTTGTTACAAGTCAAAACTGCGATTTAACGAGCTCGGCCACTCCGTTGGCAAGGGGCGTACCTAAGCGGTCGCCTATACTCACCTAATACTAAAACCATCACTGGCTTAAAATAAATATGTAGTTCATAAAATGACATTGGCAAATTTATTATGTTTACGCATCATCAGATTCCTTTGACCAAAACTGAAGACTACAATGATAATTAGTTTTGTTAGTCAAATTTATTCAAAAGAATAGTAATTATTTTTCCAAATTAGGCGTTGAAGTAAAACTAAAAAGCATAAATACAGGTAAAAGGAATTAAAATGTAAATTAATACTAAGGATCAGTTTCATTTAAATTTGACAGTAGGAGGCAGAAGCCAATTTTAAATAAAAAATGATTAAAGATGAGTCATGATGAAAATAGCCAAATTCCGTGGGAAATAAGTCTTGTTAATTTACATCACGCTATGCCAATCTATACGCTTTGCATATAAAATATAATCATGTTTCGTATGAAGATATGGCTAGTTAAATTTTGGACATATGAAAGGGTATTCAAGTTAAAAACTATTTAAAAAGATTGCAGTTTGGCTAATGCAGCCATAAGTACAATATTGTTTATTTATTTATTTATTTTTTTATTCAAAAACTAAACCGTAAATAAATTACTTTTATAAGGAGGCATAGTAAAATAAATAAATCTTTTTATTATATCAATGGATATTTCTTTATTAAATCTTTGCCTTTATCAAAATAAGTATAGTTTAAATAAAAACTAATATTTCATCGTACTACGTACTAGTACAGGCGGACGGGAAGACAATATACCCTAAATACGCTATTATTTTAATGCATTTTCTAAAAATTTCTTCTGGAGAATCCCCCAGATACCCCTTTCCAACACAAGATATGGAATACATGGATGGAGAGGTATGTATTACCAGAGGCGGTATTACCATTACGCTAACTACGCTACCAGTGTCGGGCTGCGGAACGCTGAAGCCCCCAAAAATGCCTGTCGAATCGAACTTATACATAAATGTACGAAAAAGAACGTATGAAAAAGAGCGCTCCTCTGAAAAAAGAGCTTTCTTATTTTAAAAAAGTTCCTCATTGAAAAAATTACTTCTCTTCAAAATATTGACGTTAAGTGTGAATTTTCACACATTTCAGGGTTTTGTAGGTATTTAATCAGTGAATGATGATTATTAGAAGGCCAAACGATAAATGCCTGTCATTACATAACACAATTACAAGTGTTGGTTTTAAATCCTTTAAATCAATAGGCACGACAAGATGGTTGCAGTTAGATTTTTTCTACCGTGTATCATTATCTCTAATAATACCATAATATATATTCTAACGCATTTTTTTTTTTTTTATATAATTGCAAAAATATCAATCAAATCCAGACCTGGCAACACTGCGGGCGATCTTTTGTCACGCAAGAGCATAACGCCTACAGAGATATTGTTTATATTGCGACTATATGAAAAACTAACAGATTCTTTACTAAAAATGGAATACTAGCAACCGGCCAGTTATTTATTTATTTTCCTAGTCGATATTTGCAAAATAAATTTACGTACCTCTTCTCTACCCATAACAAAATGTATCCATGTATAAACAAATATAATTTTTTAATTTCAGCTAAGATATTAAACAAAAATCTTAATACTTAGCAAAATTTAGTCAAAATGAAATGTATTTCAAAAATCAATTCCCAAAATAAAATGACATTATTATTATTTATTTTTTTTCAGTAACACAAATACTGTAATATTTTCCAAAAACGAACTCTGATAAAAAATTCCTCTCGTACGTTTCCGGTTCATAGCAATATACATTGCTTAGAATTTTTTCAGATTTTAAATTTAACTCCTTAGAGCTAAAGAGTGCGGTACACTGATTTTTTAGTACTTTTTTGGAAAAAATCGTATTAAAATAAAAATAAATAATTAAAAAATTACGTCCCGTTTCTTTATCTACGTCTTAAGAGCTTTCTTTTGATACCACACAATAAAATTTAAAAAAATATTTTTTTTCGACGACACAAAAAAATCAATATTTTGCGAAAAAACAATTTTTTCATCAAAATTACTGTTGAACTATTCCGGTTCCCATCAATGTACATTATTGAGATTTTTTCAGATTTTTAGTTCAACTCCTCCTATTTTATATTTTTTCTATATGTGGGCCAAAGAGTTGTATAAACCATGCGAAATTTCTATGTTAGGCTATCTATGTTAAGTCGTTTGTCTACAATTTCTATCGTACAGACAGACACATGAGTGACGTTATAAGGATTTTTTGGTAGTGCTACCTACAAAACCATAAAAATTAATCAAAATAGGGGCGCCACGCAAAAAGTCTGTTCGAGGCACGAAATTGTGTCAGTCCGGTACTGGCTGATACCATGACATACTTGAAACCAGTGACGGACTAGCCGGCTGGTACACTCGGCAAAGTCCGAGTGGGCCGATCCCAATAGGACCAATTCTTAGATCAATGGAGCCGGTCCTTGATCAAATGAGGCCGAATCTTGACCCTATAAGACCTATTTATACAAATTTTCCAAGGCCGGAAAATATTGCCAGTCCGCTACTGCTTGAAATATTGTTTCAATCTACACATATTCAACAACTTACCTCGCATCTGTCGCAAGTTCTTCCAGTAAACCTAGCTTTGCACTCGCACTGTCCGTTGAGAGGGTCACAATCAGATCCATACGATCCCAGTAGGTCACAGGCACAGGGCTGGCAATTGGCGACCACAGGGTCTCCATAATGTTGCGGTTTGCAACGTTCGCAATGCCAGCCTTCCGTGTTACCACGGCAGTTCAGACATTGGCCTGTTGTGCGATCGCAGGGGACGCCATTGCAGACACAAGGTTCGCATTTGCCACCAGGGGTTGTTGGAGAACCAAAGAAACCATAATCGCAACTGTAAAATAAAATATTAAGTTAATAACAGAGTATAAATAAAAATATTGAAATATTGACAATTCTTCTGGTATTGAGTTATCCGGAACATAATTATGGATATTAATATTCTTATGGACACATTTAAGAGTTTCGCAGGTATTTATGTACAAGTAAAATGGTAATTGTTTTGGCATAAATATAAGGTGACCATACATCCCGAATTGGCCGGGACAGTCCCGAATTTTTGCTTTGCGTCCCGAATTTTTTCAGAGGCAATATTTATCCCGAACTAACTTTTTTTTTGTTCCGAACTATCCCTAAAACCCTAAACTAAAATTATTTTTACAAAACTTGAACTAAAAAATCTACCGAAAGGATATTTTCCTTGATGAACAGCTTTTGGAAAAGTGACAAGAGTCAACTTAATGTAGACACATTAAAAGCAATATTACTGATTAAAGTAAATTATGAAGAAAACTATGCGGATTTTTATATAAAGCTTCAAAGCAAAAAAGACCTATTCAAAAAGATCCCTAATTAGGAAAAATATAAAGAGATTTCTACTGATTAATTTTAACGAATAAATTTAGAATTCATTTAAAAAAATACCACGATTTTAATAATGTTCCTTTTAATAACATAAGTTAATTATCTGTGATTAGAAATTTTTATTTATTATAAATTATAATTATTTATTGTATATAAATTGTATTGAAAATGAATAGTAGAGTTAGGAAATAATTTCATTCAGCTTTTTGGATAAGAAGCGTTTATTTAAACAACACAACGTTTCGCCAACAACATTGTTGGCTTCTTCAGGTGCTATGTTAGTTAAACGTCACTCTAACAACATGTACATCAGTCATCACCAAGGATGGTGAAATAGCAGAAATAACATTGACAAAATATTTTGTACTTGAAAAATACAGAAAGATGGGAAAAACAGGAATAAATTTACCGTGATTTGTGGAACTGGTGTTGACGGAACCACATAGTCTCATTATTATCTTATTACATCTTTGATATTTTTGAGTTTATTTGAACAATTCTTAAATAACTATTCTATCTCTTAAATAACTATTCTACTATTGAAAATGAATTAAAAAATTATATTTGAATCATCAATTAAAAAATTTGGTCACCTTAAGAAATAGAAAAAAAAAGATTTTAATAAATTAATTTTTGATCATTAACTTACGATATAATACCTCTCATTCTAATTTTTCCAACAATACAAAAATATCGACACTTTTCTAAAATTTAAGCTGATCAAAAATTTCGAGCATACTATTTCAATTCACGCCAATCGGTCTCCCCCGAGCTCATTAAATTACGCAGTTCTGACTGTTAAAAACAGTCTGAATTGTGATCTAGCTGGTTCAAGTCCCTGTTGGTGATATTATTCGGGAGGGAATAATAGTAACATTACTCCCATTTTCACAATAATTCACCCCTCATCTAGGTGTAGGAGTTCACCCCCTGGCATTGACGATTAGCCTCCCCAGCAAACATTGAACTAACGGCCGAACGCCGGCAAACTGCTTTTACGTTGGTACATTGCTGGCACCAGAAGTAAGTGCAACGCCAGTATTAATAATGTACTTCACATTTGTATTTCGCACTCTGCCTATACGAAGTACTTTACCAGCATTTTATAAGCATTCCTTATTTGTATTAATCCAAGGTTATTTCTAGCGGGCCAGTGCTTATGTTTATAACTTTTTTTGAATGTAATAATTTGAAAAGTCTGACCGTTCTTAGTCATAAAACACCCTAATGGCGTGGCCTTCGAGGGTCGGTACAAGTGATATTCTGTGAGTTCAAGTTGGGACGTGTTGGTGAACAGTTTATGTGTATTTGAATAGTTATTGATTGTGAGCATTATACAGTTTTTTATTGTGATTTGTGTGTGTTTTGTTAGATTTAAGGACGTAGTTTACACAAACTATTTCATATTAAATTGTTTAATTTTTAGTTTAGTTCAATCATAGTTTTTTCATGTAATAAAATTTTCAATTATTAATAAATCTGATACAAGATTATAAATATGTCATTTAAAAAATATAATTTGTCATATTTCATTTTGAATAGTGACATCTTAAATATTTTGTAAATATAATACTAACCTAAAATAATACAAACTTAATCCAAAACTGTAAAGCTTTTTTTACAATATAACCAAGTTTCTAAAAGTCAGTAATACACTATAAAAATCACCAAAATAACCAGATCTAGTTTGTTCTTACAAAAGTGAACAGCTTATAGCATTAATGCTTATAAAATTTGTTTATTGAATTTATTTTAACAAGTATGATTTCTTTAGGTTGGCACTCTTCAAGTCAGGGGGAAAAGATGTGGTAGATAATACAAGACGAATATTGGCGAAAATTATTAGTCACCCCTTATCTTTAGGATGAAATTGGTTTGACCGAAATGGCAGAAAACCATTTTCTTAAAATTCTTCATTAAATTAATAAATTAAAGAAACTAATTCCTGTTATTCCTGAAATTATATTTATTTAATATTTATAAATAAATCAATAAATTATAACTGTTAATTCAATTTACAATCGGCTAGTTTTACCATCGTTGAATAAATTTATTTAACAACTTAAGTTAACAATATCGCATCATTCTATTGACAGCAATGTTAATTTCTTCATTAATAGTTTAAAACCGATGCGATATTGTCAACTTTACTTGTTAAATAAATTTATTCAACGATGGTGAAAATGGCCAAATGAGTATTTATTTTGCACCTAACCATTAATTTATTTTAATACTGGGTAAGTACACATATATTACATTTGAAACACTAGAGAGTGGGTATAATATAAGCACTAGTCTGTCAGAAATAAATCTTGCAACTAATGCGATTATTTTGCACTTTACCGTTGCTGGGCCAGCAACTGATACATCAATGGGCCAGCTAACGGCCACGGGGACACCGGGGTACTGGCCCAGTGCAAAATGCCAGCACTGGACCAATGCGAAATGCCAGCACTGGCCCAGTGCGAAATGCCAGCACTGGCCCATTACTTTCAATGCACTTTACCGTTGCTGGGCCAGCAACTGATACATCAATGGACCAGCTAAGGGCCACGGGACACCGGGGTACTGGCCCAGTACGAAATGCCAGCACTGGCCCATTACTTTCAATGCCGGCGAGTATGTGCTTTACCAGTACTGGTCCGGATAAAAATGTTTGCTGGGTCGTTACAGAAATAGGCCAATGTTAAATAAATAAAATAAAACATATTTCAATTCACATCAATATTCATTACTTTGAATTTTCACAGAGTTGTAAACCAGCGCCTTTGGGATATAAAATGGGTGACACGTTTTTTAAGTTTTTTGACACATTTTTGGCGAAATCATGTCAAAATAATATTATTTTCAAAAATAAAATTTAATTCATATATATCATCAAAATATAGTTTATTTCTTTGGTTTGAGCGGAACTAAACGGAAGTTTCATTGCCTTAAGATGTCACAAATACCGAGCTTGCCTAGGTTGTGTCATGTTTCATGTTGGCATTTATTCTAAAAAATAGGATCTTTGGAAGACATAACAATTTAGGTTAGTAAAAATTTTGCTGAAAATAATTAATATGTACTTTGGTACTGAAGCTCTTTTTTATCACTCACGTGGTTATTTACCTTGGCTGAAGCCTCGGAAAATAATATCCACAATTCGTGATAAAAAAAACTTGACTTCGTTGCCTTGGTACCAGTGATGGGCGTTTACACGTAAAGTTTAATTGTTTACGTTTACGCGTAAACTTATGTAAACAATTGGGAAACTTGTCAACAATGTAAACTATGTAAACTGTCAAATAATGAGGTTAGTTTTAGTTATTGAATACGAATAATAGAGAGTTAACGAACAAGTATATTCAGTTCAAAACAATAAATTTATTAAAAAAATGGTGGGAAGAAACCGAAGGAATAGTTCTGAAGAACTAGGTTTTGTTTTAATTAAAGAAAATGAAAGAAAATATAGGGCGTTATGCAAAATTTGCAATGAATCTTTTCGTTATTAAAAAATATAGGCTGATTTTCTTAAAGGTGAAATTTAATGTATTTTGTTATTAAAAAAATTAGACTGAATTTTTAATGAAAAAAGTTTTTTATTTTTCATATTCATATTTACTAACTTGTATGTAATATCTGTATAATGATGCAAATTCGATTTTTATTAATATGTATATTGGCGTGTCCTAATTTTATATACTAACTTTTTCGTTTCATTAAAATTTTATTATTTATAAAAATGTATTGATAATGAGGTTCTGTAATTCAAAACAAGTGCGCATGGTTAAATCATTGTTTACATTGTTTACGTTGTTTACATTGTTTACAAGAGTTTTTGTGTTTACTTTACACCAATTGTTTACGTGACAACAATGAGGTAACTTACATCATGTAACTTACGCGCCCGTCACTGCTTAGTACACAAATAACTATTGTATTTTTGACAAATCAAAATTTAGTAATCGCCTGAATATATGCAACCTTCATTACACATCTGTTAAAAGTGCAGTCGGAACCTCAGGTCTTGAGAAACCTAAGAATTTGTACCAATGAAAAATAATAACTTGCACCTTACATTTAAAAACAAAAATATAAATAAAAGGCCGCGTAACTGCATATAATTAATAAATAATTGCGATCACAATCACTAGAAAGTTCAATTAACATATTATTATTTGAATAGCGCCAATCATAGACTTGTTTTTATTATTAATAAAAAGTGCTATTGTCCACTGATACTTTATTATAAATGCATAGATAGTGTATTATCATCGTTAATTATCGAAGTAATTTCTCAATATAAAGCCAGTTGATTACTATTATTATTATCTGCACTTCAGATGAAAAATTATAATAACACTTCATCTAATGAGGCAGCAATCTATTCTCAATAATATATCGTCATAATTTATCAATATTAACGACATTTATAAACAATAAGTTTATTTATAGCTTTGTCCCTTTGCATATAACTGCAGTGGCGGCGCTAGCTCATAAAATCTGAGGGGGGGGCTGGAAATATTTAACGAGTGGACAATTTTTTATTGTCATTTATACGCAAGCAGATGACAAAAAAAGTCACTTTTAAAATACTATTGACGACAAAAAAAAAAACGTCCTCACTTCTAAAATATAAGTAATGACCAAAAAACGATTTTTAGAAATTATGGCTAAACAGTTGAATCTAAAGAAATGAAGCTTGGCAAACATTTAGGAAAAAAACTGAAATTTGAAAAATAGAATTCGGAACCGAATTTCCGAAACCGAGTTTCTCGAAATTTACGTAACCAGTTTTATAGAACTAGCTAAATATATCTGCATATATTTATTTTTATTATTTCTAATTCAAAGATTTTTCATACAAGTGTTAAGTTGGTTTTACGCGGTTCAATTAATTGATCAATAAATTGATCAAGTTTTTTGTCAATTAATTGAAAAATTTATTGGTAATCTTGAAAATAAAAGGATCACTTTACACACATCAATTTATTTATAATTAACGTTTAAATTACCAACTGTAAATCATGTTGACATATTTATAAAAATGAATATATTAAAAAAAATCTTCACAAAATTACGAGCTGTGAACAAAAACAAAAGAAATAACCCAGAAGGTAAATTAGAATGTTTGAGGTTCTTTCACATTTGAAAACGAAACACAAATTATATTTTTCTAGGTTATGCTACAACTAAACAGTTGGCAATAACTAAACAGATAAAAATATACCTAAAATTCCTTTAAAAATTTATGAAAAATAGACCTTGTTTTCACAATAAATTGATCAATTTTTTCATCAATTAATTGTTCAATTTATTGTTGAAATTTGGACACTTTACACACTTCAATATATTGAAGATCAATTAATTGATCAATAAATTGAATCGTGTAAAACCCACTTACGATTTTTTAAATTTTGATTTAGAAAACAATGCTTAGGTGGACACTACTAGTAGTGTCCCAATGCACATTGGTGGAATGTCCCCTCTAATTTTTTCGCTGACTGCGCGGTTCAAAAGTATACGTGAGCAAAAATGTTCAAAATGTATTTGCAAGTAGTCAAATTTTTTTTTAATAAATACTCTTGATAATTATATTTTAAAGCATTTTAATAATACTCAAACAAGAAAGGATCTTTTATAAAATGAAATAAAAAAAAGGTGAACAAGCCCATTGTGCGTAACATACAAAATCGGCTGCACAACTTTCGAAAAATTAATACGCGGCCGCGCACCTGCGCAGCTTAGAGGGAATATTGGTTGCCACATGTGGTTTCTAATGTATTTATCTACGCAAGTAATAAAAATGAACTAGAAAGGGCAACAGCGGCGAGGTTTAGTGTGTACGTATTAGTGAATTTCTGCCGGTGTCCTTACCTTAGTTCGTTTGTTTTGATTTGTAGTAACTACTCAGACGTAAAACTGGATACAGTGCATTATATTAAAATTAACGTGCTTAACTATGGAACTAAATTATTAATAAAAAATATTGGTCCTCATTGGCCAAAATTGAATATTTCACAATCGAAAATGAATGAAAATAGAACATTAATAGAGTTCAATAAAAAAACAATGGTAATAATATAGAATAGGGCACCCAAAGATATATTTTCTTAGCGATCGATAATTGAGCTACCTGTAGCTCGGAGCTTAATAAAATCACTTTCAAGTCGTACTTGAAAGCGAAACATTTTTAATTATTTTTATTTTTATTATGGTCACCTTAGGTCATCAATTTTTTTTACCAATTTACGTATCGCCTTTTCGAGAAAAATCCCTAATGCTTCCTCCTAAAATGTTCCCTCTACTTTTATACATTGTGTAGATCAATTCTAAATATGTTTCACGGGCCGGATATTTAAAAATCACAGAGGATGGGTGGAAGAACTTCTGAAAATCAGTTAAGGACAAGGGGAGTGGAGAAATTCCGAAAATCTGTTGATGAAGAGGGGAGGGTGTAAAAAAAAAAAAAAAAAAACAAGGAGCAGAAATTTCATACGAGCCTTTTGAAACTTATTGTTGGGTCGGATTTGGCCTGCAGGCCGTAGGCTGGACTCCATTTCAGTATATGGATCAAAAAGTGCCCCTCCCCCAAATATTTTACCCTTCAGCCGCTATTGCAGTGTACCCAAAAAACTGGTTTCGGTTCTTAACATTACTAGATATCTACGGAACCTCAAACCAGGGGTATGAAACTCATATACACGGCCTTGAAACGGTTTTAAGTTATATTCTATCCACCGACAGCGCTAAAAGCGTTTTTTTTTTTTAACCTACATTTTGAGAACAATTCCCTATCGGCAATTTGCGGCAATTGTTTTTGACGTTGTAACGATAGGTGACAGTAAATTGTGATTGTATTAGTACACAGACTAAATTTAATTTGTACAATAAAAGTAAATATAAAAGTAAAAAATAAATACTTGTTTATTTATTTCATATGCTTGCTTGCAAATAAAATAATAAAACTTAATGCTTACTAAAGTATTAACTTTTAACAATTGTAATTAATTTTAATTTTAGGAAATTAATTAGGAGAGTTGTTAATAAATTAATCATAATTTTCGGTTCAAATCAATCTTTAATTTTCTACCAAAATTACATTTTATTTTTCAATTTTGGTAGAAAATTAATGATCGCGCGATTCATAGCAATTTAAAATAAAAAAATATATTTGTGTGCACTGCGGGTTGCATACTATCTAATCCTAGTTCATATTACAAACACGAATGTCGCAACTATCGCTGTCCAAACCCGTAACGTGGGAGTCCCCTATCTTCCTTGTTTTATAATTTGTGCCTCAAATGAGTGAAAATCACACTTAACTTAAATTTTTAGATTAAATCTATAAGAACAAAATGTAACTTACATTTCACAATGGTCTCCAGTATATCCCGCTGGACACTGCGTACAGACATAATTATCGCCATCCCCATCCAGCTGACAACTTGGGCTAAAATTATTTTCTTCCAACAATGGACAGGCGCATCTCTTACAATCATCCGGTGTCCCCTTCAATGGATTCCCATAAAATCCTACAGCACACCTTTCACAACTCTCACCTATAGTATTATGATCACATTTACAATTCCCAGCATTCGCATCACAAAACTCCGAATGCCCATTGCAGTTACATTTAACACAAATTCCAGGCTCAGAATAAGAACTAGTATTTTTAAAGATGCGTACATAGCCATAATCACACTTTTCACAAGATAGGCCAGTGTAGCCACTTGGACAACTGCATTTTTCGACTTGGGAAGTAAGGGTTTGTTCCTCAGAACCAACTGTAAGGACAGTACTCTCAAGGATACTTTCAATTTGATCTGTATGGAATTTAGCTCGTAATAAAATATGTTTCAAATCAGTTAGAATACTTAAAAACTGTCCTCTTGTAACTTTCTTTCTTTTAAAATCATAACTATTCAAATAACCATCAACGTCTTTAATTTCAAGTGGTATATCATACCATCCATCTTCTTTCATATCAACTGTAATCGTAACATCCGTAACAGAAAATATATCATAACCATAAGCAATGCGTAATCCATTTGAACCGATGAAAATTATGTTTGGTCCCATTACTGGTTTTCCACTTGTGTCTCCACGCATGACGACCCAATTTATGGTGAATTTAAGTTCCGAACCATATGTTTCTAGTTTGTTTCCAAGGTATGGTTTAGGGGCTAGCCAATAATAGGTTTCGGCGCCTTCGAAGTTGCTTATTGAGAGGTAGTTGGTGTCTGTATCTAGGATTGGTTTAGCGGTTTGATTGACGGAGACGTCACATACTAGCCAGTTTTCTAATGTGTTGAACTGAAATAAAAATTATTATATTAATAGTTATAATTAATTAATTGACAACTATGATAAAGAATAATAAATGATTATTATATTGACCATTGATCGTGAAAAATAATAAATAATAAACATATATATATACAGAGTTGGCTGGAATTGAATTTCATATACATGCTGTGTTATTGTTAGGGTTTTGTAGGTATGACCAAAAAACCTTTATACCGTCATTTTGTCGTCTGTCTGTCTGTCTGTATGTCTGTCTGTCTGTCTGTTCGGTAAAAATTGTAGCCAAACGACAAAACCTAGAGAGTTGAAATTTGGCATGCTTATACAACTCTTTGACCCGCACATAGGAAAAATACTAAAACATCTAAAAAACATATCCCCCTAAAAATATAAACAAATATGTGCTCATCGAAAACAAAATATTTTTTGAAAATTCTGAGTAGGGTATCAAATGAAAGCCCTCAGTACGTGGATTAACGATCCAAATTTTATTTTTGCAAAATAAATTATTTTGATGCGATTTTTGCCAAAATTGTGCAAAAAAATTTTTGTCCCACACCCTGTAGCCCAGATGGTTTAAACTAAAAATCTGAAAAAATCTGAAGTAATGTACATTGTTGTGAACCGGAAGAGTACAACAGGAATTTTTGATCAGATTATGTTTTCGGAAAAAAACGCATTTTTTGTGTTTTTAACTAAAATATGTTAAATATTTAATTCGCTATGTAACAGACCAGATCAGTAGCTCTAGTAGCGTAGTTGGTTTTGTCGTGCGCTTAATAATGTAACTTAATTTGCAAACTGAAGTTCGAATCCTGTTAATTTTATTTTTTCTGTTTTTTTTTTTGGCATTTTTATTTTGTTTAAATTATTTTGTTAAAATTCTAGTTATATTTTGGTAAATGTTGCATTTAATTTTTAAAAGCGTAAATTTAATAACCAGTGGGAAGTGTTGAAATTATAATTTAATTCTATGTTTGACGAAATCAGAGGGCGGGGCTTATGATTTAAGCAACCAATGAATGCCATAGGCGCAATTTTCAAAATCTTAATGAACCTTGCTATATAAAAAAAATACTGCACATATTTAGAAACTTAAATAATGGTATTAGGCATTCGAATTAAAATTCATAAAAAAATATTTTGACATAAAATTTGTTTTGGCATCCCAAATAATCATCATTCAGTTACTAAATACCTGCAAAACCCAGAAATGTGTGAAAACTTCACATCAATTTTTGTTTATATGTGGACTAACCGAACAGGTAAAAATTGTAGTTGTTGAAGAATTTTTATTTACGTAAACGAGAATGAAGACATTTTTGTAGGGCAAGCCGAGGCATAACGGGCTCCCCTCTTTTTGGCTGTTAAAGCATGCCGCTATGTTTGGGTGCATTCCAATCACGTTCAGTACATCGGTAGTGTCTTCCGAGAGTGGTTGCTGGCTGAGAGCTGGCGTTTACATGTTTTAAATTGTTGAAACGTGTTTTTGCTGTGTTGATATATGTTTACATATATGTTTACATATATATTCAGACGTTGATTGCTCCAGTGCAGAGCATGTGGCAAATGGGCACATTGATCTTGCGCTGGAGAAGATGATAACAATGAGGAATGCACTCACGTGTGTTCATTCTGCGCCAGATTTTAGCTGATTGCCCATTATGCCCCGCCAGTGCTCATTCTGCCCGACACCAGGGCAAAATGAGCACAAGAAAGCTTTTTTTTATATCGTTATAACTTTAATTTTTGTATGTTGCTGTCTGTTTTCTATTTTTTTTGCCCGTTATGCCCCGGATTCCCCTATTCAATTTTGAATTCGAGAATACAATAGTCATGGAATTTAAATGAATCTATATTCATAAAATTGGAGGCTCTATCTGTTTTTATTTCTATTTTTAAGGACCTCAAATTTGGTTTCTACGCGTTTCAGATGATTATAAGACGATATCCGCAAAAAAAAACAGCGATATTATTTATCATGACCCTGGAATCGTTACATATAAGTATGAAAACATTTTCAAATTGTTTTTGATTTATCAAAAAATTTCTCAAATAAAAGTTGTTAGTTATTGCTTTTATAGTAACTTTTGTTCAATAAATTTTTTCGAAATATTTTTCTGTTGTGAAATATACAATTCCATTTTCAGTCAACCGATTTTTACCAAAAGTTGATCAACAAGTTTCATAAAAATCCTTTTAGCCGAATTTGCTCTGCACATGTAGACAGATAGACGAACGGACGGACAGACAGACAGACAGACGGACAGACGGACAGACGGACAGACGGACGGACGGACAGACGGACGGACGGACGGACGGAGGGACGGACGGACAGACGGACAGACGGACAGACGGACAGACGGACAGACGGACAGACGGACAGACGGACAGACGGACAGACGGACAGACGGACGGACGGACGGACGGACTGACGGACGAAAAGACGGACGGACCAACAGACATCATGCTAAAAATAGTCAAAACGTTATATAGGGACCTCAATTCGTGGAGATCCATCGAAATCTCGAAATATCAAAATCAGTATGATCACAATACCACCCTTATATATGTTGGCGGTCGGTAAAAATCAATTTCTGTCTGTCTGTCTAGCTATTTATTTTTCCGAGATTCACTGAAAAACGGCTGGACATATTTTCACGTAATTTAGTATGATGTTAGAGTAAAACCAGGATTCGAACATAGGCCATATGCAGTGGCGACGCTAGCTCTTAAAATATGGGGCCAGGAAATTTTTTAGTTTAATTTGGGGGGGGGGGCAAATACAAGTGATGACTTCCTAAAAATGATCCTCACTTCTAAAATACATTTTTCTCCAAACAATTGGGGAGGGGGCAACTGGTGGCCAGACCAGTTTTGGGGGGGACTAAACTCCCTGCACCTCCCGCTAGCGCTGCCACTGGCTATATGACATAAAAAAAAATCATTCTAAGCGGGTGTTTGAGGGGTGTTTACAATTGTTTTAATAGAAAAACCTATGTAACAAAAATTATTTATAATAAGAAAAATCTTATTTGTTTCTTAACAGCAAAAGTATATACAGTACCTAGACAAAATATTATAACCTTATGAATTTTTAAAAATTCATTGTTTTACACAAAATCAACAAAATAGTAATACACTAATTTTATTTTTATTTTGTATTTTATTATTTCAAATTATTTTAGTACATTTATAAAATGTTTTTTAATATTTTATGTTGCCCCCCCCCTTTGCTTTTATTACTGCCGCAATTACTGCCGCATACTCTCAATACCTGCCCTAATACAATTTTCAATTTCTGGAGAGCCATGCCATACTTTTTTAATATTATCTATTAAAACTTGTTTATTAGTATTATTTAAATCATAAACAAGTCTTTTCAGGGGGTTCCAAACATTTTCGATAGGATTGATATGCGGCGAATTACTTGGCCAGGACAAAATCGTAACTTTTTGTTCTTACAAATCGGTTTCAGAATAAAAATACAGAGTTGAAGATGTTTAAAACAGCTTATCTCTTAATAAATTGACTATATGTTAAAGAAATAAATAAAGTAGCATATGATATATGTCGGCATTTTTAATAAACAGTTGTTATTAAAAATGCAGTTATTATTATTTATTATTATTTATTTGAATTTAGTTTTTAATAAATGAATATTGGGGGGGGGGCTATGAGGAGCGTTACGTATACACTAGAAATCTCTCAGTTATTTGAGACATTTGGTTCAGACTGATGCTTGAATCATAATACTGTATCATCATACAAATGTTGTTAAAATATGTCTGGCCGTTTTTGCATGAATCTCGGTCAAACAAACAGACGGACAGACAGACAAGCAGACTGACAGTGACTGATTTTTTGCGGATATAATCATCAGAAACGTGTAGAAACCAAATATGAGATAAAAAAATAAATAAAAAAAGATACAGCCTCCAATCTTTATATATAAAAGAGAATATTTGTGAGTATGTCCGGAAATTCTAATCCACTTCCAGATATGTTACCGAGTTGGAATTTTGCATATAGGTAGGAAATGCCTTCATCATAACTAGATTAATCGAAAATCTCAAAAAAGTCCGATCAGAAACGAGAAATTAATAATTTTGTTTTTAATTATATTGGACCATTGTAAACTTTATGAGACTTTCAGCTAGAACGCGGGACTTTCTCTTCAATACTTGACTGTATGACTATACCGATTTGTCGAGCGTTCGGCCAATATTGGAAATGACGGCAATTATCGTGAAATTCAACAGCGAATTTAACGTTATAATTGTCGACAAAAATGAAAATAAAAAAAATTATGATATATATCCTCGGGAACATTTTTGTAGCAATATTAAACCCTAAAATTCGTTAATATATAGTTTGACCCATTCTGAACATTATACAGGTACGATTTATAAATCAGTAATAATCACGGAGTAATTATGATAAATATCTTAAAAACTATGATAAATAATTTCGTAAGGTTCAAGATAAAATGTTTCACGTGACCAGCGCTGCCTTAGTCGATGAGTGATTCTCACATGGGCATTTTATGTGGCATTTTCCTGGGTTAGAACTTTTACACTTATGGGACACTTATACGTGTTGTTACTGAATGTTTGTACAACCAATGTTTACAAAGACGTTCGTACTTAAATTATTTTTATAAGAAGCACATATTAATACAATGGTAGATTAAAACAAATAAATATATTTGAATGTAAAACGATTCGCAGCAACCAGTCTTGAACCGATTTCGAAATGGGCCCGATTTAAGCGGGCTACGATTTTTTTTCGGTAGCGAAGCAGCGGGTATACTGGTAGTTTTATTAATATAGATAGATAACAGGTATTAAGTAATTCAAGTAAACACAGAGGGGGGAGGAAATTCCACAAGTTTACTGCGTCTTATGGCCCTTATCTTGAAGCCCTAAATATGGGGGGTGGGGGTAGGAGCATTTACGCCTCTACGCCTATCAATAGCTTACTTTTTTGTTTTGTTCAAAAATTGTCTAACAAAAATATAATAAATAGAACTCAGTTGTACAACAATACTTTTATGATTTGGCACAAACCACTATTCATCTAAAATAAAAATATAGGCCATTGTCAGCGCTCCCACAAAGCGTAAAAACATCTAATTCCGTCCCTCTAACCAGGTCCGTACTAAAATAAAATCAAAACATCTCACCAAAGAGATAACCTCAATAAATCCTCGCTTTATTCTACATAATATATGAACATCTAAAAATACTTGTACAATGAGTCATTCTGAAATAAGACATAACTTACCGTGCGGTAAATAAGAGGTGCTGGTTCGCAAATACTGCTCACTCCTGAACAGTAGCACTCGGAGCATCCGTCGCTATTTTCAAGTTGAAGATTGAAATGTCCACTCTTGCAAATATCGCATTTGTCCCCTTCAACGTTTGCCTGAACAAACAACATAAAAAGTACATTAAATTATTATTTTTATTCACTTCCTATCTTATATAATAAATGGCAACAGATGACTGAGCAGAGAATTAAAATAAAAATAGAAAAAGTGGCAAGAGATTTTTTATTTCTTTTCTGCAAAAACCCAAAGGTTGAACAGAAGTTAAAAAAAAATGTGTAAATTTTTACACATTTAAAAATTTCGTATATATCTAGCAAGTGGAAAACACTTAAAACGAGGCAGTGTTGGATTTACGTATTGTTCACAATTTTAGGGCCCCGAAGGAGCCTGATTTTTCCATTTGTGTTTTGACCCATACTATCCATTCGATAGACCTTTTTTTCAAAACATCCAGTTCCTTTTCTTGACTCAATGTTTGCAAAATGTCCCTACTGGATTTACCTAAGATTAAAAATAATAATTGAAAATATTTGTAGTAATGCATATTGATGTGAACCCATAGATATATTTCAAAGCAGCGTTTCCCAACCTTTTTTCATGGCGTACCGGCAAGCGACCTAGAAAAAAATGTGTATTGCAAAATTATTACAAGTGATGAGCAAAAAAGGTTTTCACCTCCAAAATATAAGTGATGAGCAAAAAAAAGTCTTCTCCTCCAAATGTAAGTGCTGAGCAAAATAAAAGGTCTTCACCCCCAAAATGTAAGTGATGAGCAAAAAAAAAGGTAACAAAATATCGCGGACCGGCAAAATAACGTCAAGGACCGGCGGTTGGGAAACGCTGTTATAGAGTAATCATATAGCTTTGACCTCATTGCCGGTGTGATACCATCATACACGTGATAAAAAAAAGGTCGCGTGGACAGAGTATGCACAAAACATTTCTATTTCTGTATATGGTTTCTATGGACCGTGCGGTTATTTGACGTGTTTTTTTTTCTTTATTTGGAGTTTTTTTTTTTTTTGGAAAACCCTTGAAACGTCGCTCATGTGTCTGTCTGTCGTTCTATCCGTCTGTCGGTTTGTCTGTCTGTCTGTCTGGCTGTATGGTAGAAATCTTACCATACAGCCAGCCACCGTACATCCATAGAGTAAGGAATATATGTATTACTTACTCTATGGTACAACTAACATTTAGAAAAAATACTGAGAGTTCGAAAAATCGCGAGATAAATATAAACAAATATGTATTTGAAATAAAAAGCATTTTTTAAATTTCGAGTGGGATACCAAATGAAACATCTTAATACGTGGATAAACAGGCAAATTTTTATTTTTGAAAAATAATTTTTTTTATTTAATTTTCACCAAAAATATGTCAAAATAACTTTTGTCTTCCATCCTATTTCCCAGACGGGTTGCTCTAAAAATCTGAAAAAATGCATAATATACATTGATGGGAACCGGAATAGTTCAACAATTCAATAGTTCAACAGAAAAAAAATAGTTTTTTTTTTTGCGTCGTTGATAAAATATTATTTTTAAATTTATTGTGTGATAACAAAAGAAAGCTCGGAAAATGTAGATTAGAACAGAACGCAGCTTTTTTAGTATTTTTTACCATGGTTTTTCCCAAAAATGTACTAAAAAAAATTCTGTCCCACATCCTTTAACACAAAGGAAGTAAAAAAAAATTAAGTAATGAACATTGATCTAAACCGGAAACATACGAGAGGAATATTTGTTCAGAATTAGTTTTTGGAAAATATTGCCCTTTTTGACAAAATTTTATTTATGGCTAATAATGTTACGGATTTTTTGTATTTATTGCTAAGGTACTGTCTATCTTTTTTGAAATTAAAAATATAATTATAACAATTTTAACAGCTGAGAACCGAGTTCATGTATGTAGAGTGTAGAGTGTAATGTTCAGTAAGCTTCACCTACTATTATACGTCATGATTGAACCTATTGTTTGAATTACTTTAGTATTTTGTTTTTAAGGTATGAAAGAGGCATAAATCATTTATTGTAGTGAAATAATTATAAATAAAATAACGCATTGTTAATAGTGAGAAGCACGTTTCTGAAATTGAAAAAAATGAACCCATTTCAAAATATTTCTTAGTAATTTAATGAAGACTTAGATACGAAGCAAATGCAGAAAAAATCTGTGGGATTTTTTAATTTAAATTTTATTTTCGCAAATTATTTAAATGTAGTTTAAAAAATTAAGTGAAAGCTCTGAGTACTCAAATAACGAATAAAAATTAAGCCATTTATCAATAAATTTCTTATTAATTTAATAAAGAATTGAATAAGAAGCAAATGCAGAAAAAATGCGATATTTTAATTTTACATTTCATTGTGACGAAATTTTTGTATATTATATAAATTGTGTTAAAAAAAAAAAAAAAATGGAAACTCTTAGTACTTAAATAACGAATAAAAATGATTATCAAAAAGCTGTTGATTTTGATGTGATTATAGAACAAATATTCCAAGACATCCAGTATTATGTTGGTTTCTTACACTTATTAAATATTTACAAAACCCTGAAATGTGTGAAAATTCACACTTCACATTAAGTTTTTAATGATAAAACTATATAGTTGTACGCTATATACAGTAATACCTCGTTTAACATTAGGGATGCGTTCCTCAAGAACACTACGTTAATCGAATCAACGTTAACGGAGGAAGAAATAACAAGCGAAGGATAGGGATAGGTTACTAAATTGAAAAAAATACATTATTTAATACATTTACTTTTAATTTTTTAATTAATAGATAGGAACAACTGAAAACAGCTTTTCTTGACAAAATTTAAAGTATAAAATTAGTATGCATGTATGTATTACAAAATTAGCGGTTATACGTAAATAAACCGACAAGTTGTGACATTTTAATTTTTTGACTAGAATGAATCAAGGGTCGTTTGCGTTGCTTGTCTCTTCTTTTCTCGTAATAGCTCACTGTAACATGTTAAAGAATTTAATACATTTCTTTTTACAGCACAATTTCGTGAAAAATCTGGATCATTTTCGGACAAAATATCTACCGAATGAGACACTTGACTCAGGCAATCGGACAATATTTTTGTTGTTAAAACTATAACCGGCGGCTGTTCCATATCAATGTCAGAATTGGCATATTCTCTTACCAAATTTTCTTCTGTCAGTTCTTGCAATTTTTCATTTGTTAGCGGATTGTCGTTGTCATCCTATAGGAATTGTTGAATATCATCAGCGTCAACTTCATTCAAATGTAATTGGTGTGCCATTTCAACAAATTCATTCTGGATTTCATTAGCAAGTTCCGATTCTTCTTCTAAATTGAGTCCTACTGTCGCCCAGAAATGACGTTATAGCGAGGTATTGTTAACGGAGGTAACGTTAAGCGAGGTATTACTGTAATGGCTATATTACACTCGGATGATCCCTATGGGATGAATAATGAACTTCAACCTCGTGTAGAGTGACCATTCGTTCCGCATTTTTAATTCTAACTTTTCCTATAGTTTAATTTTTTTTTTTTATAGTTTAATATAGTTTTAATTTTTGAATTTTTTATTAAAATGTTTATATTTACTTCATATATGTAGTTATCACTGTAATTTGTTTTTTTGTGATATTTTTTATTCAATTGTTTTTTTTTGTCGCTGTATTTAAACCATATTGCCACAATTGTTAAATTAAATCGTTTTGTATATTTTTGTTATCTCCCTCTTATAAACGAATCCGTCCCGCATTGCCTTCTCAAGAAAATGGTCGTACAATATAGCCTCCATTTTATGATTGTTAAAAAAAACATTATTTTATACAGGATACCATTAGAAAAAACAAACTTAACCCTCCCCTGCGGTCGGTGTTAAATGCATCTAAGATCTGAGTAGTGCAATAAATGCTCCTCCTTTGCCTTATGATTAAAATCTAATGTCAAAAGTCGTATCTTTTAAAATAACATATTTTTTAAAGAGTCTCCTGTATATAAAATTACCTTGGTATAGGTGACCATTTTCTTGAGAAGGCAATGCGGGACGGAGCAAAAAAAAGGTCGTCACTTCCCAAATATAAGTGAAGAGCAAAAAAAGGTCCTCACCTCCCAAATATAAGTAAAGTGCAAATAAAAGGTCCTCACTTAAGTAAAGAGCAAAACAAAAAAGTCCTCACCTTCCCAAATACAAGTAAAGTGCACAAAAGTTAGAAAATGCGGGACATTTTGCGGGACATGTCATAAGGCGGGACACCGAATCAAAATGCGGGACGAATGGTCACTCTACCTTGGTAGTCATTTAATAATTTCCACGACAGCATCCAGAGTACGCCACTGTCCATTAGTGATCGGGCGAACCTCACCGACAAGAGAGTAAATAAAAATAGACGAAAACTAGCGATGCTAGACAAAAAGTTACGTTAAAATATGACGTGCATGAGTCACGACAAATAAGCAAGTGAGAAGGAGCAGACGTCTATAATTATCATCCTACTAACGCCTCTGTATTTATAGCGAAACAACACATAAATAACGACACTAATATCCTGGAAATGGAAATCATAAAGGTACGCTCCATGAGCACACCGACAATAATGAATGGCACCCCCGTTATACGTCACCATACACTCACATTCCACAAATTTTATGCACGGGAAACATGTTAACAATATATTTGTAAGTAAATAAACAGATTCAAAGAATGATTTGTAAAAGTGAAGTTTTTTAATTTTATTTCTATAATAAAATACAGGGCATCGAACCGGAACTGAACCGAAAAAAAATATCGGTTTATTTCGGTTCAGATAATGTTTATGGGAATGAATATAAAATACATTTTATTTAAGATTATTTTTTAAACTGATAAGCAGAAAAAAATCGCAATTTTTTAACTGATAAGTTAAAAAATGCGCTTCTATTATTTCGAGAGGAGGGGGAGTTGAACGCCCAGAAGCCCCCCCCCCCCCCGCAGCGGCCTTGATATGTTTATTACAAAATAAGGAATAAAATATTTTTCTAAATTATAGTAGAATTTCTAATACAAATAAAAGAATTTAAAAATGCATCATTCGGAACTGAACCGAAAACCGAAAAAAACCGTTATTTTTGCCGGAACCGAACAGATATTAATTTTTTTTAATTGAACCGGAACAAAAACCGAAACGAAAAAAATAACGGTTCGAAGCCCTGATAAAATATATATTTTTTCTTGTTTCTATAATTATCAGTTCCGTTTTTAGGGTTTTGTAGGTATAACCAAAAAACCCTTATACCGTCATTTTGTTGTTGTCTGTCTGTGTGTCTGTCTGTCTATCTGTCTGTCTGTCTGTCTGTCTGTCTGTGTGTCTGTCTGTCTGTCTGTCTGTCTGTCTGTCTGTCTGTCTGTCTGTCCGTCTGTCTGTCTGTCTGTCTGTCTGTCTGTCTGTCTGTCTGTCTGTCTTCTGTCTGTCTGTCTGTCTGTCTGTCTGTCTGTCTGTCTGTCTGTCTGTCTGTCTGTCTGTCTGTCTGTTCGGTAAAAATTGTAGCCAAACGGCTAAATCTAGAGAGTTGAAATTTGGCACGCTTGTACAACTCGCTTGTACTTTGACCCGCACATAGGGAAAATACTAAAACATGTAAAAAACACATCCCCCTAAAAATATAAACAAATATCTGCTCATCGAAAAAAGTAAAAACAAATTTTATGTTAAAATATTTTTTTTGTTAATTTTAATTCGAATGCCTAATACCATTATTTAGTGCAGTATTTTTATATATATATATATATATATATATATATATATATATATAAATATATATAGCAAGGTTCATTAAGATCTTGAAAATTGCGCCTATGGCTTCCATTGGTTGTTTTAAGTCATAACCCCGCCCGTCTGATTTCGTGTATTCAATTTCAACCATTTCCACTGGTTATTAAATTTACGCTTTTAAAAATGCAACATTTGCCCAAATCTAACTAGAAGTTTGAAAAAATAATTTAAACAAAATAAAAATGCAAAACAAAAGAGAGAAAATAAAATTGACTGGAGAGTGGAGCGAACTTTAGTTTGCAAATTAGAACGCGAGCATGCTAGCCATTACACTATCAAAGCATACTGGTTCAGTGTCTTAGATAAATATTTTATGTGGTCAAGCAAAAAACACAAAAAATGCGTTATTTTCCGAAAACATAATCTGAACAAAGATTCCTGTTGTGCTATTCTGGATCACACAAATGTACATTACTTAGAATTTTTTCAGATTTTTAGTTTAAACTATCTGGGCTATAGGGTGCGGGACAATTTTTTTTTGCACAATTTTGGCAAAAATGCCTCAAAATAATTTATTTTTCATCATTAATCCACGTACTAAGGACTTTCATTTGATACCCTACTCTAAATTTTAAAATACATTTTTTTTGCATTAAATACGTATTTGTTTATATTTATCCCCCGATGTGTTTTTTGAACTCTATATTTTAGCTACATGTGGGTCAGAGTTGTGCAAGAATACCTACAAAACCCTAAAAATAATTATGAGTAAAAAATAATAAATAATAAATAGGATGGGAGATTATTTTCTCCTCATCCTTCATCTCGACCTAATTATTACAATTTTTTATATTTAGATATCGAATCATATAATTATAAATAATAACACAACTAAAAGCCGAAGTTACCCAATTTTTTTATAGTGGAAATTAAGATTGTTTATAAAATGGTATAACTAAAATATTGGCTCATTGGGAAAAGATAATATCAATTATGAATGAATATTTTAACTGCAAAACTCGTTTTAATACATCTGTAATATATGTTTGAATCTAATATTTAAATATAAGAAACATTTAACAATAAGCAAGCACCTTGTTACGTAATTTTCATCGTAAAATAGATCTTCTATATGTTATTACAACTTATTCTTAGATAGTGAAAAGGATACAGTGTTTCATTTAAAAATAAATTCTAAGTACTAAGTATCATTTCCTTTTAAACCGGATACGTTCAAAATAATTAGTCCTCTCATTAATTATTGCTTTTTATGTCTGTTTTTAGTTAGTTTTTATACAATCCAAGAAACTGAAATCTCTTTGGAAGATACATATTTGTTATAGTGTTTATAAAAGAAATGTTTACTCTTCATGCTTAACAAGTTTCTTAGATAAATACACCGTTTTCCCGTATCGACTTTATGATAGGTATAATGGATGAAAAATGGCATGATATAAAAAAATTGATGAGAAGTGTGAATCTTCACATATTTCAGGGTTTTGTAAGTATTTAATAAGTGTAAGAAGTCAACATCATGCTAGATATCTAGGAATATTTGTTCTATAATCACATCAAAATCAACTGTTTTTACCGACCGCCAAGGAAGGTATTGTGATCATACCGATTTTGACATTTCGAGATTTCGATGGATCTCCACGAATTGAGGTCCCTACATAACGTTTTGACATCAATGACACGAATTGATCAACTTTTGGTAAAAATCTGTTGACTAGAAATGGGAGTTTACTCGTGTCGATTTTAAGGTTTTTACGAATATTTCATAACAGAAAAATATTTCGAAAAAGTTTATTTAACAAAAGTTGCTATAAAAGCAATAAGTAACAACTTTTATTTAAGTCATTTTTTGATAAAACGAAAACAATTTGAAAAAATGTACCCCCCAAGAAGCACTAAACATTTTTACCGACCGCCAACATATATAAGGGAGGTATTGTGATCATACCGATTTTGACATTTCGAGATTTCGATGGATCTCCACGAATTGAGGTCCCTACATAACGTTTTGACTATTTTTGGCATGATGTCTGTCGGTCCGTCTGTCCGTCCGTCCGTCTGTCTGTCTGTCTGTCTGTCTGTCTGTCTGTCTGTCTGTCTGTCTGTCTGTCTGTCTGTCTGTCTGTCTGTCTGTCTGTCTGTCTGTCTGTCTGTCTGTCCATTTTTATGAAACTTCATATTTAAGCTTCTGCCATCAATGACACGAGTTGATCAACTTTTGGTAAAAATCGGTTGACTAAAAATGGGAGTTTACTCGTGTCGATTTTAAGATTTTTGTGAATATTTCACAACACAAAAATATTTCGAAAAAATTTATTAAAAAATTATAACAAAAGTTGCTATAAAAGCAATAATTAATCACTTTTATTTGAGACGTTTTTTGATAAAACGAAAAATTTCGAATAACTTCAGAAAAAAATTTCTAAATTTTTCAATTTTTTCGTATTTATATGTAACGTTTCCATGGTCATGATAAATAATATCTGTTAGAAAATATTAGGCCAAGTTATTTCTACTCTGCTGGTAGAATGTAATTTATATAAGTACTTTATGATGGCGGTCGGTCCTGTGGTGGCCACAGCTGATTTTGTCATAATTATATGTAACGTTTCCATGGTCATGATAAATAATATCTCTGTTAGAAAATATTGCACCAAGTTATTTCTACTCTGCTGCCAGAATGTATTTTATACAAGTACAAAGTAAAGGTTGTCTCGTAACTTCTGACCAATCAGAGCGTGAGAGGAAATACGTCACAAGTATGCGTAGTTCAAACTAGCATACAGAATTAATATAGATGATGCACGTTTTTAAATATTTTTATTGACTATTTTTATAATAGATATCTTTGTGATGGCGGTCGTTCCTATGGTGGCCACAGCTGATTTTTAATAATAATTTTTATTCGTTATTTAAGTACTAAGAGCTTCCATTTAATTTTTTTAATCAAAATTAGCTAATATTAAAATAAGTAGCAAAGATTTCGTCACAATAAACGTTAAATTCAAAAATCCCAGCGTTTTTTCTGTATTTTCTCAAATTTTGTCAAAAACACACAATCTGGAATATTATCCGAAAACGTAATCTGATCAAATATTCCTCTCGTACGTTTGCGGTTTAGATCTACGTACAATACTTTAGAATTTATTTAGATTTTTAATTTAACCCCTGTTAAGTCACTGTTGTGTAATTTAAGATAATTAATTTTGGGATAAATTTGTTTAACCACATTTTTCAAAAAAATCGTATTAAAATATTTTATTTATTTATTTATTATTATTTTTTTTTTTTTTTTTGAAAAACTAGATTTTGTCTTAAGAGCTTACTTTTGATACCACACAATAAATTTAAAAAAAAATAAAATTCAACGACTAAAAATAATCGATATTTTTCAAAAAATGAATCTGGTCAAAAATTCCTGTTGAACTATTACGGTTTCCATCAATGTACATTATGCAGATTTTTAGATCGGTTCCTCTGGAAGATATGGTAAAGGACAAAAGATTTTTGACATATTTTTGGCGAAAATGTTAAGTTTTCATTACGGTTGTAGTAAAAGTATTTTTAGGTAAGAACCTAAAAAGTAAAACTAAAAATTGATGTGTAGTGTGAATTTTCACACATTTTAGGTTTTCGCAAGTATATAATAAGTGAAGGCGGTATGCTGAGTGTGTAGGACAAATTATACTTTGTACTAATCACGGCAAAATGAACGATATTTTTAAAATAATTTATCGTCTGTTAAACATATATTAAGGTTATTAAATTTACGCTCTTAAAAATTAAATACAACATTTGTCAAAATATAACTAGAATTTTGACAAAATAATTTCAACATAATAAAAATGCAAAAAAAAAACAAAAAATAAAATTCACTCCGTACTCGAACTCGAAACCCTTCGTTTTCCAGCTCATTTTAGCAGTGCTCTAACCCATTACGCCATCGCACGCCTTGCATGTGAGTGTCTTACATTGGTATAACTTTTGTACTTTGTGAACCAAAAACCACAAAAAATGTGTTATTTTCCGAAAACATAATCTGATCAAAAATTCCTGTTGTACTATTTCGGTTCACACCAATATACATTACTTAGAATTTTTTTAGATTTTTAGTTTAAACCATCTGGGCTACAGGGTGTGGGACAAAAATTTTTTTGCACAATTTTGTCAAAAATCGCATCAAAATAATTTATTTTGCAAAAATAAAAATTTGATCGTTAATCCACGTACTAAGGGCTTTCATTTGATACCCTACTCAGAATTTAAAAAAAATATTTTTGTTTTCGATGAGCACATATTTGTTTATATTTTTAGGGGGGTATGTTTTTTAGATGTTTTAGTATTTTTCCTATGTGCGGGTCAAAGAGTTGTATAAGCATGCCAAATTTCAACTCTCTAGGTTTAGCCGTTTGGCTACAATTTTTACCGAACAGACAGACAGACAGACAGACGACAAAATGACGGTATAAGGGTTTTTTTGTCATACCTACAAAACCCTAAAAAGTAACCTGTATTTATAACACAAAAAGTTGAAATACAAAAGTAAAGTGAGTTGTAATCATTGCACATTTTTCATGCATTTATCACAGATATTGTTAAAAAACATTTATAAAATATTAGAGGTGTAAAATGTTCCCCTTGAGAAAACATGTTGTTATAATTTTAGCAGCTCACTATTGGTAATCCCTTCATAATAGATTTAGCCCCCTCTTACCCGTACACTTTTTTATTTTGTAAAACTTTAAATTGTTTAATAATTTTATTATACGTATACATACCTTGCAAGAACATTTTTCGCTACACTCATTAAAATCCAAACTTCCTCTAGGATCACACTGGCATCTCACACAGTTGGGATAGTTCATATATCCATCGGCACATCTATCGCACCTATCGCCCGCGAATCCCGTCTTGCAGACGCACAATCCGGACTGGTGTTCCGGTTCCTGCATGCAGTCCCCGATGGAACCCCGAGGATCGCAGTCACAAGGCACGCAGGGTTGTGGATCATCTTGTCGCACATCCGTGGGACGGTAATATCCGGGAATGCATAGCTCGCAATTTATTCCGGTGGTGAAATCCTGAAATTTTAATTGGATATTAGTTGATGACAAATTTACTTAATAAGAAAAAATAAAACTTTAATGTATAGTATTGATATAGTAAAAAATAAACAGTAGCAAAAATCTAGATCGGAGATTCCGAACCTGTGGTCCGCTATAATTTCTAAGAAATAACATCAAGAAATTATTTTTTTAAATCTATTTCAAGTTTTACAATTTATCGAGTGTTTGATTTGTGTGATGAAATTAAAATGTTTTAATGATACATTTTTCAATAATTTTAAATGGTTGTATAGAAGGTGTTGATTTTAACTTCTCCACCATTACTATCTCGAGAACTGTACTAGCTAAGAATTTGGTTAAATTAAACAATAAATGCCATTTTAGAAGGGAATATGAGCCCTAACAACTATATGTTCGGACACTTCATAATTTCTATCTAAATATTTTTCTTGTACACCGTTACTCGCTAAATATATTATTGATTAATTTTTTTAATTCTATTTTAGATTTAACTCTATTTGGACTACTCTATAATTTATCATTATAGAGTAGTCATAGCGTTAAAAATATATTTTAATTGGGCTTTAACAATTATTTAAACTGAACTCAGTTGACGATTAAATGTTCGGACAGAACTATATGCATATTCAATATACCTAAATAAAATTGTAGGTAAGGTTGGATTTTATAATAATAATAATAATAATAATATGTTTATTGACAAGTTTAGTACAAGTGCCAAAAGGACATAGAAAGAAGCAGCTTGGTGTGAACACCACCTGATCGAGTCTATCCCCTATAGAATTAATATACAAGGTGTCTCAAAAGAAATTTTATATTTAGTGGATTGATTAAAAAAAAAGTAAGCCGTATATAGAAAAAATGTTTATTAATTATTAAAATACACTTTTTGGGGATTTATTTCTTAAAAATAATATCGTCTAAATGTAGACCCTCGCGTTCTCGGCACTCATTTAATCGAACAGTAAAATTACTTATGACGTCTCGGCAGGTGGACTCAGGGATGGCTGCCATTTCGTGACGGATATTTTCTTTCAAATGCGCCAGTGAAGTCGGTTTATTGGCGTAAACTTTAGATTTAAGATAACCCCATAGGAAAAAGTCCATAGGGGTTAAATCTGGACTGCATGGAGGCCAATTTATGTCACCTCTCCGGGAGATCAATTTGCCTGAGAAAATTTCACGAACACGTGGGAGAGACATATTGGACGTGTGTGAAGCTGCTCCGTCCTGTTGGAACCATGTTCTTTGGTAATAGCGAGGAAAGTTTTGCAGTTCAGGTACCAAGAAGTTGTCTAACATCTCCACATAACGCTCTGAATTCACTGTAACTGCACGCCCCCTTTCGTCTTCAAAAAGTAAGGGCCGATAATTCCTCGCGCCGACATCGCAGCCCATACGGTCACTTTAGGCGAATGTAGGGGTTTCTGATGTTTGCGTTTCGGATTCGTTGCACTCCAGTAGCGGCAGTTCTGCTTATTTACGTGGCCATTAAGATGAAAATGAGCTTCATCCGAAAACAAAATGTTGGTAAACGTTGAAAATCGCTCAATCACCTGATTTACGAAATTAAGCCCCTGACTGGCATCTTGGGGCTTTAATTCTTGCACCAATTGAATTTTGTAGGGGTGCAGCTTTAGGTCTTTGTGCATAATGCGATGTAATGCACAATTAATGATCTATGCACATTTAAAGCACTTGCGCGCTTCCGAATTGAAAGGTTCGGGTCGTCACGAACAGACTGATTAACATTCTCCACGTTTTCTACCGTTCTTGATGACCTAGGTCGCCCGGATTTTGATTTATCCAGCGTTGTACCAGTCTCTTCAAACTTTTTAACCCAATGTCGAATGAGAGGAATGCTTGGCGCATCATTTAATTGGCAAAAACCTCGAATACTGCAGAATTTTCTACGCGCTACAGTCGCCGAATCACCGTTTTTGTAAAACTCTCGCACGCATAACGCGCGGTCTGCTCCCGAGAAACGCTCCATAGCGACTGAATTCCCAAGAGCCAGGCTACTGATTGACATAACCCCCGCGCCCCTCGGATACGTTGCGTTCATGCAGTAAGCTAAATAAATATAAAATTTCTTTTGAGACACCTTTTACAATATCAAAATATTACATAATACAACAAATTACTTAAATACTAGAATGCTAATATAATTAATAAACATTTTAATTAATTTTAATTAATTAAGTAACTATTAAAAATGAAAAAATTTGAAAAAATATACATAAGTACCCAGGACCCAGGTTTAATAAAGTAAAGGTTGTCTCGTAACTTCTGACCAATCAGAGCGTGAGACGGAATACGTCACACGTATGCGTAGTTCAAACTAGCATACAGAATTAATATAGATGATGCACGTTTTTAAATATTTTTATTGACTATTTTCATAACAGATATTTATTTCAAGATAGTTCTACTGAATGAGTTAACGAAAATTTATACTTAATTAAGTTAATTAAAACCTAACGAAATTTTATACTGATTTATATAAAATTTAAAGTGATGTGTATTTTTATTATATTTAATAAATAAAAATCTGAGGGGGATATGTTTTTTAGATGTTTTAGTATTTTTTCTATGTGCGGGTCAAAGAGTTGTATAAGCATGCCAAATTTCAACTGTCTAGGTTTAGCCATTTGGCTACAATTGTTACCGAACAAACAGACAGACAAACAGACATGCAGACAGATAGACAGACGACAAAATGACGGTATAAAAGTTTTTGGGTCATACATACAAAACCCTAAAAACATCTTATTTTTTCTATGCATTTTTTCAATTTGATGAATATTAGAGTAGTTACGGGGGGACATCCTAAAACTAAAATATTGAAATACTTCACTTATTATTCTCTTCACATCAAAAATGAATGTAAGAAAATTTATTTAGAACGAAGAAACATTCCTTTCGAAGAAAAAAGAAATTAAAACAAGTAGAAAATCAATAAACGATATTTTTATATTTATAGCCAAAAATCAAACTTCACGTGTATATAACATATGCGATAAACAAAGTCTGAAGTCCCGTTAGCATACGGATGACGCGTAGCCTCTCTATTTACCCCCACCACTACAAGTTACAAGACAAACTTATAGTTAAATAATCTTGCCCAAGACCAACACAGTTCGTTATCTATTTTTTTATTTTATTTATATATTATTTTTATTTTTTTCTCTCTCTTAGCTTCTCGGTCTTAATATCTCTCTGTCGCTTTCTCAGTCTCTATTTCTTTTATTCGTACGCTTACATTTATTTGAATAAAAGAGCGTAAATACGAATCTACTATTATATTGTACAAGTGTTGGTATGTATGTTCTATTCAACTTCTGGTGTATCTTCATTTTTCCGGTAACGCAGAGAGAGGAAAATGAACCGCCGTCTTACCCGCGTGATATTTTTTTAGTTCTTAGGCTTAATTTTATTACGACAGGGAGTACTGACTAATTTTTATTGATAAAAATCATGCATTTTTTCCTCGAAACCGTGTCGTTGATCGTCACCGACCCGTGCCGAGCAATGGGCACGGATAGGTTGTACCAGACGATAAAATATGTTTATTCATATTTCTACTATTAAGGAGGCGATTTCAGACCAAAACTGAGTTGAAAAACTACAGTTGAAGGTATTTTATTTATAAAATTGATGAAATGTGTAAAAAATACATAAGAGTTGATAAAGATAATGCAGTTTTTTAAGGTTTTAACACATTTCCATAAATTTTGACAATTTTTGCTGACCATAAAATTGCCTTCAGTTAAAAATGCTATTTAACGGAAAAGAAGGTAAGAATTAAGAAAGTAAGAATCAGTTTTGAGTTATCAAAATATATTTTAAGGGTCGTTCGAACGTTTTAAATGTTAAACCTATCTGTAGAATACGTTCAAATAAGTTTTCAGGGTGAGGATAGATGTGTTAAGCAGTTTTGTTATTTTAATTCTGGAAACTGTATGTCATTAACTATTTTACTAACTATATTAACGAAAGTATAAAGTAGAGTGTATTAGGAGGATAGATAAGACAGAATAATATTCGATATTTAGTAATCGCGTAATTTTAATTGTGTTAAATCTTGAAGTATAAAATACCCAGATGTCAATTTAATATCTTATTTATTTATATAATGGATTACTATAGGATGAAAGTGTTTTTTTATCATCTTGAAGGTCTTCCGCTGTTTTCTTTTTGCAGTAAAAATGCAAATTTTAAGACGTATTTCAAAAAAACTTAAATATTATGATAAAAGTATTCATCAGCGCCTCTCTCGAACAACGAGACAACTACCGACATTCAAATTTAGGAGGCAATTCCTTCGCATTACTGAATTATAACAAGTATAGGTGAAATTTTAGTGATTAAATAAATTAAAAAACGACTATAATATATTTACATGTAAACCAAATTATTTTCAAAAAAACTGAAAATTATAAATACCTTTTTAAATAGTTAAACAAAATATTAAATTTAATAACGTAAAATATTACTACAACGAATATATTATTACAACGAAAATCCGCAAATTTCACATCTATCAGTGTTACTCAAAAGTTTTTCTAAATTTCCAAGTGACATAATTAATAGTAAATCATATGCAATAATATTTAACTATTTTATTAATTTTTCTCTATTTTATTCAGAATCCATGTATTCTTTATAGTGAAATAAAATATTATTGTTACGTTTAAATGGTACAAACGTAAATTAATTAACTGATTTGGATAATCCTTTGAACATTGTATGTATAGATTAGAACTTCCCGAGTGTTATAATCGACATTGCGGCAAAATGCCTTATTATATTAAAACGAGTCGCGAAGCGACGAGTTTTGTCAACGTAGGGGGAGAAGCCCGGCGTAGCCGGGCTGAGGCCCCTAGTAATATATAAACAATTTTACAAAAAGAATTTAAAATGCAGCATACATTATAAACACTTGACCTTAATTCATAATTGAAATATGAATAAGCGCATTTAAAAATGTAAATTATAAACACACATATGCATCTCATTTGATGGCACTCACAATGTCTTCAGATCACAAGGTCTCAGACAGCCACAACGAATTAGTTCTGCATATGATGATATTAGCACTGGTCATTCATGTCAAAGCACTACATATATCTGTCAAAATTAAATTGGCTCTCAGTTTCAATATATTCTTGTAATTGTCATAAATCTATTTCACGTAGGAAGGGAATTTATTCCAGCTAATTTACAAATGCTATAACGTAAATTGTTTAGAATGAATTATAACAAATATATTTAATTTTATTATTCGATTAATAAAATCTAGTAATTAAATCTAAAAGATACTCTATAAATTAAGATTATTTCGTTTAGCTTACTGAGTTAGGAAATATTAATTTTCTTTTGAAAACGTTATTTAATTAAAGATATTGAAATAAATGGATTTTCTCTGTATGACATTTGCAAATGTACGTATTTCAAAACTAATAGAAAATGTTAATTTACTAATAAACTGTTTTAATTAACCCCTGATTTTTTCTTAATAAATTTCGCAATATAGGCTAAAAAGTAAAAACAGTAAATAGACTTGGTTTTTAGAACCACGAAAACAAGTTTTAAGGACTTTAAACTGAATTTGTAAACTGTTCCAACAGTGTCGAATTAAGGGTTATATGGGTTCTATGCCGAATGGATAGAATGGGCAAGTTGAATCGAAGAGGTGAGCAAAAAGGAACCAGGCTCCCAAAATAAGGATCTCAAAATCCGCGAGGTACTAATCCCGGGTCTACTTGGGCCTAAGAGCGCATCCAGGTCGGGGGGCACACGGGCCTAGCACCGCCCAAGAAGCACTAAACATTTTTACCGACCGCCAACATATATAAGGGAGGTATTGTGATTATACCGATTTTGACATTTCGACATTTCGTTGGATCTCCACGAATTTAGGTCCCTATATAAAGTTTTCACTATTTTTAGCATGATATCTGTCGGTCTGTCTGTCTGTCGGTCCGTGTACACGTGCAGAGCAAATTCGGCTAAAAGGATTTTTATGAAACTTCATATTTAAGCTTTTGACATGAATGGCACGAGTTGATCAACTTTTGGTAAAAATCGGCTAACTAGAAATGGGAGTTTATTCGTGTCGGTTTTAAGATTTTTGGGAATATTTCACAACAGAGAAATATTTCGAAAAAATTTATTTAACATAAGTTGTTAAAGAATTTTTTCAAATTTTTAGTTTAAACCATCTGGGCTACAGGGTGTGGGACAATTTCTTTTTTGCACAATTTTGGCAAAAATGGCATTATAATAATTTATTTTGCAAAAATAAATTTTGGCCGTAAATTCGTACTACGGGCTTTCATTTGATACTACACAGAATATTAAAACAATATTATTTGTTTATATTTTTAGGGGGGTATGTTTTTTAGATGTTTTAGTATTTTTCATATGTGTGGGTTAAAGATTTGTATCAGCATGCCAAATTTCAACTCTCTAGGTTTAGCCGTTTGGTAACATTTTTTACCGGACAGACAGACAGACGACAAAATGACGATATAAGGTTTTTTTGGTCATACCTACAAAACCCTAAAAAGGTCTTCTGAGCCCCCTAAGAATAAAACTGGGTTCGCGTCTACTAGGACCTATACGTAACACCGGCACTGTTCAAACTGATTTTAAGGATTGCTGAAACAGTTTTAAGGGATTGGTAAAACATCAGACTAAAATCTCTTAATATCATTTAAAAATTACTAAAATTACTAAAATCGATTTTTGTGGTTATGAAATTTGGCTTGATGACTTAATACTTATGATATCGATTTTTAGGAAATTTTAACCAGTTTATAGAGTGCGAAAACCATGAAACTAGTTATAAGAACCACTCCAAATATGTTTTAAAACTAATTTTAAGGATCACTAAAAATTGTATAACTGCTTACTAAAACAGGTTTAAAGTCTTCTTAAATATATTTTTAATTTTTCATATATTGGTGGTTTTAAAGATCACTAAAACCGGTTCTAAAGACCACTAAAACTGATTTTTAAACAGATTTCAAAGACTAAAGGGTGGTTTTGAAGTACACTGGTTTCATGGATCACTAAAATAGATTTTAAAATTTGCATAATCCAGTTTGAAAAACTACTTAAACTGTTTTATGCCCGCTAAAATTGTTTTAAAAATCACTGTTTAAGAACGAGTAAAATTAATTTAAGACCACTAAAACTAATTTTAAGTATCATTAAAACCAGCTACTAAGTCAATCAATCAATCAATTGGCTTTTGCAACCCTTAGAGGGTTTTTGCCGCCTCCACAAACTTCTTCCATCTTCCGCGCTAATCTTCTCCAATTATGGACATAAATTCTTTGCAGGTCTTTGTGAACATTGTCCACCCATCTCATTCGAGGTCTTCCTCTTGGTCTGTTTGTACCCGGCCCGCTATCGAACACTCTTCTGATGGACGTGTCAACGTATTCTGAAACTTTTTATGAAGCCAATCGCATCCGGTTCATTATAAAGGTCGCGCAGCTCATTATTTCTTTTGATTTTCTATATTCCATCCTCTTGGACGGGACCGAAAATTTTCTGTAGAATCTTACGTTCATAGATTATCAGTCAACGTTCTTGTTCTTCTATAAGTTCCCAAGATTCACTTCCATATGTGAGTATGGGTCGAAGAAAGGTCTTATATAATAATATTTTTGAGTGCCGGGATAGCAAGCGTGATCTGAGCAGACTGTTAAGGGCATAGTAGGCTTTGTTTGCAGAAAGGATTCTTAGGGCTGAATTCAGAAACGTTCCTAATCCTCACCTCAAGCTCACCTCAGCCTCACCTCATCTCACACTCATTTTAGGTTGAGTCGTTCCCTCACTCACTTTTGTTATTCATAAACAATTGTAAATGAGTCACTAACGACGGTTGAGGGAAAACGTCACCATTTTAATGACGTCAAAACAAAATAATAAGTAATAGCTATGGAAACGGTTTGGTAGTGACAAATAATATTTTGACAGCAGTATATTGTTAAAACTAGAATACGTAAAAATAAAGTATTATTTTATAGCTGAAGAACAATTAAAACAAGAAATTTTTAAAACAAAAATTTTAGAAAAGCAACTAAATTTATAATGTATTTATTATATATTATATTATATTATAAATAAACATATAGTATTATTATTCATGTGTATATAATTGACACGGCTGCTGTAAATCTACATACTTGGCGATCGCTGTACTTAATTTTTATTAATTAGTAAAATGGCGTTGAATAAAAGCTGCTTTTATAGCATTTCCTCTGAATTGTTGTCCAGCCGGTAAAGGAATATGAGCAACAATCCCTTGATCAACTTCAATTTCATCAAGTACTTCATTTTCCTTGATAGCCACATTATGTAAGACGGCAGTCGCAGCAATAATTCTAGTGACATTTCTTAAACTATATAAAAGTGGATTGACGAGACATCTAAATCTTGACTTCCATATTCCAAAAGTTCGTTCTACCACATTTCTTGTTCTACTATGGGAATAGTTGTATCGAGTTCCTCCTCTTGTAGTAGGATTTAAAACTGGAGTATATAAGTAACTTGTCTGTTTATATGCACTATCTCCGAGAAAAATTCCTGACAAGGAATTTTTTTCAAATTTCTTTTTAACAGAACTACTGTTAAATATCCTGCTATCATGGGCAGATCCTGGCCAGCGAAATAACAATGTCCAAGATTTCACAGTTTGAACCTGCTACTACTTGCACATTTAATGACATCTAGCCTTTTCTATTTCGAAATAGTTCTGCATTCCTGCCTCCTGGATTTTTTATTTCGATATGAGTACCATCAACACAACGGGTGACTCCAGGAAAACCAGCGATTTTAAAAAATCCATAACGATTTTTTTCGATATCCTCATTAGTATCGGGAAATCTAATATATGTTCCCAGGTTTGCAGCAATATTTTCGGAAACTTCTTTTATTATTCTGAAGCTCGAGGATTGACTAAATAAATGTAAGTCACCATGTATTCTCTAATATAAAGATATATAATAATGAGTTTAAAAGAATAACTTGCTTATCTAATAAAAATGTACCTGGTAACTTCCTGATGCATAAAATTGTAAAGCAACCCATAGTTTCACAATTGGAGAAATAGGCAGACCACGCTTCTGTAGTATCCCATATTCTGGATATACCATAGGAAGTATTATATGTGTTATCGTGTTTCTTGAGAAACGAAATCTCTTTATAAGTTCGCAATCAGTGAAATTTTGAAGAGGATTTTGAACATCTCGTAAATACCGCCTGATAAAAACAATTATTTTATATTAAAAAATAAGTAATTTTTTTCGTTTCATATTTACCTAGGCACATTTAAATAAACGTTTTCATCCTCGACATACTCCAAAAAATCCCAAAAATCGTTATCCATATTATCCTATAAATATATTTTTATGTTTATATACAGTAAAATTTCCAAGTTTAAGGTAGCTTGCTACTGGCCTCAAATCTCACTCACTTTTCACTCAAATTTGACAGATAAGTGAGTGGGCAATGAGTTACTAATTTCCAACTTTTGTTTCTGAATTCCAAATGAGTGACTCATTGCCAATTGAGTTTGAGGTGAGGATGAGGTGAGGATTAGGAACGTTTCTGAATTCGGCCCTTAAAGTTATTTCTTCTGTGATGTTGCTGTTGCTGTTCACGGAGCTTCCTAGGTATTTAAAGCGTGTTACGGATTCTATTGGCAGTTCTGCGATTGCTGGTGAGCATTCGTTTTGAAGTGTTCTCGGTGCTCTGAGGTACTTTGTCTTTTCTGTGTTTATCACAAGCCCTTCTCCTTTTGCTGTTTCCATTAGTGAGTTAAGTTACTAGGTCGGCAAAAGTAGTTTACAAACCCTTAAATTCGCAGGTACACCTGGTTTTAAGAACTTGTAAAGTCGGTTTTAAGAACTGTTAAAATCAATTTGAGGGTTATTAAACCTGCTTTTTTCTAGAACTAGTTTAAGGGATGGTCAAACCGGTTTATAGGACCAGAAAAACTGGTTTCAACGATTAACGATAAACGATTATAAAAACCACTGATACCAGTTAAACTACGTGTACATACTAATATAGGTAATCGGTTTTAATGACATTGGTTTTAATATTATTAAACCTGTTTTAAGAACAGAAAACTGTTTGACGGCTTGCTGAAACGTCGCAAAATTATTTCTGAAAATGTTTAATAATGTGCTCAGGAATTATAATTGCAAATCCTGTCAGCAATGTATAATACTTGTAATAACCCACACAAATTTAAATTAAATCAAACCAGTAATAAATTTAGACAAGTAGAAGGATGTGCATTCTAAATTAGAACATATATTGACTAGGTCGTTTACACTAAGAGTGGGCATACTTTATTTTGTGGGGGATGAAACAGACACTGACAGATCGCAATGAAAGAGTTGCAACAGGAAGCAGAATTAAAAATAAATCATAGATGTACTAAATCAAAAAATTTACGTGAATGTGATTTTTTATACATTTCAGGGCTTCGTATGTAATAGGTCGTCAAGGATGAAATTTGTAGAAAAAATTGATGTGAAGTGAGAATATTCACACATTTCAGGGTTTCGCAGGTATATAATAAGTGAAGGCGGTATGCTGAGTGTGTAGGACAAATTTTACTTTTTAGTAATCACGGCAAAATGAACGATATTTTTAAAATAATTTATCGTCTGTTAATCATATAATAAGACTGGTTATTAAATTTACGCTCTTAAAAATTAAATACAACATTTGTTAAAATATAACTAGAATTTTGACAAAATAATTTTTACATTATAAAAATGCAAAAAAAAAAAAAAAACAGAAAAAATAAAATTCACTCCGTACTCGAACTCGAAACCCTTCGTTTTCCAGCAGTGCTCTAACCCATCTGTACGCCATCGCACGCGTACGCCTTGCATGTGATTGTCTTACATTGGTATAACTTTTGTACTTTGTGAACCAAAAACCACAAAAAATTCGTTATTTTCCGAAAACATAATCTGATCAAAAATTCCTGTTGTACTATTTCGGTTCACACCAATATACATTACTTAGAATTTTTTTAGATTTTTAGTTTAAACCATCTGGGCTACAGGGTGTGGGACAAATTTTTTTTTGCACAATTTTGGCAAAAATCGCATCAAAATAATTTATTTTGCAAAAATAAAAATTTGATCGTTAATCCACGTACTAAGGGCTTTCATTTGATACCCTACTCAGAATTTAAAAAAAATATTTTTGTTTTTGATGAGCACATATTTGTTTATATTTTTAGGGGGGTATGTTTTTTAGATGTTTTAGTATTTTTCCTATGTGCGGGTCAAAGAGTTGTATAAGCATGCCAAATTTCAACTCTCTAGGTTTAGCCGTTTGGCTACAATTTTTACCGAACAGACAGACAGACAGACGACAAAATGACGGTATAAGGGTTTTTTGGTCATACCTACAAAACCCTAAAAAAAGGCAAAGTTGTTTGATAACTTACAAATATAAGGAATTATTTTATTCATCAAAGTATACACCCATATTGTCTATACACTTTTGCCATTTAAGTGGCAGGTTGTTCAGACCGGTGCTTTAAAACCCTGGTGGACGAAAGTCAATAAATTTCTGGAAGGCCAGTTTTACAGCATTGTCGGAATTAAACTGTTTTCCTATTAAAAAAATTTCCAAATTGCGGAAAAAGTGGTGGTCAGAGGGTGATAGGTTTGGTGAGTATGGAGGATGATGAAGAAGTTCCAACGCCAATTCCTGTAGTTTTGCCACAATCATTTGTGCAGTGTGTGGTCTAGCGTTATCATGCAATAAGATAGGAGTCAATCTGTTGACCAATCTAGGCTGTTTTTCTTTACATTTTTGCATCATTTCGTCCAGTTTGTTGCAGTATATTTCTGCTGTAATCGATGAGCCAGTTTTTTTTTTGTTTTTTTTTTTTTTTTGTTATTAAGTTACCTGTACGAAATTTGGCGAACTAATTTGATATTGTCTCAAACTTCATAATAGTGCGAATTTCCGTCCGCTCCATTTTCAACTAAATTAATTTTTAAAAAGCTTGAAAAGAAGAAACCTAGTTTGTATGTCTCCAAAAAAAGCAAATGTCAGAAATAATATCAAACGATCTGAGCGTCATCTCTTAACAAAGTCATTGACTTATCAAACATCTCTGGTAGTAGACTTCGTTCAACATAAGAAAAACACAGGATATCATAAATTACGTCATCAATTCTGCGCGAGAAAACAGCTAATCACATTGACGTACATAAGGGTTTTAACAATTGTTGTTGATACCAAACAATCAAATATATTTCAAATACATTTTTACTCATTTTAGTACACGGTATACCTTGAAACGTACGAGAAATAAATAATAATAATGGAAATAAACAAACAACATCGCACAATACGCGTAGTCAAAAACAAATCAAAGTTAGTGACGCCACTGAAATGTGTTAAACTAACTGTAGATAATGTAATGGACGAAATTGGGTTTCTGCACATGGGAACATAAGTTGCTAAACATTTACTTGCTTAAAATTAATAAAGGCACCTTCAGGTTTGACAGATTCCTTCTGGGACATCTCTAATTAAATAACTCGTCGTCTAAAAGGTCTATATTTATTTTCAAAGTCAACTACAGTTTATTATTAATTTAATACCATGACTTCATAAAACAAATGACCTAAAAACCATTAAAGGAAATAGAAAGAAAACAATAAATATGTAAATTGTGTTTTACAAAACTCTTTCTAACCACAAATGACTCAACAAATACAATCATCTTAAACAGATCCAAGAAATAAACCTACTAAAAGCAAGATTAGCAACACCTACACCTGTTATCTGTCATTTGGCGACAGTGACACTCACCTTGCAGTCCACACAAACGCCTCCGCCGCGGCGCCTTCCTAGCGTGTCTACACTCTGTCCAGCCGTCTCTACCGCCTCCTCATAGTTGCACTGGGTGGCGTGCCCGTGGCACTGACACTTCTCGCAAGGATGCGCGTCTCTCGATGTTCCCGGACCCCACGCACTCTGGTTGTACATCGGGCAGCAACGATCGCAATTTGGACCGCATGTGTGATGGAGACATTCGCATTTAGGATGCTGGGGATTAAGCATATTTAAATATAGTCAATAAATCAGATTCAAATACAGGGTATTAGCGAGAATTGTTTAAGTATTGCTAAATCATTATAATAATAAAAAAATCAGCTGTGGCCACCACAGGGCCGACCGCCATCATAAAGTACTTAATATACTAGTATAATAGAAGTATAAAATACATTCTAGCAGCAGAGTAGAAATAACTTGGCCTAATATTTTCTAACAGAGATATTATTTATCATGACCATGGAAACGTTACATATAAGTATGAAAAACTTGCGACTTATGGCTGGTTGCTAACGTAAGAGTTTTCTCTAACTCAAGTTAAAATCATTTGTTTTTGTATGCTACAACATACAAAAACAAATGATTTTAACTTGAGTTAGGGATAATTCTTACCTTAACAACCGGCCATTAGAAATTTTTTTTGTTTTATCAAAAAACCTCTCAAATAAAAGTTATTAGTTATTGCATTTATAGCAACTTTTTTAAATACATTTTTTCGAAATATTTTTCTTTTGCTAAATATTTGCAAAAATCTTAAAATCGACACGAGTAAACTCCCATTTCTAGTCAACCGATTTTTACCAAAAGTTGATCAACTCGTACCATTGATGGCAGAAGCTTAAATATGAAGTTTCATAAAAATCCTTTTAGCCAAATTTGCTCTGCGCGTGTACACAGACTGACGGACGGACCGACAGACAGACGGACGGATGAACGGACGGATGAACGGACGGACAGACAGACCGACAGACATCATGCTAAAAATAGTCAAAACGTTATGTAGCGACCTCAATTCGTGGAGATCCATCGAAATTTCAAAATCGGTATGATCACAATACCTCCCTTATATATGTTGGCGGCCGGTAAAAAGTATGTGATGTGTTAATTTACACACATTTCAGAGTTTTTTAGGTATTTAGTAAGTGATAACCAATTGTGGGTACATATTAAAAATCATAAATTTCGATTACTACTGAAAGAATAAACTACATGCTTCAATCTAGAGACTTACAAGCATAATAAGTTAAGAGATGCGCTAGCATCAAAACCCAGTATAGCTACCCGATTCTCCATTCAATGAGATAAATATAATAAGCACGGTATTGTAAAAAATTTCACTTTCGAAATAATTATCAGATCAAAAATTCCTGTTATACTATTCCGGTTCACATTAATGTGCATTAGGAATGGGAAAAAAACATCGATGTATCGAAAACATCGATGTTTTTACCATCAGAAACTACTGCTAGAGTCCTGGAATCTTAAAATTTGAATTTTTATTAATATTAGTACACAAAATATAAGCGCCATGTATTGTGATATAACAATACTAATAATGTTAGTTCTTATTATTTTTAGCAGCTAGCAGAATAAGAAAAAAATTAGAAGAAACTTCTAATTTTTGCAAACAATGCAACGGCCAACGACGCCAACAAACTTGTTGCTTTTTGAGTCTTGTTGACACTTTCCCAGTTGTTATTCCTCCAATCCCTGGAATTACCGTATTGGGAAATATAATTATAATTTATTTATTAATAAAACTATTATTAGGATTATTATATTGTAATATTAGTGTAAAATTAATATTAGGATTGGTATGTTAGTGTTATAAAAAATGTAATATGTATTTCAATTTAAAAAAGTGAAAAAAAAGTGTATGACAGTATGTTATTTTTATGTTAAATAATATAAAATTAGCATTAAGATTACTATATTAGTATTATAATAAAATGCAATATTTCATTTTAGAAATGTAAAAATAGTAGGAACAAGTTAGGATTATTATATTGGGTAATGTTAATGTGAAATTAATTACTATTAAAAAAGAATATTTCTATTTAAATATCTAATAAATGCTTTTTGTGTATTATAAGTTACTTTTTTTCGTATTTTATCTTTAAATTATTAAATAAAACCTATATAATATAAATAAATAGCTTTTTTTAATATTAATTAAACATCGATGTATCGGAAACATCGATGTTTTTCCTTCGATGTTTTTTCAACATCGATAGTAAGGCGCCGATGTTAACATCGATGTTAAACATCGATGTTTTGCTTTCGATATACAACCCTAATGTGCATTACTGAGATTTTTTTTAAATTTTTAGATTAGCCCCTCTAGGTTATAGAATATGGGATGATTTTTTTTTCAACTCATTTTAGGCAAAAATCGTTTTAAAATAAAGAAAGGTTAAAAAAAACTAACTTTTGTTTTTTTATCTACCTCTTTTGATACTACACAATTAATTTTATCGACACAAAACGACACAAAAAATTCGGTATTTTACAAAAATCTGTTGAACTATTCCGGTTCCCATCCCTCTTTGGGAAATAGGGTGGGAAACAAAAGTTTTTTTGCTATAGTTTTGAAAAAATCACTACTCCACCTTGAGCATTTTTAAACGCAAGGTTATATGAAAACTAAATTCGCACTATTATGAAGTATGTGTTCTTAAGTGGAACTACGGCATCGCAGACAGCATGAAACATTAATAGTGTATTTGGCTCTAATGTTACTACGCAGCAGACAATATCAAATTGGTTCGTCAAATTTCGTACAGGTAACTTAAAAACAAAAAAAATCCTGGCTCATCGACCACAGCATAAATATACTGCAACCAACTGGACGAAATGATGGAAAAACTTAAAGAAAAACAGCCTATATTGGTCAACAGATCGATTCCTATCTAATTGCATGATAACGCTAAACCACACACTGCATAAATGACTGTGGCAAAACTACAGGAATTGGAGTTGGAACTTCTTCATCATCCACCATACTCACCAGACCTAGCCCCCACTGACTACCACTTCTTCCGCAATTTGGACAACTTTTTAGTAGGAAAATAGTTTAATTCCGACAATGCTGTAAAACTGGCCTTCCAGAAATTCATTGACTCTCGTCCGCCAAGGTTTTATACCACCGGCCTGAACAACCTGCCGCTTAAATGGCAAAAGTGTATAGACAATATGGGTGCATAATTTGATGAATAAAATAATTCCTTATATTTGTAAGTTATCAACCAACTTTCTATAAATTTCATCCTTGACGACCTAATAATATAGAAGTTTGAAACTAGACAAGCAGGACCTAAATAATATGAGAACAACATTGGTAGGAGGAAGAAAAAGAAAAGAAAAAATGATGGCGAACGTTTTCACTGAGTCATACGGGAAAGAATATCTAGGATCACGTAAATTGGTGTAAAGTGTAAAATTTCACTTATTTCAGGATTTCATAAGTTAAGCACTTACAAAACTGAAAAAGACCAACAGAATGCTAGATGTCCAAGATAATTTGATTGCCACAATAATGTCAAACTCGTCAATTTTTTAAAAATAATTTACAACTTAAAATAAGACTTATGATGAACGACTGCTAGTTCTAAATCTGCCTCGTTTATCAGAAAGAAGAATCAGAGGAGATTTGATCGAGACTTACAAAATATTAAGTGGACATTATAACTGCGAAGCTATCCCCAACATCTTTATTAGAAATACTAACTCGATTAAGAGGTCACAGCGCCAAACTGAAGAAAGATAAATTTCGTCTGCTAATCAGGAAAACTTTTTCTCAAATCGAGTAGTTGATAGGTGAACTAACCTTTCCGTGTCAGCTATTGAATCAAGAAATATAAACTCATTTAAGAACAAAATTGAAACAGAGCTTATATTTATAAGATAAGTGTTGCTCCCGTTGTCTATGTGGAGTGAGTTACGGGATGGATTTTTTATGGACTGTCGCAGATGGACTGTTTCGGTGAAAGTGTTTTAAAGTGGAACTATTATTTGTGCTTTGAATTTCATATATCTGCAAGTTAATTTATATATTTATAATATTTCTAGTTTTTCTGTAATGTAATATTAGTTTGTTTTTTTTTTTTTTCTTACTATTGTAATGTATTATTATCACTCGTGTGTACATTTATATATTCGGGAGTATAACCAGCTATGTTAGCTGCCTTCTCCCAAAACTGTAAATAATAATAATAATAATAATAATTTTCATCCGTTAATCTAGATACTACCGGTTGGCCACAATATCTACCGCACGGCAGATAGACGCATGTATGATGGTATAAAAGTTTCTTGTTTAAGCCGACGAAACCATAATCCTGAATAAAGCTATTGGCTTCTTTTGTTTTGAATTATGCAACAAAGTTGTTAGTATACCTACATAAAGAAGAATAGTTAAGTTTGCTGGTAGTTTAACGACCGTTAAATAAGCATTTGCTGGTTTGCAATTTAATGCTAAACTGAACTGTAAGCTTTATTGTCGTTACACTGTCATAAACTGTAAAATATTGTTTCCTTTGAACAATTATTACAAAGTCAAGTAATGGACACTTTATTTTGTTCCACTTTGCTTCTAAATATTACAGTAGGCAGTAATAAAGGTTGCTTAATGATGGTAGAAAGAGATTGTTAAAAAAAATTACAAAATGATTTAATTTTTTTTTTTTCTGGTTTAGATCGAAATTTTCATATATATTACTACGAGATACGGTCCTGTATAACAGCGTTTCTCAACCGGGGGGGCGTGAAGGCTTCGTAGGGGGGCCGCGAAGTCATACAAAATCGAAACATGAAAATATAATAAAAATGCATTCAGTCTTGCAAAATATAAATTTTATCCATATTTATAAATATCTATATAAATATATTTATAAAGATGTATTTTTATGAATATAAATGTAAATATTCATAAAAATACATCTTTCATTACATACATAAAATAAACATTCTATTTATTTTTATACATAATATACTTATTATGGCAACTAATTTAAACTACAGGCTATTTCAAACATTTAAGTTGTCACTAGCTAACTTTATAATGAGTAAATGGACTTTTATTAAACAAAATGATCAAAAGTTGAATTCAATCGATAAAAATTGCTAGATTTGAAAATCTAGTTCCGCTTTAACCAAAGAAATAGACTATATCAAGGTCAAATAAATTGTATTTGTCGGTTGATGGTTTTCTCTGACAATGGTTCGCGTTGGAGGTACTTCAAGTATTTTCAAGTTGTACTTTGAAGTAGGTGCGACTCGAAAGTGCAATATTTTTTATTATATATTTTTTTAATTGCTCTAAGGATGTGGAAGTATTTAAATTAAAATAGAAGGCACTTTGAACGCTTGTAAATAAAAGTACTTCACTTTCAAGTCGTTATAGGGAATATAATCGTCATTTAAAAATATCACAGTTTTTTGCCAACAGTAAAAGGTTTTAAAAAAATGTTTAAGTAAAAGATGTTGAAAAGCTCTATCCAAAGATATCCAATATGACATACTTTCCCATTTAATAATTCGAAATTGTTCTTGATATCCTATACTTCCGTTTTTTTTTTCTGGAAAATTTCAATACTACCATTCAATTTTGTAGTTAAATTTTAGTTCAAAATCTTTCCCAACTTGCTCACACGTTGCCTTTTCGAAAGAACTGGTTTTCCCATTATCTTGATACACCATAATGTAGGGGGGCCGCAGACAATATTTGCATCATTTCAGGGGGGGGGGGGGCTAGGCCAGAAAAGGTTGAGAAACACTGCTGTATAATACGCTGGTCAAGTAGATCGAAGTGTACTTGTCTACCCCTTGGATCACATCATGCTAGATGCTACTAGATTATTTGAGAAGTAATTTAGGGTATACATGTAATATCTGTCGCAGCCATGGGCTACGCTGGTCTACAATGAAAGACTACAATGATACAAGTGAAGAATTCACATGAAGATTAGCTGTGGTAGAATTGTAGTAAATAGTAATATTAATCAATTAAATGTTGCTGTTTCCCAATATTTAGATATTTTAATTCATATGATCTTAATACATAAAAAATTGATGTGAAGTGTGAATTTTCACATTTTTCAGCGTTTTCTAGGTATTTAGTAAGTAATTACAAATTGTGGGTACAAATTAAAAATCATATATTTCGCTAACTTTTGAAAAAATAATCCGCGTACTTTCATCTAGAGACTTGCAACCGTACTTAATTAAGAGATGCGCGCGCATAAGACCCAGTAACAGCTATCCAGTTTTTCAATTAGTCAGATAAATATTGTAAGCATGGTGTTTGTACTGTAGGAAAAATATTCAATAACTTTGAAATAATAATTAGAACTAAAATTCTTGTTGAACTATTCCGGTTCACATCAGTATGCATTAATTTGTTTTTTTTTCATGATTTAAATGCTCCCCTGAGTGTAAGAAAAAGTTTTTCCCAATTTTTTTTTTTGCAAAAGACGGTGTATAATAAATAAATTTAAAAAAACATATTTCATTCCTTTGTATACGCTGTGAGAGCTTTCTTACGCCATACAATAAATTTGTAAAAAAAATCGGCTGTGGCCACCACAGGATAGACCGCCATCACAAAGTACTTGTATAAAATACATTCTAGCAGCAGAGTAGAAATAACTTAGCCTAATATTTTTTTAAAATTATTTATCATAACCATGGAAACGTTACAAGAATGAAAAAATGGATATTTTTTGAAAAAAAAAATTCGTTTTATCAAAAAATGTCTCAAATAAAAGTTGTTAGCTATTGCTTTCATAGCAACTTTTGTTAAATATATATTTTCGAAATATTTTTCTGTTATGAAATATTCGCAAAAATCTTTAATCGACACGAGTAAACTCCCATTTCTAGTCAACAGATTTTACCAAAAGTTGATCAACTCGTGTCATTGATGTCAAAAGCTTAAATATGCAGTTTCATAAAAATCCTTTTAGCCGAATTCGCTCTGCACGTGTACACAGACAGACAAACAGACGGTCGGACAGACAGACGGGCGGATGGACAGACGGACGGACAGACGGACAGATAGACCGATGGACAGACGGACAGACGGACAGACGGACGGACGGACGGACGGACGGACGGACGGACGGACGGACGGACGGACGGACGGACGGACGGACGGACGGACGGACGGACGGACAGACGGACAGACGGACGGACGGACAGACGGACAGACGGACAGACGGACAGACGGACAGACGGACAGACGGACAGACGGACAGACGGACATCATGCTAAAAATCGGTATGATATCAATACCTCCCTTATATATGTTGGCTTAAATACATTTTTTAACGTTTTTAATATTATGAAATTCAGTAGAAGAAAAACTACTGTGTGCACCTCATACACAAAATACGTTTAGCAGTCTCGTGTACTAAACTGGCATTTTACGCACTTGGTACACAATTAACTATAATTATTAATAAAGTTTTACGACCCTTGTCCTCGCTACGAAGTAATTCCAAGCTAAGATTTATAGTTTTCCAGCATTCCTCAGAAAACCATCTTCAACTCTCAAAACATCGTGGTAAAACAAAAGTAAAACTATACAAACAAATAATTACAACTAATGTACTTCCATACTACATAAATACAGACACGAACAACAAATATACACATTATAAAACACAGCAATCAAAACTTACGCCAGACTGTACATTATGTCTACAGCTATTAGCATGACCATTGCAGACGCACTGACCGCCGATGGATATGTCACGAATACTGTAGAATAATTTCTTGGAAAGTGACCCTTGTCTGCTGTACAGCCATCGTGACCCTAGGTCGGACTGGGAAGCTCGATGTTTCATGAAATTAAGCCTGACATAACGGGCTTTCGTAAATTCGAGAAGTTCTGGACTGGTATCGTTCGCACCTGGTCGACCGTTGACTAGAGATGTATGAATCTGTAAACAAAAATAGATTAGAGGAAGTTGATGGATTAACTACAGGAAAAGTAGGTTTTAGAGATTACACATCTTTTTCACATCAACAGATTAATATATGTTTTAAAGGATTTCTTTAGATACCACACAATAAATTTTTTTAAATCAGCTATTTGTTTTAACTAATCAAAAAAATAGATATTTTTTGAAATTATTGTCTGATTTAAAAATTTCTGTTCATATATTTTGGTTCACATCAGTGTACATTATTGAGATTTTTTTCAGTATTTTATACCAACCACGTTGGGAAATAAGGTGGGAGATAAAAGTTTTTTAACACAAAACGCATGATTTTTTTTTTTTTTTTAATAATAAAATGTTGCTCTTTAATCCACGTATACAGATGAGCTTTTATTTGATATGTCACGCAAAAATAAAAAGAAAAATACATATGTTTGTTTGTATTTTTTTGCACTATTATTTTTTTCTTCTGGATTTTTTTTTAAAATTTTTTTTTCTATTAACGAATTAAAGATCGGTATATGCATGCTAAATTCCGTTTCTAACATTTACTACTGAACAGACATATGAATGGCGGTATGTGTTATAACTAGGGACTGAGACGAAAAAAAAAAAAAAAAACAAAAAATGCCGTAGGTTTCCTTTCGGCACAAAAACGAAAAATGCCATTTCTCGTCTATTATATTTCTGGTTGGTTTGTTAGTTAGTTAAAATTTTTGGCGCACAGGAACAAAGTCTATTTGCGCCTAACGCAGCCCATCTAAATGACTACGCCACATAATTAAAACAATAAATTAGACAATAAATAAATAAATAAATAAAATCATGAAAATAACGCATACTCAATAAAAGAAATCTTGCACGGACAAATACAAATAAATAAAATAAAAGGTCTGTTCTAAAAAATAAACCGACTCAGGGTGATGATAAGAGGCTGTAAAGGGACCAATTACCATCGAATATCACAGTCAATTACTAGAACTATTATATTTCTCTCAAACCAGTTTAACAAAAATGAAATACCGGTTAAAGCAGGTCTTACTGCATAATATTATTAACAATTAGAAAATTATGCTATGTTTATAGTACATATCATTTATTAACTAATACATAATAAAATACAAAATAATAAAATTACGATGTATCCCAGAATCATGCGATGAATTAGTGTTAGTGGGTGCATATCGCTTAATAGTAAAGTCCGAACATATTCATACTCAAATAGGGATGGGGAATAAACATCGATGGTTTTACCATTGATGTTCAGATGGCGATAGTATTGATAAAACTACCGATGTCGATGTTTAAATTTTGAAATTCAGAAACTACCGCTAGAGGCGCTGGAATTTAAAAAAATATATTTTTATTAAAATTAGTAAATATATAAGCGCCATTTATAGTGACGGAACAATACTAATAGTGTTGGTTCTTATTCTTTTTAGCAGTTAGCAGAATAAGAAAAAAATAAGAAGAAACTTCTAATTTTTGCAAACAATGCGAACAAACAACGACGCCAACACACTTGTTTCTTTTTGAGTCTTGTTGACACTTTCCCAGTTGTTATTCCTCCAATCCCTGGAATTACCGTATTGGGAAATACAATTATAATTGATTTAAGAAAAAAGTAGATCTTTCCTTCAAAATTTTATTTTTATACTAGATGTACATTTCGTTCACCACGTGAACATTATCAATAAACTAAATATTACAAAACTATTACAATATTTATACACAGTTCGGTAAGATCAGTGGTGAGAAAGGGGGTGAATTTGGATATTGGAACATTTACGATTATTGTAGGTAATGGTTATGAATTGGGGAATTCCTCAATTCATTTAATGATTAATTTTTAAAATATAATAATTAATAATAAATTTAAATTTTTAGAAAATAATTAAAGCTCAAGGAATTTTTTTATTTCACTCTTGTCCTTTCAATTTAATTTTGCCTTTTAAAAAAATAAAATTAGTATTAATCTATTAATCTTTTCTGTAAACTGAACAACAATAAGTTAAACCGGTATTAAATAATATGAATATCGTTTTCATTCTTGAACGAAAATCAAATTCAGATACTCGTTTTCATTTCCGTTCTTTAAAAAAATTCAGTTAATACCGTTAGTTCGTTTTCATTCCGTTCTTAGTTCCTGGTTATAACCCACTTTATTCACCCGATTTATCTCCTCCGGATTATTTTCTGTTTCCAAAATTAAACTGCAGCTGAAAGGATATCATTTGCTGATAACCGACGAGCCAAAGACAATCAAATAAAATGAATTTTCTATAGTCTTCTAAAAACAGTACGGCCCCAGTAAAATGGAATAGATATGAATGGGTCATATTTGGAATATAGGGTTTCTTTTTTTCTTTCGCATTTTTTTTTTTTTTTTTGTCCTAATACTGTTGGTACTTAAATGGTCCGCACTCACTGTGTATGCTGGACAGGCCGAATTTTTCTCTCAGATTGCATAACCTTAATGTTCAATTCCTTCCTATTGAGAACTGACTATAACTGAAGTGACGCCTAGCGGAATATTTTGGAACTTAACGGAATAGGATTTTGTTGGATGTGGTTCATTTAATTGCATTGTTTGTAAGTGTTAAAGTGAAGAAAACTTTAATAAAACGTCTTTAAAATCGCAACAGAAAATTAACTGTAATGTGAATTCTTGTGTATGAAATGGCAAATCCTATTCCAATCGCCATTTTGTAAGTGAAAACAGCGCTTCTATAGGTAATGTCACTTCTCAATAGATTATCCCTTGAATTATAAGTTATAATAAATTATATTTGCTTTTAATATAGGACCTCCTTCTTGAGCTTATCAATTCACGAAACGCGCAACAGTCACCGTAAACAATCCGTATTTAAAATACTGCTATAATTTACCTAGTATTTTTTTTTTTTTCTTCAGTACCAGGACACGCGCCATGCAGTAATATGGAATCGCTTCACTAAAATTTATTTAATGAATTGTTTTAATGCTAAATATGTCGTGCCTCGTTGACGATGCATACGCGTAAGACTGGTTGCAGAGTTCCAGGTATTTTCCATTTATGGTCAAGTATTTATGTGTCCATAAATGGAGTGTTTACAGAAACTGCTGCATCCAGTTGATATATTCATATTTTGCTTTACTTTACTTAAGTGCCAATACATTTTAAATAGATAACAGTACACGCTTAAGTAATGTCAACTATCAAATTACATCATGTTTTCTATTTGCAAGTTATGGGAATCGACTCTTTTCAAACCAACTTCGAAACATGATCGGTCCAACGACATACAATTCTTATTAGATTCTTTAATTCTTATTAAGTGCTTTTCGGTTCCAATTCCAAAGTTAAAACCAATTGTAGTATTAGTCTAGAGCAGGCATAGCCCAACTTTTACTAACGAGGCCCATACAGAAGTCTCACGGGCCAGACGACGAAAAAAAGGGAATCCAATATTTTCTGACGAGCAAATTACGAACAAAAAAAAAAAAAACAAGATAACAAAAGGTCTGACGAGCAAAAAAAAAATGTCAATGGATACGCGTGACATGCTTTTTTGTGACCTTTGTTTTTCTGTACACTATAATAATCTACACAGCATAGAATTGCAGCTATGCGAAATACATAAATAACTGCAAAAATGTCATTTTTAAATAGAATTCTCTTACCTCTCCATTTTCTAACGGCATCAATTTCGAATAAAAAGAAGTACAAATAATATCAGTATCGGTAACGTAGTATGGCTTGCCCGGCGTTGCAGGAACCCCGAATAACTTGAGACAGTCACCGTCATTGCTGACGTAATACTGCCAGGGCTGGTAGTTCCAGCCGTCCACAGACCTCTCCAGGACCCATGTTCCAGGCCGCGGAGAGTTACCAGTCTTCACTATCACATACACTACTTGATAAACCTGAAAAAAAAAAATAAATAAAAAAAAATATTATTAATGGTAACTGAAAAGAAAAATATACTTCATTATAAACAGAGAGTTGAACCCAAAATTATTTCGTTCCGGATTACGGTTACGTTCCAAGTAAATTTTTTCATACTGAATTCTAATGAAATCTGTTCATAAATAAGCGAGTTAAAGAAATTTCTTAAATTTGGAGGCCTCCGGAGGCCTCTGTGCTTTATATATCTAACTTTTCTGCACCTACGTTTAAAGATTACCTAATTCTACACACAGGTGCAAAATCTCAACGATATCGGTCCATAAATAAGCAAGTAATAGTCGTGCTCTACTTTCGGCCGAAACTGGAGTAATTTTTTTAACTTTTTAGCATCCCTCTACATCAGAGATGTAATTTTGTGACCTTATAAGAAATTTTAATAAAATCTGCTCGTAAAATAAGCAAGTTATGGATAATTTTTAAATTTGCGGGCCTCCGGAGGCCCCCGAATTTCGTATATTTAACTTTCGTGCACCTATGTTTAAAGATTATCTAATTCTACACCCCGGTGCAAAATCTCAACGATATCGGTCCATAAATAAGCGAGAAATAGCCGTGCTCTACTTTCGGCCGAAACTGGAGCAGAATTTTTTGTCAAAGTCCGAATTTAGCACTTTTAAGGGTACAGTTATAGCCATTTGAACTAGTTTTCACTTAATCCGGTCTAGTTTCAGTCTTAATCCGCAAACTAGACCGCGGATTAAGTGAAAACTAGTTCAAATGCCTATAATTGCCTTATTTATGAACCGATTTTCAAAAAAATCACACTTCTGGAATCACGACATCAAGGTGCTTCTGTCTGTACCCTTAAAAGTGCCCGATTCCGACTTTGACAAAAAATTCTGCTCCAGTTTCGGTCGAAAGTAGAGCATGGCTATCACTCGCTTATTTATGGGCCAATATCGTTGAGATTTTGCACCGAGATGTCAAATTAGGTAATCTTTAAACGTAAGTGCACGAAAATGGGATATGTGGTGCACACGGGCCTCAAGAGGCCCACAAAGTTGATAAACGTGTATAACTTCCGTATTTATTAACTGATTTGGATGATATTTATTATCGAGGATCAAAAGTAGAGTTTTACTGATAAATGTTAAAATTTGGCAAAACGATGCACCAATTTTTGCTAAAACATGAGCAGGGCTGTAAATTGCTTATTTATGGACCGATATCGCTTGGAATGGAAAATTAAGTAATTTTTAAGCACAGATGCAGGAAAATAGAATATGAACAGAACAAGGGCTTCAGGAGGCCCTCAACTTCGAAATGCGTCTGTAACTCTTAATGGAATGATTTTTGATGAGATTTACTATTGGGGCTCAAAAGTAGAGTCTTACTAATCAGTGGCGGATTTAGGTCAGTTAAGGCCCCGGGCGCAGTAAGAATATTGGGCCCCTAAATTAGAAAAAAGTGTAAAGTTATTTTTTTGCAGGGCCCTTTAGACGTCGGGGCCCAAGGCGCGCGCCCGGTTCACCCACCGTTATATCCGCCTCTGCACACAGTTCATAAAATCACAATTATAGAGAAGAAAAACGTTAATAAATAATATGAACTTTTCTTTTACAAAAATAATAAATAACAGTTTGAAGAATCGCAATATTATAATGAAGAAAACGGAATAACACAAACCTTTTTCTTACAAAAAAATAAAATAATTAAAAATTAATCACTATTAAGTAAAAATAATTTGAAATGAAAATAGAATTAAAAATCCATGTTTAATCGACACATTAATATGTTCTTCAAATTTGCTTCTGATAGATTCATTCTTTTATGAGTCAATATAAGTTTTAGTAGTAAAAAAGCAATTAATTAATTAATTGAATGAAAAAAATAATTAACCGAAACTAACCGATATTAATATTTTGTTCCGATTTCGGTTTTTAAATTGAGCAATTTTACGTTACAGTTACGGTCCCGGTTCTTTTAAAAATTCCGGTTGATTTCGGTTTTCGGTTCGGTTCCGGTTCGACTCTCTGTTAATAATCAAATTTTAAAAAATACGTAGGGAACACAGAAAGGCAGTAATACTTTACATAGTGACGGTAACAGGTTCCGAAAAAGTTCTGAGGTATGCAAAACCACGTTGTTAAAAACGGTATTATAATATTTGAATTTACGCTGTTCATTATCATATCGTTTATTTAGGTAACTTGGGCTGATGCCAGGTCAAACCGTAGATTAGGCCGACATTGAGGAAGGCGAAAGATCCAGAATGCTGATTGTCTGCGACATTTTTGGATGGGATCACTTCAAAATATACATTATTTTGAAACGCATTTATCATTCATTTAAGTCATCTATCAATCTAAGTATTGAGAGCTTCCTTTGGACATCATATATGACATTTAAAAAAATCGTAATAAAAAAAATCCGATAATTTTCGAAAAAATAATCTGATTGAAAAATCTGTTTGTATTATTGAGGGTCACAACAATGGGCGTTACTCCATTTGTATTTATTTATTTTTCAATATTTTAAGTCATCTCTTTGGGGAACAAAAAGTGCATCCAATGTTTTTTGTTTTCTTTTTTAGGGTTTTGTAGGTATGACCAAAAAACCCTTATACCGTCATTTTGTCGTATGTCTGTCTGTCTGTCTGTCTGTCTGTCTGTCTGTTCGGTAAAAATTGTAGCCAAACGGCTAAACCTTGAGAGTTGAAATTCGGCATGCTTATACAACTCTTTGACCCGCACATAAGAAAAATACTAAAACATCTAAAAAGCATATCCCCCTAAAAATATAAACAAATATGTGCTCATCGAAAAAAAATAATATTTTTTTATAATTCTGAGTAGGGTATCAAATGAAAGCCCTAGGTACGTGGATTAACGATCAAAAAAATTCTAAGTCATGTACATTGGTGTGAACCGGAATAGTACAACAGGAATTTTTGATCAGATTATGTTTTTGGAAAAAAAACGCATTTTTTATGTTTTTTGGATAATAATGTACACAAGTTATAGCTTTGTAACACGCTACACTGAAAGGTGTATCCTGGTGTAGTGGTTATGATGCTGGATTCTCACCCAACTAACTCGATCGAAAGGGATCGAACCCTGCGAGAAGAGACAATATTATTTTTTGTTTTTTGTTTTTAATTTTTATATTGTTTAAATTATTTTTTCAAAATTCTAGTTATATTCTGGCAAATGTTGCATTTAATCTTTAAAAGCGTAAATTTAATAACCAGTGGAAATTGTTTAAATTATAATTTAATTCTGTTTCAATGTACACGAAATCAGAGAGGCGGAGCTTATAACAACCAGTGGAAGCCATAGGCGCAATTTTTAAAATTCTTGCTTTATAAAAAAAATACTGCACATATTTAGAAACCTACATAATGGTATTAGGCATTCGAATTAAAATTAACAAAAAAAATAAATAAAAATTTAACATAAAATTTGTTTTGGCATCCCAAATAATCATTATTCAATAATCACTTACTAAATACCTGCGTAACCCTGAAATGTGTGAAAATTCACACTTCACATCAATTTTTTAATTCATTAATCCATGCTTCAGGAGATTTATATGATCTCACAAAAAAAAAACTTTTTTTTATAAAATTTAATTAGGTAGATACATAAAAAAATTAACTGCAATTACTCTTTCAGATTTTCAGAGCAATGCCTCTAGATAAACGGATGATGAACAAAAAATTGTTGGCACATTGATTTGTTGAAAAACTGACTTAAAAGTACACTGACATAGATAAATATAAATAAAACAAACATTGTACGCCACTGATGAAAAGAAATTTGTAATGTAATTTAATAACATTAGTGTGATTTATTTAATATTAAATATTTGCGGTGGACAGGTGATTAGGTATAAAGTATTACATAAAAATATCGTAAATTATTTCTGTCTGAATTTATGGGTATTAGCTGTTTAGACAGATGTACCAATACTCAAATATTTAGTTTTAGGTTTCAAATTAACTGCTTTTTAAAACTCTTAATTTCCGCATGGACATTTTTCTGATAAACATATTAACGGCATTTGAAACATTCTGTTTTTATATTACTGAGACAACTGACGTTATAATTAGGGGATTTATTTTGAGAATCTTTTTTATAAATTTATTTTTGATTTATGTTTAAGTATCAGGGATTACAACAAAAATAAAGAACATTGTCGTAGAATGAATTTCGTCGTACAGCCAATGTTGAACACAAGGAATCAAATAAAGACGTTAAGAAAAAAGTAGATCTTTCGTTCAAATTTTTTATTTATTTATTTTTTTTATACTAGATGTAAATTTCGTTCACCACGTGAACATTATCAATAGACTAAATATAACAAACCTATTACAATATTTATACATAGTTAGGTAAGATCAGTGGTGTGAATGGGGGTGAATTAGGGTATTTAACATTTATGATTATTGTAGGTAATGGTTATGAATTGGGGAATTTTTATAATTAGGTTGTTGGGATTATCTCTAAAAGCGGGTTTTGTAAAGGACTTAGGTCGGTGTTAATTAGGATTTTGGAATTTTTCTTCATTTCAATTGCCTCCAACATGTTTAAGTTATAAGAATTACTTCCTTTAAGTAACGAAATTGCGTCTATGTCATGCCCTGTTTTTATTTTATGAAATGCTAACGATGATCTATTAATATCTAAATTTTTAATGTAATTTTTATGTTCCTTAAATCTAGTTTCTAAATTTCTTTGCGTTTGTCCTATATATATTTTGTTACATTTTTTACAGTTAATTTTATATACACCTGATTTTTGAAGATTTTGAATTTTGTCTAAGTGACTTCTAGTAGGGCTTTAATTTTTGTAGAGTTGTAAAATGCTGTAATTATATTTAGAAAAAATATTTTTGATTTTGTGGTATATTGAGGGATGGTATAATATTCTTACGTATTTAGCTGGGTTTTTTTGGGTGGACATATTACATAAGGAGGTGGATAGTTTTATTTTGTTTTTTAAATTGTGTTTATGATGTAATTTATTGATAAGACTCCTATTGTATCCGTTAATTTCTGCAGTTTGGATTATTTTTTTAAATTCAATATTATATTTTTCTTTTGATAAAGGTACATTTATAAGTCGGTGTATTAAGCTATGGAAAGCGGCGTGTTTATGTTTTAATAATGTTCGGTATTTTCATACATTAGTATGAATTCCGATAAAAATTCACTAGACATGACTAAATAAATTCGACACTCACTTTACAAATCCTCAAGGCCGACTGTCGACAGCACACACACGGTAGTAAGGGCCTGGCCTCAAGGCCAATTACAATCTGGCCTCAAGGCCGAAAAATGATTTTTGTTCGGGATTTTTTGGCCTCAAGTACCAGCCGCGGAGTCACGGACGCCGCCATACACGGTGAGGATTTCCTCAAGGCTTGGACTGTTCAGGCCAAACTTTGAGGAAATCCTCACCGTGTATGGCTACCTTTAGGGATTTATTAGGCATGACTAGAGATGGCAACGATTAATCGAATGATTGAAATAATCGATTATTTTGATTTAGTTAATGGACTAATCATATGATATTTTTGGTTTCGATTAATTAATTATTATTAATCGATAACTTTATTTTATTTTCAAGAAATTACTTAGTTGTATTGTTGAAACAGTGGTCGGTAGAAGACTTTGCTCTTTTCTTTTCAATAAAGTCCCTAGATTACTATGCCTTCAGAACACTCGTTCTCGCCCATCTGGAGAATTAAACTTAACCGCTACTTATTTCTGCACAATATAGGTACTACGATAGCTTGCGTCCAGTCAGTTCAAAAGCTCACGAGCGAAACACAATCTTCCAACTCGATAATTTGCAAGAAAAGCCTGGCAAGTTACAGCTCTCCTGGATACAAGCCCTTGTTTCTTCAATCGTCTTTGGGCAGTTTGTGATGAAATTGCCAAATCTTTTTCGAAATATCGTGCGAGAAAAGTTAAGGACCAGTTACGGACGCGTAGAACAATTAGGGTAAGAAATCAGACGTTTCAATCGCTTGTGGCTAGTGAATGCTGTTCGCTGATGACGCCTTATAGATTAATAAATAGAGTTTTTACCTACATCAAAAACACTTGCGATATTCCAATACTGCGGATATCTTCATATAATGGCGCAGCTCGTACAACGTCTTTTGTTCACCTTTTAATTTTATTGCACAAAAAAATACTTGTAGCAGTTTAGAAATCTCTAGATGGGTAACTAATGGCAAAATTTTATTTCAACAACGAGTTATTTGTGTTAAAGGGTATTATTTATTGTTACAGCCTGTTTAATTAGCAACAAAAAATATTTGTTTATGCAGACATTGTACTACCTTCCATTCTTATAGTTTCCTAATAAAACGGTCAGTCAGTCGGCCAGTGTATATGTTTATTTTTTATTTCATAATCGATTATTTTCTATCAATTTAATCGAAAATCGATTATAACATTTCGATTAATCAAATGATTAATTTTTATTGCCATCTGTAGGTATGACCAAAAACCCTAAATCAAACGGATGGACCTAGAAAGTTGAAATTTGTCATACTTGTATAACATTTCGACTAGTGTTTATGAAACGGTTATAACCGAACCGCAAAACCGCGGTTTTCAGTGCAAAAACCGAAACCGCAAAAAACGCGGTTTTCGGTTTATCCTTGAGAAATTAATCCTTAAGAAAAAAGATACAAAGGTAAGAAGAAAATCCCTCAAATGTGACAACAAATGTATTATTCTTGAATGAAGGCTTTATTAGATTTAAAAAAATATCAGTAGATAGGTGCATAATGTATGCTACCAACTAGACTTTTTCTTTTTTATTAGATATCAAACATAAAGAAATGTATTGGCGCCAGACGCAATGCGCATGGGAAAGTCAGTGCGCCAGAGTGCACTATCCACTATTAAAGCAACATCCACCTACGCCGAAAGAACATTTTCATTAAGCGTCAACTTCTGCACCAAATTGTGTTCACGTTTAAACGATTAACATTTAAATAGTTTAGTGTTTTTAAAAGCCTTTTATTTAAATTTAAATAAACCTTAAGTTAGTATGCTACGTAGGTTGTAGTCAGAGCCGGCGCGAGGGTCTGCGGCACCCGTAGGCATGATTTAATTGAGGGCCCCTAAGTAGGGTGCAACTAGCTTTTTTCGAGGTCTTCAATTTTCAAATTTCAAGTGAAGACCTAAAAAAAGAAAGGTCCTCACTTTTAAATTTCAAGTGAAGACCTAAAAAAAAGGTCCTCACTTTTAAATATCAAATGAGGATCTAAAACAAAAAAGGTCCTCACTTCTAAAATTACATTTCACTAAATTACTTTTACATTCATTTGGCATTTGGCGCCCTTTTGAATCTCACGTCAGTGCCCCCCTCGCAGCGGCGCCCTCATGCTGTGCTGCGCGGGCTCTGGTTGTAGTGTATAATTTTTTATTAGTAGTTTATTATTAGTATTAGTTTTTTTATTGTAAAGTACAATAGTGTATTTCAACACATAATATAAATGTATTGATTTATTTTAGAGTATCTATAGTAGAAAAAATTTAAAACTTGAAAAACCGAAACCGAAACCGCGGTTTTTGATTTTTAAAAACCGAAAACCGCGGTTTTCCCGATACTCTAATTTTGATCCATATAGGAAGATATAGAGAGTTAAAAAAAAATCCCTCAAAGGTAAAATATAATCAAATATGTATTCAATGGAAAAAAATTATTTTTTTCATTTTGAGTAGGGTATCAAATTCTTAATGCGATTTGAAGGTCCAATATAGCTACCCAGTTTTCCCGTCAGTAAGATATATATTGTAAGCATGCTGTTGCAAAAAATTCGAATACTTTCGAAATAATTATGAGATCAAAAAATCCTGCTGTACTATTCCGTTTCACATTAATGTGCATTACTCAAATTTATAGATTAATCTCCGTGGGTTATAGGATAAGAGTTTCTTATCACATTTTTTACAAAAATCGTCTTAAAATATATATATTTTTTTAAAAACGTCAGAAACAATAATAATAATCGTTTTAGGCCCGGTCTTTCCACCTTCAGTTAAAGTTCCAGGTAACTATCTGACAGATAAGGTTATTTGTAACTTCATCTGCTGAATAAATGTCAATAACAGTCAGTGAATCCAATACGTCAGTCTCATTATCCGTTAGATAACTATCCGATAGATACATTTGTATAGAAAGAAGGGATGACATTTGCTCAGCAGATGAAGTTACAAATAACCTTATCTGTCAGATAGTTACCTGGAACTTTATCTGAAGGTGGAAAGACCGGGCCTTAATCTTTTTAATTTATAATCAATATGTTTCGAAAAATTAATCTGATCAAAATTTCCTTTTGAATTTTTCCGGTGTCCATCAATGTACATTTTTGAGATTTTTTTCAGATTTTTAGATCAACCCCTCTGGAATATGGGTGGAGGACAAAAGTTTTTTGACATACTTTTGTCGAAAAATCAATAAAAAACAATTATTAAAAAAAAAAAATGTTGGTAAGAGTTTTTTTTTTTTAATAACCCACTCAAAATATTTATTTTTCGTTAAATACATATTTGTTTATTTTCCCACAATGTGATTTTTTATCGCTGCTGTATCAGCGCGATGTAGACGTAGGACCTAGATAATATTTACAAAAAGCAAATTTATAAATCACAAACTTACAGTAATGGCGAGACATACCTGTTTAAGATCAAGTGTAATAGCAACTCTTTCAAACTCTGTTCCACCCTGCAACGTCGGACTTTGCCACCAACGATTCGTTCCATCAATGGCATTTTCGATCGGATGTCGTTTGTTTTGATCCGGGCTATTGGCGTCGCATACTCCACACCGCCCCTTGCCGTGCTCGGCGAGACGACAGAATTCCTCGCGACCGCGTTCGCCGCAAGTAGCATTTGCAGAGATCGCGGCTTTTGTCGCTACATTGAACACACTCGGCCACAGACCAGCCGAGCCGTCCCGAGCGCCATGCCCATGGAATCGCAGACCTGCAAATAATAAGGAATAATTATAAGAAGCTAATTGAGGAAAAAGGAATACGATGGCAAAGAGCCAAGTGTATGATTGGCAGATTTTTAAATTCCTCGAGCACTCTGAGAACATTTAATTACCACAGTTATTAGTTGAAGAATTTTGAAATAATGCGATAAAACATAGATACTGACAGCAAGACAGACGTGTCTACCTTGACGGAGTGTTTGACCGAAGACATTTTCTGCAGCTGTGAAATAAAAGGTATTTTCTATACCAGTACTCATTAGATCTTCTGTTAGTTGATCTCTTCATTTTTAACAAGACCATCCCACGGGCGACTATTTAAATATTCTTTCCAAATAGTCTTTACTCCTCTACCCTTCAGGTTCATACATCCTTAATGTTCTAAAGACTGTAATTGTTTTTTTTTTTTCTTCTTCTTTCCGGTGTAATATGTAGCTTATGGAAATATAAATATATCTCTTACTTAATTATTATAAGAAATCTGTAATTTGACTATGATTTTTTAATTCCTATTACATTATACACACATCAAAAAAATCTAGGGATATTATATAAAAAATATAATATCTAGGGATATTATATAAAAAAATAAAAAATATATATAATATAAAAAATATGAAAATATATTTCTTATTGTACATTTAATGTTTAATGTATTTCAATTAAAGTAGGCAATTATGAGTAGTTAGCTATGGAAAACAAGTAAAAACAATAACCAACAAGACAAAACAAATACAAATTTAACAAATTTTATTCAGTACATGATCTGTATTGTAATGTTTTTAAGTAGTGGCATTCTTTTTAATAATGGAGCGACAGCATTTAACTATCCACGGGATGAATCGTGCGATGGGACTTCTCCAAGCTGGCTTCTGGCAAGTTGATGTTCCCCAGCGGATAGGAGTTTATCATAGTGTCATCAGTCGGTTATGGAGGCGCTACAAGGAAATAGAGAGTCCAGCCGAACAACATCCGGGCCTAGTTCGCTGTACAACAGCAGGTCAAGACAGATTTTTGGTCTTAAATGCTAAAAGACAACTATTACAGCACCCGGATTGGTAAGGGAGTTACAGCGAGCGCATAACTTAACCGTTAGTCGCGATACTGTAAGAAATCGTCTCCACGAAGCTAATATTCTATCTCGACGACCAATCAGATGTCAACTCTTCTCTAGAGGCAATCGTAGAGCAATATTAGACTGATATCACAATTTTCAATATTGGTGTGATAATGATTGGGCTACAGTTTTGTTTACTGATGAGTTCAGATTTGGAATTCATCCAGATTCTCGTCGAACAAGGGTATGGAGAAGAGCCGGTAATTTGGAACGTTTGAGGCACGTCCAGGAAGTTCACAGTTACAGAGGTGGTACTGTTATGGCATGGGGTGGGATAATCCTTGGCGGTAGAACTGATCGCATTTTTCCCAATGGATTTTTAACAGCACAACAATATTTGGATAATATTCTTCAACCTATTGTGCGTCTATTTCATGGTACTGTTGGTGATCAGTTTCATCTTGTCCAGGATAATGCTCGGCCACATGTTGCGCGAATTGTAACGAACTGCCTGGATAACGAAGGTATTGATGCGATACCATGGACAGCGCAGTCACCGGATCTTAATCCGATTGAACATGTGTGGGACATGCTTAAGAGAAGAATTACTCCACATATGGGTATCATCCACGATAATTTTAGATTCAGAGAGCTTCTAATAGCAGAATAGGCACAGTTACCTCAAGAAGACATTAATAATGTTATTTTGTGAATCGCAAATGTAGGACTGTGATCAACCAACGTGGAGATCACACTCTTTATTAGCAATTTTTTTTTTTTTATTTCTTTTTTTGCATTCTTTACAATTCTGTACTGTATTTTTTTTTTTTCAAATATTGATTATTTTTATAAATAATATTTAGCTTATTTTGTTGTAAACTATTCTTTATTGAATATTTTAGTTGACAGAATTCAATAAACATACAAAAGAAACCATACGCTATTTATTTTCATATATTTTTTATATCCCTAGACTTTTCCGATGTGTGTATGTATTTATGTAATTCTAATTATTTTCTAATTCTCGTTTTCAGTTACGGAACATACGAGACCATGATATTCGATATGATAAATCAAGTAAACCTAAACATTGGCAGAATGCGACTAAAATAATCCCAATTTATAAGTGTTAGTCCCATTTAAAATATAAGCTACATTTCTTTCCAATGCAGTCCCGGGAGCAACGTGAAAGCTCATGAAAAATTAAAATCCTAGTTATTCTCATATTAGGTTTAGGATACTTTTTCAGCGTTCTACCACAATTATTTGCAATTCAGTTTTCGCCTTTTTGCTCTTTACAAGGATTGACATTAAAGTATTTGAAACGTAATATGTCATGATTTAAAGAAAAACATAACCTCATAAAACAGTTAGTTAAAATTTTTGACACACAGCATAATAGCTATTCGCGCTAACCTCATACAACAATAAGTGCATTCGGCATAAGCTAATAATCTACACATTCTGCATAATTTACACAAGTAACGTTCGGCATAAAGTTTCTGTGTGCTCTTAGCTGCACGAAGATCGTTCGGCAAATATCGTGCAGTGCAGTTTGTGTTGCACAGTCGTCACAAGTTCGTCATTGTTTATGCCTGCAGCATTTGCAAAATAAATAGTTCAGACATGATCCTCATGATGGAACATGTAAATACACTTAAAAAGACTCAAAATTTTCTGGATACAAGCGGAAATGTACGTTCAATTGATTTGTAGCCATGTTTGGAACAGTACTCTCTGCATATTAAAATACTTTTTCCAAAATATTTTCTGGTTTGGAAAATTCTTCTGAATTGTCTTCATCAAATAAAATGTCTTTTATATTACTTAAAAGCATCCCAAAACCTTTTTTATATTATCATACAAAACAACTAGCAGGAGTCTTCATGTAATCAAACACACATAATTTATTTAACAAAAAAAAAGATAAGTATAACAAAAATAACTGCACAATCTAAACAATGCGTTCGTTAACACTGCACAGTTATGCCGAACGCACCTAATATTCACCACAATTAACGACGATTATTCGAACTATTCTGAACTACAAAAAGTAAAAATATGTCTCATAATACTTAAATATTGGTTTCGATATTTTAAAATCGGTAATTTTGATATTAGTGACTGAACGTCTTTTGAAAAACCGCAAAAATTGAATGTCTATAATGTGCAAGCATTATTGAATTAAAATCCGTCACATATAGCTGGGAGTAGAAACAATTGCGAAACAATTGCATGAGATGGGAAAAATTCAGAAAATTGGAAAGTAGATAACACATGAATTCACCGATCACAGCACTGCTTGGATAACATCGGAGAAAATTAGAAATAGAATAAGGAGCAGCAAAATTAGGTTCCTACGAAAGATCAAGGACAAAATTGGACCGAATAAGAAATATAGAGTATAGAGATGCACTGGGAACAAAACCAATAGAAGAAGTAATAAAAGAAAGATAAATGAGATGGTACGTTCATATTCGAAGGATGGATAATACTAGAGATATAAAAAAGTTTTACGAAGCCAGAGTATTTAAAAGAAGACGCCGGGGAACACCTAGGAAAGAATGGAGTGAAATCAGAAATGCGGTAGAGAGAAGAAATATACTTTGGAATGAAGCAAGAAGCACATAATAGGAATGAATGGAAAAAAAGTATGGCTACATTCACCGGTGAAAGAAGAAAACAAATAATATTCAAGCTCACACAAACCCCAACATCAGAATTACTAAAAGGGCCCAACGATTAAGAAGGTAAGTAAATATGAAAATTAAGTAAATAATTGCGAAAAAACGTAATAACTTCAGCATTTAGTAATGATTGGTCCATTGAAAATGAAACATTTCAAGAGTATATATAGTATATAAACATTTTGGCAACCTTTTCAAAATTGATCCTAAAAGTTGAGGAACACTGTAGTAGGATAATAAATTAAAACCAAAGAATAAACATACTATTTCACTAGAAATAAGAACAACAATAACTGCAGCGCATCGCTCTGATGCAACCAAAAACTTCAAAGACCAATTTATTTTTGATTACTATAAAAATTCTAAAAATATACTAAAATCTATTTTTGTTTTTATTTCCGCTGATATAAAACATTAATGTAAATATCTTATAGGAATTCTTTTTCGCTAACCTGCTATTAAGTTATCAGTGGGTTGACGTGGGATGCTATTATTACCAAATTAATAATAGTAGTTTCGGTTCTATAGTCGTGCGAACCATTCAATTTGACCGCTTAATGACAACGTAAATGCCTTACATATATTGGAAATGAAAGAGTCAAAACTTGCCGCTTTTACACATCCCTTTTAAATTTAAGTTCATGTTGAAATTTTGAAAAGATAATAAAATAATTTCAATGCAGTGTTATGGAAACTATAAATTTACTCAATGGTGCATTTTTTAAGCTTGAGGGGCAAATTTTAATACCTGTTTTTAGATGTAATTTAATTCTTTACAGGGATTTGTGAAGCATGATAAAGTATACAAATTTTGATATTGTTGTAAAGTTTCGTAGGTATAATTAGGAAACTCTGTATGTCTATCTGCTTTAGATCCGCCTCCGTTCTCCGCCTATGCCCAGGCGCTTAGCATCATTCGTACTCGTACGACTACAATGAAATTCAGTGAACTACTTGTGAACCATACTTGTCATGCCTGCTTTTAGTCCCATTGGGCCGATTTATTCCAATATTCCAGAGCCGGAACATTTTTCTAGTTGGATAGTGGACAAGATCTGGCCGCCATCTCTTATCAAAGTCACGGACTTATCAAACACCCCTCTTACTAGAACCCCGGCAAGAGAAAACCAAGGAAATATGGCGTTTTGCAGCATTCAAAATTATCTACATCTCCATTAGAAGTAAAACCAGTGGCGAAGAGAGACCTCCGCTAGACTTGCTCTCCCATAAAAAAATAATAATTAAAAAAATATATTTTTTAAAAAATTATTTTTTTTTAATTTTATTTTTTTTAGGTAAATCTTCAAAAATACATCATATTATGTTCTATACAAATTTTTGTCCAAGGCTTGGTTTACTAGTTACGAATTTTTTAAAATTTAAAAGTTTAATTACTTCCGTTTCCGGATTCGGATTTTCATAAAAAACTATAGGGTTCTTCTGTAATTAATAGGAGATTTTTTTAGTGCCAGAACGAACTCTCTAAGTTAAACCGTTCTTGAGTTATCGTGTATACACACAGACACACACACAGACACGGACGGCACTTCAAAAATAGGTTTTTTGGATTCCCTGGACCTTGAAACGTGGTCATCAGTCAAAATCTCGACATCGAAAATTTTCGCGATTACAATACTTGCCCCTTATATATTAAGGTCGGGCAAGTAAAAAGATCTGAATAAATTAAATACATGAAAAGCACCAGGGTATGATCTAATAACAGGTCAAATCTTAAAAAACTTACCTCGGAAAGCCGTTATCCTCTTAACAATTATATATAACCGAATGTTAAGTATGTCATATTTCCCTATTATATGGAAATATGCTGAAATAATAATGATCCAAAAGCCTGGTAAACCTTCGGAAGAACCAACATCCTATAGACCGATCAGTCTATTTCCTATAGCACGTAGGGTCTTTGAAAGACTATTGCTTAAACAAATCCAGGAACTTTCCACTTCTACCCAATCATCAGTTTGGATTACGTAAAAATTCATCAACGATTCAGCAAGCCCATAGAATAGTAAATCAAATAGCCAAGAGTCTTGAAGAGAAGAAATATTGTGCTGCCGTATTTCTTGACGTTTCGCAAGCATTTGATAAAGTGTGGCACACAGGTCTACTTTATAAAATAAAAAATCTCCTATCTAGCAATTATTACTTTTTAAGTCCTACTTGACAGATAGAAATTTCTCAATTTAATACAATGATGCTCTATCAATTTATTATCCCATAACATCTGGCGTTCCTCAAGGTAGTGTACTTGAGCCATTCCTTTACCTACTTTATACTGCAAATATACCTGAGACAAAGGACACTATGATAGCTGCATTTGCTAATGACGTTGCTGCACTATCAATAAACGATAATCCTAACGAAGCTTCTACAATTCTGCAAAGTCATCTAAATCTTATAAACTAATGGTACAATAAATGGCGAACTAAAGTAAATTAGTCTAAATCTGTCCAAATCACGTTTACAACCAGACTGAGTACTTGCCCAAAAGTAACAATCAATGACATTCCAGTTCCCATAATAACTGAAGTAAAATACCTTGGACTGCATTTGGACAAACGACTGACCTGGAGTAAACACATACAAGCCAAACGTAAGCAGTTAGACCTAAAATTTCGTATTAGCTTCTTGGTAGAAAATCAAACTTATCGGCTTCAAATAAAATTTTGCTCTGTAAGACCTTTGCTCAAGCCCATATAGTCGTATGGACATCAATTATGGAGATGTGCCAAGCCAACCAGATTAAAAATAATACAATGGTTCCAATCAAAGGCGCTGCGAGCTTTGGTGAATGCAGCTTGGTATATCGCAAATAGAATGATCCATGAAGACCTCAAAATCCTTTTCATCACGGAGGAAATTCACACGGTTGCCAACAAATACCATGACCGACTCATTGGACATGAAAACGAACTTCTGGGCAATTTAATAAATGACCTTGACAACAAAAGGTTAAAGAGTTTTGGCCAAACGACCTAGCGGAACATTGAAGACAGTGAATATATAAGGAGAAACGTCACTGTATATCTCCCTCACATGCAGACTACTTTCAACTAATTTACTTAATACTCTCAATGAAGTAGATTGTAAATTTTAAAAAAAAATTAAAATAAAAAAAAAACATATACATTACGTAATTTCTATCGATTATTCATCAATGAAAAGTTCTTTATTGTGTCCCCAAAAATAATCTAGCAGGGTTAAGTCGAGAGATTGTGCTGGTTGAAGGCCGGTTTCTGAAACTTTAGTTAACTATAACCAAATAGTTAGAAATGGTTGCTATGGTTACATATGGAATTGTTATATTGTAACCGAGTTTAACCAAAAGATTAAACTCTGCTAAGCTTTCAGAAACCGGCCCTGAGAGTTTGGTTTCCCTTAGAAACTCATGTTGCAACAAAGATGAACCATTTTAGTAAATTTTTAACGTCTTGCATTTTTCTTTCAATACACTATTAGTCTGTAGCTGTTTCGAATTGAACTTATGTTAATATAACTTTTTCGGCCTAAAATTAATGAAGTAACACATTCTTGAAATTTGATATATTTCTACTCAGACAACTTGAGCAGAAAAATGTCAGGTAAGCAATGCTGAATAAAGACTTTATGTCAAAATTCTCAACACTTTTTCAACATCCGTCATATTATTAACTAGCTCTACTTTCTTTTCCCATAACTAAATGACTAAAATATGACCTATTTTATACAAAATCATTTCTCTTATAATAAGCTAAATTCCCAAGGAAGTTTTCGAATTCGCGAATTTTCATTCAGAATTCGTACAGATGCAACCTATTACACTTGTCTAAACTTTAACTTCTTTATTTTCTGTCATATTTCTTTGAAATTGCCACAGAATCAACATACATAGAGCAATAATAATAAATCCTAATTTGATATCATCATCAAAGCTGAGGATTTAAAATTTCCGCAGATCTGAAATATCTACGCCTACCATATTAAAAATACACCATCTAGATAAGTGAACACACATGTGGGCAATAAATAATACGTGTTTTAATGAGCTCTCATACAGTACTACTGAGAAAGAACTGGTACGTTGTACCGTACATGACTTTTAAACCAAGGGTGGAGAGTTATTTATTTTCGTCTACAGATCTCACTAAATAGAATGTACATAATTACATTCGAAGTAGATTATTTCTGCGGGAAAATTGCGCTGTTTTGGAAAATTATTTCATCTCTCTATCTATATAAATAAAATTGAAGCTTTTATCTGTTTTTTTATTTATAATTTTTTTTATCTACATAAATCATGTCTCATGTACATGTATCATGATTATAAGACGATATCCACCAAAAACATAATTTCTGTCTGTCCGAGATACAAACAAAAAAAAAACTTGTAAAAACCCTTTCAAATTCCAAATAAAAATTCCTATTAAAGTGTCCTAGTTCCCACCAACTTACATTACTAAAGCCTGGAACTGAATGCACAGCGCGCTACGCCGTCAGCGCGCCGTCATTTGCGACGGCGTTGCGTAGCGCCGTTGAGAATTTTTTGGCAAAAACCCATAAAAAAATTCAAAAACAAAAATTTGTTTGTTTATTCATGTATTAAGAGCTTTCATTTGATTACCCGCCCAATTTTTTTTTTTTTTCTACAGGTTTATTTTTTCGTTGGATATATATTTCTTTGTATTTTCCCGTGATGTGTTTTTGACCTCTCACTAATTGATATATGTCGGTCAAAGTGTTGTACAAGCAGGTCAAATTTCAACTTTCTAGGTCCAGCCGTTTGGCCACAATTTCTATAGTCCAAACAGACAGACACATGAGTTATAAGTGTTTTTCCAAGACTATTAAAAAAACTGTACTATATTACTCTGATTTTTATGCATAAAATGCTTGATTATTGTGACTGTTAAAAAATTGATGTGAAGTGTGAATTTTCACATATTTCAGGGTTTCTCAGGTATTTAGTAAGTGAATGATGATTATTTGGGATGCCAAAACAAATTTTATGTTAAAATATTTTTTGTTAATTTTAATTCGAGTGCCTAATACCATTATTTAGGTTTCTAAATATGTGAAGTATTTTTTTTTATATAGCAAGGTTCATTAAGATTTTGAAAATTGCGCCTATAGCTTCCATTGGTTGTTTTAAGTCATAAGCTCCGCCCCTCTGATTTCGTATACATTGAAACATAGAATTAAATTGTAATTTCAACAATTGCCACTGCTTATTAAATTTGCGCTTGTAAAAATTAAATTCAACATTTGCCAAAATATAACTAGAATTTTGACAAAATAATTTAAACAAAATAAAAATGCAAAAAAAAAATTGTAACAGGAAGCGAACCATAGTTTGCAGCTTAGGAAGCGAGATGTCTAACCACTACACCATGCAGGCATACTGGTTTACTGTCTTATATAACATATTAAATATTTACGTCGTCAACCAAAAAACACAAAAAATGCATTATTTTCCGAAAACATAATCTGATCAAAAATTCCTGTTGTACTATTCCGGTTCACACCAATGTACATTACTCAGATTTTTAGTTTAAACCATCTGGGCTACAGGGTGTGAGACAATTTTTTTTGCACAATTTTGACAAAAATCGCCTCGAAATAATTTATTTTGTAAAAATAAAATTTTGGTCCTTAATCCACGTACTAAGGGCTTTCATTTGATACCCAACTCAGAATTAAAAAAAAAAAATTTTTTTTCGATCAGCACATATTTGTTTATATTTTTAGGGGGATATGTTTTTTAGATGTTTTAGTATTTTTTCTATGTGCGGGTCAAAGAGTTGTATAAGCATGCCAAATTTCAACTTTCTAGGTTTAGCCATTCGGCTACAATTTTTACCGAACAGACAGACAACAAAATGACGGTATAAGGGTTTTTTGGTCATACCTACAAAACCCTAATGAAATAAACAGCAAATTTTATGTTTGACAATATTAGCAAGAGATAAAATGAATGCATGAATGTTCATGCACGCGAGAGTGAGATAATAAAACATACGTCGAACACTAATAAGTAGCTACTAACGGTAGCTAAGTCACAATGACGTAAATTTTAAAATGTATAAGTATTTATAATTATTTTTGCTAAAATCGTAACAAAATTTACGAAATTTAATATGCCAATGTGTATAAAAATTGCTTAATATTCACAACAAGAAAAATCACTCTACAGGTTTATTACATTGAAGAAAGTTGATCTACGCCACTGTATTCTCGAGCTGAAGATGTGACACGACCCGACGTGTGTGTGCACACGTGAGATGTGTCTTATCTCTGGGATATCGCGTCTGGCAGGCAGGGGGTTGTTCTCTCTCTGAGAGGCTGTACAGGTGGAGACGGATGACTCTATTTCTGGTTCCGGTCACACCTAGCACTCACTAACGAGCATTCCACTATACACATCAGCTAACAACACTAAACATCATTAATGCTCAAGTTAAGGGTGTTAAAAACAACTTAAGGGGCTTCATTTTAACACACACTCTTCTACCACGGATTAACAGAATGTTTGAGAGGATTACGGTATGTTTATTTTAGCATTAAAGTAGTATTATGTCGATCTTATAACAAATAAATAAATAGACAATCTTGCATGTTCGTTTACTTTGGATTAAGTTCCATTATATCAGTGTTTCTAAAACATTCAACAGGCTTCGACCTCTTTCTGAATAATCATTTTGCCTATTTAACCTTTAAAACCAGTTAAATCCAAGGGGGTACTTACTTACTTTTCGTGTCCGGAACGTCATTAGACATTTTGCCAATATGTTGCTGTATATATTGCTTGACAGTTAGCAGAAATTAAATCGTCGATTGTAGAAGGATCATGGCGCGCACCCATGGTGGGGGGGCTCAGGGGCTCGAGCCCCCCCAAAGAGCTCCGAATCTGTTTGTTATGTGTTTTTGTCAAAATACAAGTGAGGACCTTTTTTTCTTTTAGTCATCATTTGTATGTTCGAAATGAGGAAGCTTGTTTTTTAGGTCATCGCTTGTATTTTAGAAATGAGGAGTTTTTTTTTTTATAATTCATCACTTGCATGTCTTAAAAGTGAGAATCTTTCAAATAATTTAAATAATTTGTTTTCTGAGAATCGGCTTCTTAAAATCCCCGAAATATTCTGCCGCATATGCCATCTAAACACGACGGGTTCAATTAAAAGCAAACATCTTAAATTAAATGTCAGTTAAATAAGAAATTAACAAAGACATATCACAGTGCAATTTATAAATATGGCAACGTAAGATTTGCTTTCAAAGTAAAACATATCCAAATGCATTCTTCTGCTTTTAAGCAGCTTGTTTTGTTTTACCAAAAACACCTGTTTAGACATGTCATTTATTTGTTTCACAAATCCGGGCTGTTCTTTTTTCGTGTTGTGTTACGTTAGATAGTTTATATGGGTCATTCCATCTCAAATCACCAAAAAGACACCTATGGCTCCCACTCGACCCTCTCCAAATGCCATGAAATTTTGTAGTAAGATAGCCCTAGACCCCAAATGACACTTTGCAATATATTAGAGCTCAATCTGCTTTGGTTCTTAAATAACAGGTCCATCTTCAATGGGCTCTCGTCCCGTTCATGCGTAAATACCGCAAAATTTACCAGCTTTGATTCTTTGTTAAATCACTTCTATTGCCTGTAGGAGTGTGAAATTTGACATACCAGGACAACTTTTGGTGTAGAATAACGTAGTGTAATCAAAAAAGCAGTATGGGTGGCTATTCAGCTATCCACCCATGCTAAAATCACTGCCAAATTTTGTCGCGAGAAATTTGGACCCCAATTTGGAGACCACTTACTCATCAGCAAGAGGTCTAAACGCCATGATCTTTTGCAACGATGTATAACAAGCACAATATTATGCAGTGATGCAATAGCAACTCTGTTGTATCCATATGTCCAGAGGTGGCCCACTTGAAAGTTGACCAAAAAAATTTTTTGTGCAAAACTAGCCAACTTTCAAGGCAAAATATCTCAATATGCGTCATTCTCAATTTGGTTTTGAATGACACCATTGGATAGAGCAGATTTTTCTGTACAAGAGTAACCTTTTTTTAGGTTGGGATCTGAATCCCTAGTTCAGCCAGAGGACTCTGAAAATGACATACCTTGGTGCGATATCGAAAAAATCAAATTATGATTCTCCATATCTTCTTTGTGCACTGATCATGATTGCCAGCAAATTGATATCCAAACTGATTGGAAAAATTTTAAGCTTCATTGGGTAGAACATTTTTGGGTGGGATTCAGAATTATTATTTAAAAATCAGTGCTATTTTAGGTTCCTGTTCTATATTTATCTTTACATCTTTGTAGTATCGTGTCAGCAGGTCAAACGTTGCTGTTTACTTATTTGTGTATTTACTTGCAATAAATACGCACATAAATAAAAAGCAATATTAATATTAATGTATTACAGGTCTCACTTGAAATTACTGTATTCAGTTAGTTAAATAATTTGATTTGAATTCGATTACGGATACGTCATGGATCAGGATTGTATTAGTTTATTGTAGTGCTGGGAACCGAAACCGGTTTTTCGGGTACCCGGTTCCGGTTTTCGGGTAAAACCGGGTTCGTAATTTTCGCGTTACCCGGATAACCGATTCCGATTACCCGGTTCCGATTACCTGGTTCGAAATACTCTGTTCCGGATACCTGGTTCCGATTACCGGGTTCCGATTATCCGGTTCCGATTACCCGGTTCCAAATACCCGGTTCCAAATTCCCGATTCCGGATACCCGGTATCAAATACCCGGTTTCGAATACCCGGTTCCAGATACGCGATTCCGAGTTCCTAGATTGGATACTCGGTTCTGGGTTCGGGAAAATACCCCAGGAATTCGAATGAATACAAATTCCCGATGTTGATTTAAGTAAAATGTAAACATAAATATATTAAAATTAATGCTGGGAATCGAAACCATAAAATAAAGTCAGACAGAAAATAGTGCGAACTTCCTAAATTCTTAGCCATAGTCATAGGCGAGATAATTTTAGTGCTGGGAAACGAAACCGGTTTTTCGGGTACCCGGTTTCGGTTTTCGGGTAAAACCGGGTTTGTAATTTTCGCGTTACCCGGATACCCAGTTCCGATTACCCGGTTCCGGATACCCGGTTCCGATTACCCGGTTCCGATTACCCGGTTCCGAAACCGGGTAAACCCGAAACCGTTTTTTTTTAATCGGTTCCGGTTCCGTCAAGATCGATTTCTGACAGCACTAGTTTATTGCCATGTGCAATTGCTAGCCATGGCGTGGTTCTTCTGAATGTCACTTGACAACCTATACCCACTCCCATTGGTAGTGGCTCAGCCACCATGGACCAAAGCAAGGATTACACTAATAATGGATAAATTTGCCTTCTGCAAATTGCCATGCTCTGAATTTGACAGCCTGCAATAGTCTACAATATAAGTACACCTCGCATATGAAAGTGTCATTTTCAGAGTCCTGTGGCTGAACTAGGAATTCAGATCCCAATCTAAATAAAAGTTATTATTGTACAGAAAAATCTGCTCTATCCAATGGTGTCATTCAAAACCAAATTGGGAATGACGCATATTGCGATATTTTGACTTGAAAGTTGGCTAGTTTTGCAAAAAAAATGTTTTTGGCCAACTTTCAAGTGGACCATCTCTGGACATATGAATACAACAGAGTTGCTATTGCAGCACTGCATAGTATTGTGCTTGTTATACATCGTTGCAAAAAATCATGGCGTTTAGACCTTTTGGTAATGAGTAACTGGTCTCCAAATTGGGGTCCAAATTTCTCGCGACACAATTTGGCAGTGATTTTAGCATGGATTGGTAGCTGAATGGCTACCCAAACTACTTTTTTGATTATCTACTGTATTCCGCACCAAAATTTGTCCAGGTATGCCAAATTTCACACCTCTCTGGGCACTAGACGTGATTTTATAAAGGGTCAAAGTTGGCTCTTTTTACGATATGAACGCATTAACGGGATGAGAGCCCATTGAACATGGACCTATTATTTAAGAACCAAAGCAGATTGAGCTCTAATATTTTGCACAATTTCATTTGGGGTCTAGGGCTACTTTATTACAAAATTTCATTAGATTTAGAAAGGGTCGAGTGGGAGACCTTTGGTGAATTCACATGGAATGACCCATATGTAACCATAATCCATAATGGATACATTAGTAGTTGGTGTATGTCCAAAGAGTTCGTGCAAAAACAGACATATCCAAATTTATTGTCAAAATATGTCTTGTCACCTTTATTATTTAATTTTTTATTTTTACTAATTAGATTTTTTGTCTAATGAATTCGTGTTTTCAAATTTAAATTTTGAAAGAAAAAAACAATAAAACAGTGTACGTGTTATTGAGCGAAATATGGAAAGGAAAATGCTTTCTATCTCCAGAAAACAACAAATAAACAAATATAACATAAGATCGAAAAAACAAATAAAAGACGTACGACATTTTGCCAAAACATTAAAATGGAAATGGATAGGACATATATAATAAAGACCAAAAATGACCTATAGATCAAGATTACAGATTTTACAGATTAACAGTAAGAGAACTTACAATAAGAACATGGAATGATGAAATTCAAAGAGCTATAACAACAATGTGCAATAAAATCTACTATTTTTCCATCAATCTTAAAATTAAATAAAGTTATCCCAATTTATAAGGGAAAAGGAAGCAAGGACGGGTTAAATAATTATAGGCCTGTATCCCTCACCCAATATTCTCAAAGATTTTTGAGAAAATTTTGCTGAAGCAGCTAGTAGAATATTTTGAAAATAACGATTTATTAAACAAGAGTCAGTTTGGTTTTAGAGGTGGCAAATCTACAACAACAGCTATTTTGGATTTCATAGATTTTGTAACAACTAGATTTGAAACTGATACATACACTATGACCACTTTCTATGACTTAACAAAGGCTTTTGACTGTGTGCCACATGATTTGTTAATAAAGAAAATGTCTTACTACAACATTAGTCCAGACAGTTGCCAACTGCTAAATTCATTTGTAACAAACCGGAAGCAATATGTTTGGGCAAATGATACTCAATCTGATGAGCAAAAAATCCATTTTAGAGTACCGAAGGGTTCAATATTAGCCCCGTTGTTGTATCTGATTTACATATAATGATTTGCCAACTTTTATACATGATGCAAAGTCTGTTTTATATGCAGACGATTACCACGCTGCTTATTCAGTCCGAAAACTACCAAGAAATGATATCCAACAACACCTTAATAAAAAATGCTGCACAAGATTAGTTCTTGGCGAACAGATTCAGCAGAAATGAATCTAAAACCCAACACCTATCGTTTTCCCTAAGACCAACAGCAGAGAATATTGGTCAAGATCCTATTGAGTTTTTAAGAGTAACCATTGGTATAAATCTCAATTAGGAAAAATATACGGAAACAATAGCGGAACAATCAGCGGAAAAATTATGCAAGGCAATCTACGGTATAAGAAACCTAAAATCAAAGATACGGAGAAATTTCCTGGTGGCTGCATATCATGCCCTGGTTGAGTCACACATTACATATGCTTTGTTGGCTTGGGGACACTCCACACATACCCAGGCCCGTAACTAGCTTTTTTCGGGCCCTGGGCAAGATTTTATAACAGGGCTTCCTTAAACTCTAATGACCTAAAACAAAAATGTCCTCAGTTCTAAAATTCAAGTGATGACCAAAAAAAAGTTCTCACTTGTAAAATCCAAACAAAAAAAAGATCCTCACTCAAATACAATTATTATGCCAATATTTTTTCCTTTCTGGGCTCCCCCCATGCGATCTGGGCCCTGGGCATGTGCCCCTGACATACTCAAAGAGTTTTTTGATTACAACGGCGAGTTGTTAGAGTGACTTGTGGTGTGAATTACAGACAAGACTGTAGACAACATTTTGTTGAACTAGGTCTGATGACACTACCGCCCTTATATATTCTACTGCCTTGTTTACATGCATCAAACCAATAGTCTAAGAGCTAGCAACGTCACAAAAAAGTTTATTTTAGGTCGGCTGGTTTTTCGATATTTCTCTTTCTTATCGAAGTTAGGTAGGGATGCGGTACGTCTGGCACCTGGGATCGGTTGCGTTTACCTGTGCGCAACTCGCCTGTACAGGTAAAAAGTGGATATTTTGAAATCATTTTAAGACATTTTTTTTTTTATATAATTTTCTATGTCTTTTTAGCATTATAAATTTATAGTTGCCAGACAGTTTCGTTGTTGCTAACATTGCGCCAGATCTAATTTAAGTATTTAAAAAATAATATTTTTCAAACCATTTTAGTATAGCTGTAATTTTAATAGAGAATAGGTGAGTTAGAAGAGATAACAGTAAAACAATCACAGCTGCTATTTTTTAAGTTGGCGTCGACCACATGAGTGTTTATGTTTGCTTGTTTTTATAAAATAAAATAAAGCAGAGTTTTATCGTGATGAGTGAGGAAAAAGAAAAATGTATTTTTTGTTCAAACAAAAGTGATAAAATAATAAAATTTAAAAAATAATAATTTTATTAAATTTTTTACAGATACTCAGGTCCTAGAAAATGACGATACATCTGAATACAATAATAATAATGATATAAGGAGTGATAACGATGATAGCAGTGACGATGATACTGACGATGTAGCATTTTATTGTGACAGAATTATTCAATAAAAATACTGAATTACATTTTATGTTTAATTTCCTACATATTTAAAATAAATTATTTGTTTTATTTTGCTAATAATACTACTATTTTTTATCAGTTGTTCTCATCTCATTTTACTTTAATTATTATTCTGCTCTATTTTTTTTTATGAAATTCTAACCTATATAACCTGCCTCTCTCTAACGCCCTCTGTTGCAGCTATCTCTCTCACGCAACCAACGAATAAGCTGCCACACTCTTCTAACTTACCTATTATCCCCGGGACTTAAATTGGTCTGGTTCCTAGTTAAACAACGGATTTTCCGTCTGGCAAATTAATATTGTATTCTTCGATTACAGAACTATATCATATTAAAATTACAGCTATACTAAAATGGTTTGAAAATTATTATTTTTTAATTGCTTAAATTAGATCTGGCGCAATGTTAGCAACAACGAAACTGTCTGGCTACTATAAATTTATAATGCTAAAAAGACATAGAAAATTATATAAAATAAATAAAATGTCTTAAAATGATTTCAAAATATCCACTTTTTACCTATACAGGCGAGATGCGCACAGCTAACGCAACCGCTCCCAGGTGCCAGACGTACCGCATCCCTACCTAACTTCAATAAGAAAGGGAAATATCGAAAAACCAGCCGACCTAAAATTCTTTCTCGAAAACGTTGCTAGCTCTCGGACTACAAGGATAATTTCAAAACACAAGAACAAAATCATAAATACGAGACGAGAGGGAAACACTTGATAAGACCAGCATACATTAGAGTAGGTTGTGCAAAATACTCAATTAACTATTATTGCACTAAATTTTACAACATCTTACCTGAGAATATTAAAGCTTTGCCTCTCCACTCTTTTAGAAATATTTTAAAGCATTTTTTTAAGGAAAATGCGTTTTTTAATTATGAAAGTTCCTTACGAATGATTTCAAAAATGTAAGTTGTTAGAAATAAGTATTAATGTAACTATCTTGTAAAGACGTGTGTAAAAATGTAAATTTTAAAACACCAAAAAATATTACTATAACAATGGAGGTGAAATGGGAAGATACGATGAAACAAGATAGAAAAAAATAGCAAGAAATATGGAAATATATATTGCAAGAATAATATTCAAAAGCCAACAGTCTGACACAAGAAAATGGTAAAAATGCTTGAAGAATAAGTAAATAAGAAATAATTAGCTTCTTGAAACCAGCGTGGTTGCATGGCTTTACTGTTTCCCTTACTAGAGAAAGAAATGTACGTACCATATCGGACTCATTTTGCTCAAAAATTAAACATCCTCGCAAAATCTTGCTAAAGTTTTCATAAAACGGAACAGACCAGTACATAAACGAATTTAATAAAACAAGATATGACCATCAGATATAAATGCTACAAAGAACAATCAAGTTATAAAATATGACTACTTTTTATTTTGGTCTAGACTCAGTTTAACGAAATTTGGTATAATTTTAAATGTCAAAACTCGAGATTTATGCGTGGGTCCATTGACCTCAAAAAATATGACAGACGGAAAATGGTTTTAAAAAGTAGACTAAATAAATTATTACACAACATGAACAAAAAAAACGTGCTTATTTATTTTTCTGACTTTTGCTAAAATAAATACCATTTCAAAAATAACCTGGCGCTAATTTCTAAATTTAGGAGAAATACAAAAAATAGTAATAACAAATTTATGAAATATGATGCATACTTAAGCTCAAATGTCTCCTTCGAGACGAAAAAAATAAATAAATAAATAAACTGGTTTAGAACTGTCCAAACTGCATGTAGGAAAATACCGAGACGAAAAAACATCACTGGAAAAATGTATTTAACAAAAAATCAAATTGCTAAAAATTCTGAATAATTCTGAATAATTCTGAACTGGAACAGTAAAACCCATTTTTTTCGAAAACTATCGAGTTATTGAGTCGTTGAAAAAATTAATAGGAAATTATATATAAAATATAAAATGAATTTATTTGCCAATGCATTTACAGTAAAATTTTTAAAAACAAAGGACATTTTCTGATTTACATATACCTCTAAAACAGCGTTTCCCAAAGTGTGGGTCGCGACCCGGCACCGGGTCGCAAAAAATTTTTGCCGGGTCGCGAAAAAAATTGTAAAAACACAAAAAAGGTTTTTTTTTTGTACATATTATTTTTTTTACGTCAGTTAATCACTAGAATAGTGTGTATTTGTGCTCTTTATTACTATACTATATTCTTTATTACTATACTATACTCTTTATTACTATTTATTACTCTTTATTACTATAAAGATATTGCTTTAAAATAAAATTTGTTTTGTAAATAAATGTTTTTTTTCATAAGGTGGGTCGCGACAAATTTTAAAACTTCATACCGGGTCGCAGTCATAAAAGTTTGGGAACCGCTGCTCTAAAACAATATGCATACTTAAAATTATAATTTAATATTGTATTTACATCTGTATAATTTAGTTAATGCTAACAAATTTTGGTTGCTAGGGGAAAAAGGCAAAAACCTAGACCTTGTAATAGGAAATTATCTTTTAAATTTGTTGTGGAGTATAAAACCAAAACTTTTTAGACTAAGGAGTAGAATATATCTATAATATAATACGCCAACGTGTGTCCTTGCGTGGGTGCGTGTGCGTGTTTGTCGGCAAAAATCTAAAACAATTTAAGCTAGATTCCGAAATGTAACGAAATATTCCGAAGCTTACCGAAGTTTATATTGACATATAACGCGTATTAATAATAGTTGTTAATTGATATGTTTACACAAAAATAATATAAATTAAAATTATTAGTAGTAGAAAAATAATTATTTTAAAAAATATTTGGTTTTGATGAAAGAAAGTAAGAAAAATGTGACTTTCTTTTCTTTATTATTATTTTTTCAATGCTTTATTATTTTTTTATTTCTACGATTAACGTTTTAAATTATATAACGTCTTAATTTTTCAAAAATGTAAATGTAATGCATTGAGTAAAACTCGCCTTGGTAAAAATTATAATTTTTACCAAGAATTACCGGCCGAGTTTGGTCCTTCATATCAGCGCCATATTACGTTCAGCGTTGGTATTAAAACATGGTAAAAATTTTCACTTAAAAAGTCATTCCATTTGACATACATATGCCATAAAGATAAATGATATTTCCTATTTTAAATGAAGTAGGTTTTACAGCGTAAGGAATATTTTGAAATGACAAATTTACATTTAAAAGTCAGTACTACACTATAAAAGTAACCAAAATAACCAGATCTGGTTTGACAAAAGTGAACGAATATATTAAAGCGGGCAAACAATTAAATTTTACTGTGTAATAGTTTCTCACGATTTATTTCAAACTGATTTGAGATATAGTGTAAGTACGCTTTTTTCCGTGTGTATTTTTCCGTGTGCGCTTTTTTCCGTGTGTGTATTTTTTCATGTGCGCTTTTTTCCGTGTGCGTATTAATTCGTGTGCGTATTTTTATATTATATAAGTAATCGGAAAATTTATTTTAATAATCATATTTTAAATTTAACGTCTCAAATCATTTTTAGTTTTAACATTATAAAGGTAATGCACTCAGTGAAAATGAATAGTTTTCCCATCTAAAAAAGTTAATGAATAAATAATTCGGAATAATACTCATTATTTGTCCAGTTTTTAATAATGGGCGAAGAGTTGATTCAATTTGAATTGGATGAAGTGAGGCGTATGGCTAGAGAAAGATGTCTGAGGTGTCGAGCAAGTTCCACATTAAGGTAATGATTTTTTTGCCAACACAATTGGCAACGGGTGCACTAGTAATATTATAATAATAGTGCATTTATTTATCAGTAGCGAATTATACATTCATAGATAGTATATATATAAATATACACAAATATACATTATACAAAATTTGTTACAAATGGAATAATATATCTTCAAGACAAAAACTTTGCTTTAGTTTAACTTTAAATTGTTTGACATTTTTAGCGTTTTTTGTTTCATTTGCGTAGAAACACTATTTTTTTCTATTTTGCGTTCATAAAAGGGTCAGTATGTGACTAGTTAAGTGTTATAATGATCTTCATTGTGATCATTAAATTTAAAAGTTGGAGGCTGTGTTTGTATATTGGCATTGGTAGCTTTAATATTGAGAACTGACACGCTCGGATACGCAGTCTAGTGGTCAAATATTGTACTACGCGACTGTAGTACTGTTTGAAATTATTACATATTTTCTAGTGTTGATTTTTTGTTAGAATGTCGATAGATACATTTTCATAAAATAAAAATGTACTGTGCTTAAATTAACCTGTTCGCTGTTAACATATTGACAGCTGAATACTAGACAATTCAGCCATATTGCCTTGAAAAACAGCGCCGCCAACGGTAATGTCACTTCTCAATACCTATACTCTAATATGAGGTGTGTAAATTAAGTAACCGGACTGGCAACATAGCGTTTGATCTGGCAACATTTGGGATGCGGGACTTGGAGGGGCGGCCGGTGAACATGTGATACGCCTTCAGTACGAGCTTGAACTCGCTAGAGTAATTTTGTTGTCCGTACCGATTTTTTTCGTGAAATAACTTTTTATAATGCGTTCTGAAATTGAGCCCGAGCAACATTGTGTCATCAAGTTTTGCTTCAGACTTGGACACAGTGCAACGGAAACTTTTGCAAAATTTCAGCAGGCCTACAGAGCCAGTGTTTTGTCAAGGACCCAGTTTTTTTTGGTGGTTTATGGCATTTTCAGAAGGAAGATGATTGATTGAAGATGAATCACGTAGCGGAAGGCCTTCATCTTCAAAAATAGATGAAAATGTCGACAGAATCTGGGATCTTGTACGTTCAGATCGTCGGTTGACAGTCAGAATGATCGAGGAAGAGTTGAATTTGACTCATACTACCGTACATCAGATTTTGACCAATGAATTGGGGATGAGAAAATTTTGCGTAAAAATGGTTCCAAAAAACCTTTCACAGGACCAAAAAAGTGCCAGTAAAATCATTCCTGTTCCTCCTCAGCCTCCTTATTCTCCTTGAGACTTTTTCCTCTTCCCAAGATTGAAAAATCATCTGAAGGGGCGTCATTTTGGGACAATCGAAAACATTCAAACGTCCATAACCGAACAGCTGAAAGCTATTCCAGTATCCGAGTTCCAGAACTGCTATGAAGATTGGAAGAACCGTCTCTAGCGCTGTGTGGCTTCCCAAAGAAGTTATTTTGAGCGTGAAAATATTGAATTGTAATACTATTCGAATAAAAAAAAAATTAAATCAGTCCGCTACTTAATTTACACACCTCGTACTACCTGACTGAGAGTTAAATATAGATTAAGGAACGAAAAGATTTTTTTTTAACATTTGACGCGATTTGTATATAAAATATTTCATGTAAATTTTCGTCAGACTCCTGTTTACAATTAAGTTGAAATATCCAAAATTATTAAAATTATGTAAATTATCTTTTTAATTTCCAGGTCATATTTCTTCGATGATCATTTATAAAGGTTAACAATTTATTTCACAATTTAATTAAAGATCATCCTTGCTATGTTTATAATTTGTTGTAAACGTTTTAACGGTTAAATATATAATTTAACTTTACCATAACGTGTAGATTATTATAATTATATGGTAATTTTTTGTTCACTGTTTTTAGATTTCTCTTTAATTTTTAAATACTTTATATTTATAGTAAAATTTAATTAAGCAACTTTTGAAAAAAATATTCAAAATATAAGAAAAATTAAAGTACGATAATGTAAGTTTAATTTATCATAAAAATAATTCGAAAGTATAAAATTCTAACAACATAAACTTGTACACATCCTTCAAGTGCAAGGACTTAGGTCAGGGGTCGGCAACCCGCGGCTCCGGAGCCGCCTGCGGCTCTTTACTGAAAAAAGTGCGGCTCTTAAAATTTCAATAAAAATCTGACCGACACAGAACCTATAGTTACCAAAAAAATCTCGTGTGTTAAGTAAATTTAAAAAAAATGTAGATGTGTATAGAAAATGCCTCTAACACTGTAATGTTCGCGACACTAGCACTAGAATAAAATGAGACAATTATGGAGGAAACACCACAGGACATTATATTTAAATACTGGAACTCCTGTCCAGCTGACTATTCTAATGCCAGAAGATTAGTTTTTGGGATTTAGCATTATTTGGGTCCACATACAATTGCGAACAATTTTTCTCTACGATGAACTACATCAAAAACAAACATAGAAGCAGACTGCAACATAGAACGGATGCAAGTCGAAAAGCGGAACTGCTTCTGAAATGCACGAATTACACTCCAAATTTGACAAAATTCGCAGAAAAATGCCTAGTCCAAAAATCGCATTAAATATTAAAATTAATAATGGTTATATTATTTTTGTAATACTTTGTTGTATTTACGTTTACCTAAATAAAATAAATATTTATAAAAACTATCGTTTTATTTAGGGAAATATTAAAGGCATATTAAGATAGATCCTCCGCAAGGTAAAATAGGTCTTTCGAACTGTATGTTAATCATAGTGAAAAAAGGTTTTTGCACGATAAAATTGGTCTATGAACGGTAAGTTACTCAAGATTTATGCACGATAAAATTGGTTCTTTCGAACAGTAAGCTATGCACGGTTGAAAGGATCTATCAAACTGCAATATAAGCACAGTAAAAATGTTCTTTCACGGTTATAAATATCTTTCGAATAATAAGTTACGCATTGCGAAAAATACTGCAATTTTTTTTAACCTAACCTAACCTAACCTTGTTAAAGGAGTTGAAAATTTATAACCTTTTATTTATTGTACTTAGAGAAAACAATAACTATTTTTTTTTAAGTTCCATTTGTATATGTCAGTTGTAAATACTGAAATAATGAATAAATAAATCGAATAAAACTGCGGCTCCCTAAATCTTATTTTTTGTACGTTTTTTTTTTTTGCTAAAATGGCTCTTCGTTTCCAAAAGGTTCCCGACCCCGTCTTAGGTGGATGCAGCGTGTGCAAAGCCCTCGAGTTGTGTAAAGGCGCACAGTCTGTTACACAGAAAAAGGAAAAAGCAAGAAGAATAAACAAAAGAGAAGAGAAAAATGGAATCGAATAATAAACTTTTATTTTGTAAGGTTTTCTTAAATATAGTAATTTCTATATAAAAAATCAGCTCTGGCCACCCCAGGACCGAACGCCATCACAAAGTACTTACTCACTACTACATTGTAGCAGCAGAGTAGAAATAACTTGTCCTAATATTTTCTAACAGAGATATTATTTATCATGGCCATGGAATTTTGCACGTGTACACAGACACACTGACGGGCAGACGGACGGACGGACAGACGGAGGGACGGACAGACGGACGGACAGACAGACCGACAGACATCATGCTAAAAATAGTCAAAACGTCATGTAGGGACCTCAATTCGTGGAGATCCATCGAAATCTCGAAATGTCAAAATCGGTATAATCACAATACCTCCCTTATAATGGGTGTTTTTTTTAGAGGTATAGAACTTTAAATTGCAATGAAACAACGATGGATTATTCGATTGACATGAATTTTTTTTTATTCGAAAGATAATCTTGTGGCATTACATTTTAAATATGATTTCTGGCATATGACCGCCACGGCTGGCTCGGATGTAGTCCAATCTGGACGTCCAATTTTAGATGACTTTTTCCAACATTTGTGGCCGTATATCGGCAATAACACGGCGAATGTTGTCTTCCAAATGGTCAAGCGTTTGTGGCTATCCGCATAGACCAATGACTTTACATAGCCCCACAGAAAGTAGTCCAGCGGTGTTAAATCACAAGATCTTGGAGGCCAATTCACAGGTCCAAAACGTGAAATTAGGCGGTCACCAAACGTGTCTTTCAATAAATCGATTGTGGCACGAGCTGTGTGACATGTTGCGCCGTCTTGTTGGTATGATTTAATGTAATGCCACAAGATTATCTTTCGAATAAAAAAAAATTCATGGCAATCGAATAATCCATCGTTGTTTTATTGCAATTTAAAGTTCTATACCTCTAAAAAAAACACCCGTTATATGTTGGCGGTCGGTAAAACACGAAAATGTTAAATTATATAGATGAATTGTTTACTACTGCCATAAGATTTTAGTTAAACAGTAGTAAACCATCAAATAAACAAATTATTACCCGATATAACATTTTTTTAATGGAACTTTTTGTATTTTTTTGCTCATTACATAGAAAATGTATTTTTATTTAATAAACCACGAGATGAATCCAAACCAAATATTAAAAAATCAGCTGTGACCACCACAGGACCGACCGCCATTACAAAGTACTTGTATAATATACATTCTAGCAGCAGAGTAGAAACAACTTGGCCTAATATTTTCTAACAGAGATATTATTTATCATGACCATGGAAACGTTACATATACATATGTAAGTATGAAAAAATTGAGAAAATTTCGAAAAATTTTTCAATTTTTTATCGTTTTATAAAAAAATGTCTCAAATAAAAGTTGTTAGTTATTGCTTTTATAGGAACTTTTGTTAAATAAATTTTTTCGAAATATTTTTCTGTTGTGAAATATTCGCAAAAATCTTCATGAGTAAACTCCCATTTTTAGTCAACCGATTTTTACCAAAAGTTGATCAGCTCGTAATCAGTTGTCGTTTTGCATTGTAAAAGTGAACACGAATAATAAACCATCTTATATGCGAATGGGTATTATATTTAAACTTGTTATTTGTCTTGTTATTTTACCTAACGCCAACGATATATGATAATATATGGTATTAAATGAAAGCTATTAATACAAAAAAAGATTTACGAAATTTAAATTGGGTGAAACTAATACTCATAGTTATTTTATTTGAATTATACAAATTATTTTCCAATTATTTCTAATATAAAATAAGTAATTGTGTTGATGAATGGCCTGTCATTATTGGCAATATTTCTAGCATTCTAACATATGTTTTTGTGAATTTGAACATTTTAACAAGCAGAAAAATCCGTTGTTCTGGAATCCCAGTTATGTTATCAGAACTTTAACTAATAGGCATTGCTCGACTTTCATGACACAAACATAAATAATATTTTTATTTTGACAAGTAAATTAATTCCTATATAAGTCCATTTAAATGTTACCGTTACACAAGTACACAAGTGTCTGAGTAGAGTAGAGTAGAGTTAGAGTAGAGTGTATCCTGAAAGACAGAGATATCTTTAAGTAGTTTATTATTTAATCTAATTGAAAGGGTACTCGACTACATTAAACTAAATTACATTCTATCAAGTGCTGTTGGCATATATAGACTTTGATTTTATAATTGAAACTGTAATTAGTTTACATAGTTTATTGTTTATTGTTAACTGTAAATAACATATCATTAATTTGCTCCTAATTATTTCTTAGTATTAGTAAAATCATCAAATACGGTTTTAATAAGTGTTAGATCAAAATATACCTGGCCTATTGACATAAAATTTTATTTTAATAAAGTATTTACATTTTTTTTTTTTTTTAACTCCCATAGATTACTTTCTTATACAAATCTAACAATCTGAGATAAAATTAGTAACTATATATCTATCTATATACTAAATTTTACTTAGAATTTCTTTCTTTTTTTGTTATTTTAAAATTTGAAGATTAAAAATACCAATGGGTGTATATTTAATTAATTATAAAAAAATATAATGACGGTGAAAAACAAAATTTGATTGCTAAACAATTAAATTTGCGCCGTTCAGTAGTAAGTAAAACTATTCATAATTTTAATGAAATAAATAGTGAAATAGCACTACCAAAACCAGGTAGACCTAGAAAAATTGATGTGAAGTGTGAATTTTCACACATTTCAGGGTTTTGCAGGTATTTAGTAAGTGAATGATGATTATTTTGGATGCGAAAACAAATTTTATATTAAAATATTTTTTTTGTTAATTTTAATTCGAACGCCTAATACCATTATTTAGGTTTCTAAATATGTGCAGTATTTTTTTTTTTTTTTTATAAATATATAGCAAGGTTCATTAAGAATTTTTAAAATTGTGCCTCTGGCTTCCATTGGTTGTTATAAGTTCCGCCCCTCTGATTTCGTGTACATTGAAACAGAATTATATTATAATTTAAACAATTTCCACTGACTATTAAATTTACGCTTTTAAAAATTAAATGCAACATTTGCCAAAATATAACTAGAATTTTGAAAAAATAATTTAAACAATATGAAAATTTAAAAAAAAAACAAAAAATAATATAGTCTCTTCTCACAGGGTTCGATCCCTTTCGGATCGGGTTACTTGGGTGAAAAATCAGCGTCTAATACCACTAGACCAGCATACACGTTACAGTATGGCGTGTTACAAAGCTATAACTTGTGTACATTATTAGCAAAAAATCACAAAAAATGCGTTTTTTTCCAAAAACCTAATCTGATCAAAAATTCTTGTTGAACTATTCCGGTTCACACCAATGTACATTACTTAGAATTTTTTCAGATTTTTAGTTTAAACCATCTGGGCAACAGGGTGTGGGACAAAAAAAAATTACACAATTTTGGCAAAAATCGCTTCAAAATAATTTATTGTGCAAAAATAAAAATTTGATCGTTAATCCAAGTACCAAGGGCTTTCATTTGATACCCTACTCAGAATTATAAAAAAATATTTTTTTTTCGATGAGCACATATTTGTTTATATTTTTAGTGGAATATATTTTTTAGATGTTTTAGTATTTTTTCTATGTGCGGGTCAAAGAGTTGTATAAGCATGCCAAATTTCAACTTTCTAGGTTTAGCCGTTTGGCTACAATTTTTACCGAACAGACAGACAGACAGACAGACAGACAGACGACAAAATGACGGTATAAGGGTTTTTTGGTCATACCTACAAAACCCTAAAAACTGACTCAGTTGTTGATAAAAAATTTAAAATGATGTCGATAAAGAAACCTTTTGCGTCATCATCGGATATAAAAAAATTATTAGACGAAGGAAATGGACCAAACAATTCTTTAATTTCAGTTAAACGTCGTCTTAGTCGTCATGCAGACCTGCTAAGAAGCCTTTAAGATCTGCCAAGAATCGAGAAGCTAGATTAGAATTTGCAAAACAGCATATAAACTAGTCAGTTAAAAAATGGAAAATAGTAATTTTATCGGATGAGAGCAAATTGAATTTATTCGGTTCCGATGGTATGAAGTGGCTTCGATATCATATCAACAAAAGAATTGATTTAAAATATAGTAAACCACTAGCACTACCAAAATCAGGTAGACCTAGAAAAACTGACTCAGTTGTTGATAAAAAATTTAAAATGATGTCGATAAAGAAACCTTTTGCGTCATCATCGGATATAAAAAAATTATTAGACGAAGGAAATGGACCAAACAATTCTTTGATTTCAGTTAAACGTCATCTTAGTCCTCATGCAGACTTGCCAAGAATCGAGAGGCTAGATTAGAATTTTGAAAACAGCATATAAACTAGTCAGTTAAAAAATGGAAAACAGTAATTTTTTCGGATGAGAGCAAATTGAATTTATTCGGTTCCGATGGTATGAAGTGGCTTCGATATCGTATCAACAAAAGAATTGATTCAAAATATAGTAAACCAACTATAAAACACGGTGGGGGTAGTGTGATTGTGTGGGGATGTTTCTCGAGTTCGGTTTTCGGCAATTAATTACGGTGAAATAAAATACAGTACCTACCAAAGTTAATATACACTTGTCACATTCTTAAACCAGACCTGCCAATTTCACGGCGCATGAATCCATTGTTATCTCTGTAAAGGAATTCTCGGATTCTCCCGTTGAAGAATGCGGATAGTGTTATTTGCTTTCGTTACACTTGTTGAAGTCTGGAGCCCCTTTGGACGACAAGTGCCGTGCCCATTGTGTCACCTAGCAGGGAGACTATTGTTATAGAACTCGTGCCATCTACCTGCCTGTTTTATGTGAATTTATTGAATGTTAGGAAAGGTAAAAAATTTGTCGCGTTAGGTAAATTGTGGGAAAATTTAGTGGTGCCAGTTTTATTTCACTAGACTGATTTTGGATTGTTCTTTTTACCTACCGCTCTGTAAGAGTTGACCTCAAGATATAGCATGGGTATGGAAGAAAATCTAGCTATATACGAGGTGTGATCAAAAAGTTTTTTTGCAAAAGCAATTTTTAATTTTTGATATACTTATTTAGGGGTGTTTCAACTGCTTGGTTATTAGCACCCCGGAATATCTGTTTTACATGATTAATATAATTACATAATAAATATATATGTACATAAATATTTAATACAATTAATTAAGGCTATTAGAAATTATGTGGAATGTTATATATTGTCAATTAAGTTTACATGTTCTAGTAATTTTTAAATGTTTTTTACCGACCGCCAACATATATAAGGGAGGTATTGTGATCATACCAATTTTGACGTTTCAAGATTTCGATGGATCGCCACGAATTGAGGTCCCTACATAACGTTTTGACTATTTTTAGCATGATGTCTGTCGGTCTGTTTGTCCATCCGTCTGTCTTTCCGTCTGTCTGTCCGTCTGTCTGTCCGTCTGTCTATGTACACGTGCAGAGCAAATTCGGCTGAAAGGATTTTTATGAAACTTCATATTTAAGCTTCTTCCATCAATGGCACGAGTTGATCAACTTTTGGTAAAAATCGGTTGACTAAAAATGGGAGTTTACTCGTGTCGATTTTAAGATTTTTGCGAATATTTCGCAACAGAAAAATATCTGGAAAAAATTTATTAAACAAAAGTTGCTATAAAAGCAATAACTAATAAATTTTATTTGAGACGTTTTTTGATAAAACGAAATATTTCGAATAATTTCTGTAAAATTTTTCGAAATTTTTTCCATGTCAGACAAAATATTATAACCACTTATGATTTTTAAAAAAATCATTGTTTTACACAAAATCAACAAAATAGTAATACACCAATTTTATTTTTGTTTTGTATCTTATTATTTCAAATTATTTTAGTACATTTATAAAATGTTTTTTAATATTTTGTGTTGCTCCCCTTTGCTTTTATTACTGCCGCAATTCTTCGAGGCATATTCTCAATACATGCCCTAATACAATTTTCAATATCTGGAGAGCCATGCCATACTTTTTTAATATTATCTATTAAAACTTGTTTATTAATATTATTTAAATCATAAACAGGTCTTTTCAGGAGGTTCCAAACATTTTCGATAGGATTGATATGCGGCGAATTACCTGGCCAGGACAAAATCGGTACTTTTTGTTCTTGCAAATCAGTCTCAGAATAAAAATACAGAGTTGAAGATGTTTAAAATAGCTTATCTTTTAATAAATGCACTATATGTTAAAGGAATAAATAAAGTAGCATATGATTTTATGTCGGCATTTTTAATAAACTGTTGTTTTTGTAAGTGGTTATAATATTTTGTCTAGGTACTGTATATGTAACGTATCCATGGTCTTGATAAATAATATCTCTGTTAGAAAATATTAGGTCAAGTTATTTCTACTCTGCTGCTAGAATGTAACTTATATAAAAGTACTTTATGATGGCGGTCGGTCCTGTGGTGGCCACAGCTGATTTTTTCATATGCATTGGTTGCAATTTGGAGTGCGTCTGTTGGAAGTTTGATTCTTATCCTTTGTGCTGTATATTGTGGACAATTTAGGATTATGTGTTCCACCCTGAGTTGTGTGTTGCAGGTGGGGCATATCGGCGGTGCCTTTTTTTCAAATATGTGTTGATGTGTGATTCGTGGGGTCCAATTTTGATTCTTGTTAAAATTATATGTTGCAACAAGGAATGAACAAATAATTCTAATTTCGCGGACTTTGAATTCTGTAGCGGTTGTTATTCAATACTTGCTGTAGTTTTCTTTTAAAAAAATTCTTCGCAACATATGTTGAAGTGGGCATTTGAATTACATCTTGGTGTATGACTTCCTTGCCAGAGTCGTCTGCTTTTTCATTTCCTGGGATTTTGCGATGTGATGGAACCCATAATATTGTGGTTTGCTTCTCGTGGTCAATACAGTGGTTGATGTTTTTTTGTATTGTTTGTATGATGATGTCTTTTGAACAAGTTTGCTTCACAGCTGCAATGGTGCTGAGGGAATCAATATGAATTATGAAGTCTTCTTTATTTGGAATGCTTTATACATACTCGGTTGCTTGGAGTAAAGCATAAGCTTCGGCAGTGAAGACGCTCATCATATTTGTTTGGCAGGTGGTATTTATTTATTTATTTATTTCTTCTCTACTACCATTGCGGCACCAGTTTTATTTTTTAATTTACAAAACAGTATTTGTAAATTAAAATTTTTTAATTTACAAGATTTTTTTTTCTTGCATACGAGCAGGAGTCCCACAGGGATCAGTTTAGGCCCTGTTCTATTCAATGTATTTGTGCACGACATGCCCGTTCCAGCTGATGCAACAATCGCCATGTTTGCAGATGATACGGCAATTGTAACAAAATCCTAGTTCAAAACAGAGCAGTCCGTGATCTACAAAAAAACCTTGACATCCACTACTGATTATTTAAAAAAATTGTGTAATCAAACAATGTATAATCAAAAATTATATGTATAATAAAAATATAAAATACACATCCAATATGGCTGCCAATTGAGACAGTTGTCAAAGACAGGTTAAGTTATCAACCGACAAAACAACAAAAAAAGTTTATCAATCCAACAAATATAGCGAGGAAATTAAAAAAATTGCACGAACTTTTTGATTACATATCGTATATGTATAATTTTCGTATATGTTGACCAACATGCACAGAACGTTGATGCAAACCTATAGTTCATTTCAATTAAGAAGGTAATGTGTCTGTGCACATTGCCTTTAATCTCATCCTCCCAAACAGATAGGAGCTACGTACGAACTGGATTAGAACCTGGTACCTTTGGCACATGGAGCAGTATCGCTACCTCTACGATACCGGGATCGACAATATGATAAAACATTTTGAAAGTTACTTTGATACACGAAATTCAATAAAACATAAATAATATTTACGGCACTGGTCCGTCAGAGTTATCGTTTTGCAAGGTACTACGGTTGACAAAAAAACATAAATTCTGTGATGCATTCGCCAAAATTAGATGCGGTATGGGATTTATCGACGATGTAAAGCGTGTTCTACATTATACAATTCTCGTCAAATTTTCATACTTATTTCTTTGACTAGAACTTGTACTAGAAATAAATTAGTGAAATCGTATAGTGTAGAACACTTTATGTAGTCAAGGTCAACTTTATTCAAAACTAGATTTGGACAAACTTTTCTTGAAAATATTTCCAAGTTAGAACTCGGTGCATGCGCAGTAGACACTTTTAACAACATTAAAATTACGCTTGTAAATATTTTGTGTTACCACGTGTTTAATAGTGTTTTGTTGATCATTGGTTTGAATAGGTGAATATATAAATTGTGTTTTGTACGTAAATCAGTAATTTTACAAATTTAATAGCTAGATTATAAACACTTGACAAGATAAGAATTATATATTTATGTTGGTACTTTAAATGAACTGAAACACGTGTAAGAATTTCATTCTCTACCAAAAAATTAAAAAATAAATTTTATTAAAACTTTGACAACTTCTAGTTCAAAGAAAAAAGTTTAGAAAATTGACGAATAAAGTATAATGTAGAACACGCTTAACAACGTGCCCCCATAACAACTAGCCCCGCCTTCCCATTTGCAACTAGTATCAAAATGAAATTCTTCTTATAATTATTAGCAAGTAACAATAAACATTGTCACTGTAATAGTAATTTCGCAATATGTCAATAATCATTTCATAATCACAGACATAAAACCAGTATCATAATTCTACAATTAAAACTATAATTTCCTAACGTAGTAACTGTATATTTACTGTACAAACTAACAAATCGCCAATGCTTTCTCGTACAATCAAACATGTATTACTTAGTAAACCATTAAAAGATCAATCTGTTTGTTTTCAAGTTTCATAGTTGTCAAATATTGATACTATGTGTTTAAGTGTATATAGTTTTATGTAAGTGTGTTAGTATTAAGTACAGGAGGTATGTTTGGTCGTAATATCCTCATTGAACTCGCAGGTTTCATTCACTTTGTCCTTCAGTCTATTTCTACTGGACATTTTAGACTAAATATAAACAGTGTCGCACATTGTTTTCATTCTCTGGAACACTAAATTACCTCATAAAAATAATTGATTAACACCACAAAGACGTTTAGAACTAAAGAAAATTTCGAAATAAAAGAGAAAATAGAAGTAAAAAGAGATTATTGATTAGTTTCTCGGATATAGATAGGCTTACCATGATTCCCTGACAACTGGGGCCCTAAGACAATTCGGGCCGTTCACAATTGGGGCTTTTCACAACTTGGGTCATTAACAACTAGGGCGATAGACAATTCGGGCCGTACACAATTGGGGCTTTTCACAATTGGACTATAAGCAATTCGGGCCATTCACAATTGGGGCTTTTGACAACTGGGGCCATAACTATAAGAGCTAGAGTCTTCTTTTGTTTAAAATAAAAAACAATTATTTTACAAGTTGGCATAAATGTAATTGCGTGTTCATTTGAAAAAAAAATATATATTAATGGTTTGATTAAGTACATTTTGGTGGAAATTAGAATAAATTAAAAAAATTGTATTTTAAGGGTTGGCTTAAGAAAATTTTCATGATCATTTTTTTCGTGATTTCGTGATTAAAAAGAAATTGTATTTTAAGAGTTATATTAAAAAAAAACTAGGAAAATCAAATAGTCAAACAAAAAATAACTGATTTTCTCGTAGTTGACTAATATTAATTAAATTTAGTTACAAAATATTTTCTTCTAAAATTAAATACATTTTTTATTTATTTATTCAAAAGAACACTTAAATTTACTTAAGCCAACCCTTAAAATATTTTTTTTTATTTATATAGTTAAAAGAGCACATTTTACTTAATCTAACCCTTTAAATACAATTTCTTTTTAATCAAATTAACACGAAAATTTACTTAAGCCAACCCTTAAAATACAATTTTTTTATTTATTCCAATTAGCACCAAAATGTACTTAATCAAACCATTAAAAAATTTTTCAAAAGAACACGCAAATTTACTTAATTCAAATCGTAAAATAATTATTTTTTATTTTAAACAAAAGAAGACTCTAGCTCTTATAGTTATGGCCCCAGTTGTTAAAAGCTCCAATTGTGAACGGCCCGATTTGTTAATGGCCCGAATTGCTTATAGTCCAATTGTGAAAAGTCCAGTTGTCTGGTTACCGCTTACCATACGTCCCGGTTTGACCGGGATTGTCCCGGTATGAAGGTATGGTCCCGGCGTCCCGGCTAGTTTGTCATTTTGTTCAGGATATTTCGTAAAAATTAAAAAGTGCAAAATATACACGCAGCACAAAAAGTGCAGCCTCGGAAAATGGCGATAAGACAACTATAGGCTATTCCAAACGTTTAGCCGGAACTAGATTTTGAAATCTAGGAATTTTTATCTATTAATTCGGACTTTTAGTCATTTTGTTTAAGCTTTGTAAATCATACTCATATTGCAAATTCTGTTATTGCAAATTGTTTGTCATTCTTAATAAAAATTTCCCATTTATTTATATTTTTGTCTTCAAAATATGGAAAAATGTATAAAATTTTTTTACATATGTCATTTGTTTCTATGGTTTCACTTTTGGAATTTTAAATTTTCACATACCAAACGTAAAACATAAAATAACCCAAGCAAGGTCCCTTTTCGTAACAACCTAAAAGAACGAAATTTCCATTTAGTTCCGCCTAAAAGTTTGGAATAGCCTATAATTAAAAATAACAACGAATTTTTAAAGAAATTTAACGCTAGTGATAAATATTAATGATAAGTTATGTTTAATTAAGGGTAATTAAAAATTATTACTACGTAAATTTTTCTTTTTGTTAACCACTCCGTTATTTATGCATTTTAATCATAAGTACTAGCGTAGAAGGCGTTACTTTCTGTTTTTAGCAAAATCTTAAAATTATCCTAGTTTGAGAAAAAAATATTCTGGTAAGTCTAGTTATAGATGTATGGTCGAAATATTTCCCGTTTTAATTATTTATCCTGGCCTCGGAAAAATAGCCTTTTTGTCCAGGTTCAAAAGGTTCAAAGGCCCAAATCATGGGATGTGTCATGACAAACAAAAATATTAATTTACATTATAATTTTTTTAAATATTTCATAGGTCGACCCCCAGAAGAGTTTCTCGACTTCTTATCGACCCCCTCTATTTAACAATTACGTTATTATAATAGAACAAGCAAAAAATACGCTTATGTGATTTCATATATTGTTTATTGTATAGTGTTTTATTTATATTACATTTATCTAATATAATTATATCTACTGAGATGCAATACAATAATATTATTAAATAAAATTTACTATCATTGTCAATGTGACGGGTGTGGTTGGTGACTCTTTGCAAGATTAGCAATGTCGGGTTCAAAATGATTTAATTTCAGCCTTAAACCGCCTCGGAATTCTATGTCTAACTTGTTTCTATGTTTTGCCAGGATAGAATTAACATGGCTAAAACCAGCCTTAACCATATACGTGTTTGAAAATGCTAGCAAAAAGTGGACTACCATTTCCGAAAGTTTTCGATATTTCTGTATAACATTTACATTTGTCCAAAAGTAATTTAAAGTTACATTTTTAAAAAGCGCTTTAGCTTCAAGATCAACCGACAATTCAATAAATTCATCTTGTATACTCGTATTACTTTCGATGTTTTCAACATCTGCAGAAAAGGGCGCGATAATCTAATCTGGTATGTGCATTTTCTCTGAATCCTCATAACGTAATTTAAAATCCACGTTCAATTTTTGAAGATGCTTTGTATATATTTCCAAGTCTTTATCTTTTACTTCCAATTGTCGCAAATTCGAAAAATACTGAAAATCTCTTCGTAACAATGAAGATCTAAATAAATCTAATTTAACTTCACTTATATTTATATATAACTATGTAGTTGTTATACTAGTAGTTTTTAACTTTTTTCTATCGACCCCCGAGCCAGAATCGACCCTTAACAATGTCATATCGACCCCCGGGGGTCGATATCGACCACTTTGGGGACCCCTGGTTTAACCAAAGGTGGGATCGGGAAGCAGGCTCAGAGTGGTCCGAGTCACTCTGTTGAACTCCAAAGCATTCGAGAAAAGGTCTAAACGCGTTTCCTCAAGCGGTCTGTAGATAAACAGAGTGACTCGGAAAACTCCATAATTTTAAACCATCTACATACTACAATCGACTTGGATTAATATAATTTTAAAACAGTCGCCTACAATGTTGTATTCAATAAAATTAACTTTAAATTGACTACAAGAAACAGCAGTGAAATATTAACATATAATAACAATCTTTTAACATAATTTAAAAATAAAATTATCTTCCTCCACCTTAAAACCCATTATAAACCATAACCTAAATTAAGAAATAAAAAAAATAAAAAAAGGTTTTAAAAGATAGGTATTGTTTTCAGTATACGAAGCGATAGCATCTTCCAGCACGAATGTGGGTGGTCCACATTGTTATGGACACAAAAAAATAACAAAACTATAAAAAACACGAGAAACGTGCAACATTATCTCCTGCGGTAGAAGAGTTATGCGCATTCTTCTGGTCTATCGCGGAATTTCCGGGTTATCTACCGAATTGTAACCTTGGAAATTTCATTCATTTTTTACTACGATTTCGTGTTTATAAATAGTTAGGTATAATTAGGTAAAGTGGTGTCAATGTACAAGGATTTTATATTAAAATAATTAACGTATTTTTCGGTTTAAGACGCATCGGCGTACAGCACGCAGCTTATTTTTCAAGCACATATACAGCACAACTTAGACAATCCGTACGAGTGCTACCTTTTAAGTTTTTACAAAAACTAAGAAAGATTTTTTTTGGAAAAAATTGTTTTATTGCTTTTCAAAATATTCGCCTTTAAGATTTATACACTTTTGCATGCGTTCAAACTAGGGATTGTATACCGGTTCACCGGTTTACCGGTTAACCGGTAAATTGACAAAAAAACGTTCGGTAAATTTACCGGTAAATTACAAAAATTTACCGGTAGTAAAAAAAGGTGTAAAATATACCTAATTATTAATTTTATGGGAGATATTTTTTGTGTAATTTTAAATTAAACTATTTTGGGTTTAAGAGCCGCTGTAAATCGTACAGAAACCGCCAGTTAGCATATGTACGTGATTTGTGCTCTGCAGTCTGCACGCTGCAGTTTTTTGTGATTTTTAAAAGTTTAAAATCGTTACAATCAATCTTTTTCTTAAAGAGTAAGTAAATATCTTCTTTTTTAATATTGAAAAATAATAATATGTAAATATTTCACGTATTTTTTAAATTAATAGCAATTTTGAATACACCACATTATGACAGGACACTAAACTAATGCAATATTATTGTAAAATAACATTAAAATTTGAACCTTAAATAAATCTTTTACTTCTAACAACTGTTTAAAATAATTAAATACAAATATTTAATACAAGATTCTAATATTATGCCTTAAGATTGTGCAAAATACATATTGGTAATCAATAAAATGGTATTAGGTAATAGGTACTATATATTATTTTTGTTGTATTTTTATTTTTCTGTATTATTTTAATTCGGTTTCTAAAAGTTATTATAGTTTGTTTAACTTAAAAAATATGAAATGGAAATCAAAATGACTTATATTTTTATCACCTTAATTTTATTTTTCAAGAAAAAAAATAATCGGTAAATTACCGGTAAACCGGTAATTTAATTTTCATTTACCGAATTACCGGTAAATGAAAAAGTCGGTAAATTTACAATCCCTAGTTCAAACCAATTCTCGAAAAAAAAAAATTACACTCTGAAGTTGGTATCTCAAAAACATGGTTTTCGAAGGCGTCAAAAGCTTCTCGAGATGATGAAAATCGCTGTCCACGCATTTTTTGTTTGACATTGGAGAACAAAAAACAAGTCGTTATGGGATACATCAGGTGAATACGGGCAATGAGACATTAATTAGATGTTTTTCTCCTTCAAATAATCAATTTTTTGACATGCTGTGTGGGAGCTTGCATTGTCATGATGAAGAATGATGCGACGTTTTTGGTTGTTTCACCTGATTGTCAATGACTTCTGGCAAACAAATTGTCGTATACTAGGGTGACCATTCGTCCCGCTTTGTGCGGGACTGTCCCGCATTTTTATTAAGTGTCCAGCATTAGGATACGTCCCGCAAAAGTTCGGCATTCTAACATTTTGTCCCACATTGTAACTTGTATTTGACGAAATGAGGACCTTTTTTTTTGCTCTTCACTTGGATTTGGGAGGTGAGGACCTTTTTTTTGCTCTTCACTTGATTTGGGAGATGAGGACCCTTTTTTTGCTCTTCACTTGGATTTGAGAGGTGAGTACCTTTTTTTTGCTTTTCACTTATATTTGGGAAGTGACGACCTTTTTTTGCTCCGTCCCGCATTGCCTTCTTAAGAAAATGGTCACCCTATCGCATATATTTCAGCTTTAACTGTTCTCCGATCCTCTAAAGGAATGGTTGCGACAGTCCAGTACAATTGAAGAAACAAGGGGTCATATTCTTGGAAGTGCTTCGTGAACGAATAACTTTTGTGGGTTTCGGTTCATCTTGGAAGACCCAAACAGTGGATTGTTGCTTAGTTTCCGGTACATATGAATAAATCCAAGTTTCGTCACCTGTAATGATTGTTGTATACGAATTTTGCAGTGCCTAGGTAGAATTTTTTTAGCATCCCTTACACCAATCAACACGAGTATTTTTTTGAGTTTGAGTCAAATTATGCGTAATCCATCGGGAACAGATCTTTTTCCCAGCTAAATTTTCATGCAAAATCGAATGTATTGCAGTCTGCGATATGCCAAAGGATGCTTCTATCTCACGGTAAGTCACATGCCGATCTTCTTTAATCATTTTGCGCACAGCATCGATGTTTTTTTGAATCACAACCGATTTTGGTTGACTTTCACGAGATTCATCACTGACGGACGCACGACCACGACGAAATTCTGCAAACCAATTGTAAACAGTCTTTTTTGGTGGTGCTTCATTACCAAAAGTTGAACGAAGCGAATATATACATTGTTGAATTAGTCCTTTACTAAAATCACAAAACATCATCCAACGAAAACCTTCACGAGTAATATCAATTTTTTCACAAACTTGTTTTTTTTTCAACGCTCACTGTTAACAAACTACTTGGTCAATTCCTAAGCTGCCACTGATTTCACAATAACAAATGTTAAATTTTACGAATATGGTAATGAAACACTTCAATATTGCCATCTAGTGATCGTTTGTAAAAACATAAAAGGTAACCCTCGTATGAGCAAAGTTTTTAATTTTTCTATGCTTGGCAAATCAAATATTTTAACCCAGTTGAACAGCCTATAGAAACGCAATAGTAGAACACAAAGAAAAAGTTGACAAAAAGAGATATGTTTTAAACATTCATAAATTGTATTCTATTTACAAGCCTAAGAAGGAATTCAAAAAACACCAGTGGTTTTAGTATTTGTAAGGAATATAATTATATAATATTGAATTCAAGAGCTTTTTTTTACTTGCCCGACCTTAATATATAAGGGGCAAGTATTTAGACCGGGAGCTCATGACAGTTTTTGGTCTCCGATTTCATACAGCATGTCTTTTGGAGGAGAGAATATTTACCCTGTGACAACAGAAAAGGGATGGTACTAAACCCCTGCACGCTTTCCGGTCATAGGGAAAATTGCATTTCCACTTAAACACAAAAATTTTGTGCTTTTCTCTGATTTAATATTGCTTGCCCTTTTGTCAAAAGAAAGTTATGACAAATTTAAAGTCTTTTAAATATATGCATGCGATTCGGAGGGTCCCAAAGGGCTCAAACGGTCATGTGATCTTGTAATAAAAAAATATGATTTTCCGCGTTTTCATACAGCATGCCTATAATTAAAAGACTTTAAATTTGTTATAACTTTCTTTTGACAAAAAGGCAAGCAATATTAAATCAGAGAAAAACACAAAAATTTTGTGCAAGTGGAAATGCAATTTTCCCTATGACCGGAAAGCGTGCAGGGGTTTAGTACCATCCCTTTTTTTGTGGTCACAGGGTAAATATTCTCTCCTCCAAAAGGCATGCTGTATGAAATCGGAGACAAAAAATGTCATGAGCTCCCGGTCTAATTGTAATCGCGAAAATTTTCGATGTCGAGATTTTGACTGATGACCACGTTTCATGGTCCAGGGACTCCAAAAAACCTATTTTCGAAGTGCCGTCCGTATGTGTGTGTGTCTGTGTGTATACACGATAACTCAAGAACGGTTCAACTTAGAGAATTCGTTCTGGTACTAAAAAATTCTCCTATTAAATGGGAAGAACCCTATTGTTTTTTATGAAGACCGGTTGACTAGAAATGGGAGTTTACTCGTGTCGATTTTAAGATTGTTGCGAATATTTAGCAACAGAAAAATATTTCGAAAAAATTTATTGAACAAAAGTTACTATAAATGAAATAACTAATAACTTTTATTTGAGACGTTTTTTGATAAAACGAAAAATTTTGAAATTTTTTTGTAAAATTATTTAAATTTTTTCCAATTCTCAATTTTTTCATACTTATATGTAACGTTTCCATGGTTATGATAATTAATTCGTAACTAGTAAACCAAGCCTTGGACAAAAATTTGTATAAAACATAATTTGATGTATTTTTGAAGATTTATCTAAATATTTAAAAAAAAAAATTAATTAATATTTTTTTTTTATGGCAGGGCAAGTCTAGCGGAGGTTTCCCTTTGCCACTGGTTTATCATTACTTTCGTATTCTGGAAGTGAAGTCTTTTTCTTCAAGTCATCACTTCGTATTTTGGAAGGGAGGACCTTTTTTTTTTAAATCGGATTACAACATTTAGGTTTTTTAGTCACACACTTATCTAAAAATCCTCTATTAGTACGACATCCAAAACTAAGTTAAAAAGAAGTGGGGAAAGTACATCATTTCTAATCGGGGATGCTTCGCTTACTCTATTCTTGTGTTACACGCTGCAGTTAGAACCCTTGCTGAGTTTTTCGATTATGCAAACGCCTATTCAAAATCTACAAAAACCAACAGTAATGTTGACTGTATTCCAAGGATTGTTCTTTTTATGTGTAGAGAGTTTATCTGGTCGATACATTATCGCTGCAGCCTAAATCCTACTTATTCCTGTCTCAAGGTGGATTCCGCTGCATCATCTAATCGATTGTGGATTATAATGGACAGCAATTTGTTAATCATATTGAGCAATGTGATACCATGCTAGTTTCGACAACTTGTAGGATCTTCTTTCGTAATTTGATAATCAAACCATCTTTCCAATCTTCCGCATTTTTTTTTTTTCACTTCCAAATTTGCACAATATTATATTTACGATTAAATATTATACAATATCAAGTTCATAATAAGCACAAACTGTTTTTCTAAGCCACCACATTGTAACATTACATCACAAATTTACTAATACGCTCCCGTCTGTTTCAATTTAACGCATGTTCATAGTTCATTAGTTGCATTAATTATTTATATTTGATATTAGGTGTTATTAAACGAAGTGCCAACGTGTAGAATTGTTGAATATTTTATTCATATGAATTAATATTTAAATGTGATTTAATCATTTTAATTATAGTTCACGGCTCACATTTTCCTAATGTATGCACAGTGACATAGACATACATAGTTTATTTATAAATTTCTGATTCATATATTTGAAAATAAAATAAGTTTTTGATGAGTGTGGTTGTCGGAATTCTCAGATTTACTATAAATTATTTTATAAAGAAAGAGCAAAGACCTATGGAAATAAATTGCAAAAAAGGTTAATAAATTTTTTTGGTTTCAGGAAAGTCTACGACAACTTTGTATTTGAAACATCTGGAATATTTAGTAAGAATTTCATCAAATCTGACACCTCCACATTGTGGGTCTTGGTTTCATCAAGGAATCTCCATCTGTTTCGGACTTTTGACGTAGAATATGTTTATGTCCGCAACTGGTATTGGGATAACGAAAATAGGATAGATTTCAAACGCTTACAGTATCGCGTACAATAGTTTGAGGCACAGGGCAATAGCATCACGTAATAGACCATAGATAGAGCCCTGCAAATCCGCGGGTATCCGCGGATTATCCGCGGATATCCGCAACTTTTCTGCGGATGCGGATAAATTATCATTTAAACCATGCGGATGCGGATCGGTTGCGGATTAAATGTCATATCTGCTTATCCGCAATATCCGCGTGAACATTAAATCTTCGGTTACTTTCGGAGAAACAAGCAATTGTGTTTTAACTACGCAGTCCTCGGTTATTTTCAGTTGTCTGTATATACATGATATTTTGTAGCATTCAATCTCACTTTATGTTATTTTTATTAAGACAATTGTCCATGATCAAGACTGAGTTGAGACAATCAACTTAACTCTCTTTTTATTATTGAATATATTATAGAAAATAATATTTTGGACAAAAGTTTCCTGGTACACTTTCGATGTAATTCTTCCTACCTCTGCTCTAATTCTGGCTTTTAAATCTGATAAAGTTTTTTTTTTTACATAAAACTGATTAGTAAGTTTTATTTGAATACCAAAATTTACCTACATAATTTTTTCTCGAAAATTTTATTATGTAACCTGCCAATTTTTTTATACTACCCGAAGTAAAAAGTCTTGCAGATCCCAAAAATTTGAAAAATGACACATGTTGCTATTTGAAAAAGTTTCAACGCCATGCGCGAAATGGCGTAAGAGAATTACTTGATCCTAAAAATATGAAGCACCTTCTATCAAGTAACTTTTCTGATTTTTTTTTTAAATTCAATATTAAAAAAAGCAGCACGCCACTTCCTCCCTACGAAAAAGAACGCTTAGGCCCCTCAAAATTGTTATCTCTCTCTAGATTTAAATAAGTTATTAGCGCATCTAGGCCTTAAAACTTTTGGGGTCCCTTAGGTTAGGTTAGTAATAAAAAAGCTGGTAAATCCAAAAATTTTCAGTACCGTTTTAGAATAGAGATTACCTAAACAGGCGAAATATGTTAATTCTTTCCAAACTGACAGCAAAACCTGTAGTGCGGATATTTTTGCGGATGCGGATCGGATGCGGATTTGTTATTTACAAAAGCTGCGGATGCGGATCGGATGCGGATCATGGATGTGCGGATGCGGATCGGATGCGGATACAGAAAAACTTATCCGCGCAGGGCTCTAACCATAGATGTACGCGTATTTTAGTGCGACGTATCGTGATCTTGAGTTTGAGACGGCGCTGGCACGTGTAAACACGCGAGGCAAAAGACGCTATTCTGCGCCACTTCAGCAGTCAAAACTCAGCAATCAATCAGGCTATCGAGTTTCGTAATAACGAGTTCTAAGTTCTAGAGTGCAAAAAGGTAACTAATATTCCTCATACAGTGCAACAATGGAAAAAGTGATAAAAATTTCTACTTAACTTCGAAATGTCGCAAGATTTGCAAAGAAAATATGTAAAACGATATAAGATTCGGAAGGAGGACAAAATGCCGTACAAAATAAGAGGACATTGCGCAACGCTGAACAAACATAGCGCTGGAGAGAGCACTTGTAATATATATAAGCTCAGTGTAATATATATAAGCGCACCCAGTGAGGGGGGGGGGGGGCAAGAAAGAAGGAAATACCAAATTTTTAATTTTTTATCACCATGGTTTTAGATAAATACATGTATCTAAAAATAGACAGATGAAGACTTTTTTTTAGGTCATCACTTGTATTTCAGAAGTGAGGACCTTTTTTAGGGTTTTGTAGGTATGACCAAAAAACCCTTATACCGTCATTTTGTCGTCTGTCTGTCTGTCTGTCTGTCTGTCTGTCTGTTCGGTAAAAATTGTAGCCAAATGGCTAAACCTAGAGAGTTGAAATTTGGCATGCTTATACAACTCTTTGACCCACACATAGGAAAAATACTCAAACCTCTAAAAAACATATCCCCCTAAAAATATAAACAAATATGTGCTCATCGAAAAAAAATATTTTTTTTAAATTCTGAGTAGGGTATCAAATGAAAGCCCTTGGTACGTGGATTAACGATCAAATTTTTATTTTTGCAAAATAAATTATTTTGAAGCGATTTTTGCCAAAATTGTGCAAAAAAAATTTTGTCCCACACCCTGTAGCCCAGATGGTTTAAACTAAAAATCTGAAAAAATTCTAAATAATGTACATTGGTGTGAACCGGAGTAGTACAACAGGAATTTTTGATCAGATTATGTTTTTGGAAAAAAAAGCATTTTTTGTGTTTTTTTGCTAATAATGTTGAAAACTTATAGTTATATAACACGCTAAACAGTAACGTGTATCTTGGTGCAGTGGCTAACATACTAGCATTCTGCCCGAGAAAATGAGTTCGAATCCTACGAGAGGAGACAATATTATTTTTTATTTATTTTTTTTTTTGCATTTTTATATTGTTTAAATTATTTTTTCAAAATCCTAGTTATATTTTGGCAATTGTTGCATTTAATTTTTAAAAGCGTAAATTTAATAACCAGTGGAAATTGTTGAAATTATAATTTAATTCTATATTTGAATGTACGCGAAATCAAAGGGGAGGAGCTATGACTAAAAACAACCAATGGAAGCTATAGGCGCAATTTTCAAAATCTTAATGAACCTTGATATATAAAAAAAATACTGCACATCTTTAGAAACTTAAATAATGGTAATAGGCATTCGAATTAAAATTCATAAAAAAATATTTTGACATAAAATTTGTTTTGGCATCCCAAATAATCATCATTCACTTACTAAATACCTGCAAAACCCTGAAATGTGTGAAAATTCACACTTCACATCAATTTTTGTTTTAGATCATCACTTGTATTTTACAAGTGAGGACCTTTTTTTAGGTCATCTTGTATTTCAGAAGGGAGGGGCTTTTTGTTAGATCATCAATTTTTTAGAAATAAGAATAATTTAAATAATTTTGTCTTCCAGCCCCACCCCCAATTCCTGGGTGCACCACTGTATAAGCTAATATATAAATGAGTTCGTTTGTGTGTATGTATGTTACATCAAAACTAAAAAATTGTTGTGAAGTGTAAATTTTCAAACATTCAGGGTTTTGCAGGTATTTAATAAGTGTAAGAAGCCGACATAATGGTCCAATATTAATGCGGACACATTTAGTTTGGACGTTTGAATTTATTTTTTAACGTCCGAATTTATTTTTTATATTACTCTTGAAGTATTATATCTTTTTGATACTAATACTCATTATATTGTACTATTCTAGCCTAGTAAGATCAGCAATGGCAAACGTCCAAAATAAAGGTGTCCGCAATAATACTGGATGTCTAGGAATATTTATTCTATAATCACATCAAAATCAACAGTTTTTTAATAATCACTTGTATTCGTTATTTGAGTACTAAGAGCTTCTCTAAAGTCTACACATGGAACTCAGCTATTATTTTTATTTTTATTATATTTTTAACTTCAAAAAAAGGCACGCACTATCTTAGCCATAAATACAAAAAAATCCATAACATTATTAGACATAATTAAGCAATGAATTAAAAAAAAAATAATTTATTCAAAAACACAAAAACTGCAATATGTTTCAAAAACGCAATCTGATCAAAAATTCCTCTCGTACCTTTCCTGCTCAGATAATTTACATTGCCTATAATTTTTTCAGATTTTTAGCTTAATCCCTTTGGGTAAAAGGGGGTGGGACAAGGACTTTTTTTGCACATTTTAGCTAAAATCATGTTTAAAGAAACAAATTTTAAAAAACTTTCTTTTATTCCTAAATTTACATGTTAAGAGCTTACAATAATTTTTTTTTTAAATATTTTTTTTCCGCAAGAAAAACGATATTTTTTGAAAAACTAATCTGATCAAAAATTCCTGTTGAACTAGTCCGGTTCCCATCAATGTTCATTATGGAGATTTCTTTCATATTTTTAGACCAACCTCTCTGGAAAATAGGGTGGGGGGTAAAAATTTTTTAAAATATTTTAGCAGATATACCGTAAACAATATTGATTTTTCAAAAATAAGAATTTGCATGTTTATCGACGCATTCAGAGGTTTCATTTGGTATGCCAGTAAAAATTTTAAAAAATTATATTTTCTGCAAAAAAAATCCATAATTGTTTATATTTATCTCGGGATGTGTTTTTTGAACTCTCAGTATTTTCCCTATAAGTGGGTCAAAGAGTTGTATGAGCATGCCAAATTTTAACTTTCTATGCTTAGCCGTTTGGCTAAATTCTACCGTACAGACAGACACATCAGTGACGTTATAAGGGTTTTTTGGTGGTCATACCTAAAAATCCCTAAAAACGACTACACCGATTCACACAAAAAATACAGCAGTGTGTTCATGGCGTTGTTTTTATTTTTTAAATAATTAAAATCAAGCGGAATCGTTAAAATTGAATGAAAATAAATTCCCTATAAATAAAACAAAGAACCGTACATAATTATCAAATCGATTTGCACCAACGTGTCCAGAATATATTTTCGTAGGCTAAAGCCTCCTTTTTATGCCTTAAAAGTCATCATTTTTATAAACGAACTCAATAAACAAACCGGTCAGTGAAAATTTTAAAATCAATTTTTTGCTAGCAGAAGTCAATTTCTTGTAATTTTACGTGGTCCGAAATATATTTCTTTGATGATAGTGGAGCGCGAATATAAAAATTATTTTAAATTAATACCTTCATCAATCCGCGCAGAAAAATAGATTTTTGCCGGTCCACGATACATTTTGGATTGAGAAACACTGATCTAAAGAGTTCAATCTATCCTTACCTAACCAATTAACATCCATCTTTTAACGAATTTATTAAATACTCCAAGAAAATTGAATCTACAAACATAATCTACAAAGTTAATGATGCAAATAAACAAGCGAAACAAATCCAGTGAAATTTTTGGAGCGAGCTTTTTAAACTACCTCATACATTTAAACAAGTTTTTATGTTGGTGCATTGTCGTGTGTCCTGTTATGGTCACAAAGCCACCGATGCTACTTGTCTATACACTATACCCGTCTATATTTACCTTCTTTAGTATAAATTCCTCATTAACTTATTTTCTCTGTACATATTTACAGAGATTCGTTAAAAATATTTTACCATAACCTACTTAAGTAAAAGTGCCTTGTAAGGTTTCACTTAATGAACCTTCAACATATTTAAAGACTTTTTTAAATGTTTAAACTTTTTTAGGATTTCGTAGGTATAACCAAGAAAGCATTCGTTACTGAACCCAATAAACTCGTTAAAAGGACGCTGTTTTTAAATGATTAGAGATAATAAATCAGAGGTTGATCTTTGATCGATTTTCAAAAAGATATATAAACAGTGCTTCCAGAAGTAAAAAAATTATGTGAAGTGTAAATTTTCACAAATTTCAACGTTTCGTAGATGTTTAATTAGTGGCGGATCTAGCTTTTTGGGGGCCCAGGGCTTAAAAATACCAAAGGGAACTACACATGTTTCAATCAAAAAATTTAAAAAATAAAAGACTGTATAAAATGTTAATTATTATTTATTACAGTAATATTTTTGTTTTGATCTTTTCTCTTATAAGCGTGCTCTGTATAGAATATAATAGGTATCTGTCCGAGAGGTTGGGAGCCCCGTATGTAGCTCCGCCACTGTGTTTAATAAATGTAAGAAGCCAACAGAATGCTGGATGTACTAAATGTAGGATAATATTTTTTCTATAATCACATCAATACCAATAGTTTTTATCGACCGCCAACATATATAAGGGAGGTAGGTATTGTGATCATACCGATTTTGACATTTCGAAATTTCGATGGATCTGCAAGAATCGAGGTCCCTACATAACGTTTTGACTATTTTTAGCATGATGTTTGTCTGTCAGTCCGTGTACACGTGCAGAGCAAACTCGGCAAAAGGATATTTATGAAACTTCATATTTAAGCTTTTGACATCAATTGGTTGTGCCAACCAATTGATGACTCGTGCCGAGTTGGTCAACTTTTGGTAAAAATCGGTTAACTTGAAATGGGAGTTTACTCGTGTTGGTTTTAAGATTTTTGCGAATATTTCACAACAGAGAAATATTTCGAAAAAAATGATTTAACATAAGTTGCTATAAAAGTAATAACTATACTCTATCTCTGAAAGACTAATAGTAATAAATCATTTTGTCAGGCAGTTACCAGTGGCGTGCACATTTTAAACACGTTTAAATTGGTTTTGTGTATTTCTATATTACTATTTATCATTTTATTAAACGCAGGCCTGTGACCATATTTATCATATCATTAAACACACCCCTGTGACCATATTATTCCTCAAAATTTTTATGGTCTATTGTGTTTAACCCTAGTTCGTATTCCCATATAATATGTGCGGCACACTCGGTTGCTTTTAACAATATTTCGTTTCGAACTATTCATATTTAATTTAACGAAAAATTTCGAATAATTTCTGTAAAATTTTTCGAAATTTTGTTTAAGTCTCAATTTTTTCATACTTATATGTAACGTTTCCATGGTCATGATAAATAATATCTCTGTTAAAAAATATACGGCCAAGTTATTTCTACTCTGCTGCTAGAATGTATTTTATATAAGTACTTTATGATGGCGGTCGGTCCTGTGGTGGCCACAGCTGATTTTTTAATTTCATGTCAATAAATATATAAATAAAATCTATTTTTCTCTGTTTCTCTAAAGGGGTCCAAGGGGTCCGGACTCCCCCGTACAGTGAGAAGTAAGGACTTTTTTTGCTCTTCACTTAAAATTTAAAAGTGAGGACCTTTTTTGTTTTTGCTCTTCACTTAAAACTTAGAAGTGAGGACTATTTTGTTTTTGCTCTTTACTTAAAATTTAAAAGTGAGGACTTTTTTTGCTCTTCACTTAAAATTTAAAAGTGAGGAGAGTTTTTGGTGCTCTTCACTTAAAACTTAGAAATAAGGACCTTTTTTTGCTCTTTACTTACAATTTAGAAGTGAGGACCTTTTTTTTGCTCTTCACTTGAAATTGAAATTTTGCCCTGTTTATAAAAATTATGTATAATTGGACCCCTCCCCAAGCCAAAACAGCCTGCATAATTAAAATAACTAAGCATCGGCCAGTAGCACAGTGTCTTACCACTCAACCACTTATTTACTATCTTCAAACACTTAACTTTAATGTAGACAGTTTACATTCCATTGTTCGTGCAATAAATTATTTATGAAATTTATTTAAAGAATACCAATTATAACTTTCATCTTAAAACAAATTGGTTATAAATATATGTATTATGTTTATAATCTCATTTTAAATGTATGTTTAGTAAAAATGCTTGACCATATATGTTGAAGTAATGACATGACATAATAGTTGAATTAGCATAATTGTGGTGCCATCATTTTGACAGGCTTTGAAAAATTGTTCTGCCGACATAATTATATCTACTGCTTTCTATAGTAGCATATTAGATGATTGTTGGATGACTAATGGAGAAATGAAACCAGATACGTTTTGAATATGGACAAATTATTATTAATTGGAAAGGATTTAGATATACGAGGGCTACCTTTTAAGTTTTTACAAAAACTACGAAAGAAAACATTTTTTTTTGGGACAATCTGTTTTATTGCTTTTCAAAATATTCGCCTTTAAGATTTATACACTTTTGCATGCGTCCAAACCAATTCTCAAAACATTTTTTCCACTCTGAAGTTGGTATCTCAAAAACATGGTTTTCGAATAGCTTCTTGAGGTGATGAAAATCGCTGTCCACGCATTTTTTGTTTGACACTGGGGAACAAAAAAAGTCGTTAGGGGATAAATCAGGTGAATACGGGCAATGAGAATTTAATTCGATATTTTTCTCTTTCAAATAATCAATTGTTTCACGTGCTATGTGGGAGCTTGCATTGTCATGGTGAAGAATGATACGACGGTTTTTGTTGTTTTTCCTGATTTTGTTGCCGACTTTTGCCAAACAAATTGTTGTATACCATTCAGCATTAACTGTACTCCGATCCTCTAAAGAAATGGGTGCGACATGTTCAGTACAACCGACGAAACAATCGATCATTTTTTTAGAAGTGCTTCATGAACGAACAACTTTTGTGGGTTTCGGTTCATATTGAAAAACCCAAACAGAGGATTGTTGCTTAGTTTCCGGATCCTATGAATAAATTCAAGTTTCGTCACCTGTAATGATTGTTGTATACGGATTTTGAAGTGCCTAGGTTGATTTTTTTTAGTATTCCCTCACACCAAATCAACACGAGCCTTTTTTTGAGCTTCGGTAAAGTTATACGGAATCCATCGGGAACAGATCTTTTTCACAGCTAAATGTTCATGCAAAATCGAATGTATTGCAGTCTGCGATATGCCAAAGGATGCCTCTATCTCACGGTAAGTCACATGCCGATCTTCTTCAATCATTTTGCGCACAGCATCGATGTTTTTTTGAATCACAACCGATTTTGGTCGACCTTCACGAGAGTCAACACTGACGGACGCACGACCAGGACGAAATTCTGCAAACCAATTGTAAACAGTCTTTTGTGATGGTGCTTCATTACCAAAAGTTGAACGAAGCGAATCTATGCATTGTTGTTGAGTTAGGTCTTTACTAAAATCGTAAAAAACTCATTCAATGAAAACCTTCACGAGTAATATCCATTTTTTCACAAATTGGGAAAAAAGTTTTTTAAACGCTCAATGTCAACCAACTACTCTGTCAATTTATAAGCTGCCACGGATTTCACAATAACAAATGTCAAATTTTACGAATATAGTAATGACACATTTCAATATCACCATCTAGTGGTTATTTGTAAAAACATAAAAGGTAACCCTCGTATTAATTCATATCTTGTCAATTAGCATCGCGTTTTCGTTCAGTTCAAATGATTACTTTCAATTGTTGAATCGAAGGGGTACTCAAGAGGGATTTTGCCCTCCCCCTCCACCGATTCATGTTATTCCCTTTGGAGAAAAATGTCTAGATTTAACACTAATTACATTGAATAACACACGTGATCAATATATAAGACTTACGGTATTCGCGACTCCAAATAACAGTGAGACATCTGGTGGCGGCTTGGTAAATTAAACAGAAGCGTATATTTGTATAATATTTTTAGTGTGCTGTGCTGCAGTTTATTTGAATTAAGACGTATTTTTAAATATAGTGACTTCAATACAGTGCTTTTCTGCCGAAATATTGTTTGAATATTTGAATATTTTTGGTCTAAGTTTACTATTAAGGTTTAGTTTAACTTTTAGTTACTTGTTTTTTTTTTGTTTTTTCTCTCTCTTTGTTTACTTTTTGTATATGTATTTTGTTTTTGCACATACTCATAATTGTACAGTATTTAGAGCTATACAAGTCTTATGACTTCTGCTCTTAGTTGTAATAATAATAATAAATAATAATAATAATAATAATAACAGATAAATATTAAGAAAAACCTTCCGACATACATGCTTCTCGTCGGCTATTAACTGTCGTACGCTGCGCCGCCAACGTTAGTTGAGACGCGAATATAACTTTATAAAAATATCGTTACGTTATTGTTTTAGAAATTGTAGTTGAATCGTTATTATAACGTTATCGTTATGTTACGTTATCCATTCCTAATTTTAGGTATTTCGAATACTTTTCCTACTTAAAATACTCTTAATATTTCAAATATTTTTGTACATACACTTTTCCTATTTCAAATACTTAAGCAATTGATGCACTTTTCTCTATTTGGAATATTTGTAATATCTACTATTATATTGTACAAGTGTTGGTATGTATGTTCTATTCAACTTCTGGTGTATCTTCATTTTTCCGGTAATGCGGAGAGAGGAAAATGAACCGCCGTCTTATCCGGGTGATATTTTTTTAGTGCTTAGACTTAATTTTATTTCGACAGGGGGTACTGACTAATTTTTATTGATAAAAATAATGCATTTTTTCCTCGAAACCGTGTCGAATCAAAGTCACCATTGATCGGCACGGACAGGTTTTATCAGACGATAATTCAAAAATATTCTTAATACAAGACGGCCGGTCCAGAATATCTACGGCGAGAATCAAAGTGTTAAATGGTAATAATGATTCAGGATAGCTTTTTGGACATGCGAGATAATATTTTGAGGTATCAGAAAACATTTTTCAAAGAATCTGGGCCATTATTGGAAATATGCTTACAAGATTTCAGAAGGTGACAGGTGTCAAATTTTTTGCATTTTAAAATGGGAGATTTTACATTTTGAACGTGTTTCTTGACAGAAGAGTACTAATTAAGGATTTAAGGTGAATTAACGATAAAGTTTAAGACATTTGCAAGGCGAATTTCCATAAAATAGTGTTAAAAAAGATTTATAGATATTAAAAATTTCAGGGTTAATCAAAGTGTTAAGTGGTGATAATGGTTCAAGATAGCTTATTTGACGTGCAAGATAATATTTTGAGGCATCAGGAAACATTTTTCAAAGAATCTGGCCCATTATTGGAAATATGCTTACAAGATTTCAGAAGGTGACAGCTGTCAAATTTTTTGCATTTTAACATTTCAGCATTACATCACAGCATTTTTTGGGACGAGATTTCACATTTTGAACGTATTTCTTGATAGAAGAAAACTAATTAAGTATTTAAGGTGAATTAACGATAAAACTTAAGACATTTGCAGGGGGAATTTCCATAAAATAGTGTTAAAAAAAGATGAGCGACGAGTTTTATAATCGACAAGTGCGACAAAATTATATTAAAACGAGTCGCGAAGCGACGAGTTTTAACAATGTAGGGGAGAAGACCGGCGTAGCCGGGCTGAGGCCCCTAGTGTCAATTATATTTAATGTATTTTTTTTTTAATTTTATGGCCTTTGCTGCGGTGGCAATTAGCCAGATTTAATGTATTTGAAATACTTTATTTCAATTACTTTTTAAAAGTATTTGATATTTCAGTTGATTGGCATTTGAACTATTTGTACTGACTGTTCAGCACAGCTTTGCTTCTAAAATATTAATATTTTTTCCAAAGTTTGAGCTAAGGTTTTTCTGCAAAATTTCTACAACAAAGTTAATATATTTTAGTTGCGATTATAACAGAAATCAAAAATTTATATTTACAACTATTTGCTTATTTGAGAAGTGCTAAAAGGTACTAGTTCTATAATAGCATAGAAGAGCACGGTAGACCGTAATAAAATTCTTTCTGTAAGTTATGTTGGGCTGACGCTGACCCAGCATTGTAAATAACAGTTAATTAGTAAAGCAGAAGGTATGTATTTCCCCCAAGTCAGCGGCATCATAAAAGAAACATCTTCATTCTTAAAACTCTAAAATAAGACTAACATTAATCATTTGTTTTATGGGATCTTCCAAACGCAACGGTTTCAGTAAAGTAAACTAAAAGCGGTATGAACTATTTTTCAACTTTTCCTAAATATATTTTTACAAAATTTAGGTGTTTTAATTTTTTTATGGCCGTGGTTGTAGAATTAATAATTAATGGTAGACTAATATTAATCTATATTAATAAAATATCCTCCAATATCTGTTTTATTTATTTTTTTGTCCTCATATTTGGATTTTATACGTTTCAGGTGATTTTAAGACGATATCCGCAAAAAATCTTAGTCTTTCAGAGATTCACGCAAAAACTACTGGACATATTTTAACGTAATTTGGTATGATAATAGAGTAGAACCAGAATTCGAATACAGGCTATATGGCATCTGGGAGGTTTAGAGAGGTAGTCAAATAAAACATTTGAAATATCTCACTTACTATTGACTTATGAAAAAAAAGACATATATGACAAAAATTGTTTAAAATTAAAAAATCTTTTTTGTTCTATATATTTTTCAACAAAATAAATACTAAAACCTTGAAATATTTCAGTTATTGTTTACAGTTATGTATGTAAAAAATTTAATTTGTGATTAATTTTATTTTATTAATTTATTTATTTTTATATGTAGATTTTATTATATTTTTATCATTTAGTTGTAGTTCGATTTAATAATTATGTAAAATTTTCTTTCAAAAATTGTAACATAAAATTATATCTACAGTATTATTACAGCTCTGACGAAGATTAAACAGGTTCAAATATGATAAGAAAATCAAGACGTAATACGCCCGATAATAAAAATTGTTTAGTTAGTGTTTTGTCTTTCAGTATTGCGGTTGTGTAATGAGTGCTATTTATGCAAAACGTTTAGAAGAAGTATTTTTATGTACCCACCCAAAAGGGCCAAAAATGTCCTTTACAAGTGCAGCAAAATATAAAAGCACGTAGACTTTGTGAAGTACTGGGTAGTAAAACTTAAACTAGAATTAAAGAACGAAAAAAAATTTCTAGATTTTGATAAAATTACATTAAAAAATATTGCCCGTATTATCATAAATTTACAAGTGAATTATAAATTCTCAAAATAATGACCTTATCAGCATTATTCATTTATAATTACATCTTATTAATACATAAGAATTTGAGCAAATTCACTACTCTTGGAGACTCACATGAGTACAACACTCGCTCAAAAAATTATATCCGTTCTCAGTACCTTCGCTTGAACAAATCCAGAAATTGCTCAAATTATTATTGTATAACATTTTTAAATATTTTGTCCGAGGAGATTAAACTATCATGCAGAGGATTTTCAAATAAAGTTAAAGACATTTAAAATTTTTAAAAATTTTGAAAACTTTGAACTTTGTATGTGAAATCTTATGTACCTAATGATGATTAACTAAAAACAATAGATGCATATGTAATTAGGTCAATAAATTATTATTATTATTATAAATACCTACAAAATACTGAAATGTTGAAAAATTCACACTTCACATTAATTTTTATAAAACAATAGTGTACTAATTTCAAACATAATCTTCAGGAAATTTTGACGCACCTTTGAAATTAATATTTGAAAAACAAATTGAAAAATGTCCTAAATTTCAAATGATATCTTTCGGAACTTCTAGAGCCTTCAAAAAATTATCTTTATATCAAAATTATGACAAATTTAATTAATACAGGCAACAAGTACTTAAAACTCCCCTTTGAAATGGATATTTGAAAACAAAAACATTAAAAAATATCAAATAACCTTTTTAGAAACTTCGTCGAGCCTTTAAAAATTATAACTTCATTTCAAAATTACGATCAATACATCACAAAAACAGGCGCCATGTACGTAAAACGCACCTTCGAGATATAAAATTTGAAAAACACATTTAAAAATTCCCTATATTTGAAATAAAATCTTTTGTCAATTATTTAAAAAATACATTTATATTCAAAATTATAACAAATACATGCGACACAAAGTGTGGCGCCAGTACATTAAATGCACTCCAAAGATTTTACAACGCTTATATTCAAGTGTTCTTCAAATAAAATTGAATATTAATTGTAGGATTAAGAAGAAAACTTTAATTTAACAAATTTAATTTCCGACATTTCAAAAAACGCGCACGTGCTTTTATATTAATAAAACCCCTTCAACCTAATAAACAATCTCAACAATGATCCATTTGAATCACAATTAACGATGACATTTAAGATAAAAGCTAAAGATCAAAACAATAACAAATAACACAACGATAATATTAATAACTAAATATAGAAAGATGCAGCGAACTTGACATCGAATAGGGTTCAAGAAAAGTTACTGCTCTCTCAATAGTTGCAGATGTTAAAACAATTGAATTATTACCTGGCCTTCCGGAATGCAGTCTCAATCTTTCACCCTCAACACAACAGATCATAGAAACAAATCCAAATAAACACAATAATTTAGCACCCATTGTTCAAATAAGAACACTGACAACAAATTCACAAAATGACACTTTTAATCACTCATCACAATAAACAATAAATAAAAATATTAAACAATTTTAAAAACAAAACCAACATTTTTCCGCACCGTTATATCAATAAACACATAAATATACTTTGCGTATTTCGTATTACTCTTAAAATATACATTCGAAGTACCACGCGGTTAAAACTATTTAAGATCTGTCTGTTGTTTTGCTTCGGCGACGGTCTTGAACCGGTCTGTTTGAGTCTGTTCAATTCCTCCTCTTTGGCTTCATGGTAGCACACCGTCTACTGCCAACGAGTGACGTCATGGATGAAGGGAGGGGAATATGTCACTATAGTAATCTCGATCCTTTTAAACACTGGTCATCAAGGTGTGCTTCAAAGAACGAATCTTATGTCAATGAGATTCGATGTGGGTGGACACATTAATTGAACGCTAAAACAGCAATGAATGCTTGCATTACCATATAATGTCTTAAACTAAAGGGTGATTTAATTCACTCTGCTTATTACTAATTTAATAAACAATAAGATGTTAAGTACATTACAGATGGTTGCAAAACTGTTTCTTAAAGACGTTTTTAATCATTATGGTCATCGTCGTAAATTAGGTATAGTTGACTAATATGTTATGGAAGAAGTTTTCGCTAACATCGAAGATACGGCTCGCAACTTTGGACTCACAATAAACGAAATTAAGTTCAACTTTATAACGTTATCATGAAAAACACTCTGGTGAAGACCTTTATAAAGTTAGGAGATTACAATAACCAGAATGTAAATAACTTCATATGTACCCGTACCCAACTTGGTATACTAATCAAAAGTTTCAATAAGAATAGCGAGAAGATTAAGGAAAGAATTATTCTAAGCAATAAGTGCTAGTACAACTTCGCGCACTTAATAAATACAAATTCCTGAGCAGAACCACCAAAGTTCGAAACACCAAAAACCCAATCTATAAAAAATGAATAGACCATTGGCGATATACAGCTCAGAAGCCTGGAAGTTAAGAAATACAAAGTAAAATCGCTTTCTTGTATTTCTTAACATAAAATACTCCGGCGCAAATATGAGCTAATTCAAGAACAACCAAATAAATGGCGAATACGTATGAACCATGAAATACAAGCGGAATAATTATCAAATACGGATATTATAACTGCAGTACAACGACTTAGGTGGCTTGTACAATCATAACGTGTGTTTAGCCAACGAAAACAATATTCAACTGTAAAGCGGACGGAAACAAGCCGGGGCTCAAGATTTAAAGAAAATAATAATAAGAGACTGGAAACCAAAAGCGGAAAATGGAAAGAATCATAGGAAGCTGATGCAGGAAGTCACAATCAATTTAGCAAAAAAAAATCTTTAAAAGGGAAAACTGGTCAACTAATATGATTTTGGACGCACATTTTAATACCTTTAAATGAAACAAAGAGCTTTCAAAAAATTACTTTTTGTGCCTTAACCTACTTTACAAGAGCATTTATTTACTACCCTGCAATATTATTATACTAAGTTAGGTTAGAGAACAATAATTAAATCTAAAATACAAAAAATGTAAATGGACTTAATAATATCAAATATGGGTTTGTAAAGAGCAAGACCCAGAAGGAACTGCAGACCATGGTTCCAGCGGTGAGTAAAGTGAAAAAACATATTGGAATAAATAAGAAATCAGAAAAAACGAACCTGTGATATGCGTCTAGACTGAGGATGACTGGATTTACCAGTCGAAACGTCTCTTGATATTTTATAAATAAACTTTTGACGAGTATTCAAGAATTTTTATTTCCTCCTACATTTTTCGTCAAGAACAACATTCTAACTATATAATATATATATATATATATATATAAATCCGTACACCATTGTGGCATCATTTCACAATGGTCCTTTATGGCAACCACTGAAAATACTGGAAATATTGACATTTAACTTAAAGTATATTACCTAAATTCAAATATCCTACTTAGAACTGCAAACAAATCCTTTTTAAATGCATCCTAAAAAATATTCATTCTTTAGATAATTTGTACCAATACCACTTCCGTGCAATTGTAGAACAGTATGAAGTCCATCCGTATATTCGCATATATTCCTAGACAATATTACCTCCAATCGTATGTTAGCGTCTATATTGTTACCATTATAACATCCAGCAACGTTGCCAAAGTTATTTTAGAATTCATTAAGCACAGATACAATACATACACGAAGTGTGTTTACCAGCATTATATATATATATATATATATATATATATATATATATATATATATATATATATATAGTTAGAATGTTGTTCTTGACGAAAAATGTAGGAGGAAATAAAAATTCTTGAATACTCGTCAAAAGTTTATTTATAAAATATCAAGAGACGTTTCGACTGGTAAATCCAGTCATCCTCAGTCTAGAGTACGTTGTAATATCACATACTTATATTCAATGATAATATAATTTTTTTCCAACTATTTATAAAAGTTGGAATAATATTTTTAATGTATTTTATTATTTTATTACTTGACGGTCGAAGCGCAGGGCCCTTACAGGCGCGGGGCCTGGGGCCGACGCCCCACTTGCCCCCGCCTAGGGGCGGCCCTGATTTTTATTATGTCTATGTTTTATATTTGCTATTAAATAAAAACAAATTTTAGTCTATTTATGTGCATTTACTTGTTTCAATTTTGCATTAAGTAGCCTCGCAACGCTGAAGCACCTCGGCCTCGGAAGGGTAAGCAGTGGACTGGACCCGGTAATACAATAATTTCGGACCCGAGAAAATAATAATTCCGTCCCACCATTACAGAAAACAATAATTACAGATCCGATGACGGATAAAAAACTGCACGTAGATTGAAATTGTACTTTATTTTTACTGTAATGTAATATATAAGATATGATTATGTGACGTGCTCACTTTTCACGTGGAAGCTACAGTCTGCAAAATCAGAAAGGGGTCCAAATACTACTAACTGATGACAGATAACCAGAGCTAACCGCTAGCTCTTTTGGCGCCCGGGGCAAACCCGTAAAACTACGCCCTTTTTTAGAATATGCACTGGCGTACCGAAGAGGGGAGTTTAGGTGCTCGCAATTTTATTTCAAACATATTCTTTTGATTTAGATGGTTACAATTTAACCCTTTACCGCATAGTGTGCCATATATGGCACATTCCGATTTTTATTTTTTATTTTACTTTTAAAACTGAATCAGAACGTCAATGGATCCTGTAGTATGTCAAGTAATGGGCTGCAATAGATTTGATGATATCCTGACCTTTTCTTTCAAAAATTCGAGGGCGACTGCTTTTAATCCCTAATGAAGAACACCTAGCAATTGACGAGCAAATAATACGGAATCATTTTCTTTTGTAACATAATGTAGAATCATAATGTTCCATGTATGGCACAAACCCTAAATTATTATTTTTTCATAAAAATAATAATTAATATTTTAAATATATTTTTTTAATTAATTTTTCTATCAATAAGAACCAATTCCTAATGCTCATGAATTATTTCAGCCAAAAATAAAAATTCATGCAGTAAAAGGTTAAATATTTTAACATTTTAAACGAATATTAATTATGGCTATTTTCATATCCTATTTTGACGTCTAAATACGAACTGTGATGTTTTTCTTTTCAAATGAATTAAAGTTTGTTTACATTATCCTTTTTTTAATTTTTTTCCCGCCTATTACTAGAAACAAGTTACTAACAGGCTACTACTACAGGCAACAAATCAAAAACTCCTGAGCCACAAAACCAGACACAAGAAATTTGTCCTTTTTAGGGTTTTGTAGGTATGACCAAAAAACCCTTATACCGTCATTTTGTCGTCTGTCTGTCTGTCTGTCTGTCTGTCTGTTCGGTAAAAATTGTAGCCAAACGGCTAAACCTAGAGAGTTGAAATTTGGCATGCTTATATAACTCTTTGACCCGCGGGTCAACCGCACATAGGAAAAATACTAAAACATCTAAAAAATAATCCCCCCCTAAAAATATAAACAAATATGTGCTCATCGAAAACAAAATTTTTTTTTTTTAATTTTGAGTAGGGTATCAAATGAAAGCCCTTAGTACGTGGATAAACGATCAAATTTTTATTTTTGCAAAATAAATTATTTTGACGCGATTTTTGCCAAAATTGTGCAAAAAGAATTTGTCCCACACACTGTAGCCCAGATGGTTTAAACTAAAAATCTAAAAAAATTCTAAGTAATGTATATTGGTGTGAACCGAAATAGTACAACAGGAATTTTTGATCAGATTATGTTTTCGGAAAATAACGCATTTTTTGTGGTTTTTGGTTCACAAAGTACAAAAGTTATACCAATGTAAGACACTCACATGCAAGGCGTGCGATAGCGCAATGGGTTAGAGCACTGGTGTCGTAAGCTAAAATAAGCTGGAAGCGAAGGGTTTCGAGTTCGAGTACGGAGAGAATTTTATTTTTTCTGTTTTTTTTTTTTGCATTTTTATTATGTTAAAATTATTTTGTCAAAATTCTAGTTATATTTTGACAAATGTTGTATTTAATTTTTAAGAGCGTAAATTTAATAACCAGTCTTATTATATGATTAACAGACGATAAATTATTTTAAATATATCATTCTTTTTGCCGTGATTACTACAAAGTAAAATTTGTCCTACACACTCAGCATACCGCCTTCACTTATTATATACCTGCGAAACCCTGAAATGTGTGAATATTCACACTTCACATCAATTTTTTACAAATATCGAAGATGATTTTCATACTAATCATGTAAAACAGAAAATGTCATAAATAAAAATTAGTATGTAATGGTATAAATAATGCATATTTATAGTGAAAAAATGTTCCTTCTCACTCATTCTCCATTTCTTTGCATTTTCTTCATTTAGTTACGAATAGCTTTTTTTTAATTTTTTGGATTTTCTTTATGATTTTTTAATCTGGGAACAGATTAATTGATTTCCCATAAGATATAATGGAAAATTGGGTTTCTAGATACATACTTTTTAAGATATGAACCGCGGTCAGGAACAAATTAAGTTTGTAAGTCAAGGTGCCATTGTATGTCTAAATGTGCCACCAAAATCACTTATAAATGTTTTCTGATGTGTAAGAAAGTCCAAAAGAAGACTGAATATTATTATATAATCAATGAACGTGTACATCTTTAAACTCAGTTTTATATTTAATATTTACAAGATTGATATAGATATCAAAATTTATAATTTTGATCTAAATAAAAATAGAAAAACATAGAATATGTATATTTAAGCGTTTATTTGACACCCCTAAGAGCTGGCGTCCTGGGCCTGTGCCCCTGTCACCCCTGCCTTTCACCGCCGCTGCAGATAACTGAATAAACAAACTGTGCAGTTAAATCGGGTCTGGCTCGGACCTATAAACACTGTTATTTCAATTATTATTACGTCAATTTAACTTTTCAATTTAACTATGGTTAGGTTAACTATGCACATGTTAAGTGTGCATAGGTAAAAAAAAATACTAATAATAGAGTAAATTTTATAGAAAAAGTCACTAATGCTAATTTGCCAATGATTGCAGACACCATCAATTTCTATTTCAATAGTGTTCTGTATTTATGAAAGTTTATTTAAAAAATTACCAATATTTTCAAAAATATACCTCCAAATATTGACCCCCCGAAAAAAATTCTACGGACATCCATAAGTATAAGAGTTTCTTAGTTTTGCTTACGAAATCCTAAAAATTTTCTACTTGCTCCTATTTTATAAATAGACGAGAAACCGTGACAAAATCGAGTCCATGTGAACAAGATCTAATTTATGAAACTATAAAAATGTGATGAAGTTAATGCACGATAATGTACGTGTCTAATTTGATATATTAGTCTGGTTTGAACTGCAGCCTATAAAAGCTTTTGTTCCTCTTAATAATTGTAATAAAAGCTGTCAAGAAATAATGAGTTTATGTTTTATAAGGATGTTAATCGAGTACCTTCTTCCGTTCCTTTGATTATTTTTCAATAAAACTGATGGGCTATTAAAAGTTCTATTAAAAAGAACATTTATTTCTTTTTTTATAGCTGTTCTTTATCCTGTTTTCGGTTATTTATAGAAGTGTTAGCTCTAGTTTTTAAGAAAATTTTAGTAGATACTGACCTACGCATACATTTCTGTTACTTATAATCTGATCTACATATAGTTTCTTGGTAGAGCGGATGGACCAACCCTAGGATGAGATAATTGCGCAATATGAGGACAGGAAGTTGTCGTGTATCCTTTGAACTTAATATATTTCCGCAATCATTTATTTTCCACCAATACTCCCCGTTTGAAACGAAAATGAAATTATTCTTTCATATAATCGAGTATTGGAGAATTTCTTATACATCAAACCTTTCCCAGCAAACATTCAACTAACGGCCGAATGCCGGCAAACTGCTTTTACTGCTGGTAAATTGCTGGCACCAAAAGTAAGTGCAACACCAGTATTAATAATGTACTTCACATTTGTATTTCGCACTCCGCCTATACGAAGTACTTTACCAGCATTTTATAAGCACTCCTTATTTGTATTAATCCAAGCAAAATCCAAGTAATTTAAAATTATTAAAATATTAATCATTATCACTATTAACATTGTGATATCAATGATACGTTGAATTGTTCTGTATGGAACACTAGTTAATCCTGCAGTTCTAAGTATAAGTTTGTCATTAGCTTCCGAAACTAACTTTTTATAAACGTTCATTATCAGAACTTTGCAATCTTCTGAAAAATAACATTTTTTTTTAGTAGCCACGACCACATTTTCGCACTCCAAATCACCTTGCACAGATTCACTATTTTCACTGCAGGAATTTCTTCAAAATCAAATGGTCGCCAAAGAGCCATGTGGTTAATGTATGCACGCTATGAACGTTGAAAATTAATTAACAAACAAGTATAACAACCCCTAAAATTTAGAAACAATAAGATTATAAATTTGGAAAATATCCTTAATGGTTTTTAAGAAACTTCAGTTAAACTATTCAATTTAAATTTAAAATTCCCTTAATACCTCTTATATTCTTTTTACAGCAACGAGTCTTAGAGTTACTGCCATAAACTCATTACCGCATTGTTAAGCATCTTAACAAGAATTGCCATTTCACTTTGGAAATCTATACCACCGAAACTGCGGGGGGAGGGGCAAGCCATTTATCCATTGAAACATCAAATGACGTTTTTTTTGTCGCTTCGCCCTTCTTGATAAATTTGAAAAATCTACTAGGGAGGCCAAAGGAAATTCTGTGGGATGGGGGAGAACAAAATGTAAAGTTCCGCCACTGTTTAACTGTTTCTTTTAATAAAGAAGTTAGCAATGGGGTCATTCCATATCAAGTGGTCTAGTGGTCCCTGCTCGACCATCACGGATTTTGATGAAATTTTGTATGGACATTCACACATGTTCTCAACGACCATTGCTAAAGTTTTACGTTCATCCATGCAATACTTGCTTTGATTTAGTAATTTGTTTGACCCCATACCGCAGCCTTCTATGGTATGACTCCGAGATTTCGGCAACTTTGAGACACAGTATCTCTGCCAATATTTTGTTGAGAGAAACAAAACTTTGCCAACTTATACAACTTTTTGCGCTCTATTAAACAAAATAATAAACAAATCTTCATGAGCGATTTCCGTGAAGAAAAATTGGATCAAACTTGGCCTAAAAAATTTGCAACTCGAAAAAATTTTAAAGTTTGACTTTTTATACCTCTGAAAGTAAAGGTACGATAAATGTGAAATTTTGCACATAATAACTTATCAATACAAGGTTAACGAATATAAAATTTCACACTCCTAATATTTTTCATTAGTTCAGGAATTGAGTGTAAAGTTGATGATTTTTATGAAAATGCTAAAAACAGGGTATATTTAGCCCACTTTTACAAAAATATACCTTCTGGAAACTGTTTTAAATTATTTTCATTAGAAAAAGCATGTTTTAATCCCCCTAAAAAAGTAGGATTGGTTTTTCATCCCTGGTATATAAGGCCTTAGAAATGGGGGCAAAGTTGAGAACGTTTCTATCACATGCTGCTACCGCAATATCGCATGCATTCCATTATTTTTCATCTTGTTTGTTTTATACAGGCATTATAAGTACCTAAATTGCGTTGATCCATGGTGACATTGTCACTACCAGTTCAGAAACTTGAACCAGTAACCCCATCGCCATAGGGTTCACACCCGATAGCCGTGCAATACCAGCCACGGGTGGGTTTCTTGGTTGAGGATCCCAAGCCTCCAGTTTAGTTTCTTCGTTAAGGTTCCAAAGCCTTGTGTGGGTATCTGCCCGGTTCCCAAGCCAATGATTGGGCAGCTTATTCTAGGTTCCTAAGCCTGAAGTGGGTATCTTACATGGTTCCCAAGCCGAAGTCCATGATGTTTGTATGAATTGCCAAATTCCAACTATTGCTTATTTATTATTGAATTTAGTAGCCACTTTCTTCAGTGTCACTTCTTGGAATTGATACTGTCGGCCTGGCGACATAACTGATGGTGCTAGAAGGCCACAAATAAGATGTCTCTGAAATCAGACCACTTGACATGGAATGACCCAATGGTTAAACAGTTTCCAAAAATACCCTGAATAGGCAAGTTTTTTTCGTTTCCTGATTATTTATTTTTTTTTGTTGACTTCTATAATTATTATGTTATTAAAAATTGGAAACCATGAAAATATTTACTTGGTCCGCAATTTATAAAATATTACGAACCACTTGCATGGTTAAAGCAGGATTTTGATGTTCTTATTCGGTGCTGGTGTAGAACTCACAACCCTCTCAGAGAGATCGAAGATTGATAGTGTTTTTTGTACGAGCCATGTGAGTGTTTGTACACAAGTCCTCAGTTTCGAATGAAAAGTGTGTCGATGTAAGATATTCATAGTTCATTTTAAAGCTTTTAAAGTTAAAATGCACTTAACTCAATGGACTATTATTAAACATGATTTATAAAAAGGCTGCCTTTGCTTGGCATTTCAATAAAAATATTGTCATGGTAAATAGTGTAAATAACTTAAGATGCTGCTTCAATATTTATTTTTTTAACTTCCTCGAAAAAAATTAAATTCTATAAAATAAAAAAATGAAAAATTTACTTTAAAAAAATAACAGGGATTTAACCATAATAACACATTGGGTATACATTTTTTGCGCACTAAATTTATTTATTACTCTTCAAAATAGCTATGAAGATTTCAAAATTAAATTACGGCGCGGATCCCCAGACTTTTTCGGATGAGGGCCACATCATTTTTAAGGTATAGTAGGTATGATCAAAAACCCTTATAACGTCACTCATGTGTCTGTCTGTACGACAAAAATTGTGACCAATTGACATTATTCTACAACACTTTGACCCACATACAGGTGCCCGTTTCTCGAGCCTAACCATTGGGATCTAGTGAACCGTAAGACCAGTGTTTCTCAACCTTTTTTGGCATGGGACCCCCCAAAATAGCTTAAATATTGTCTGCGGCCCCCGTATATATATGTGTGTATATATATGTATATAGGCTTACCATAATTATGAAACTCTAAACCGGGACAAGAACGGGAGCTAGGGCAAAGGAATAAATTTAACCACAAAAAATTGTTTTATTATTAACTCTTACAAAAGAAATATGCAGATGGTCTGCTGCAGCAGAAAGTTAATTATTTTATTTATTGTACCAGTACAACAAATATTTTTAAGAGCAGGTTCTAATTTATAAATTGTTGTTGCTATACCAATATAATTCAATATTCATTTAGTCAATAATCGGGATTTATGAAAATGATTTTGAGAAAAAATAGTTTTGTTTCTCTAGTTATAGCCGATAGTGTATGCATGTACATATGTGTTTCTATATTGTCCATAGAAGCACATTCTACATAACAATGACTTACATTATAAAATTAACAAAAATTTCTACAAATACCTTTCCAGTCGCTCCAATTTTGGTCTGCATGGAGTCCAAACACTAAAGTCCACACTATAACACATTATTTCAAGTATTTTCTGCACTTTTATCACTTAAAAATAACTAAAAACGTCAGAAAAAAATGAAGACGCCATTTGCAAAAATCACGTATCACTACATATCAAGATGGCTAATCCTGATAAAGCTCATTAAGGAATATAGTCATTAACAATTAATAATTAAGGAACAGAATTGCTTAAAATAATTCTTTATGAGAATAAACACATATATTAATATTTTATCAATAGTATACAGGTGGTTGAAATTGAACTACCGGGCCCAATACACTATTTTTTTATTATTGAAGATGAGGTATAACGTTAAATTTGGAAGTTACTTGGTACTACGATCTAAAATAGTTTATATTTTGTTACTTTGTATCTTTATATAAATAGTTATACATTTTGATTGAGGATTTATTAAAATTTCAGAGCTATAGCGTTGGAGACACAGCCTATATGGTAAAATGGGAGGACAGAGGTGATAATAGGATGACTTTTGGGCTATCAATGATAATTCTGAGATCTCAGAAAGGGATGAAAATTACTATTGGAAGTATAATGGAGTTATCTCTCGAGAATTTTATACAGATTATTTATTTTTATTTACGGGTTCATTTGGAGGGCTAAAGTGTCCCCCCCCGGGCATTATGACCTTAAGGCCCGGTCTTTCCACCTTCATTTAAACCACTAGGTAACTATCCGACAGATAATGTTATCTGGAACTTTATCTTTTGAATAAATGTAATTACCAAGCAGAGAATTCAATACATCAGTCTCATTATCCGTTAGATAACTATCCGATAGATATATTTGTATTGAAAGACGAGATGACATTTATTCATCACAGAAAGTATCATATAACCTTATCTGTCAGATAGTTACCTGAAGCAGTGTTTCCCAACCGCCGGTCCTGTAGATATATATATATATATATATATAGAGGGGGAGCGAGGGAGGGATCTCAAGGTGTATCAAGATAGAGGAAACACGATTTTTCTCGATGTGTGAGCAAGTTGGGAAAAAATTTAGTGACCAGAGTTTACCCAAATAATTGGATGGTAGTATTTAAATTTTCGGAACAAACCGGAAGTACAGAATATCAAGGACAACTTCGGTTTTTTATATAGGAACGTATGGCGTTTTGGGTATAATTGGATAAAACTTTTGAAAAAAACAACTTTTACATAAAAATGTTTTTAATATCTGTTACGATTACCTATAATGGCTTGCAAGTATTTTTATTTACAAGTGTTCTATTGTTCCAAGTTGCTTTCCATTTTGAACACTTTCGCATCCTTACTCTTTAGCTAACAGTAGCTCGGAGCATAACAAAAAATATTGCAAGTTCAAGTCGTACCTACTTGAAAGTACTTGAAGTATCTCCAACGCGAACCGTTTTATTTAGTTTAAATTAGTTGTCAAAATAAGTATAATTTATTTTATTTAAGTTTAAAAGGTATATTTTAATGAATATAAATGTCATATATTTATGAATATATCTTGCAAAATTGAGCGTTTTTCTATTATAATTTCATGCTTCGATTTTATATGACTTAGCCCCCCCCCCCGTAACTTTCGCGGCCCCCGCTTGAGAAACGCTGATTTACTTAACAGTAAAAATTAATACTAGAAAAGAAACTATTCCGTTACGTTCAATGCCGTTTTTTATAAGATTTATATTTGGGTAGCTGTGTGGAGATCTACAGTAACCAAAAACCAGAGGAAATACGGGTACTCCAGTTAATTGTATATTATGCTTTTACATTAAACCAAATATATCAGTACTTGTTTTCAAAACACGCGTTATAAGAGATCTTAGTATATGAAAAGGTGGAACCCTGTAAACAGTAAATTTCATTATCAAAAAAACCCTAAACTGTGTTTAACATATGGATTTATGCCCTAACATTCGCAGTAAATTAAAATCGTGCCGGAACACAGTTTATTAGTTATTATCATAATACCTTACTTTGTAAATATTATCAAAAGGTGTGCGGATATTTTCTTTACAATCTCCAACCCCTAACACCTAACTAAACAATAACTTATTTTGTTTTGTTATCTTCTGACCATCAGCAGACGTTATCATTAACCTAGGATTAGCTTTACCTTGGATCAGGGAAATTTTGGGGTCTTTATTACTTGCTAAATATTTTTAAGAAGGCTGTAAAGTTGAAGGGAATTCCGATCTGTGCCCCTGAAGTTTTACAGGTGCTACATCTGTTGAACAGGGAGGTAACAAGGATTATAAACTAATTAATAAAGGCAGAAGGTTGTCTGAATTTTTAAAGGCAAGAGAACATTTGTTTTGGAAATAACATTTGACATTTGATCACAGTGGCGGCTCGTTAGTTTATATAATGGGAGGGCACAGAAAATATTGATGTGAAGTGTGAATTTTCACACATTTCAGGGTTTTATGGATATTTAGTAAGTGATAACAAATTGTGGGTGCATATTATCATAAATTTCGATAACTTGTGAAAGAATAATCCACGTACTTCTATCCAGAGACTTACAAACGTACTTAATATAGCTACCCAATTCTTCAGTCATTCAGATATACAGTGCTGTGCAAAACATTTGCAACTGAACCTATATGTTTGAATATTGTTGCTTTTTACCGACCGCCAACATATATAAGGGAGGTATTGTGATCATACCGATTTTGACATTTCGAGATTTCGATGGATCTCCACGAATTGAGGTCCCTACATAACGTTTTGACTATTTTTGCATGATGTCTGTCGGTCTGTCTGTCTGTCCGTCTGTCTGTGTACACGTGCAGAGCAAATTCGGCTGAAAGGATTTTTATGAAACTTCATATTTAAGCTTTTGCCATCAATGGCACGAGTTGATCAACTTTTGGTAAAAATCGGTTGACTAAAAATGGGAGTTTACTCGTGTCGATTTTAAGATTTTTGTGAATTTTTCACAACAGAAAAATATTTCGAAAAAATTTAGTGAACAAAAGTTGCTATAAAAGCAATAATTAATAACTTTTATTTGAGACGTTTTCGATAAAACGAAAAATTTCGAATAATTTTTGTAAAATTACTTATATGTAACGTTTCCATGGTCATGATAAATAATATCTCTGTTAGAAAATATTAGGCCAAGTTATTTCTACTCTGCTGCTAAATAAATACATTATTTTATATAAGAACTTTATGACGGCGGTCGGTCCTGTGGTGGCCACAGATGATTTTTTTAAATTAAATTCAATCAGAATTTTTGTTTATTATTAATAGTTATTAATACAAAAATAATTAAAATTAATTATTTAGGCAAAAAATAAAAAAAAATATAACAATTAGGTATAATTTGGCTGCACAAAACATTTGATTAAATTTCAGATTAAACAATGTAGGAGAATTTTAAAAATTCAAACAGCAGATTTTTATCCCTAACCATTTTTGAACTACGAATTTGAAATTTAAAAAAAATTAAATATTTTCAAATACTTTTTGTTGCAAAATGTTATTATAAATCAATAAGGACCTCAGGATATTTTTGCGTAAAATAATTTTTGGAATCGAAAAATTTTGAAATTTTGATCAAAAATTTTTTGGATCCGATTTTGCCCAAAATATATTTTTTAGCTAATTTTGGGGTGATCATTATGAAAAATGTATTTAAAAAATTCATGCTTTCTTAGTTTTTGAGTTGCAGACGATTTGGGTAATTTTTTGCCTGTAATTCCAGAACTTTTACCCGAATTTCAAAATGAATCAAATTTTATTGATCTATGACCAAAAATACATATTTATACCAATTTTGAATAAAATCGGAGACAACAATTTTTTGCTTAGAAATCACGTTTATTTTAACCCCTACGATTTTTACGATTTTAAGCCATTTTCAAGGGTTTTGGATTATTGCCCATACAAAACTTAATAATTGGTTTATTAAAGCCCAATTTTTTTTTTTCCTAAACAATGTTGGAGAATTTGAAAAATTTAAACCGCAGATTTCTATCCCTAACCATTTTTTAGTTACGATTTATCAATATTTTATTATCAAAAAATTAAATAAAAACAATTATAAAATTACATTTTTTTTTTGTTTCAAAATGTGATTACAAATTAGGACCTCAAGAAATTCATAATTTAGATTCCCCTAAAACTGTAAAATTTTGGTCAAAAATTTTTTTACTGTTTTTTCCAATAATTCCAGAACGTTTGCCCATATCAAAATGACCCAAATTTTGTTGATCTATGACCAAACATACATATTTATACCAATTTTCAATAAAATCGAAGACAAATATTTTTTGCTTATAAATTACGATTATTTTAAGGTTACAATTTTTGACCATTTTCAAGGGTTTTGGATTACTAACCATACAAAATTTAATAACTGGTTTATTACAATCCATTTTTTTTTTTTTTTTAAACAATGCATGAAAATTTTATAAATTCAAACCGCAGATTTCTATCCCTAATAATTTTTAGGGTTTTGTAAGTATGACCAAAAAACCCTTATACCGTCATTTTGTTGTCTGTCTGTTCGGTAAAAATTGTAGCCAAACGGCTAAACCTAGAGAGTTGAAATTTGGCATGCTTGTACAACTCTTTGACCCGCACATAGGAAAAATACTAAAACATCTAGAAAACATATCCCCCTAAAAATATAAACAAATATGTGCTCATCGAAAAAAAAAAATATATTTTTTTATAATTCTGAGTACGGTATCAAAGGAAAGCCTTTTGTACGTGGATTAACGATCAAATTTTTATTTTTGCAAAATAAATTATTTTGAAACAATTTTTGCCAAAATTATGCAAAAAAATTTTGTCCCACACCCTGTAGCCCAGATGATTTAAACTAAAAATCTGAAAAAATTCTAAGTAATGTACATTGGTGTGAACCGGAATAGTACAACAGGAATTTTTGATCAGATTACGTTTTTGGAAAAAAACACATTTTTTGTGATTTTTGGCTAATAATGTACACAAGTTATAGCTTTGTAATACGCTACAATGGGACGTGTATGCTGGTGTAGTGGTTTTGACGCTAGCGTTTCACCCAAGTAACTCGATCCGAAAGGGATCGAACCCTGCGAGAAGAGATAATATTATTTTGTGTTTTTTTTTTAATTTTTATATTGTTTAAATTATTTTTTCAAAATTCTAGTTATATTTTGGCAAATGTTGCATTTAATTTTTAAAAGCGTAAATTTAATAACTAGTGGAAATTGTTTAAATTATAATTTAATTCTGTTTCAATGTACACGAAATCAGAGGGGCATAACTTATAACTACCAATGGAAGCCATAGGCGCAATTTTTAAAATTTTTAATGAACCTTGCTATATAAAAAAAAAATACTGCACATATTTAGAAACCTAAATAATGGTATTAGGCGTTCGAATTAAAATTAACAAAAAAAATATTTTAATATAAAATTTGTTTTGGCATCCCAAATAATCATCATTCACTTACTAAATACCTGCAAAACCCTGAAATGTGTGAAAATTCACACTTCACATCAATTTTTTAGTTAGGATTTACCAAAATTTAAATAAAATACAAATTTTCCATTTTTATATGTTTTAAATATTTTGTTTGATAAGTCAATTAGGACCTCAAGATTTCAAAAATTTCAACAGCAGGACTTCATCGCATTTCGTTTTTGAGAAATGTCCATGCGAAGTTAAAAATTTCTATAAATCACGCCATAATAAAATTTGTCATGCCATGTAAACTCTAATAGCATACTATTTGCAAATTACCTTAATCGGACAACTTTAAAAAATTGAAGTTTAAGTTGGAGCTCGAGTTGGGCTTGATGTTGAACATGAAGGAAATCGGTTGAAACCAATTGCATATACAGTCATATCATGATGCAAGTCGAGATCTGTGTATGCGAATGTCACGTATTCGGTCGACTTGTAACGATTAAATAGTGTTGTTGATAAACTGTATGTGAGTATGACTGATTTAAGAAGTTTATCGAGATATTTCCATTCCACGAGTATTCATTTAAAACCAGGGTTCAGATTAGCGATCCGATCTGAGGGTTGCCTCTTATATTTCGGGATTGCGCTAAACTATTGCTGCCATCTGGCAACTGACGCTTCTATCGTAAAGTTTTTATCAAACATTTTTGACGGTATACGTACTCAGAAAGTTTTGACGTACGAGCGCTATTTGTGTTGTTTACAGCAGTGTTTCTCAACCAAAAGCGCACAGCGGACCAGTAAAATATATAATTTTCTAACGCGGCCCACTAATAATATTTTTTTGTTCATTTATTGCAAGAAAACAAATACATTTAATGTGCTACTAAATACATTTATTTTATTCGTAGAAAATCACAGAACGTTTACAAAAAATAAACAAAATTTAAATTATTTACATAAAATGTGCATAAAAAATAACAAAAATATCGCAAAAAAACATATACAAAAACTTTCGCGGACCACTAAAATTTTTCTGCGGACCACCTGTTGAGTAACACTGGTTTACAGTAACTTGAAAAAAATCATCTTGGCTAAAAATTGAATTAAATCGTGAACATTTTCGAGCGATTATTTTTTACAACTTTCGACATGGATTAAACCAACAACAGTGCATCGATGAACTTTGGAAGATGATTTTTGGCGATGAAGCACCATCAAAGACTACTTTTTATCGATGGTTTGCTGCTAAGGACGAATTTCGTGAAGGTCGTCCAAAATCGGTTGTTGTTCCGGAAAACATTGATGCTGTGCGTTAACTGATACTGCAAGATCATCATGTGACTTATCGTGAGATTGAGGTATCCTTGGAAATTAGTGGGACCAGCATACATTCACTATTGCATGAACATTTGGCCATCAAAAAGATTTGTTCGCGTAGTGCTTCGAAAATTGGTTCAAAGGCATGCAAAAGTGTATTGATCTTCATGGAGAGTATTATGAATAAGAATAAAACCACTTTTGTTGATATATAATTATTTTTGATCTCAAATCCCGAAATATAAAAGGCAATCCTCGTAATGTACAGCGTAATGTAACACGCCATCCAACTCGATAACGCTCCATTTACTTTTTCCTGAAATTAGCGCAAGTCATAAATCCTTGTGGTTATGCTGCGAAACCACGTTAAAACTACAAAAAAATAGACATTATAAAAACAAATCCATGAACAATTTACCTGATCATAAATCACTGATAAATTTACATATCTGCCATTGTAATCAGTTAATTGTGTATAACTCGTTTTCAACTTACTTCCCAGCAAACATTCAACTAACGGCCGAATGCCGGCAAACTGCTTTTATGCTGGTAAATTACTGGCACCAAAAGTAAGTGCAACGCCAGTATTAATAATGTACTTCACATTTGTATTTCGCATTCCGCCTATACGAAGCACTTTACCAGCATTTTATAAGCACTCTTCTTCACTCATACTTTTTACTTAAAACCATCAGAAATAAATCTTGCAACTAATGCGATTATTTTGCACTTTACCGTTGCTGGGCCGGCAACTGATACATCAATGGGCCAGTAACGGCCACGGGGACACCGGGGTACTGGCATTTACTTTCAATGCCGGGGAGTATGTGCTTTACCAGTACTGGCCCGTATAAAAATGTTTGCTGGGTTACTTACTGCGCAAAATAATAAATTGAAATTTTCAGATATATTTTAGTGTGAAATACTGCCTACCACTTAGAGTTGGTGCTATGACATAGCGTAGCGTTTGTTTTTTGGTGAAAAAGTGGTTTTTTGGTGAAACCACTAGGAATAAAAGGGTTAAACCCGAATTTGCCAAATAAGTACTAAAAATTTATTCTCATACTCCGTGACCCAGAGAATTTGATATAAAAATGCTTGTATTTTGATAAGTTATTTTTTTCGGAAATTATTTTATTTGGGTAATTTAAAAACTGTATTGTTGGGTTTCAAATGAAAGCTTGTTAAGCGTATAATATGTTGTACCAAATATTTAGCATTCGCTCACGTTGTTGGCCGTCTTTACTTACTGGGTCCCTCCCAAATCCTGAAATGGATGAAAATTAACTTCTCATATCACATATTGATTTTTTGTTGAACCAGATTTTAGATGTCAGATAGATTTTGATATCAAATGATACCACATACATATATACATATTTGAAGAAAGAAAATATCTCAATATTTTACCATTTACCTTTGTTCTTCATCAATCCAGCGTCAGTGTTTTCCCGATTTAGAGTTGATGCGAAGAACTTTTCTCATCATTTTCAGCGACTATCTCCCGTCACGAAATCGAGCATACCACATGAAGACAATAGATTTGATCAAAGCTACATTTTCGTAAGCCTTCAGTAGAATTTTGCAAGTTTTGGTGGTAGAAAGAAAAACTTTAAAACAAAATTCCCTCGCACTTCTTTGTTGTTTTTTCACATCCATGGTGTATAAAGCAAAATCAATTTTCACTAAACGTGATAACATGCACAATACTGAACCTAAACTGAGTTTGTCTCTTCTTGCATGAATGCTCCCAATCTGTCAAGAAATCACACCACTATTTTACGCGTAAAAATTGTGGCTTAAAGCCTGGATCGTCTGAATATGTGTGCATTACGTGTGTTTTTATGGCTCTTTAGTGGAGCATAGAGCTTCTTGTAAAGTGCTGCCCTCTGATTCTGTTCTTATTAGGACCTTACTTCCAACAATGTCTTGACGGGTAGCTCAGTTTTCTTCACAGCAAAACGTTTTTGTGTTACCATAAGTCGACCTCTTTCTCAAAATCTTTCCGGATTCCAGTCAAGGGCATTCTTTGCTACATTTTTATTTCTACATAAGACCTGGCCAATCAGTACTCATTGTCGTCGGCAGATTTCTACTAGATAGTTTATTATTCATCCCATTTCTCGTTTGGGATCTACAAAAATATTTAAATATGTACTGATATTGACCGGTACTGGAATGTCCGATTCTTAGTCTAGTCGTTGCTATTTGTTGTCCTCTTGTCCCATCGAATTTCCATTTTTTTGTCTTCTTTTATTCGCCGTACTTTGTTGTCTTTTAGGTCATTTTCTTTCTTCTTTTGGTATTAGTATTTTACCAATTTAATTTTTAAGATCACTTGGTTGAATATACCACGGGTTTTAAGGTAGTGAAGCTTTTCTTGCAGTGATTGTACTCTTTTTTAAAGTCTGTTCAATGCTTGTCAGTACACTCAAAGAATCCGTGAATATAGCGGATTTTGTTTGGTTCTTTTCTTCTATCTCCAAGCTTTTGAATATTCCTGTTGTTTCTGCTGTATATATAGTAGGACTAGGTAAGCGTTACTGGTGTATTTGATCGTTCTCTACTACAGCTGTTCCACAGAAGTTGTTGTCTAGAATTGAGACAACAGGGCATAAAATCTTTGTAATGATTGCTAATCTGGCGAAATTCTTGCAGATAGATTTCTGGGATGGTGACACTTTCCGGTAGCTTGCCGAGTTCTATCTTGCAGGGTGGGTTACTGATCAACCATGGCGGGGTTTTGATAATACTTTCACCCTGGATCTCCTGGGGGATGGAAATATTAAGATCGTTGAAATTATTTGCTATTTGGATATGGACTGGGTTGACTGATGGGTGCTGGGTTTGATGGATGTTGTTGCGGGTAGCAAATCTGCGTGAGAAAGTAGGATGATGTGCTTTACATGATAGGTTTGTGACCTAACCTGTTTTCTACGATTTATTTTTACATTATTTTCTTCTCTTTTCCTTAAATATCTTGGTACCCATGGTGTATTTATTATCCTAAATTTGGAATTTTATCTTGAAACCCTTATTCTGCTGTACTACTCTTGTTCTATCACTTCGCTAGTTTTCTCAATAATTATGTTCTCTATCCCTGTCCTTGTATTCTCATTCTTTCTACTTCCGTGGTCTAGTACCCAGGTCTTTTATAAGAAGCTTTTCTATTTCTCACTGACTGTTTACTTTTCCTTGTCTGTATCGCTATTCTCTTTCTCTACAACATTCATGTAATATTTTTAACTAACCCCTATTGTTGCTATTTCTTCAAACTTAATAGCTCTTCTCCCTGCTTCAACATATATTTTATCTCTGTTCAGATTTCTAGTATTAGCTGGTATATTACAAAAATCAGGTATACTACGTAAGAAAAACTCAATTCAATATTCAATTTAATCCTCATATATTTTTTTGTTTATTTTGTAACAAACTTTACAGAAATAATGTGTACAATGCGATCGCAATGTGCCATAAACACATCCATACACACAGGCATTGGGCAATTGTTACTCAAAATGGTGTTACATATGATGAAAAATGTGTTTTTTTAAAGGTACCATCATTGTATTTTTTAAGAAAGCTACAGAAATTTGGTTCCACTGATGAGTCTGATAAGACACTAGGTACTATGTACAATAGCCAAACTAAACTCTAAGCAAGAAATTCATTCTTTCAGAGGTAAGTTTTAACTGGTATCGATTATTATTGTAACCTAAATTTCTAAAAAAAAAATATATATGCTACATAAAACATAATTCATATAAAATAATTAATATTTTGTATATTTATTATTAATCAAACGGATAATAAACAAAAATGAATGTTATAAGTGAATATTGTTATTGTTTTGATCAGTTTTTAGCAGCAGCGTGCTGAGAAGTTTTCCGCAGAATGCAGTTACGAACAAGTCCAAGACAAATTAGTTTAACGATATTACAAAATCAATAGGTATCGATATAATAATTTAAGACTTATCATGTTCAGTGTCAATTTAAATCTACAACTTTAAAGATTTAAAATAGTTGTGTTCGTCTGACCTAAAATTTTAAAAAACTATAGTACATATTGAACAAATGCAGTGATTAAAGTCACAATCCAAGAAATAATTGCTCATAAAACACCGAGAAAATGTTTTATAGAAATGGAATTCAGTTTTAAGAATATTGACAAACAATAAGGCAATAATGGAAACTGAACGTATACGATGCTGGAAACTGAATATTTAACAGAAATTATTAATTTTAAAAATGAAATGCGATCTAAACGACACAGTAAAAAAGGGATGGATTGAAAATTCTTCAATATGTAGATTATAGCTTGTTTCTTTGGTTTTAGCGGAACTAGATTTTCAATTCTAGTAACTTTTACCGATTAAGTGAGGCTTCTGATCATTTTGTTTAGCAAAACCTCACTTCAACCCTTAAAAGAGCTCATATAAACTTGAAGAATAAAGAAAAATTTTAATTCCAGTTTTGAAGCTTTACCTAATATCTATTAGTTTTATGGGGATTTTATCTTCTCCCAGGTACTTATGGTGGGTTTAGTCAATATTTAGCTTATAGTTTTAGTCATATGTTTTAGTTTTAACTTTAAAAGATTAAACTATCATATTGGTACGAGTAAGTTCATACAATAGTTTGTCTTAGTTTTAGTCTTAATGACTTTGAAAGTTAACTAGCATTTATTTTTCCTTACGGCAAAAAAAAAAGAAACGCACTAATGCGCGTGCGTACACACTGACGTAAAATTTGCAGGTTATACATTACGATTTATTTTGTTTGATATTATTTTTATTCCGGCACATCTCGACTCACAGTGTTTGCTTTTTTAACTACTTAGGGTATAACCAAAGATTTGGACTTTCAGTTGCCATTGTCAAAACTACACAAGGAGACTACGCGCCTGCGTAAAATTCGGTGTTTTATTGGAGATTTGTTAAAACTAAATCATTGTATAAATTCATGGTGGGTTTAGTCAACACTTAGCGATAGCTTTAGTTTTACTCCTATATTTTAATTTTATCCTTAAAAGATAAACTATCATATCGTTACGAGCAAGTTCATACAACACATTTATTTAATTTTAGTCCTATGGTTCTGGCCTTGAAAGATAACTAAATTCTAACTTTCCTACGGCTAGGAGTAAATCACGTTAAAACCGCACCATGCGCGTGCGCGCACCCCGACTTAAATTCTAAAAGCACCCATCGTGGCCAACATAAGGCCATAAATAGCAGCAACTCTTCTAGACTTATTTCGGTACATGTTTACAAACAATGTTATATTTGTCAATACCCAAAAATTTTAATTTTTTGACATTTAGAAAAATGATACTATGCGCGTGCGTTAAACTCGACGGCTCATTGGTTACTTGTTAAAAGTTAAACTCGTTAAAACATTGTATAAACCCGTACTCATTCAAGACGATTAAAGCCAAGACTAAAACTAAGAGTAAGATTCAAATTAACGCAACATCTATCGCTAAGTGTTGACTAAACCCACCATTATATTAAATACAACAAAAACTAAAACTAGTGTTAAGACTGAGACTAAATATGGACTAAACCCACCATTACTCATTAGTCTCATCTGAATAAGTCAATTTCATATAATTCTGGTCGAAGTATACCTATTTTCAACTATCGTAGTCGTAGTCGCTTGAACACAGCCAATTTTTTATCCTGATGAATCCAATTTTAAGTAGATTTTATTATGGTTGTATTAATGTAGTAGAATATCTGTACACGTTAAACTAATAATTTGTCTCGGACTTTACTTGGGTTTCTGATAGTGTAACTAGCACTATACTAACAGCGTTGTAATAGACCCAATTAATTCATAACCATAGAAAAGTGCACGAGTTGCTAGTTTTTAAATAGAATCAAGAGAAATTAACAATCTTTATCTAGAATATAATTTCTCATCAAATCAAAAATCTTAAAGTGTCCCAACTATTATGTGAAATGCTATCAAGTTATGCAAAAAATGATAAAGTCTAAACTCTTTTATTTAGTTCGAATTATAATTTTAGAGACCATAAGAGAACAAGAGAGTACATAGAAATTCAGTTCTAAAATGTGACAATTTTACTTTTCGAATTACAACGAAATAATTGAATCGTAGTAAGTAGTAGACTCGTAGTAGAAGAATCGACAGTAGACTGCACAACGCAACGGGGTTTATATTTTGCTATGTGAAAGAGCTAAATTCAATAAAATTTTGGAGCAAGCTGTACAGTGATAAGAACGCTGAGATATGCAGCCTAAGAATACATACAACTTTAAAAAATAATAATTAAATATTACCCTGTTTTATTACCCCTGTAATCCTCTCTAAATTCCATTCGCTATAAATATCAGATTAAGGCCCGGTTTTTCCACCTTCAGATAAAGTTCCAGGTAACTATCTGACAGATAAGGTTATTTGTAACTTCATCTGCTGAGTAAATGTCATCCCTTCTTTCTATACAAATGTATCTATCGGATAGTTATCTAACAGATAATGAGACTGGCGTATTGGATTCACTGACTGGTATTGACATTTATTCAGCAGATGAAGTTACAAATAACCTTATCTGTCAGATAGTTACCTGGAACTTTATCTGAAGGTGGAAAGACCGGGCCTGAGTCATTCTTTTGTCAATTGAAATAAACTAAAATGTGGATTCTGGAATATAGATTGCCATGGAAATTGCCAGAAAAGTGGCAGACCTAGTAAAAAATGGAAGGACGAAGTGATTGGCAACTAACGTATGATGAAAATTAAAAACTGTTGAGCAAACCAAGACTCACCTAGAGTTGTATAGCTTCCGAAAGAAAGAAAACAGAAGTAACACTGACAGGTTGGATATTCCAATTCCAAAATACATTCCAGGTGTTTATAAATACATGCCTACGGCGAACCTATCGATTTTTTTGGCTAAACATAAGCATTAACTACTTATGAGCAACCGTCCGTAGTATTTTAAATCAACTGTTGTGGCGAAAGATAACCTACTGTCAGAAATAGTAGTGACAATAACGCTTGGAAAACGCTACAGGGGAATTCTCAACGCAAAAGCAATCGAGGCCAGTTTAAAACCATCTGGAGGTGCACCATGCTTATTAAAGCAGAGGGAATGAGAACATCACGGGGAGAAATTAAGATACTGGTAGCAAACAAGATCAGTTGGTGAAACTTTCGTAACAAATGATCGCATGATGGAGTAATTTAGAGTGGTTCTGTTTGTTCATATTTTAAGCACAGGACATTAATAAACTTGCGCCATTTGAGCCAGCTGTTCATGTTTTTACCACGTTTTGCCGCTTTTGTTGGCTTCTCGTATTATTAGTCGCGGCCAACTATCAACAGGTCTGCCTCGTCTTCTGCTCCCTTAAGAATTCAATTCGTCAAGCGCAATTTTACTAATCGAGTTATAGCATTTTCGATGAATATGTCCGATCAGCCTCAATTTCCTGAGCTTAATTTCCGTTTCGATTTGAATTAGGTTCAATTGGGAAGCAGGAAATCACATAAATTCACTATAATAGTGTAATACTCGGGTAATGGATTGTGCAGAAGGTTGAAATAGAGGTGGGCAGGACACCCAGCTCGCCCTAATGACTACCGGTGGACGAAGAAAGCAAATTTACCAAAATCCAGCCACCAAGACATCTGACGAGATCACGAGGAAGGCAAAAGATAATATGGAGACATCAATAAAACAGCTAGTGCTCTATGGCCTAGGGTCACGCAAGATAGAACATAATGGAAGGATATGGAGAAGGACTTTGTCCAAAGATTAGGATAGTTTAGGCTAATTATTATTATTACTCGAATAATAAAGTAATACAGCGCTTTTTAAACTAATTTTATCGCGGAACCCTTGCCATACCTATATTTTACGGACAACTCTCCACCTTATTTTAATACAATGTTAAATGAAAAAAAAAAAGTGAAAATTTCAGCAATGTAGCAAATAAAAAAAAAAATCAATCATTATTAAAGTTATAAGATACATATTAATGTATTGAGCCCAGAACCAGGATATATGGAATAACTTCCCAGTGCAAAATGGAGTACTCAAGATAATGGCTTGCCCATACATATATAAAACGTATGAAAGATACACGAATGATTAAGACGATTTTCAATAATCTACCACGCGAATTTAGTTCGTCTGGACGTCCACTGAAGAGATGGCGACACTGCTGGCATTCTACATCCCAAGAGTGACTGGTATAAACAAGTCACAGACCTAAATGAAGAAATAGCTTTACAATTTCCCTTTACAGTTTCACAGTACAGAGCAAAGTAAAGACTGTGTTTACTCACCTGTACTTTTGCAGAAGCCACCCTAAGAAACACTGCACTAAGTGGATGTACGGAATAACTACCTAGTGCAAGATATCGACACGAGAAAAAAAAATGGCATACCAAATATACCGTATGGATAATACACAACACAATTATCAATAATCTACCACGCAAATTTACATCAACTGGACGTCCACTGAAGAGATGGCGACACTGTTGACAGTCTACATCCCAAAAACGATGGCATAATCAGGTCACGGGCCTATATGAAGAAAAAGCTTTACACGATGTCAATTTGAAGTTTATAGTCACACTACAGTTCGAAGCGAATACTATGTTTACTCGGTTTGTACTCTTGCCCCATTTGTTGATAGTTAAAACACATTTTTTGCATAACTTCTCCAGTGTATAAAATCTTCAAATAAAAATAATAATACAAAAACAAATACATCCAATACATGAACAGTGTTTTCGTTACACAATGAAAAAAAAAAAAAAATATTAACATATTTAGTAAAATTTTTAGTAATTGTTAATAAATAAAATACATTGGAATGATGAAGGAATTAACACTATTCATCAATTATTTGGTTCGTTACGTAAAGAAAATATTTCAAAGGATCACTTTTCAATTAGATTTGATATCCAAGCACTTGATAATATCACTTATTAAACGTTTTGACAAAAACAAAACATATAGAAATATGTTATATATACAGGGTATTATTAACGGAATAAGATCACAAAAACAAAGTTAAATGTCAACAAAAATACACTACGTTCATAAAAAATATACTACGCCCAATCAGAAACATGAACTAAAGATATACACAAGTATTAATACTTCTGTTTTTGCTCGGTTAACATCGACAGATTGTATAGCCAAGGCTTCAGCGCATGTTTCTAGATAAAGTATATAAAAAGTCCGTTCAATTCGAACAAGGCCGCATTTTTCAATCCAATCGGACATTTTGAACCATTCGATTCATATCACACCCAGGGCTTTTCCTACAAAAAGTATATTTATAAAATAAAATTGGCACAATATAGTGCATCATAGAACTTTTTCAGTCACATGATAATACAAGAATGCCACTAATCTAGTTAATGCCACTAATAAATCGAGGCTGACTACAATTTTATGAATGTAATATATATATACTCGACGAGAATCGTGATGCCGATCGATGTTACTGTCTGTAAAATCTTACTTATAATGTTCCATTACTCGACGAAAGTAACCGCGGTTGAAGTTCCCCGTTCCGAAAGTGTAGGACATTAACCTTTTCAGGAAAATTGTTAGGTTTCGGAACGCGGTTACTGAAAATTTTGGTTACTTTTTTGTAACCAAACTAACCGTAGAAATATCGCGGTTAGTGTGGTTATTTCCTCCCACTACAAAATTCAGATCTAATGTAAACAACAAACGGCGGGAATTTCAAAACAATTACAATAAGGCGAGAGTTAAGTGGAGGGAATTAATCGTTTCTTTGTAGTGCAAGTAGTAAATTATAATATTATTTTACTATAGTCTATAATTAAAACAGTAAGAATGAGTGTAAGTAACTGATTTTGAGTAATATTGATCGATGTCGTGAAAAATAATATCGGGAAAAATCATAATGTTCTTATATAATGTGCCATTGTAAACAAGTACTAATAAAACAAATATTTTTATTAATATGTTTTTAAAAGAATATCTATAACCTATAACGTCCATAAAATGACAGTTCAGTTGTCTGTTTTATCAACTGTGAAGTGTGACTACCGTTCCGTAACTAAAACTCGTTTTGAGGTAACCACTGGGTAACCACAACTTACCACGACTTTACCATAACCGCGACCGCGGTAGTTAGGTGTGCAGTTACGGAACATTGTATAAAAGTCTGCTTGTTCGACATTCACGCAAAAACGGCTGAAAATTTGTCCTGTATTGGTACAATGACCAGGATTCGAACAGAGGCATTTCAAATTTTTCATTCAAATGGGGGTTTTGGGGTACGCAAACACAAAATCTTGGAAATTTTCACCCATTCTTAACCCAAAAGTAAAAACATATATGACAAATATTGTTTCAAATAAGAACACGAAGCTTTTCTGTTTCATAATTTTATTTTTCAGTTGGATGAATATTTGGGGAGTTATATGGAGATACCAATTAATATATTGAAATACCTGTTATTGTTTACTTATTAGCAAAAACATATCAAAAATTGTTTAAAATATAAAAACAAATCTTTTTTGTTCTTAACAATTTTTCAATTGGTAACTAATACAATGTTCCATTACTCGACAAAAGTAACCGCGGTTGAAGTTTCCCGTTCCGAAAGTGTACGACATTAACCTTTTCAGGAAAATTGTTAGGTTTCGGAACGCGGTTACTGAAAATTTTGGTTACTTTTTTGTAACCAAACTAACCGTAGAAATATCGCGGTTAGTGTGGTTATTTCCTCCCACTACAAACTTCAGATCTAATTTAAACTACAAAAGGCGGGAATTTCAAAACAATTACAATAAGGCGAGAGTTAAGTAGAGGGAATTAATTCTTTCTTTGTAGTACAAGTAGTAAATTATAATATTATTTTACTATAGTCTATAACTAAAACATTAAGAATGAGTGTAAGTAACTGATTTTTAGTAATATTGATCGATGTCGTGAAAAATAATATCGGGAAAAATCATATATATTCTTATATAATGTGCCATTGTAAACAAGTACTAATAAAACAAATATTTTTATTAATAAGTTTGTAAGAGAATATATATAACCTATAACGTCCATAAAATGACAGTTCAGTTGTCTGTTTTATCAACTGATGTGCGACTACCGTTCCGTAACTAAAACGTGTTTTCAGGTAACCACTGGGTGGGTAATCACAACTTACCACGACTTTACCGTAACCGCGACCGCGGTAGTTAGGTGTGCAGTTACGGAACATTGTATAAATGTTGCGAATTGAAATTTTAAAATACCTCACTTAATATTTGATTATAACAAAAACGTGTATAAAAAATTTGTTTAGAATGAAGATACGGAAAATGTCTGTATTTAAGTTGAAAACTATGTTATAAAAAAATAGTAGACATTTTCATATTCCAATTAAATTTCCATGTTTTTAATACATTTGTGAAAAACTAGTATAACATCTGTTAGGAACTACAAGTTGTCCATCAGGTATCAGTCCATTTTAATCAGTGACAGTACCGAATTATCCACACATGTTAAGACTTGCTTATTTCGGTTCACCGCAAGGATCTATTTCACGCGTAATCCTTGTCCTTTGTTGTTTGTTTGAAGAACTTTGTACTTTATATAAATTCGTTCTTGAATGGAAGAAATGGAAAACAACAATATGAATTGTATGATATATTTTGCATGTGAAATACCAAAGCAAATAAATTTTACTTATATAGTGGTAAGTATATTATATTTAGGTTTTTTCTAAAAAAAAAAAGGGTTAGGGAAAAAAGCCCCAACTGTAATTATTAATTTCTATACTATTTTTTCATTATTACCTATATCTAGGTAGGTTAGGCTTAGTTAGTTAAAATTTAGGACCGAAGAAGCCGAAACTTGAGAGACATATATAATGAATGAAGCAGACCGGTCAGTCAAAATTTTAAGGTAAATTGTTTAGATAAATTTTTGTCAGCAATTTATTTCAAGATAAATTTTTACTGAATCTTGTACAAGGTATATGAAAAACTAGTTACCACACTGATATATTCATAAATGGGCCGACTCAGCCCTCCTTAAAATAAATACCTGTATTTCTGAATTAATATTGGGGAATATGGGACATGTTGAGCCGACGGTCTCAGTTACCGTAAAAAATACTCGTTAGGTTAAGTTAGAGACTCGAGAAATTACTACTAAAGTGGGCATCGCGCATTCATACTCATGTAAAATATCATAACCAGAGATATTGACAAAGAAAGATATATAAGTACGTAAATTTCGTCTCTAACTAGTCAACATGCGCACAAAACGTGGTGTCAGTCGGTAATTTAGGTCACCTACGATAATAAACGTCATTCTGTCTCAGACGAACCAATAAGATCGGTTCCTCTGAGTCTTTTGCGCATTTCGTCTTTAGTTTGAGATATGTCGTCTTTGTTAATCACTCAAGTTACGCCAAATTCGCGTTATGCCTTCTCTATTAGTAGTTCCTCTGAGGTTAGAGGACACTAGTCCCGACTTTAAAATCTCTAACACCTAGGCATTATGCCAAACGATGTAAAAAATCTGATACAATTCTCCAAGCACTTTAGATTAGAGGCACTTAACCTGTATTACAAATAACGTTACTGAAAAAGTTCTGTGTTTACTAAAAAAATAGAAATAAAGCCCTGACCTAACCTATAAATACTCTTCTAAAAAACTGATAAGTGATATATATCAAAGTTTGTTCACATTCAATTCATTTTTAATGATCATTATATCCATACAACCCATGATAATAATAAACAAACACTAACTATTAGTGTTCATCAAATAAACAATCGTTTATTTTGTTTTTAAAAGTGCCTGCACATATTTTTACAAATATGGTTATGTAGAAACGTAGTGACGGTTTTTATTTTTTTTGTATTCTCAACTTACATACAAATCATGGAATTTGATTGAAATTTCTACAGTCATCAAAATAATGGCATTTACTGAATGTCTAACAGACAAACTAGAAATTAAATTAAGTATTTCAGTAATTCTTCTTTCATACTCAATTTACAATGAAATAATAATGAAAGAATAAAATTCCAGTAACACTCATAGCTAAAATAACTCAAATTTTTTATAGTTATTATATTGGTGACTCAAGTTAACGCGTATCCTTCTAGCGGCAATAAAGCCAACACTTCTAAAAAGTATACTGTCATTGTTTTTTTTTACCATGTTTTTTTTTTTTTCTGTTCATTCTATCTCCTTTTTTACAACGAATCAAGTTATAAATTTAAGAAAAAAATATTAAATACTCCTTGCTTTGTGAACGGTTGTCATTCACAGGAAGAACATCCTCCAATATTAGAATTTTATTTTAAAAAATGTAGTGTATGACAAAGTGTCTATATTAGTTCTGCAATTTAATTTTAATACCAAAGAGAAAAATGCGTTAAAAGTTAATAAATGCACTATTTATACTTAAGTTTTGTTACATAAAGAAAAACGATTATTAATGATTCTAAAATTTTGTTTCTATTTATTGAAGGGAATTTCTACTGTTCAGATGTTTTTAAACAAGCTTTTAAGGTTGAATTTTTCATTTTCCCTAACTCACATGTGCAAAAAAAGTCGTTTAATGTTGACTAAACTATTGTTAATATAATTAAAACCCCTTGTTATTTCATGTGGATGTTCCGTAAATGTGTTAGTTTGCAAATATTTGAAAGTTTTCTTGTGTAGAATAAATTACCAGTTCTCTTTCTATAAAATTTCTAGAGAAATGTGTAGATATTACGTATTCAAATAAATGTTTTAAGTTCAAAGTATAATATTTTATTATCTCTGTGAGTATAACCTAGCACCAACATTATAACCTCTGAAAATGTTCATTTACAAACAGCAAATTTTATCATAAATGGATTCACATATATTTATACACTAATTTAATACTCGGTTATAATTCAAATATAACTGTATACAGCAAGAAAACATAAATTTGACCAAAAAATTGATTTTAAACCAATACTATTTTCATACGTTGACTATCCTTTTTCGTGTCAAAAGTTCAGAAGGCGATAGTGACGCCGTTTCGGTAATTTTAGTTGCATATTATTGAAATATGAAACTAGATACTATAGTCCGTTCAGAGGTTTAAATGTGGTTCAGGGCAAATGGTGTAATTGTTTTTCATACGCTCTAATGGATTCTCCCAATGACTCTGTCCTTTTCTTTCTTGGCGACGTTGCCGGCTGTAATGCCTCATTTTCATGGTAGTGTCAAAGGCGTGACAGGGGTGAGAGGCGTGGTGTTATATTTACAAGTTCGAATTTCATTGTGGTGTTGGAGGCGTGATAAGGGCGCGTTTTCGGTTTTGACATTTGTATATAACCCAAATTTAACCTAAAAGTTTATACAAGTGTTTGGAGTAAACGCTTATTCAATTTCATTAAATATATCGTCAAATCGAAGGCGCCGTCTAGCTCTTTTTTATGCATATTTAGACTTAATGCGATATGAAGAAAAGCAATGGTGGGTACGCCCCATATATAAAAACAGACGGCAACAGGGTGATTATTTTAACTTGTTGCAAGAAATGAGGCTAACAGACACAGAGAGTTATTTCAATTACATGAGAATGACACCAACCAATTCACCATTCCGAAAAAATATATCTGTTTCTATGATTTCGACGGTGCGGCCGGCGCTAGAGTTGAAATTTCTGAACTTGCGACACCACGCTTGTAACACCGCGCCTACGATACCATGGTACGGGTTTTTTCAAAATAAAGCGATCCTATTGGTTGAATTTTTTGTTCCACACTTCCAACACCCGCATGAAAATGAGGCATAAAACGCGCTGATCTGTGAAAACAGGGTATTTGTAGCATAACTGATTTTAATATATTAAGTTATACGCGTCTCCGATACTTTTTTCTATTTAGTTTCAATATATTAACAATAAATGAAAATATACTTAGACACCTTTACAACATTTGCCAGCATCGCTCCCATTTGTCATAAGAGCAATACTGTATTCTAATATTTGAACGAACTATAGCACCCTCCGACATAACAGTTGCATATTATACTGACACTGCATTTTTTCACTTATCAACTTTTAAAGTCATTATATATTCACATAAACAGTGTAAAAAAATTTCACTTTGAAATAATGCAAAGGTAAATCCAAATTACAATGGATGGATGGAGTATAATAGAACAGCGTTTCTCAACCGAAAACGTACCACGGACCAGTAAAATATTTAAATTTCTACCGCGGAACACAAAAAAAAAAAAACTATTAAACAAATTTATTGTATATAAAGACGCTATATATCTCAGTAATAAAAAATCACAGAAAATGAACAAGATATCATAAAAAATTAACAAAAAATCTCAAAAATAATCATTTATAAGCATTTCGCGAATCCCTAAGATTTTGCTAAGGACCACTAGTTGAGAAACATTGCAATAGAACATCAGACTTCTGGGAATAATTGGAAGAGAATATCACTAGGCTGGATGAAATTGGAGATGTATTCTAAAAGTAAGCGAATAATCCTGAGGGATAAAAAAAAAAAATAACAATAAACTACCACTCGCGGAAACTTGGATACTGGATAAAAAGTTATAAATTTGATTTGCAGGCATTGCTAATTTTACCAAAGAATATTTCAATTATTTTAAGATTATTATATTACAGTGCGATCATTAATTCCTGAGCGTTACATAATGGTTAACAATGGGTTTTAAAATATCAAAACTGTATTCTAATTCACAGCTGAAAATCCCAATTTAACAAAGAACCAATCAGATTACTTCGTTGGTTCGAAGTCGCCCGGGGATCAACGAAAATCTATTAACTTAATATTTGTTATCAACTCATTGGCGTAAGTCTTTTTTAAAAATAATTTTGGGCAATTTCCACAAATTAGTTAAAATAATTTGTGAGTTTTGCAAGTGGGCTATACAAAAAATATATTTCTTAAAAAGAGAAATTTCCCAGTTAACATTAAAATAGTTCAGAATCTGAAAAAAATATAAATTATACATATTTTAGTTCCGTATAATAGGGGAAACTTCCTAAGCGCCCTCACATCTGGTGGCGATTTTCGGAAGATATGAGTATGTTATTGTTTTGTTTTGTTCAATGGAAAAATACATTTTTTTGTTGTTTGTTTTATTTTTGTGAATCATGGCAAAAAACAATTCATTTTGTTGTGTGCCGCAATGTAAATCGTGAATAAAGAATTAGCAACTACAGAAATAGACATTCTATCGCGCTTTTTTTTATAAAAAATGTTTGCATAAAAATATAATTGCATAAAAACAAGTATTAATATTGTAGCAAAATTACAAAAACCACCAATAAACATTAAAATTCACGTTGTTTATATGTAACGAATGTCTATTTTAAAGGTTCCAAGTATGACGAAATAGCGCTGTGATCTTAAAATACTTCCCCTATTACATATCTTGTAAATCGTATATTACTGTTTGAGAAAAAAAGGCCTAAAAAGCTTGGAAAATATAAAAATACAACTCGTGTTCATTTTCGCCATGTAATCAAATACACAAGTGACAGTTTAATGTCATTCTCGAGTGTTCCAGCTTTTGCCGCATATGGCGGCTGCAATCTTAAAAAGTTTCCCCTATGCTTCTAGCGAGTTTTGCAAGTAGAGTATATTTTAAAAAAAAGTACTTATTAAAAAGTGAAATTTCCCAGCTAAAATTATAATAGTTCAGAAACTGAATAATATAAAGATTATATATTTTAGTTCTGTATTATAAAAGATAATAGACGCATTTTTACGCACTTTTATTTACTAAATATTACATTTCCCATGTTAATATAGTTGAGTTATTGTTGTAAAAATGATTTGCTCAATTAATAGAAACAGTAGGGTCGAAAGCTGGTCAAAATATTCCTACTTGAGAACACTAGATAAAAACTGGAAAAATAAAGAAGCTTAATTTCAAAAACGAAATCAGCTGTTGTCACTGCTGTAGAAATATTGACAAAGGCTTCATAAAATCAAATTATAATCAATACTATAAAAAAAAATGTATATTTTGTTACAAATTCTTTATAATGGCGACTTATTAGTGTTGACTGTGATTAATTGGGCATACTGTAAACTAGCAAAAGATATATAATCGTTTCTCATCAGTACTAAGAAATTTTAAATAAACTTCGATCATTATTTAATTAAAAGCCGATGATATCCAAGGCTTTATGAATTTTAATTTGTTTAAATTCAAACTTACTGAATTATTTACTTTAATTTCTAGTTTGCCCGCAGCACAATTTCAAATCAAATCCAATATGTATGATTCTTTGTATTTATTAAATACAGAAGTAGAAAAGTGTCACAGGACGAATATATTTAGACGCTAATTTCCCAACAGGTACTTTAACCGTAGCTAATTATTGATTTCAACATCGCTGGACATATCCGACTCTTGTTCATCGTCAGAGTAGTCATTATCGTTGAGATTAGTCGGTGATAGTGGATCGGATATAGAAGATTGGTGTGAAATGTCTTCTCCTAAGGACGCCTCAACCAGTTCTTCCGCTCCGCACATAGTGCTTGATCCTTGTCCGGATATTGAAAGGATTTCCTGAATTGGATCGGTTACTCCACGAGCTAGTTCTGTTAACAAATAAAAATATTAGTTACTGCAAATAGAAATAACGTTTCACATAATCAAAAGAGGATATATATGTTTATTGCATATACAGTATTGAGCAAAACAAAGGAAACTTCTTGAAAATCCATAAATTTCAATTTATTCATTTAATAATTTAAGTTAGAAAAAAAATATTTCCACTATTTCAAAGTATATAGTTTTATTTGTTTATAAAACACTTACAAAGAAAATTCATAAAAAATTAGTGTAATATTAACATAACATGATTCTAATAATTTTTGTTTACGAGCAAAACAAAAGAAATTACTTTATTTATAACAAAAAGTAAAATATAAAATTAATATTTGGTCCAGTAACCTTTGTTTTTTATAACTTCTTGGCATCTATTAGGCATAGACTTTATTAAATTTATAACAACATCTGAGGGTACTAATTCTCCAGCACATTGTATAGCTACATACATGGCCGCTTTGTTGGTGTATCTAACGCTGCCAATCTTCCGATCTACTATTGCTAATAGATTTTCAATTGGATTGAGATCGGGTGACTGGACTGGCCAATCTAATACTCAAATCCTATTTGGTTGCAACCATTCGTTACAAGTTTAGATTTATGCGTAGGGTCGTTATCATGCTGGAACCACCACGATAACGTCATATTTTCTTCTACGTAAAGATACATAACTCGCTCCAAAATATTTTTATAGTTCACAGCTTTCATTATATCATCAATTTTGTGGAGAGGACATGCGAGGAGACACAGCCCCATACCATTACGTTGCCGCCCCCGTGCTTTACAGTTGGGATACAGTAGCGAGGATCTAAACGTTTATTTTTTGGTCGTCTCACAAATTGGTGGCCATCTGATTTAATCAGATTAAATTTACTCTCATCTGAGAATAATACAGTTTTCCATTGCTGAAATGTCCAATTTTCGTGTTTTTTTTTCAAAATTTAATCTAGTCTTAATATTTCGGGAACTGAGCAATGACTTTTACATGGCTTGCATGGGCTGTTTCTCGTCGCATGTAGTTGGTCCTCTCCACAAAATCGATGAGATAATGAAAGCTGTGGACTATAGAAATATTTTGGAGCAAGTCATGTATCCTTACGCGGAGGAAAATATGCCGTTATCGTAGTAGTTCCAACACGATAACGACCCTAAGCATAAATCTAAACTTGTAACTGAGTGGTTGCAACTAAATAGGATAGTCACCCGATCTCAATCCAATTGAGAATCTATTGGCAAAAGTAGATCGGAAGATTGACAGCGTTAGATACACCAACAAAGCGGCCATGTATGAAGCTATACAATGTGCTTGGGAATCAATACCCCCAGGTGTTGTTATTAATTTAATAAAGTCTATGCCTAATAGATGCCAAAATTGTTTACTGGACCGAATATTAATTTTATTATTACTTATTGTTGTAAATAAATATGTTTGTTTTGTTAATTTTACACTAATTTTTCATGAATTTTCTTGGTAAGTATTTTATAAACCAAATAAAACTATGTACTTTGAAATAATGGAAATATTTTTGGAATATTTTTTTTTTCTAGTTAAATCTAAGTTAAATTATTAAATGAATAAATTGAAATTTATGGATTTTCAAGAAGTTTCCTTTGTTTTGCTCAATACTGTATATCTGGTTCAATTCATATCTAATGGAACTTATGCTTAATTAGACATGTTCAAACTCCAGTATCATTTCACGAACGTCACGATTTGCAAAAGGTTGAATTTGATTTGCAAAAGGGTGAATTTGATTTGTAAAAGGGTGAATTTGATTTGCAAAAGGATATATTTCATTTGCAAATGGGTGAATTTGTAGTAAAAAACTTTTTTATTAAACCTTAAAAATAATTTTTCAGGTTTTTAAATTTACCCCTCCGGGTTACAAGATGTGAAGCAAAAGTATATTGGCACATTTTTCATAATAATCGCGTTAGAAAAGAGAACTTTTTAAGAAATACTTCGTTCTCTAATATGCATTTTAAGAAACTTCACTGGTAAATAAAAGTGAATTTATGACAAGTATATTTATTTATCAAGAGCTTTCATTTGATTTTAAAAGGATGATATTATGTAATCATCGAATGTACCGCTACAAAATATTCTGAATCGAATTACCTTTACCTGTAAATTTTAATTGTAACATGTTTAGAAAATATGTAATAGATAAAAACCCTAGCAATCATATTGCTACGGGCAAGTTTATACAACACATTGATTTAGTTTTAGTCTTAACGTTCTTAAAACCAACCTTGAAAGTTAACTAACTTTTAACTTTTTTTAAGACTAACGCTAAATCAGCTTAAATGCGCGTGCGCGTACACTGACGTAAAATGTGAAGGGTACACATTACGAACTATTAACAATTTTACTACTGTTTTTATTCCGGAACATCTTTATTCACAATGTTTATTTCTTTAATCGTTATCTATAACCAAAGATTTTGACTTTTGACATTACAAATATTAGTTATAACAAGATTTGTTCGTCAACAGTGAACGAGGACACTATGCGCGTGTGTTAAACTCGGCATTTCATTGGTTATTTGTTAAAACTAAATCATTTTATAAACTCGTACTCATTTATTACGCTTAAGACAAAATCTAAAACTAAGACTAAAACTAACGTTAAGAAATTTATCCATCGCATAAAAACATAACCGAGAGTGTAATACTTTTAGTTTAATTTACTGTATTGATATCTGACCGACGTCAACTGCTTATTTCTCACTCACTTGTTAGGTCCATTCTACATATACTTTTTTCAATACTATCCAACTCTGACGTCATTTCAACTCTTGATACTACAGAATATAGTGGGGAAAAAAATAAGAGACAATGATATATTTTATACCTTCCATCTCTTATTACTTTTCATTGCCAACTTAAAAATTTTTAGGTTCAGATGGCAGACAACAATTTGGTTATAGTAAACCAATTTATAAATATTGTTTAATTGTGCTAAGTTTATATTTAATTATATGTTCTAAATAAACTTCTTATCAACTTAATAAACTACTAAAAGTTAAGTTGTAAACAAAAACTAAAAAGTTTCTGGTTGGTACGACTGATAAGTATACAACTGTCATCCAAAATTACCTCCAGTCAAATTTTTGGTTGACAGTTCTGTACTTTTCAGTCGTACCAACACTAGGGTGACCTTTCGTCCCGCATTTTAACATTTTGGATTTGGGAGGTGAGGACCTTTTTTTTTTGCTCTTCACTTGGATTTTGGGAGATGAGGACCTTTTTTTTTGCTCTTCACTTGGATTTGCGAGATGAGGACCTTTGTTTTTTTTTTGCTCCGTCCCGCATTGCTTTCTTAAGAAAATGGTCACCCTAGCCAACACCAACTTTGTAGTTTTTGTTTACAACTTATCTTTTAGTAGTTTATTAAGTTGATAAGAAGTTTATTTAGAACATATAATTAAATATAAACTTAGCACAATTAAACAATATTTATAAATTGGTTTACTATAACCAAATTGTTGTCTGCCATCTGAACCTAAAAATTTTTAAGTTGGCAATGAAAAGTAATAAGAGATGGAAGGTATAAAATATATCACTGTCTCTTATTTTTTCCCCCCACTATTTTCTGTAGTATCAAGAGTTGAAATGACGTCAGAGTTGGATAGTATTGAAAAAAGTATTTGAAAAAAGTATAATGTAGAATGGACTTTACACTCTGTTACATACTTCTTTATATTTTATGTATATCTTACTCTCTATGTTGGAACATTTTAATTTACATTGAGAGATAGGCCAGGCGCCATATACTAGTTTATATATATATATGCAGATGGCAGACAACAATTTGGTTATAGTAAACCAATTTATAAATATTGTTTAATTGTGCTAAGTTTATATTTAATTATATGTTCTAAATAAACTTCTTATCAACTTAATAAACTACTAAAAGTTAAGTTGTAAACAAAAACTAAAAATTTTTAAGTTGGCAATGAAAAGTAATAAGAGATGGAAGGTATAAAATATATCACTGTCTCTTATTTTTTTCCCCCACTATATTCTGTAGTATCAAGAGTTGAAATGACGTCAGAGTTGGATAGTATTGAAAAAAGTATAATGTAGAATGGACTTTACACTCTGTTACATACTTCTTTATATTTTGTTTATTTAAGTTTAATAAAAATGTAATACAATGTAAAAATTGTTCTGAGATCTATTGAGTAATACTTACGTGTAACATATTCTTGTAACGTTTTTGGTACCATAGATTTGGCTTTTTCCAAGTCTTCACTAGGACAGGCACCTTTGTCCAAACCTTCAAAATAAAATAATATAAAACATCTCATATTCAAACAATTGCTAAACAAAAGTACGTACCCATTAACATTCCTATCTTTTTCAGTACCTCAATGTCATCATGGATTTCGAATTTGTCATTAAATTCAAACAAATACTCCAACCTAAAAATAAAAGTATCATAAAAAAATTGGTATTACACAAAAATACTATGTAGTCTTATAAAGTTCTATGTACGCATCATAACAGATTTTCCGAAAAATTCGAGTTCTGGATCTTAAAAGTATTTAAGTACAGTAGTGCCTCATTTTCGACGTTTCGTTTATATGGTGTCTTTCAATAAGGTTCAAAAATATGTGCATTATGTCCTATTCTTATTTTCAGAAACATTTTCCCAGTGGACATCAAAATAGTGTGGTCACAGGTTAAAATTGTGAATTTTCATACAATTCAGGATTTAGTAATAATCTAGTAACTGGCAATATTTTTTTAGCAAATTTTTGACTGCAATCCTGTCAAAATCATATTTTTTTTTGAAAATCAAGTTACGTCATTTAATTCTAGCATTTTCATTCAATGCCTGACATGAAATGCAAAAATAGTATATTTTTGCAAAAATCCATAAGATTCCATAAATAATATAGCGAAAATTCTTTTTGAACTATTTTGGTTCACATCAATTTCCATTGCTCTGAATTTTTTCAGATTCGTCGACCGTTTTGGGTTACGTTTCTTTGAAGAGGGCAGCAGAGAATTTCACTAAATAATTCAACAATTATCAGTGATTCTAAAACAATGGTTTCTGGTCTATAAACGCATGCACAATGATACAAAATTTTGATTGGGCTAATATGGGGGAAAATAATATGCACCTACAAACAAGGTAATTAGGTTAGGTTTGGTTAGTCAAAGTCTAAATCCGAGCGGAGCGAGCTACCTATCTTCTAGTTTAAAGATAAAACACTATCTTAGCTTAGGTTAGTAAGGTATTTGATTAGATGAAGCCGAGCGAAGCGAACTACTTATCTTCTAGTTTAATAATGCCACCGGTTTAGAATCACCGTACATTGAACAGATCACATGTGTTGTGAGGCATGCACAGTCGGTAGGGAATAGGCGCCTGCCTATTCCCTAGTCTTAAGCCGCGAACATACAGAAAGCTGGTAAATCAGCGTTGACAATCGTACCAAAAACAAGCGTACTGGGTTACTGGTTCAGCACACGCTAAACGCTGATATTGCATGTGACACTGACAGATGACATAACCTATATATTGAAGTTTTTATTTATTTTTTCCTATTTATCGTACATTTTTTAATAATATTTGCCTAGCATAGAGCAGTGTTTCTCAATCAAAAACGCAACGCGGACCAGTAAAATATATAATTTTCTAACGCGGACCACTAATAATAATTGTTGGTTAATTTTTTGCGAGAATACATTTACTTTATTTGCAGAAAATCACAGAAAGTTTACAGAAAATAAATAAAATATAAATTATTTACATAAAAAATGTACATAAAAATAACAACAAAAAAATATTTTTCGCGGACCACTAAAATTTTTCTGCGGACCACTTGCTGAGAAACACTGGCATATAGTGAACGCTAGTTTTTAAAGTGTATAGCTACTCTTTCGTATATTGGTTCAATTATATGTTGAAATAAGTGAAAATGGCGAGTTCTGATTCATCTTTGGATGGGTTTTTTCTAACAGAATCACTATATTTAAAAATGGAACCAAAAAGAAAAGGTATACATGCAATAAACAAAAAGAGACGTAAATGGGGAATACCACCACCTTTTTCCTCAATTAAAAGAAGATGAAGCAAGATTTTTTAAATATTTTTTTGTTTCGGCACTGACAACAAGCTGCTTAAACTGCTTAAACGTTTCGGTAAGCGGGTAACCGACACCGACCGGCGCCGACCAGTACACAACGTGTGCGCTTATATTTGAAAACATGGACAGATACTGCGGTAGATCAGCGCTTGTTCTCAGTAAAGCCGGTGCCGGATTTCTGTATGTTCGCGGCCTTACCCCGACCATACGCGCTTGAAACATTCCCTTGATACCCAAAATAAATCTTAAAAATACTGTATATATTTTCAAGGACCCAAAAGTCGATAAAAATAATCAGATTAAAAATTTCTGCATAACTATTCCGGTTTACATCAATGTGATGTGTTTTTTTTTTTTCTCTCATATTTTTAGACCAAGCTCTCGAGTTACAGCGTATGGATTTTTTTTTTTTTTGCATATTTTTGGTAAGAATCTTCTTGACATGAATGTTTATGCATATACATGCCAAATTTCAACTCTCTAGATCCAGTCATTTGGTCACAATTTCTGTACAGACAGCCAGACACATGAATGACATTATAAAGGTTTCTCGAGGTCAATTACACCATGTAATTTACGCGCACATTACTGATCATAAGACATCATATACAGTGCGATCATTAATTCTTGAGCGTTACATAATGGTAAACAATGGGTTTTAAAATATCAAAACTGTATTATAATTCACAGCTGAAAATCCCAATTTAACAAAGAACCAATCAGATTACTTCGTTAGCTCGAACTCACCCGAGGAACAACGAAATTCTGTTGCCAATTTAATATCTGTTATCAACTCATTGACGTGTAGAGAAAAACAGGGTACATTTAATAATTAATTCGAATAAGGTAATAAAAATAGAATGTACGCCTATGTGTACATGTCCTTAGAAATAAGTTTGATAACAACAGTTTCTGTCAAATATTACATAACATTCAGGAATTAATGATCGCACTGTACCATCCAATATTAATAATAAGCTTGTTCCTACAGTTATTTCCAACGGTTAGTTATTACGAATACGAGTGCACTAAAATTACTCTTTGCTTACAACTGATGATAGCAATTGATTATTGTTATTATTATTTATTTATTTTACATCGGACTATTTCTGCAACGAGGCTACGCCGATGCCAGGGGGCGAGCTCCTACACCTGGATGAGGGGTGAATGATTGTGAAATGAGAGTAATGTAAACATATTATTCTCGCCCGAATAATATCACCAACGGAGAATCGAACTACCGACCGCACAATCCAGACTGTGTTCGCCAGTCCAAACTGCACGACTTAATGCGCTCGGCCACTCCGTTGGCTGATGATAGCAATTGGCAATGACTATGAACTAAGTTAATAATACAGTGAAAAAATATATTATTCTTAGGTTAACTTACTTATCATTAGAAATACTACAGTCAATAACAGTTTTCTTATTTGTATTCACAATGATAAAAGGCAACTGTATTGTCGAATTGGGCTGCGGAGGACCCTGTGTTCTGCACAACTCCTTATTCCGTTCAACAAGATTTTTAAACGATATCTGTCGCAAAACTAAGTCATGTAGTTGTTGCGTCTTCTGTCTAATCCTCTCAATCTTCTTCCTCTTCTCATTCTCTAACTGAGCACACTCCTGCAGCGAATTGGTAGGTAGACCTAACCACCGAATTTCTTTCTTCTCTTTTGAAATAATATTCATGGCCATTAGGACATTTAAAGCGTCATATACTCTTCTTCGAATATTTTTTTGATCATACTGCTGAAATAAAGACCATTAAAAACATTCATACTTTTTCTCATAGACTATTTCAATTGTTTAAGCAGAACTATAGGGTAATAAATTTAAGATCGTAGCGCCACGGTGGTCAATCTTGAAACGTAGGTACTTAATGTTATTGTTACATAGCTGTGAAGGTAAAATTATAGGAATAAATATATCTCGCAATATTTTGTGAACCTGTTTTACTATTTTATAAACAAGTAAGTATATACAAATGTTTATTAAGCCATTTTTTTGCATGACACGTCTCTAAAAAAAAATAAAAACTATATTGTGATGTGGGTTATGGTGATAAAAAATTTTATAGTGGATTATTTCAAATATATAGATGAAAATAAAAATTCACGCGTTGTATATGAAGGAGAGGAAGTGTAAGCAAATTTCCAACCAATGGCCCACTTTTTTCCAAAATTTTCTTTACTAATTCAAGCTTTACGACAATTTACAACTTCCTCGATTCCAAGTTTTGTTATTAATTTAACATTGTCTGAAGTAGGTGGAAATCTGTGGAATGATATCATTCAGGGTTCCTCTTTTTCCTTGACTTGCACATAGTTACACAACAATAAGATTTATCCATTTTATTGGACTTTGCAAAAACAAATCGGCATAAACAAACTTAAACAGTATGACTAATTCCAACGACTTCTACTTTGAAGTAAGTCATTAAAAGTTTACCACTTAGAATCTCTCTTATCTGGAAGTGCCGATATTTTAAATAATCCACTACGAAAATTTTATCGCCATAACCTATATAGTTGTATATTCGCGACTGCAAATAACAGAGACATCTGGTGGTGAATGGCTAAATTAAACAGAAGCGTATATTTGGATAATATTTGTAGCGTGTTGTGCTACAGTTTATGTGAATTAAGAAGTATTTTAAAATATAGTGACTTAAATACAGTGATTTTTTGCCGAAATATTGTTTGAACAGATAAATATTAAGAAAAAACTGACATATACGCTTCTCGTCCGCCATCAGCTGTTGTACGCAGCGCCGCCAACGTTAGTTTCAGTCGCGAATAGTTTTTAATTTTTTTTAGAGAACTGTAATACAAAAAAATGGTTTTATTAAACAAAATGTTCACAAAATATCAAAATTGACCTACCTACGTTTCAAAATTGACCAGCGGCGCTACAATCTTAAATTTATTTCCCTATAGGTCATTTCTTTGGTTTAGGCGGAACTAAATTGGGGTTTCGTATTTTTAAGTTGTCACGAAAACAGAGCTTGGCTATATTATTTCATTTTTCATATTGACATTTATTATTAAGTGACATAAATTAGAAAAATAAAATAAATAATAAAGTTTGTTCCAAACGGTTAGGCGGAACTAGATTTTGCAATCTAGTTACTTTCATCGTTTAAATCATGCTTTTCAGCCGTTTTGTTTAAGCTTTGTAAATCATACTTGCAACAAACATTTTTTGGTTAAGGTTAATATCATTTTAAAATGTCATTTTCTTTATATTTTGATTTTTTGTGTCATTCTTAATACAAATTTCCCATTTATTTATTTTTTTGTCATTAAAATATGTAAGAAAATTAATTTAAGTTTGACATATGACATTCGTTTCCATGGTTTCATTGTTGGAATTTTATATTTTGACATTCCAACGTGAAAAATGAAATAACCCAGGCAAGGTCCCTTTTCGTGACAACCTAAAAGAACGAAATTCCCATTTAGTTCCGCCTAACCGTTTGAAACAGACTGTACATTTTAAAATTTTTGGAAAATATAAGAATTTAAGAAATGAGACATTTGTATTAAAAATGACACAAAAAATCAAAATGTAATGAAAATGACATTTTATAATAATATTAACTTTAACCTAAAAATTATTATTATAAGTATGATTTACAAAACTTAACCAAAACGGTCAAAAGCTCGAATCAAACTATAAAAGTTACTAGATTGCAAAATTTAGTTCTGCCTAAAGGTTGGGAGTAGTCTACAGATTTTGAAATCCAGTATCTTTTATCGATTGATTCGGGCCTTTGGGAATTATGTTTAAGCTTTGTTAATGACTACGTTAAAACACAACAGCTTTAGCCGGAAGAGGGGTCTTATTACATAAAATGTTACCTGGTCCGCAGGTGAATTATTAACATCTGGATTCGTGAACTCGCCAACTAATTCATCGGCAACTTCATTATACGAAGTGGTTCCTTTTTTTCTCACTTTCTCACATACTTTCATTGAGAAATGCCTTAAACCTTTTCCAACTTTTTCAGTTTTCCTTCTTTTGCTAAAAAATAAAACAAGAAATACAATTAATGTCGGTATATTTAAAAAAAAAAAAATAGGACATATTATGTCTTCTTCACGAATAAATCTTTAAGAGTAAAGAATATCATAACTCAATTTGATACATAAAATAAACTATGGCTGAACGCTGAATCAGCATGTAGACATTTAATAAGGCAGTACTGCCAGTAGCAGCAAAATAACAATCTTATTTTTTTATTTAAGACTAGTTAAGGCTAGTCAATACTCTGTATAAATAAAATTATCATTGTCTTTTTTTTTTCCCCCTGTTGTTTTCCCCCCAAACTTGTTCTGCCATCCCCCATGAGTGCTTGGGGAAAATTTATTAGGCGCATAAGGACCTTTATTTGTTTCTCACTTTCTGACTCCAATAATGACTGACAGTATAACCATTATACCTGCTGAGTTTATGGTTCTGTTAAAAATAGTTGCCAGGACCGTAATAATTATTTAAAATAAACGTGTTTTCTTATATGCTATCTAGAATGAACTGTATATACTCATATGACATTCCATCACATTTTTATCAGGCTTAGGACGGCTATATTTGAATTATAAATATAGACATGTTTAAAAATCGTTTTGTTTAAAAGTCTTTATAGTCTATATTAAATACTTCAAATTTGCACAATCAAAAATCATTTTTTTGAACTTGTCAATTCATGGTAAATTAAAATTATTAAAATATTAATCATCATCATTGTTTATATCATTATCAGAGTTTGTGTCACTACCTCCGTCATTTAAATTAATAATTATGGACGATTTATTTGATGGCATTATCAAAAAAAAAAGTTTCAATTGTCGTTACATGTTCTACACCAGGAGTACTCAACCTTTTCATACCTACCGCCCACTTTAGCATCTCTACTGGTAGAAAATTTTTCATACCGCCCACCTGTTGTATAATAATAATAACTTACCAAATACTTTCGCAAAATTTAGCATCAAAAATCTTTATAAAACAACTTACTGCATCATCTCAAAAAATTTCCATTTTAATGTTTTTAAAACGTCAATTAAATTAAAAAAAAACGGAAAGTAGCCAGCATTGGACAAAACCCCTACCGCAAAAAAATTCGTACCGTCCACTAGTGGACGGTAGGGACCAGGTTGAGTACCACTGTTCTACACAATTTTTTTTCCACAAATCACTACTTATTGCACTTGTTTCGTCTTTAATTAATTGTACTACAGTGTCACTTTCTGTCGGTGTTGTATTTTTCAGGCGCACATTACCTTTTAATTGGCTCCATATTAGTTCTATAGGGTTTAAAACACGAACAATGATACATTGAATTGTTTTGTATGGAACACTAGTTAATTCCGCAGTTCTAAGTATAGGTTTGCCATTACCTTCCGAAACTAACTTTTTATAAACGTTCAGTATCAGAACTTTGCAATCTTCTGACAAATGACATTTATCTTTAGTAGCCACGTCCATATTTTCGCATTCCACGTCAACATGCACATTTTCGCACTCCAAATCACCTTGCACAGATTCACTATTTTCACTACAGAAATTAAGAATTTTTTCAAAAAAATGGTCGCCAAAAAGCCATGTTGTTAATGTATGCACGCTATGAACGTTGAAAATTAACTAACAAACAAGTATAACAACCCCTAAAATTTAGAAACAATAGGATTATAAATTTGGAAAATATCCTTAATGGTTTTTAAGAAACTTCAATTGAACTAGTGTTACATCTATTCGATTTAAATTTAAAATTCTCTTAATACCCCTTATATTCTTTTCACAGCAATAAGTCTTAAGCTTACTGCCATAAATCCATTACCGATTGTTAAGCTTCTTAACAAGAACGGTCATTTCATTTTGGAAATACTATATAAAAGTGAGGAGGTTTTTCTGTTTTACGTCTTCACTTGTATTTGAAAAGTCAAGACTTTTTTTAGGTCATCAGTTGTATTTTAAGCCAGTTGTATTTTAAGCCAGTTGTTTTTTTTGTCATCTATTTGCATGAGTTTTAATAACGATAAAAAAAGGTGCCCTCCTCAAATATTTCCTGCCCCCCCCCCCCCAGATTTAAGAGTTAGCACCGCCACTGCATAATAATATAAAACATAATCTAACTTAAGTCTAATTAAATAAGAAATTACTCACTATTCAGGTGTGAAATCACTGTCAATATCTTGTCTCTTCCTTGATCCGCTGTGATCTAGGATCGGTGATATAAAATTCTTAACTGTATTTGCTGATGATATTGGCAACGGTGATGATTCTTGTTGTACTTTCTGTTGTGAGGACTGGTTTACAATTTTTAATCCAGACTAAAAATAAATAAATAAATAAGTAAATAAAATTAAAGGATCTTTTACACAATCAATTACGTCTCAGATTAAAGTAAAATGCCAACCCTAGGCATTTTACGTCTTTCTTGAGACTTAATTTCTGGCTCAATAATCTCATAGGCACTACGTTATAATAAATATTGGTAAAAATGTATCGCTGGTTATTTTAATAATAGGGGATACACATAAAATTTATATTTTCTTAAAAGTACATTTTTTTGATACGTTAATATTAGTTATGTCACCTAACAAAACAAAAATCACATTTTAATTAATATTTCAGCGAAATTTTTTAATTAAAATATTATAAATTTGAAATAAAGCCCCAGACTACCTACCCAAGTCTTTACGTGTGTTTTAGAGATGGGAACGATTAATCGAATATTGAAATAATCCATTATTTTGTTTCAATTATTCGATTAATCATACAATATTTTTAAATAAATATTGCTTTATTTTTTAATAAATATAGTTTCGATTAATTTAATATTAATCGATAATTTCATTTTATTTTCAAGAAATTACTTAGTTGTATTGTTCAAACACTGTTCGGCAAGATGACTTTGCTCTCTTCTTTTCAATAAGCTAAAATTTATTTTAACAATGAATTATTTGTATTAAAATTTACGTTGCAGACATTGTATTACCTTCCATTACTTATGTTTTCCTAATAAAACGGTCAAATTATTTTATATCAGCCTTCAAAATACAACATTTTACTGCTGTATTCATTTTTTTGTCGGCGAATGAACATGTTTCTTTTTTTATTTCATAATCAATTGATCGATTATTTTTGGCAATTTATTCAAAATCGATTATAACATTTCGATTAATCAAATGATCAATTAATCGGTTGATTAATTGTTATTGCCAACTCTAGCGTGTATTGTTTGAGAGTTTTGTATTTGTTTTTTAAACAATTTTTCACGCATTTATTATTAAAATGGCAGATAAAGATTTTGTTAGGCCTCAGAATGACAATTTACCCAACATTGATTCTTTTCTTCATTTTCTTTTGTTTTTCACCATTAGATAATGCAATAAATTGTTTTTGTGGAGTTCTAAATAAAGTAATTGTTCACATCGGTACTAAACAATATTTTCGATGTATGGAAGTACTGGGCCCTGGATCTTCCATATTTTATATATTTTAATATATAATTTAATTCGGTAAACATGTGGAAGAACTTTATTTTAATTAAAATCACTCTAACTTTACACAATCTATAAAAGTTATACAAGCAAATAAGTTCACGACAGACTGTGTAGGCTGTACGCTGTAGACTGAATAGGCTCTGACGTCACAGCCAAGTTTGTAAACAGTCAGAGTCGTTTTCGCGCGCTACATACATTTATGATTTTTTTAAGCCTTCAAATTAAAAAAAAAAATGCTAAACTGTTTTTTATGTTTATATGCAACAAAAGGAATATAATAAAAAATAAAAAGAAAATCATTCCTATCCTAAATCCTAAATCCATTCCTATCCTATTGGTTTTGCGCATTTATAGAGATGAACATTTTTATTAGCATATAGAATAAAAAACATAAAATGAATGAAAATAATAGTAAAAAAAATTAAAAAAGTTACAAATTATAATACGTTAAACTCATTTAAACATTTCTTGGCCAAATATTGGTCAAAATAGATCTTATTATAATGTTTTCTGTAAATAATTTGCAGTTGAATAAAATTAATTAAATTTTTATTAATTATTGTTTAGTTATGTGAATAACTAGTTAGACACTAGTTAAAATACAAAAAATCTTGACCATGTAGGATTTTTATTAAATGAATTATTTGAATAAAAGCGAAAAGTTGGGGAATGTAAAGTTAATGTCAAAATTGTTTCGCGGATCGCAGTTTAAGAACCGCTCATATTATAAAATGAAATAAGAATCTTAACAACTTTAAATAAAATTTAAATATGTTGAAATTTTACACATTTATGGAAATGGCTTACAATTATTTTGTCATTAAGTTCTAAATATATTTTATATTTATCAAAATGATTTTCACTGTAGTTAATTTATTTTTTAAATAACATCTTAAAACTGTTACATAATACTTTAAAATAAATAAATATCACATGAATAAGTTATATTTATTTACCGATTTTAAAACTTTTGTAGATTAAGTCATAATGTCGGAATTGTTAATTTGATTATCGTCCATTTTTCCGTATCGAAATTTTCTGCTATTCCATAATTTTTCAAAAGTTTACTTACCATCTGAGATGCTGACAAACGAATTGTTTTTTGTACTATCTGTCCATCTGAGTTTTTCTGCCCTAATTGATTAACTGCCGATATAGGGACAGTAACCATTCCTGAAAATATTTCATATGTTATCAATAATATCAATGCAATAAAAAGCAGTTATACAAGCTGAGGATCAGGTTTACAATACATGCCGTTTAAGTTATCTTGATAGCTAGACATAACAGAGTCACGTGATCATGACTAAACCGCGCTTAGTTTACAATAAAAGTATCGGTACAAACGTTTAATAGCCAACAGGGGCGCTTGGTATATAAGAGTTGCAGGACGACTGCCCCTCCAAATTACATTAAGCATTAAAAACGTTTATAAACATTTTTGATTTATTTTGTATAAAGTTATTTAATTTTGAAATAAAAATACAGAAATTCTTATTATTTATTAACTTCTTTAAAAAATATCATGTTTCGTTTCATGGTTGGGAAAGCAAGAAAGAATTAATCAACGTGGAAGCTGTCTCTCTCAAGTACCAAATACTACACTGTGGCGAATAATTGATGAACAATGTATACAGGGTGTTATATTTTAGTGGTCCCAGCAAATATCTCGCTTATTTATTAAGTTAGTAATTTATTTCATATAACATGATTTATACAGCAACATGTAAGCTACTTAATGACGGATGTACATTCATGATACCACTTCCGGTTTATTAGAAATTATATCAACTTTGAAATTTAAAAAAGGAACATACTACATTTTCTTACAAATTTGAAAAGTACATCAAATTTGCTTTACAAACATGTAAAATAATCCATATATTACATTATTAAAAAGTAAAATGGCGGGCACTTTTTTACTTGCCCGACCTTAATATATAAGGGGCAAGTATTGTAATCGCGAAAATTTTCGATGTCGAGATTTTGACGGATGACCACGTTTCATGGTCCAGGGAATCCAAAAAACCTATTTTCGAAGTGCCGTCCGTATGTGTGTGTGTGTGTGTGTGTGTGTGTGTGTGTGTGTCTGTCTGTGTGTATACACGATAACTCAAAAACGGTTTAACTTAAAGAGTTCGTTCTGGTACTAAAAAATTCTCCTATTAAATAGGAAGAACCCTATTGTTTTTTATGAAAATCGGTTGACTAGAAATGGGAGTTTACTCGTGTCGATTTTAATATTTTTGCGAATATTTAGCAACAGAAAAATATTTCGAAAAAATTTATTGAACAAAAGTTACTATAAATGCAATAACTAATAACTTTTATTTGAGACGTTTTTTGATAAAACGAAAAATTTCCAAAATTTTTTGTAAAATTATTTAAAATTTTTCCAAGTCTCAATTTTTTCATACTTATATGTAACGTTTCCATGGTCATGATAATTAATTCGTAACTAGTAAAGCAAGCCTTGGACAAAAATTTGTATAGAACATAATTTGATGTATTTTTGAAGATTTATCTAAATATATAATTTTTTTTTTTTTTTTAGTTTATTTTTTTTTAAATATTTTTTTTATGGGAGGGCAAGTCTAGCGGAGGTTTCCTTTCGCCACTGGTTTATACACCTAGTCGAAAAAAGAATAGTGAGCCATGACTAAAAATTAACTAAAACAATTGTAAACCTGTATTTACAGGTTGTATTTAACAGGGGTATGAAACTCATATACACGGCCTTGAAACGGTTTTAAGTTATATTCCATCCACCGACAGGACTAAAAGCGTTTTTTTTAAACCAACATTTTGAGAACACTTCATTATCGGCAATTTGCGACAGTTGTTTTTGACGATGTAACGATAGGCGACAGTAAATTGTGATTGTGACAGTGATGAATGTTATAAGAAATTTTAAATATTAGCACCACATTTTTTATTTTCAAATGGTGTAGTGTTAATTAATAATATTTTAAATGGTAAATGCAAAAGAAATATAAATAGTGTAATAAAAAAAATGGCACAGACTAAATTTAATATGTACAATAAAAATAAATATAAAAGTAAAAAATAAATACTTGTTTATTTATTTCATATGCTTGCTTGCAAATAAAATAATAAAACTTATGGTCTATTTCAAAGTAGAAAAATGTGTGTAAGAAGATAGGAGCTGTTTGTCCTTGCTTCGGATTGGTTTAGATCGTCATACCTATTACACTGTAAAAATATTGTTTTTAGTCCAAGTTGACAGATGTTCAGTGTCGTACATTGGAAATATATATATTATTTATATTATTTAATTTTTCTCATATATTTTGCTATTATTTACATATTTAGACTTTTATTTATATTCTTGGCGTAGATTTTATGGAGAAAATTCTCCATGTAATTTGTTTTTACGCAGTTATATATTTTTTAGGTTATCTGACAAATAAATATTTTTTGACACTTGACAATTAACATATCAAGAGAGAGGACTAATGTGAGGCCAAAAGACAGCCCAGCTGATTGTGCCCAAAAAAGAAGTTATTGATATAATTTTTAGACCTTCATATATACATATCTTTTTAATTTTTATTTACAATAATTATTTAAATAAGAAACTTTTGCTCTGAAGATATATTGTTTGTTTTATTGCTTTGTTTAAACTCTTTTAGCCAAATCTCTCTTTTTATATATAGTACATAATTTTTAAAATTAATATTTTCTTAACTTTTTCAAATTTCCCATTAAACTAAATTTATGTCGTATAAATATTATCTGCCTTGTTTATTATCTGCCTTGTTTATTATCTGCCTTGTTTATTTCAATATCTTATTAACCTTTTATATATTTTAAAAAAAAATCCCTTGCTAACCCAGTTGCTACGCCTATGCCCTAGTTGTAACTTATTTTAAATTTCCCGCTATACTGTATTTGATCAGTGTAAATCGTACTCGGTTCGCAGCGCTATCTACTTTTTTCTACTTTGAAATAGACCATAATGCTTACTGAAGTATTAACTTTTAACAATTGTAATTAATTTTAATTTTTAGGAAATTAATTAGTAGAGTTGTAAATAAATTAATCATAATTTTCGGTTCAAGGCAATCTTTAATTTTCTACCAAAATTACATTTTATTTTTCAATTTTGGTAGAAAATTAATGATCGCGCGATTCATAGCAATTTAAAATATAAAAAAAAAAATGTGTGCACTGCGGGTTGCATACTATCTAATCCTAGTTCATATTACAACCACGAATGTCGCAACTATCGCTGTCCAAAGCCGTAACGTGGGAGTCCGCTATCTTCCTTGTTTTATAATTTGTGGTATTTAATCAGCAATAATTGTTCTAACCTTTATTATTAGCAAGTTTCGTTGTAGTTCCTTATTAATTTATTATAAAATGAATTTTTCTAACTCAGAAAATGTTGATATGCTATGTGTATTTTCGAAGTTTAAAAAATAAACGTATAGCTGCAGAACTTTATCGACAAGAATATCCACATCGCCGTCATCCAAGTGAATCGTTTTTTGTGAAACTAGTAAATAAACTACGAACAACAGGTTCGTTTAAAAGAAGAAAAAGAAATATCCCAAATGAAGATGATGTGGAAATTAATGTACTTGCGCTTTTTGAGGCCAATCCCAGAATTTTCGTTCGCGACGCATGTGTTGAGACAGGAATAATAATTTTTAAAATTCACAGAATCTTAAGAAAACACAAGTACAGACCATATAAAATACAAACAGGACAAGGACTATTGCCAGGCGATTATCAACGTAGACTTGATTTTAGTGAATGGTTTTTCGAAAAAAGAAGTAAAGATCCAATCTTCTACGAAAAAATTTTTTGGACTGACGAAGCTAGTTTTTCTAGAAATGGACTTTTTAATAATAAAAACTGCCACTATTGGAGCATGGAACATCCTCATGAAATTCGGGAAACAAGACACCAGATTAGTTTTAAAATAACTGTTTGGTGCGGGATTTTAAAAAACAAAATTTTTGGACCTTACTTTTATGAAGAAAATTTGACGGCTGCATTGTATGCTGAATTTTTAAATAATGTTTTATACGATTTTTTCGAAGAGATTCCACTTGGAAATAGGCTTGGTATATGGTTTCAACAAGACGCTCCGTCATAACGCGAGAAGATGCGTTGATATTTTAAATAATACATTTGAGCGACGTGTTATTGGAATAAATTGTTTAATTCGGTGGCCCGCTCGTTCTCCCGATATGACCCCACTTGATTTTTTTTTTTTTATGTGGTTACGTGAAAGATTTTGTTTATAAAGAACCAGTAAACACATTAAACGAACTGAAGAATAAAATTGAAGCGGCAATTGAATCTTTATCTGCAGACCAAATTGAAAGGGCTACTTATTCTGTTTTAAATCGTTGTGAAAAATATATTGAAGCGGCTGGGAGTCATTTTGAATATTTGTTGTAAAATCACAATAAAAATTATCGTTTAATAATAATAGTTACAATTGTTTTAGTTAATTTTTAGTCATGACTCACTATTCTTTTTTCGACTAGGTGTATAAAAAAGAGAATAATAATGTAATATATGGATTATTTTACATGATTGTAAAGCAAATTTGATGTACTTTTCAAATTTGTAAAAAAATGTAGTATGTTCCATTTGAAATTTCAAAGTCGATATGAATTACTAATAAACCGGAAGTGGTATCATGAATGTACATCCGTCATCAAGTAGCTTACATGTTACTGTATAAATCATGTTATATGAAATAAATTATTAACTTAATAAATAAGCGAGATATTTGCTGGGTCCACTAAAATATAACACCTGTATAGTATAATCTAAAATTAACATTATTATATGAGGGTATTTCATAAATAATGCACACGATCTTGTGTAAGGCAAAACGTGAGGCCGATTGACAATGCCACGGAAAAATGAGAGAATAGTTAAATTTTAAATAATAAAATCACTTACTTGAGCCGACTTTATTTGGCACACCTATTGCTCGTAACACTTGCGTTCCTGTGGTAAGGACACTCTGTAATGTAAAATTAATTATAAATAATATAAAAATACTTTAACTACAAATTATTTAAAAGCTTAAATAGAACTGTCCAAGCAGACGACAATCTCGTGTGTAAGTTTAATACTTTTTTTGAAAAACATACGAGTCTGCCACAAAATATATTGTAACGAATCGGTTAGTCCGCCCAGAGAAAGACTAAAACTTTCACAAGCACCCGTCGCGAGTTTGGGGATTTGAGAAGGTACTTTACAGTCAACATTTGTGAGAATTCAGATAATAAAATAAAATTAGAAACCTTACGTTTCACAATATAACTTAAGAAATATATTTTTCTATGGTTCATCGTTCAAGGAGACATTTGTTCAGAGTTATTGCTTAATAACTTTGAACACTAGCATCTCCTTGAACAATGCTTCAACCCTTTTTCCTAGAAACCTATATAAGCCCTCTTATATAAACACCCGTCTCTCTGAAAATGAAGTCAGAAAGTATTCAGTCCGGTTCGCGTAAACATCAAAGTTGTTGAATTCTTAGAGGCACTGTGTCGGCGGTCTGGTGGTCTATCCGATTCTATTTGTTTTAATCTTTTTATTATTTTAATACCTATATATTAGTCTTTCAAACTTACTCTTGTAAATAGTATATTATAAAAAATCCAATTCTTTTTAAAACGTCTTACTTAACGTGTGTAAACCTATACCTTTAAGAACTTTAAAGAAAAGCTAAGATCCAGACTAATTACGAGATGCCTGATCAGTCGGTTGGTAAGTATTAATACATATCATTTAATGCACATATCGTAATGATGAACCCTGGATAACACTCACGCCTAATACCCGAACTCTTTTAGTCAGGAATCTCATTTCAGTTTGAGATCAGACTTCATATAATATCACAGGCTCGCTACCTAATTGATAATAAAAAGGTACGATGTAAAGTAAGGTACACAGGGCTCGCTACAATATCCATAAAACATGAAACCTTTTACCAGGCTGTTTTTGCCCAAACCGCTGACAGACTTTGTCTACATCTTACCGCCTTTACACAAAGCCCTCAAACATCAACCATCTCTCTACGACAAATTGGCCATTACAAAACTGACGTTCGTTCGCAGATATTAAGTGTACTTCTAAGTATTTAGTAAGTGACAGTCTTTGTGAGTATATACTAAAAATCATAAATTTCGGTAACTTCTGAAAGAATAATAATCAACCGAATTTGAGATGAGCTATAGTTGCCCAGTCAGGCGTGCACCTATGGGGGGCTCAAGGGCTTGAGCCCCGCCCCCTAGAGCTCAAAATATAGATGGTTTTTACGTGTTTTTCTCAAAATATTAACGATGAGCCCCCCCAAGAGCTCAAACATATGTGGTTGTTACGCGTTTTTGTTAAAATAGAGGTGAGTACCTTTTTTCGTCATCACTTCTATAATACAGGCGAAGACCTTTTTTTTAGGTCATCACTTGTATTTTAGAAATGAGGACCTTTTTTTAGATCATCACTTGTAATTTCGAAGTGAGACCTTTATTCATAATTTTTTAAATAATGTTGTCATCTGTGCCGCAACCAAATTCCGGTTCCCACCAATGTACATTATTAGGATTTTTTTTATATTTTTAGACCAACCTCTTTTAGCAACAGGAAGCAGGACAAACGTTTATTCGCACATTTTTTGCGAAAATTTCATAAAAATATTGTTTTTTCAAAACTAAAATTTTGTTGAATTTTCTATGCATTAAGAGGTTTCATTTAATACGTCAAACAAATTTTAAAAAAATATTTTTTTTTTTTCGGTAAGTACTTATTTGTTTATATTTATCTCGCTATGTGATTTTTAAACCTTCTTAGTTTTCCTATATGTGGGTTGTACAAGCATGCCCAATTTCAACCTTCAATGTTCAACCGTTTGGCCACAATTTCTACCGAACAGACAAACACATAAGTGACGTTTTAAGATTTTTTTTTGCGATACCTACAAATCCTAAAAATCAATAAATTTCATGCTTGGAAATATTTTTCCAACACTGTGCGTAAAATAGGCACTTTACAGTCATGAGTCATCGAATATGTTGCGACTGATACTCAAAATGGAACGTACCTATGTATATACATAAAAAGCACTAAATAAATCCATGTTAATAAAAATGTATTGATTTAAAATAAAATGAACGAAGTTTATTACAAAAAAAACTGCATTTTAATGTGCCCATCAGAATGACGGATTTAAGTAAAAATAGATATACAGTCATGTCCGTAAATCTAATGTAAAATTACACACTTAAGGTAAAGTTTAAATATTTTGATTTGTCATAGCTGCTGTTTCGGTGTTAAACTACAAGCTATTAACAAGAACACTTGTATGAAACTGTACCAAGTGTGTCATTTAAGTGGGAAACAGAATGCACCGAGTTCTACGACGCGTTAACGGCGAACGTACGGCGCTATCTGTCAGAAGAAAGTTAAAACCAAGCTGTCGTACGCAAGTGCACAGAATGAACAACGTCCTCCGGCGTTCGACCGCCGTTGATACTGAATGTTCGTCAACTTCCAACTTTTGACGCCGTTGAACGTTGACGCAGAACACCTAACCTCAGTTTTTACTGAATAATAAAGTGTTTGTAAGTATAAATAACTTGCATACAACATAAATAACATCACTCACAAGTCTTCATCATCCATTATACTTTTAATAAAAGAAAGCGCACGTATAAACACAGATATAGGTTGTTAAGTGACACTTGACGGCGTTAAAAATTATTGCATTGTGTGCAGGCGAAAATTCTCAACGGCGCTACTCAACGCTGTCGCAAATGACGCCGCGCTGACGCCGTAGCGCGCTGTGCATTCTGTTCCAGGCTTTAAGAATTTTATCGGTTTGTATTACACAACAAAAATCATCACCCAAAATCCAAGTGACGAGAAAAAAAAGTCCTCGCTCATAATTTGCGCCTTCCACAAAAAAAGCGTCAGCGCCCCTTTCCTTGCAGCTCTGCTTTGGCCACCCGACAGAAACATTTACAGCTTGACTGGGATGTTTTGGTTCATCCACCATACTCTCCATAGGTCCTTTGGATTATTTTGCTTAAGAGACTAAATTTCCTAGTTACGCCACTGCTGACATCCACATATTAGTTCACCAATACTCAGGGCTATAGTGGAAGATATACTGTGGTATGGAACGTGTACCTTCTGCATTTCAAATTAATAGAGTATACTCCAAGCTTGTTTGAGGTTGTGTACCCCCTCCCAAGTTAGTTTTGTAGGCCATACACCCTCTGATTTTTACGATATATATATGTACAGTATTCCCGCTGCAGATTTTACGGTTATAGTATTGCTAATAATTAGTAGGTTAATACTTTTTGGCATGCGTTTTTTTTTTTTTTTTAATATGAATCATTTAGGCTTAAAATTTTTATTTCAATGTACCTATATGTTTGAATATTGTTGCCTTTTTTAAATTAAATTCAATCAGAAATTTTATTTATTATTAATAATAGATATAAACTATAAACTATTTGTATATAAAAACAATAGAAAAATATATAATTATTAATAATTAGCATGTGCAAAACGTTTGCAACCTGCATACATATTAAATAAATTTCATATTAAATAATTAATATTTTATAGGGAAACCTTTCTGTTTATTGACTAAAGCACATCGGCGCGGCATTGATTGAATTAAATTATTAATTATGGTAACTGGAATGGCCCCCCATTGCCTTTTTGCTTCCTCAAACTAATCGTCTGGGTTTTTGAATCTCTGATTGCCTATTCGGCGTTTAACAATCTCCCAAAGATTCTCGATGGGGTTGAAGTCTGGGGACTGTGCCGCCCACTTAATAACATCAATATTTTGCTCTTTGATCCAATCTTTGATGATCTTGGCCGTATGCTTTGGATCGTTATCATGCTGATACATCCTAACAAGTGGCATATTCCAGTCTGCGTACGGAAGCATTGTATTTTGCAAAATATCTCTATAATCTAAAGCAATCATGTTGCCATAAATTCGTCTTAGTGGACCTATACCTTGGGCCGAGAAGCAGCCCCAGGCCATAACGTTTCCACCTCCAAATTTAACTGTCCCTTTTGTATATCTCGGATTAAATCTTTCATTTCTAGGCCTTCTGACATTCGGTTTGCCATCACTTCCAAACTGAATTTGGTTTCATCTGAAAATAATACTGTTCCCCATTTGTGTCGACACTTTTTGCAAATTGTAAACGAACTAACAGATTTTTATTTGAAACAAACGGTTTTTTGCTATTTTGTAGATTATTGTCTATCGCCCGTCGCCTTATATTTGATGTATCTAAAAACAGTCCTAGGCTCTCTTTGATATCTTTAGAAGATATTTGAGGATTTTTAATTAAATTTAGTATTTCACGGTCCTCCCGTGGCGTTATTTTACAGTTCGTCCTCCCTTATGGTAAGATTCAACTCTTCCACTCTTCACAACGCTGGAAATTATAGATTTATGGATCTTATACTTCTCAGAAATTTCATTCTGTGTCATGTCGTTCTTGTATTCAAGTAGAATTTTTGATTTTATTTCAGAATTATACTTAACACCTCCCATTTTTTAAATTATTTTAAATACTACCTTCATATTTTAAATATACTTCCTATCTTCTGAATGTACCAATCACACTATTTTAAATTGAGAAAAACAACTAATAAAAACTCTGTAAATCCCGTAAATATTCCGAATTCGTACGAAAAAGCACGACAATTCACCTAAACAAACGAATAATGACATGAGTTGCAAATGTATTGCACAGCCAAATTATACCTAATAGTTATATATTTTTTTCTTTTTTGCCTAAACAATTAGATTTAATTATTTTTGTTTCTGTGGTAAACTAGCCAATAACTATTAATAATAAAAATAATAATAAACAAAAATTCTGATTAAATTTAATTTAAAAAAAAAACAACTATATTCAAACATATAGGTTCAATTGCAAATGTTTTACACAGCACTGTATATAGGCAACGCCATTGCTGAAGTTTGATAGACTGATTACTTTTTCTCAGTTCTTATTCCCCTCCTCTTTTTAATGGCGCGAAACTATCCTCAAATAACCCATGATAAATTCACCATTATCCCTTTCATCCAACGATGAATCACTTAAAAGTATATCGTTTAATATTGTTGATTCATATTTACATATACATATATGGCTCAAAAGGGTGCCATATTAATAATAATTAGCGTAATGTAATTTTGTAGTAAAGACCTTTCTTTTTTTTAGGTCATTGACATTACTTGGATTTTAGACCTTTTTATTTTTTGGTCATCACTTGTATTTTAGAAGTGAGGACCTTTTTTTTAGTCACCAATTATATTTTGGAAGTAAGGACCTTTTTTGTTTTCACGACATCACTTTAAATAATATGTTTAGGAGAGCCCAATTATAAAAAAAATACCCAGGGCTTGAAAAAAGCTAGTTACGGCCCTGTCTAACTGTGCGCTGAATTAAGTCTTACCTACGGGCACCAACGAACCTCGCGCCGGCCCTGCATATATCATGTGCCGAACACCATACATAGATTAACCACATTCATTAATTATAATATAGTAATATATAAAAATCAATTTCTGTTCGTTTGTTTGTTTGTCCTTTATGCAAAGCCAAACAGATACACCGATTTTCACCAAATTTAGTACAGGGGGGTAAAATAATCCAAGGAAGGTTTTAGTGAGGGTTCTAACTTCGTCCATGTCCCCCTAGAGCAGCGGTTCTTAACCGGGGGGGTCCCGAAAAGACCTTCGAAGGTCCCGAAAATAAAAGAAAAAATTAAATTTTTACCAGTTTTTGTTTTTAAAATTACAATAAATTTAATTATTAAACGATAAATTATTAAGAACATTTAAAATATTATTTCAAAAATTTTCTTGTGGTCCAGAAAATATTTTAGTCGGGGGGTCCCGAGTACAAAAAGGTTAAGAACCGCTGCCCTAGGGGACGTTATGGGGGGAAGCCATCATTTTTCACTTCCCGTGCAGTTTAAATTAATTACGTAGGCTAAACCTTAAGAGATATATCGATATAATCTAGACAAAAAATGTAGATCTAAAAAAAAGTCCGCATATGTGACTGATATCGTGTATTGGTCAATTTTCTGTTTTTAAACGTAATAGTTTTTGTATTAAAAAGTTTGTGGGTGCATAACATCGGAGTTTTATAGTGATGTATCAATTATTTTAGAATAACAAATTAAAGCATTTCACGTAGAATCATAATGTATTTAACACTATACAATACATCATAGATTAATAATAACGGAGTTATCACAGTAGAAAGTGTATGCATACACAGAAATGTTTAAAGTTGTACATGTATGTCGCTATTTGGTGCGGAACTTACCAATAGATGGCAGTACTGGTAACTTCTGTATTTCCCATCTAATAATTAATTGCAAATTATATTATCGTTTTATATATTTAACTTTAACGTTGTGAGCGTTATGTTCTACTTTCTTCGTTTTAAAGTAGTGAAATGCGCGTCGAAGCACGGCTACACCCACTAATATAGTACAATTTTAGAGAAATATTGTAAAAGAATATACAAATCTTCACTAAAACTAGCTATGTCAGAGTTTCCCAAAGGGTGTGCCGCAAAATTTTCCAAGCGTGCCGCGAAATCTTAAAGAAAAAAAAATCAGCTATGGCCACCACAGGACCGACCGCCATCACAAAGTACTTGTTTAATTTATGCTGCTTTATCAAAAAATGTCTCAAATAAAAGTTGTTAGTTATTGCTTTTATAGTAACTTTTGTTAAATATTTTTTTTCGAAATATTACTCTGTTGTGAAATATTCACAAAAATCTTAAAACCGACACGAGTAAACTCCCATTTCTAGTTAACCGATTTTTACCAAAAGTTGATCAACTCGTGCCATTGATGTCAAAAGCTTAACCCCTTAACGCACAATTAAAAAAAAAAAACGACCAAAAAAAAACAATTTTTTTTCTTTAAGAAAATACATATTTGGACCTTAATTTCAATAAATATTTTTAAAAAAATGCAAAATTATTAAAAATTCAATAAAAATAGTGGATAAATAATTATAGTGGATTTTGAATCGCATTGCAGATCGAATATTGTACCCATCGTACTTTTTTTCAATTTGCAGTTACTATTTTGAAGGGGAAGGAGACGAAAAAAAAAAAAGAAAAACTGAAAAATATTTAATTTTACCTAAATTTGTAACAATATAATAATAATAATAATAATTATTAGCTGAAAAATAATAAAATACGCCATATTTTATTCCCAAATAAAAAAACTTTATAGCTTACAATACAGAATTACCTGATGAATATCAATAAATTGAATGTTTTTCTCGGTTTTTATTAAGTTATTTTCAATGCCCGGATATATTCGAATGTGAACATTTTAGCGACATAAATTGCGACGCAGACCGTATATATACGGGTCTGCACATTTTGGCCGGTTTTGCGCGCCCGCATTAATACGTTTGTGCGCGTTAAGGGGTTAAATATGAAGTTTCATAAAAACCCTTTTAGCCGAATTTGCCCTGCACGTGTACACAGGCAGACAGACAGACCGACAGACAGACCGACAGACAAACAGACAGACAAACAAACAGACAGACAAACAGACAGACAAACCGACAGACAGACAGACATACAGACATACAGACAGTCAGACAGACAAACAGACCGACAGACATGCTAAAAATAGTCAAAACGTTATGTAGGAACCTCAATTCGTGGAGATCCATCGAAATCTCGAAATGTCAAAATCGGTATGATCACAATACATCCCTTAAGTTCGTTCTACATTATACTTTTTGGCGTAGCACTACAGATTTTTTGCGTAGTACTGACGTAAAAAGTATAATGTGAAACACAATAATTCCTTCCAACTTTCGGTGCTTCACTACAAACTACACTATTTTCAAAACTACCTCCGTCAAATTTTTGGATGACAGTTGTATACTTCTCAGTCGTACCAACTACCAACTTTTTAGTTTTTGTTTACAACTTAAATTTTAGAAGTTTATTAAGTTGATAAGAAGTTTATTTAGAACATAAGAATAGAAATAAATAATAATAATAATAATATAATTAAATATAAACTTAGCATAGTTAACAATATTTATAAATTGGTTACTAGAATTGGTACTATAATCAAACTGTTGTCTGTCACCTGAACCTAAAATTTTTTAATTTGGCAGTGGAGAGTATCACAAAGTAATAAAAGATGGAAGGTATTGTTGTCTCTTATTTTCCCCCCCACTATATTCTGTAGTATCAAAAGTTGAAATGACGTTAGAGTTGGATAGTATTGAAAGAAGTATAATGTAGAACGAACTTTATATATGTTGGCGGTCGGTAAGAAACTAGCATTATAAATTAATTCTTCTATAACTACGTAGGTGTGCCGCGAAATTTTTCTTCTTTGGAAAATGTGCCACTAATTCATGGTTAAAATAATAAAGTACACGAAGGATCTTTTTACAGGGATCTGCATTCAGGAGCCAACACTATTTGAATAAAGACCAATTAGACTTCTACGGCTACGTAGGTGTGCCGCGAAATGTTTCTTCTTTGGAAAATGTGCCACGAGTAAAAAGACTGAAAAACACTGAGCTATGTAATACTATGGTCTGCAGAATTACCAAAAAAGGTAGTTATGTTATCAATTATAGATTATTTTTATAAATATTTATATTTTTTATTCAGTTTTAAAACATTCATAAATATTGTTATCTTTACAAAGATAAATACATTAAACCAAGTAAAGATACAAATTATTTTATTTTATTTATATTTGTAACACTGCTTTACATATTTGGCCAAGTAGGCATATTGCCTAGAACAGCGTTTCTCAACCGGGGGGCCGCGAAGTCATACAAGATCGAAACATGAAAATATAATAAAAATGCACTCAATCTTGCAAGATAAATAAATTTTATCCATATTTATAAATATCTTACATTTATATTCATAAAAATATTGGCATCTGACACTACCGATAGAGGCGCTACTGCATTCACATCATGGCTGACTTTGGTAGGATATTTTTGACAGGTTCAATGGTAAATTCATGTGATATTTGTTGAAACACACGGGAACACACTCTAAAATGGTCTTTAACTGTCTTTCCACTTCTAAGAACATATTCCCATGCTTGTCACAAACTCGACTATCCTACAACCGTCAGTTTCTCAAAATCTCACTAAAGGCGCTTCAGTTATTGTCAGTTGACAATACCTTTCATAACATAAATAAAATAAATATTCTATTTATTTTTATACATAATTTACCTATTTTGACAACTAATTTAAACTACAGGCTATTTCAAACGTTTAAGTTGTCACTAGCTAACTTTATAATAAGTAAATGAGCTTTTACTAAACAAAATGATCAAAAGTTTCATTCAATTGATAAAAAATTACTAGATTTGAAAATATAGTTCCGCTTTTAATAAGTAGACTATATCCAAGGTAAAATAAATTGTATGTGTCGGTTGATGGGATTCTCTGACACTGGTTCGCATTGGAGGTACTTCAAGTATTTTTAAGTTGTACTTTGAAGTAGGTACGACTTGAAAGTGCAATATTTTTTATTATATATTTTTTTAATTGCTCTCTGAGCTACAGATAATTCAAGAGTAAGGATTCGAATGTGTTTAAATGAAAATGGAAGGCACTTTGAACACTTGTAAATAAAAATACTTTCAAGTGTTTATAGGGAATATAATCGTCATTTATAAATATCACAGTTTTTTGTCAACCGTAAAAAATATTAAAAAAAAGGTTAAGGAAAAGTTCTTGAAAAGCTCTATCCAAAGATATCCAATATGACATACGTTCCCATTTAAAAATTCGAAATTGTCCTTGATATCCTGTACTTCCGGTTTTTTCCGGAAAATTTCAATACTACCATTCAATTTTGTGGATAAATTTTAGTTCAAAATTCGCTCACACGTCGCTTTTTCGAAAAAAATCGTGTTCCCATTATCTTGATACACCAAAGTATAGGGGGGCCGCAGACAATATTTACATAATTTCGGGGGGTCCCAGGCCAGAAAAGGTTGCGAAACACTGGCCTTGAACACTGGTCTCTAAAGTAGGATAGGTGTACCGCAAGGAGCAGTACTGAATATACGAAACCCACGTTGTCAACGTGACGTTTCAACTTATCCTACAATCCCTGTATAAACAGGTACCTTTTCAGTATTAAAATTTTCAGACTGAGTGGACTCCAGAGCTAACTGCCCAATATTGAAGCCTAAAAATTTCCAGGTGGTGTTCGGGATTTGAACCCATGTTCCTGTATTCCATAAGCATCCATCTTACCACGGAGCCACGACAATTCTAAGTATATAATACATAGCAGGGGTCACCAAACGTTTTCGAAAGAGGGCCACATCTTTTTGTTTAACTTATAAATAGCAGGCCGAAAATATTAACTTGAAAAAAACATTTCAATTATGCAATATCAATAATAATAAAAATAATAATGGGATGGAATCTGAAATTATAATCATTGGCGCAACAGCCCGAAGTGAGCCTAGTATCCAGGTTTCATGACCATATTTTCAATCTGTATATATTCAGGAGTAATATTGTCAGTATTACATCATTTTTTAACGTAAACAGAAAGACACCTACAGTTTATAGCCGGTTGTGAACGGCTAAGCAGAACCTGTACTTTGTATAAATATTTTTTACACAATTATTTGACATAAGAAGGAGGTGAACTCACGTCCATACCCTTGCTTAGAGGACAACAAGCATGTAGAAACGACGGCCGCAGGCTTACCATGAATCTGATATTATTTGGATATATATATATTTTTTTTTTTGGATTCTCTGTTTAGTTTTTAATTCTTGCAGTCTATATACACGCATTTTTTAAAAATATTATTACAAATAACTGTAGGTTGGAAGAAATATTCCGGCCCATAGTTTCAGGACCCCCGGTCTATTATAGTATAATATAGTGACTTGTACCAAATTTTCAAATTGGCCCACGACTCTTTGAAGGTTGAGCACATATGAGCTAGACCTTACGAGCTTTTCAGGACAGTACAAATATTTTACTTAAAATAAATGTTTTTTTTTTTCATAGAGGTCTACCAATAAAAGTGTCTTAGGCCTACAAAGGTCATAAACCAGCCCTGAATCTTTGGTCTAATAAATGTAATTAGTCAAAATATAAATTTTCAAGAATACTTTTTCGATATTATAGAAATAATACAATATTTTGACAACTTACAGGTTGTGCCAAAAATCAGAAAAACTGGACCTATATGGTAACGAATTAAATATTTCTTTTGTAATAATGTATATTTTATCTATCGGTTTATTATGTCATGATCCAAGGTTACACCTTAATAAAATAAAATTCTCTACGTAGAATTTTTTGAATGAATCAAAAAGTTAGGTTTGAAAATAATGAAATATAAACATATCTGACAAATAAAAATAAATAAAAACGTGGCAGTATAAAATCTGTACTTGATTTATTATTATTCAAAATATTTTATGTAATTTATAAATGTGTTTTATAAATTGTAGCATATTGTTTGAATTGAAAACTAACCTGTGACTTGTCAGGATTGCTAGTCGCAGTCTTAATTACTTTGAATTGATGGCCATTCATGCTCGTAACTAGTCCTCCAAGATTCTTCGAAGGATTGTGTACCACTTTTATAACTTGTGGTTGGCCTGTAAAAAAACGAAATGAGTTAAGAATAAATTCAAATAAAACCCAAATGATGACTTCAATCCAATGATTTTTTTTTACAAGCATAGTAGCCGGTCTATCCCTGAATAAATTTTACCGGGCGATTCGGCACACCCTGGGCTTTCAGAAATCGTTATCAGTGAGGTTTTTGGGTAAATCTATGATTTTAAAATAAATTTGAAACATCGAACCTCAAAGTGTAAATGTATGCCCACGCGAATAAATTTTACTTACCATTGGCGTCCTGTATTAGCCAATTCATTGTATTATTCTGTTGGGTCATCACTGATAATTATACTTTCGAACTGTTTATTTAAAATATAAAAATTAACACTTGTACTTATTTATTTCAATCATTTAGATTCTTAACAACTGCGAACTAACTAGTTGTATCACCAAAATGGCGATTCCCAAAACAACATTTCTAATTTAAAAATTCGATAACAATTAACTTTATAAAATTATTTCTTTACAAAAAAGAACGTTAAAACATTTATGAATCAAAATCTTCAATAACTAAACCAGACACATAACTACATCAGTATTTTAACAGCTATTTCGTGTGATTGTGCATCGAAATTGGCATCTAGTTTACTGGTGAGGTGCGCACATGCACAAAGCATCACACAGCTGATTGGTTCTGCGCACTGTTGACTGTTGTCCGCCAACAAAAAAAAATAATACCCCATTCAAAAGTTCCGTATTCCTTATTAAATAATAATCTTCTCTTATGTCATATCATTTAAAGGGACTAACAAATACTCACAACAATAAACTAACACAACTATACCTTTATAATAATAGACTCCTACCAATAAATATTCAAATTAAAAAATACTTTTCGTAAATACGTCGTCAGCATTAAATTTGCATGCATCATAAGTCAAAGTCAGCGTTTTAGATAACTAATATGTAAATTACGAAAAGTAGTATTAGTTAAATAAACAAGAACTACTCTGTAAAAAATTATCAATTAGGTATTGCTAACGATACTTACTACAAGAAACTTGAACTGCGAATAAATAATAACACAAATATCAGTCGTTAAGAATTTATTATTACAATACATATAAAAGTTAATATTTAAACATAAATCTATACAAAACTATATTAAACTTTACAATAATACTAGTAATATCGGTTTAATAAATTTTATCATAGGTATAAATGTCTTAATTCAAAACTTGTTTTCGTAATTTTTATTCATAGTTTACAAAACTGTGCCAAATACTCAGGGCCGCCCTAACCACAGGGCTAAATGGGCTATAGCCCCAGGGCGCAAGCCTTTTGGGGCGGCAATTTTTATTTCCCCGTTTGCTATTCAGTGAATTTTCTTACGAAGAGGGGCGCATTATTTTTAGTAGCCCACGGGCGCCTAATTTCTTAAGACGGCCCTGCAAATACTCATTAAAAGTACTTCAAATACCAAATACCGATCAAAGTATTCAAAAAAACAAATACAAATAGTCATCACTGATTAATGTATTTGAGGTACTTCTTTTAAAAAAGTGATTGTTTTAAAAAGTATTTGAAATAATGTGTTCCAAACACTTTAAATGTATTTGAAATACTAGAAGTATTTGAAACACTATAAGAGTAATTGAAATGTTAGAAGTATTTCAAATACTGAAAAATACTGTAATTGATCAAGTATTTGAAATATGGAAAATATTTCAAGTATGAAAAGAAAGGCTTCGAACCGTTATTTTTTTCATTTCGGTTTTTGTTCTGGTTCAATTAAATATATATATATATATATATATATATATATATATATATATATATATATATATATATATATATATATATATATATATATATATATATATATATATATATATATATATATATATATATATATATATATCAGTTCGGTTCCGGTTTTCGTTCCGGAAAAAATAACAGTTTTTTTCGGTTTTCGATTCAATTCCGAGTGATATATTTTTAAATACTGTTATTTGTATTAGAAATTTATTTTCTACTATAATTTAGAAGAACATTTTATTCCTTATGTTGTAATAATCATACCAAGGCCGCTGCCAGGGGAGAGGTCTGGGCGACCCCCCCCCCCCCCCGAAATAATACAAGCGGATTTTTTTTTACTTATCAGTTAAAAAAATAACAATTTTTTTTTGCTCATCAGTTTAAAAAAGAATTTTAAATATAATGTATTTTATATTTTGTTTCACTCCCATAAACATTATCTGAACCGATATTTTTTTTCGGTTCAGCTCCGGTTTTCGTTCCGACAAAAATAACGGTTGTTTTCGGTTTTTGGTTCAGTTCCGGTTCGAAGCCCTGATGAAAAGTATTTGAAATACCCAAAATATTTGAAATATCGAAAAAAAAATAAAGATACATTTTAACATACATAATGTACATTACTATTCAGTTCTACGTAGAACCGAAATAAATTCATTAAGGATTATAATATACTGTAATTTAGTTATAAAAATAAATTAAATAAATAAGAAGAAAAATATAAAATTTCTACTTTAGATCAAAGAAGAAGTTTTACAGTTATGATCAATTATGAATGGTTTTAAAGAATCAGTTCCAAGTTTTTACGTAGGTGAAATAAATTTCTTTGAGGTCCACCAATTACTCTTCCTTTACAGAGACAGTCTTTAGAATATTAATTTATCACTCGTGAAATTTAGATTGCTAAATTACCTTCATACTTTGGAATCCATGGCAGGACAAACAGAGGCAAAATTATTTGAAATATAGGAGAGTCAGAGCCGTAGCAATGTTTTCGGCGCCTTTGGCAAATAAAGTAAATTGATTAAATTTACCTCCCCAGATCCAAGTGATGAGTCAAAAAGAAAAAAAGGTCCCCACTTCCCAAATTCAAATGATGAGCAAAAAAAAGGTCCTCAGTCCCCAAATCCGAGTGGTGAGCAAAAAAAGGTTTTCACCTGCCAGCGCTTTTAAAGACCAAATATACACAATGGCGCCCCTCGTCAAACATCGCGCCCCTGGTAAGTGCTCCGATGCCAACCCGTTGCTACGGCTTTGAGGAGATTATTTGAAATAGTAGGAAAATAATTGAAATAATCAGCGAGTTTTGAAATACTAGGGAAATATTAGAAAAACTAGGGGAGATTTGAAATACTATTTGAATGCACGAAAAAATGTCAGATTTTTAAATACTTCTAAAGTATTTAAAATACTGACATTTTCAGACAACAAATATCATATACAAATACCACGGAGAAAGTACTTGCAAATCCAAATACCAAGGACATTTTTTTGAAGTATTTGAAATACAATCCCAGTAAACATTTTTATACGGGCCAGTACTGGTAAAGCACATACTCCCCGGCATTGAAAGTATTGGGCCAGTACCCCGGTGTCCCCGTGGCCGTTACTGGCCCATTGATGTATCAGTTGCCGGCCCAGCAACGGTAAAGTGCAAAATAATCGCATTAGTTGCAAGATTTATTTCTGATGGTTTTAAGTAAAAAGTATGAGTGAAGAAGAGTGCTTATTAAATGCTGGTAAAGTACTTCGTATAGGCGGAATGCGAAATACAAATGTGAAGTACATTATTAATACTGGCGTTGCACTTACTTTTGGTGCCAGTAATTTACCAGCCTAAAAGCAGTTAGCCGGCATTCAGCCGTTAGTTGAATGTTTGCTGGGATATTTCAAATACCAGAAAGTAATTGAAATACTTATTCAAATACTTTATTTTAAATATTCCTAGCTAATACGATTCTTTCTAATACGCTTTTAACCTCTTGAGAGTATATGATGAATATATACGACATGTACAATTTTATAGTGCATCTGTTAGCATTAGAGATGGGTCGTTCATGAACGAACCGGCTCACTGAGCCGGCTCAGTACACTGACCGAAGTGACACGGTTCACCAAATTGAAATGAGCCGGCTCACGGCTCACTGTATAGTTTCAAGTTTCAAGGATACGATTGGTCGGGCGGTTGTGAACAGTGACCGGAGTGATCCGGATCTGGATCGATGTCATGTTGAACTTCGCGAGAACTTGGCTTGTAATGTATTATCATAAAGTGTATTTTGTCATCAATTTGTAGGGCAGTTTATTTGAAACTAATAGGGTTAGTCTGTATTTTCTTACAACCATACTATATAAAAATATTAAAAATATTGCCCAAATCCCAGATGTCCGATTTATAAGGGCAATAAACATCGCCATAAACTTAACACATCTGGTTTAAAATACAGTAGCTACATAAAGTGAATTGCTTGTTTCAAAAATGTTAGATAAGAGTCGGGGCTAAGCGACGTTCTACCTACGACCGGACGACCGGCAACTGACTGACCTGTGTCTCGGGATCATGTTTAAAAGAACCGGCTCTAAGCAAGAGTCGGCTCTAAGCGACGTTCTACCTCTAAGCTCTAAGCGACGTTCTACCGAACGACCGACCGACCTGTGTCTCGGGATCATGTTTACAAGAACCGGCTCTGAGCAAGAGTCGGTTCTAAGCGACGTTCTACCTACGACCGAACGACCGACCGACCTGCGTCTCGGGATCATGTTTACAGTTCATATATTGCAAGAATCGGCTCTAAGCAAGAGCCGGCTGTAAACGACGTTCTACCTACGACCGAACAACCGACCGACCTGTATCTCGGGATCATATTTACAGTTTATATATTGCAAGAACCGGCTCTAAGCGACTTTCTACCTACGAACTAACGACCGTCCTGTGTTTCGGAGACATGTTTACTTAACCGGATCACTGAGCCCGATCAATGAACCGGCTCAACAAACTGAACGACCTCCACTGATCCGGTTCCGCAAACTGAGCCGAAATTCCCATCTCTAGTTAGCATATATTGTCAACTGACAATAACTGAAGCGGCTCTAGTGAGATTTTGAGAAACTGACAGGTGGAGGATAGTCGAGTTTGTTTACTGTTCTTTTCATAGAGAGTTTTTAAAAAATATGTTTAAAATTGCAAGAAAAAATTAAATGCAACGTGAATTGTTGTGTTTATCTTAGCAATGCAAAAGTAGGTCGTGAAAGAGACCTAAGTTTTCATCATGTTCCGAAACGTGACAAAAAAGCCTTATTACCTTCAATTATAACCCTAGAGGTTACTTGGGCACTGAGAAAACGCAAAATTTCATTTAACGCAACCCTCATATTGAATAATAAATTAATTTCAATAAATATCACATGAAGATACCATTGAACCTGTCAAAAATATCCTATCTGCGTCAGCCATAATGTACAATACAGTGGCGCCTTTATCGGTAGTGTCAGATGCCAATATTGAAAACTTGGGGGACGATGAAATCCTTGTTGAATATTACGCTGAACCAAGGAATATGTCTAAGCGCCGATTTCGCGGACCAGTACCATCTCGCCTAGTGGAACGCCATTTTCCATCTAAAAATTATATCCGCAAAGAATCCCGCTACTGGTGCACGGAATGCCACACAGAACTTTGTCCTGCCTCGTGCTTTAAAATTTATATCAAAACACGAACTAAAATTATCAAATGATTAACATAATTATTTTGTTCATTCCTATAATTATAACCAATTAATATCTTACTAAAATATTCAAAGATACAAAATAAAATATATATTACCAATAAAATTAATTTATTAGTATTAAATTTTTTATGTTTGTATAATTTCTTCTCAGTAAAATATAGGAAGACTTTTTAAACATAATGGGTATGCACGTACACGCTTTTCTAAAGAAATGGGTATGTCGAACACATTTTTCTAATTAAATGGATATGACGAGACATTTTTCTGATGAAACGGGTATGACGGATATATTCGCAAGAGGCAAAAATTTTGACCCACTCTGTAACGTTTCATGCGCAGTGTCTCGCCCCACTCAAGAGGTTAAGAAGACAGTCATGCTCTTGTGACCCTGCAAGCTTTGATATGGTTATCGGAATACCAGAATTTTAACCGGTGGGTCATCGGCTAACTGGGCCGTCTAGAAGTCGACCTAAATAAACCTGCGCTTTTTAGGGTTTTGTAGGATATCTGTCTGTACGGCTTGACATAGAAAGTTGAATTTTGGCATGATTATACAACTCTTTGACCCACATATAGGAAAAATACTGAGAGTTCAAAACAACATCTCGAGGTAAATATAAACAAATATGTATTTAATAAAAAAATTAATATTTCTTTTTAAATTTTGAGTGGCATATCAAATGAAACCTCTTAATGCGACCTTTTTATGAGATTTTCGCAAAAAATGTTTAAAAAAACTCCCACTTTATCTCCCAGAGGGGTTGATCTAAAAATCTGAAAAAAATCTCCGTAATGAAGATTGATGGGAACCGGAACCGGAATTTTTAATTTAAATATTCGTCTTGTAGAAACTGGTTTATTAATAATAACATCCTAACATTTTTTTCAATATTTATTTTAAGAGTGCTTACCTTTGTAAAAGAAAATCCTAAGATGTTCAATTTAAACAAAGATTTGCCTATCACACCCAGAGCCGCAGTAAGGGAGGGGGCGGAGGGGCGACGGCCCCTAGCGCACTAAGGAAAAGGGCGCCACATTGCGAAGGTGAGGACCTTTTTTTTTGCTTATCACTTGGATTTTAGGAGGTGAGGACCTTTTTTTTTGCTCATCACTTAGATTTTGAGAAGTGAGGATCACCTTTTTTTGCCAAGGGCGCCAAAACACAGTTTTGCCCCTAGCGTAAGTTTTCCTTACTGCGGCTCTGATCACACCAGTTATAGCAATGATATAAGAGTTCAATATTTTAAACTGCCAAAAAGTAGAAGAAGTCCATTTTATATGTCTTCTCTTAATACAGAGATCTGCATTCAGGAGCCAACACTATTTGAATAAACACCAATTTCTACGACTACGTAGGTGGGCCGCGAAATTTTTCTTCTTTGGAAAACGTGCAACGGAGTAACAAGATTGAGAAACACTGCCCTAGACCATCGCAGTTCTGCAACTCACCATTCCCGTACTTTATGAGCCACGAACTATTGTGAAGTGATATTACCTATAGAGGCGCTGTTTTCGCTTACAAAATGGCGATTGGAATAGGATTTTTTGACATTTGCCATTTGATACACAAGAATTCACATTGCAGTTAATTTTCTGTTGCGATTTTAAAGATATTTTATTAAAGTTTTCTTCACTTTAACACTTACAAACAATGCAATTAAATGAGCCACATCCAACAAAATCCTATTCCGTTAAGTTCCAAAATATTCCGCTAGGCGTCACTTCAGTTATTGTCAGTTCTCAATACGCGGGATCCACTGGTCGAACGTTGTGGTGCAATTTGAGAATTTCTAGCCACAGTATTTTATGAACACACAATATTATATTTATTATTTGAACAAGAGCTCAATGGGCATGAGGCACTACAGGAAGGCAATTCCGGAAGTCTTCACCAAGTAGAATTACTTTTTTTCCAAAAGGCTGATCATTTTTAGGGTTTTGTAGGTATGACCAAAAAACCCTTATACCGTCATTTTGTCGTCTGTCTGTCTGTCTGTCTGTTCGGTAAAAATTGTAGCCAAACGGCTAAACCTAGAGAGTTGAAATTTGGCATGCTTATACAACTCTTTGACCCGCACATAGGAAAAATACTAAAACATCTAAAAAACATATCCCCCTAAAAATATAAACAAATATGTGCTCATCGAAAAAAAAAATATTTTTTTAAAATTCTGAGTAGGGTATCAAATGAAAGCCCTTGGTACGTGGATTAACGATCAAATTTTAATTTTTGCAAAATAAATTATTTTGAAGCGATTTTTGCCAAAATTGTGCAAAAAAAATGTTGTCCCACACCCTGTAGCCCAGATGGTTTAAACTAAAAATCTGAAAAAATTCTAAGTAATGTACATTGGTGTGAACCGGAATAGTACAACAGGAATCTTTGATCAGATTATGTTTTTGGAACAAAAAGCATTTTTTGTGTTTTTTTGCTAATAATGTTATAGTTATATAGTTATATAGACGCTAAACAGTAACGTGTTTCTTGGTGCAGTGGCTAAGATACTTGCATTCTGCCCGAGAATTTGAGTTCGAATCCTACGAGAGGAGACAATATTTTTTTTATTTTATTTTTTGCATTTTTATATTGTTTAAATTATTTTTTCAAAATTCTAGTTATATTTTGGCAATTGTTGCATTTAATTTTTAAAAGCGTAAATTTAATAACCAGTGTACACGAATGAGTTTCGTGTACAGAATGTACACGAAATCAAAGGGGAGGAGCTATGACTAAAAACAACCAATGGAAGCCATAGGCGCAATTTTCAAAATCTTAATGAACCTTGATATATAAAAAAAATACTGCACATCTTTAGAAACTTAAATAATGGTAATAGGCATTCGAATTAAAATTCATAAAAAAATATTTTGACATAAAATTTGTTTTGGCATCCAATATAATCATCATTCACTTACTAAATACCTGCAAAACCCTGAAATGTGTGAAAATTCACACTTTACATCAATTTTTCATTATGCTCTTTAAGAGTCGATCCACTGCGTTTAGTGCGTGACTTGGAACCATGGTTGATTCGTCCCAGGTAAGATTGGCTTCTCTGAGAGAAGTTGCTTCTGCCTAAGACATCCTCATTTTGAATGTAAAGGTTTCCACCAGCGGAACGGCAGCTTGAACTGGGAGTGATATGGGCGATCTCCCTTTAGAAGGTTGGCCTGGATCCCCCGGAAGCCACAGCTAAAGCTGTGTCCCCCACACCCAGATATTGAAATTAAACATAATCATAATAAATTACTAAATATTTTCAAAAATATGCCTTCATATTTTGCCCCCTCCCTCCTTAAAAAAATCTGCGGGTGCCCATGATTACTATCCATCAAATACTGTACAGTCAATTAAAATCATAAATTAAATTTATGATAAGAAATAGAAATAGAGAATGTTAGTAGTAAGAAAAAGTAAGGTGAGGTTTTGGCGGGCAAGTAGTGCGCGTCCCGTTACCACGTGCTCCTGCCTTTGACCTCCTTTCCCGCCAATTTACCATGATCAACAGTCGGCGGTGCACGTATCACGATCAGAAGCAACCGCCGTTACCACATCACACCCTTCTACGGCGCATTGTACATCGCCATCGTACCTACACATTCAAACTGGAAAAACTATTTACCATTAATAGAAATAGAGTCGAATACTTGTCGCACTTACAACTGTAAACTTAATTCAAAATAAATAAACAAAATTTATGTGAAGAGTGAATTTTCACACATTTCAGGGTTTTATAAGTTTTTAATAAGTATAAGAAGCAAACAGAATACTGGAAGAATTTTTTTTTATAAAAAGTTTTTTGATAATTTTGATAGTTCCCGACATTAAAATAAAAGGGTTCTATACTAGCTTCAGCGAATCAGTGCAGTTACGTCATACGACGTAACAAACAATTGCATTGTTCCAAACAATACATTCGTTTGTTTCGTATTGTGACGTAACTGCACTGATTCGCCGACGCTAGTATATCTGACAATGTGACCATTTTGAGATAATCGAGTTCAAACATCAATATTGTACCTGAATGGTATGAAGCCAGGGGCGCACACAAGGGGGGGGTCCAACGCGTTTCTGAAATCTTTGCCGAATTTAATCTTTGAGAAACCGGTCCTTATTGTTTAAGACAGTTTTTTTAGACTTTTAGCTTCCGCAAAAATGTCTATTAAATCTTCGTAATTCATTGATCTTGCACGATTGTTTTTAACACTAATTAATGTTAAGTCACTCAGCCGCTGTTGTCCTATAGTACTTCTTAGATAATATGTTATAATTTTTAATTTTGAAAATGACCTCTCAGCTGACGCAGATGTTATAGAAAGTGTTAAAAACAGCACAAAAGCTGTGCATATACATAGACGAAAATGAATTAAAAAAAAAAAATGCGTGATTTTAATTTTTCAATTTTTTTTGTTTTATGAATTTTAAAAAATCCTAAGTTAAGATAAATAAAATATACTTAATTTTAATTTATAAGTATAATTTTGAAGGTTGTGAACGATAACGTACAGTTACGTATAACAAACATTTACGTTAATTCTAAGTACTAATTCTAATTCCTAATTGAGAGGTTCTGAACGCAGCATTAGGGATCTGCGGTTCGAATTTTTGAAATCTACTTACTATTTTCTATCTAGATAAAAATAGGGCACTCCTTTGTTAATGCCTTTTTGATCCATGTAATTTTGAAAATTTGTAAATATTTCATTTTAGAAAGATCGTATCTCAAAATCTACATGAGATAGAGACCTGCGGTTGAAATTTTTGAAATACTGAGGTGCTGAAGTGCCTTAGGATACATTTTGAAGCACTTCCCAAACAAAAAAATTTCTTTCGAAATTTTTAAATATATTTTTTTTTTAATTTTAAAAAATTTTAATTTACGAACAAATAAATATATAGGACTGCGGTTTGAATTTTTTAAATCTTTGTATATTGTTTAGTCTAGAAAAAATTGGGGCCCTAATAACCCAACTTTTACAATAAATACAAATCATCAAACAAAATCTTTGAAAATGTTACAAAATTTAAACCAGTGGCGAAGTGAGCCCTCCGCTAGACTTGCCCTCCCATAAAAATATTAATACGAAAAAAAAAATAAATAAAAATTTAAAAAAGTTTTAGGTAAATCTTCAAAAATACATCAAATTATGTTCTATCCAAATTTTTGTCCAAAGTTTGGTTTACTAGTTACGAACTTTTTAAAATTTTAAAGTTTAATAACTTCCGTTTCCGGATTTTTATAAAAAACAACAGGGTTCTTCCCAATTAATAGGAGAATTTTTTAGTACCAGAACGAACTCTCTAAGTTAAACCGTTCTTGAGTTATCGTGTTACACACCAGGGTTGCCAGATTATTATTTTACCAAATCGGGATTTTTACCAAATAAATATAAAAAATTCGGGAAAAAAGCGGGACAACCTAATAAAATGTACAGTTCAAAATTTTTCAAAATGTTTATAAACAAACTCTCTCCCAAAATAGTAGTGACGAGCAAAAGAAAAAAACAAAAGGTCCTCACTTCCAAAATAGAAGTGATAAGCAAAAAAAAAGGTCTTCACTCCCAAAATAGAAAAGTGAGGAGCCAAATAATTTTTTTTGATTAATTCGGGATTTTAGCTGTCCCGTGCGGGACAATCTTTTTTTGTTCAAAAAGCGGGACGTCCCGCGAAATTCTGGACGTCTGGCAACCCTGATACACACACACACACACACACACACACACACACACACACACACACACACACAGACACACACAGACACACACACACACACAGACAGACAAAATACGGACGGCACTTCGAAAATAGGTTTTTTGGATTCCCTGGACCATAAAACATGGTCTTCAGTCAAAATTTCGACATCGAAAATTTTCGCGATTACAATACTTGCCCCTTATATATTAAGGTCGGGCAAGTAAAAATTGTAAGGGGTACCCTTTACGATTTTTTCTATTTATGAAGACACTTTTTTCTTTTTGATTTACTTCAAAATGTGTTTACTTATGTATTTTGAGTCGTAGATCTCAAAAATAATCTCCATTACAAGCTATTGTTTACCGTTTTTGAATAAATTCAAAAAATCGACAGTAAATGACCATATTTACAAAAATAAATATGTGAGGGCGGTTTAAATATATTTTTTAGACTTCCCACCCTAAAATTGGTCTCTAAACAAATTTAAAAAAAAAAGGGTAAAATTTGCGCGAGAAAATAACAATGATAGTCACTCACTAGATATTAAGAAGTGTATTAAATACTGCAGTACAGTGAACTTATACCTATATTTGTGTTGAATTTTTGAAAAACTATAAAAGCAGAACAAATTGTAGTGTTTTTGGCTGTCATTTAAGAAAGGACAAAGATAGGCATCTTAGTTTTTTTTTACTTCTCCTAAGAAAAATGGAGGAAAAGATTCATATCTTATTATATTATGTAATTATATATTATATTAAGTCCAAATTTTCGCGAGATGATTCTGTTATACACCTCGATACATACCGCTTAAAAATTCAAAAATGTTACAAATATATACTTCCATTTTAATAAAATATAAACATATTGTGCTTAATTTAAGCGGTTCGCTATATGCAAATGAACAGCTAAGTATTACTGTCGTAAATCATATTTCCTTGAAATGTCACTTCTCAACAGAGCCGTAGAAACGCTTTGGCACTGGGGCAAGTGCTAGGAGCACGAGGCCTGATGAGGAGCGCCGCAGCGTGGTGTACTTTGTTTTTGGTCATCACTTGTAGTTTAAAAGTGAGGACCTTTTTATTTTTTAGATCATCACTTTTATTTTGGAAGAGAGGCCTAACCTAACCTTTTTTTAGGTCATTACTTATTTTCACCTGTCTAAAAAAATTATGCCCTCCTTAAATAAAATGAAAGAAGATAAAAAGGTCGCTATTTTAACTTATTTTTATTTGCCAAGGGCGCCAAAAATATTGCTACGTCTCTGCTTCTCAATAGATAATATCAACGTTTACGCTTGATTATAATTATTGAAAAAAATGCATGGATGGTGAGTCATAAAAACAGGTGTTTTACCATAAACGGTTCCATGTACATGTTGGTGTAATGTAATTTTTTTTAAATCAGTGCATTGGTTCTTTCTTCTTCTTCTTCTATGTTTATTGGCTTGGGTTTCCCATTCCGCCAGTGCTTATACCCTTTTCACACTAGATCTTTAAGATCGGATGTTTAAGTGAATGGATCTTTAAACGCTAATGTGAAACCGTACGGCCTCGTCTAAACACGACCGATGTTTAAGACAGAGATCTGCGTCTTAAACTTCGCCCGCATTGCCAACTTAATTCCCATTATAAAAAAATACTCCTTGAATTTGTGCTTCTCTTCTTTTATCTATGTTCAGCTGTTATCATTTTATATATCGAGGTTATGAGAAGATTATTTGCGTTATTATTTAAATAAATATAAAAAATAAACTTCTCCTAACCTCGATATACAAAATAATGACAGAATAAATTCAAACGATATGAAATTATGTTGGCAATACATACTAGCTTTACATGGAGATTTCTTCTTCAATACCCTTTTCACACTAGATCTTTAAGACGATTGAACTTAAACTTCATGGATGTTTAATATCGGTTTGCTTTCACACTTGATGTTTAATTTGAAGAAGAAATCTCCATGTAAAGCTAGTATGTATTGCCAACATAATTTCATATCGTTTGAAATTATTCTGTCATTATTTTGTATATCGAGGTTAGGAGAAGTTTATTTTTTATATTTATTTAAATAATAACGCAAATAATCTTCTCATAACCTCGATATATAAAATGATAACAGCTGAACATAGATAAAAGAAGAGAAGCACAAATTCAAGGAGTATTTTTTTATAATGGGAATTAAGTTGGCAATGCGGGCGAAGTTTAAGACGCAGATCTCTGTCTTAAACATCGGTCGTGTTTAGACGAGGCCGTACGGTTTCACATTAGCGTTTAAAGATCCATTCACTTAAACATCCGATCTTAAAGATCTAGTGTGAAAAGGGTACAAATTAAATATCAAGTGTGAAAGCAAACCGATATTAAACATCGATGAAGTTTAAGTTCAATCGTCTTAAACATCTAGTGTGAAAAGGGTATTATACCCTTTTCACACTAGATCTTTAAGATCAGATGTTTAAGTGAATGTATCTTTAAACGCTAATGTGAAACCGTACGGCCTCTTCTAAACACGACTGATGTTTAAAACAGAGATCTGCGTCTTAAACTTCGCCCGCATTACCAACTTAATTTCTATTATAAAAAAATACTACTTTAATTTGTGCTGTCAACATTTTATATTATCATAAACAAGAATACTGTATTATATCCAATGATGGGCGCGTAAGTTACATGATGTAAGTTACCTCATTGTTGACGCGTAAACAATTGATGTAAAGTAAACACAAAAACTCTTGTAAACATTGTAAACAACGTAAACAATGTAAACAATGATTTAGACATGCGCACTTGTTTTGAATTACAGAACCTCATTTTCAATACATTTTTATAAATAATAAAATTTTAATGAAACGATTTTAAATGAAAAAGTAAGTATATAAAATTAATATTAAGCCAATATACATATTAATAAAAATTGAATTTGCATCATTATACAGGTGTTACATACAAATTAGTAAATATGAATATGAAAAATAAAAAACTTTTTTCTTTAAAAATTCAGTCTAATTATGTTAATAACAAAATATATTAAATTTGACCTTTAAGAAAATCAGCCTATATTTTTTAATAACGAAAAGATTCATTGCAAATTTTGCATAACGCCCTATATTTTCTTTAATTAAAACAAAACCTAGTTCTTCAGAACTATTCCTTCGGTTTCTTCCCACCATTTTTTAAATAAATTTATTGTTTTGAACTCAATATACTTGTTCATTAAGTCTATATTATTCATATTAAATAACTAAAACTAACCTCATTATTTGACAGTTTACAAAGTTTACATTGTTTACATTGTTGACAAGTTTACCATTTGTTTACCTAAGTTTACACGTAAACGTAAACAATTCAAGTTTACGTGTAAACGCCCATCACTGATTATATCGACGTTATAAGAAGTTTATACTTATTGTTATAATAAAATTATTTATTTTAATAATGTGTTTAATAAAATACAGAGCTACAATAATTGAGATAAAATGTATCGACTTACATGTTAATACAGGTGTAATATATTCTTTATTGTAGTGCCTTTATTGTAGAATGAAATAAAATATTCTTAATTGTTTATAATAATTCAAAATGTGCGTCTGCGCAGACAGGTCAAAACTGGTAATTTCATGACGGTAACTTAAGGACAAAATTACTGTAGCTGATGACAGCACCAGAGATTTAAACATCAAGTGTGAAAGCATACCGATCTTAAACATCGGTGAACTTTAAGTTCACTGGTCTTAAAGATCTAGTGTGAAAAGGGTACTAGCTGCATTATGAATTACATATTTCTTCTTATTGCGTGCAAGTAGAGTAAAATTGTATTGCATATTTCAGGGGTTGGTCGAGATAAAATTGTTTTCATGGATAATGGTGTCTCAATTGTTTTTTTCCAGTTCTCGGTATAATTTGGACGAGAGTTGGTAGTTGTTGGGGCAGTTGAATAAAAACAGTACCTGGCTCTCCACAAGGACAGAGGTTGGAGGTTATCACATTTTTTTTTCCTCAAAATTATGGCTTATGGATTTCTCCTTTGCCAGCTTCAATAACCTGTTATATCCTATACTCAGAGCCGCAGTAAGGAAAACTTGCGCTAGGGGCAGAGCCGTGTTTTGGCGCCCTTGGTAAATAAAAACAAGGTTCTTACCTCCCAAAATTTAAGTGATGAGCAAAAAAAAAAGGTCCTCACCTCTCAAAATCCAAGTAACGAGCAAAAAAAAAGGTCCTCGTCTTCGCAATGGCGCCCCTTAACAAACCCGTCAGCGCCCTTTTCCTTAGTGCGCTGGGGGCCGTCGTCCCCTCCGCCCCCCTTACTGCGGCTCTGCCTATACGAATTTTAATGATGTCGTTTTGGGATTTAACACGAAAGGGAATGTAGAGGGAAGGGAAGTTTGCCAGTGAGGCACGTCACGGCAGGACTTTGCCGACACTGTTTGAAGTGGGGCCTTGACAATAGAGATTTAATGTTACTTAATGAATATGATTTCCTAACTAATTAATTGTGCAACCTTTTATCGAGAATTTTTTCTAAATGTTCATATTTGTGGAAGTCAAATATAAGGCTAAATTTTAATAAATTTCATTATTGTTCTGGCTCAGTAAGATGTAAATATTTGTTGGTAACGGTATACCTTCTGATATTAAATGTGTTATTAATTTATTTTGTTTACAGTGACTGTATAAAGACAGTGTGGCCATATGAACTGTAGCCGCCATGTTTATTCCAGATTTGTATTGGGTTATCACGGATTCTTTAATATCTCTTCGGGTCGATGGGATATCGACTTAGTTTTTGCTTACAAAGATTACACATACATATGCCGAAAAACTTATTTCAGGATTTTGTCCTAATCAACCCCTAAAGGGGTGAATCTACAAACGGGGTGAATTTTACATCCCGTCGTATTTCCTGTGTTTGTTGAGTTATAAGGTTTCTTTTTGGCACATAGGTGTCTTTTTATAATATCTCGAAATGGTTTTGACAGTTTTTTAAAATTTCACCCCTAAAGGGTGAAAAGGGGTAATATGTGATTTCAAGGATTCTTTAATATCTCTTAGGACCAATAAGATATCGACTTGCTTTTTGCTTACAAAAAATACCCATACAAAACCGAAAAACTAATTCCAGCATTTTGTCCTTATCAACCCCTAAAGGGGTGAATCTACAATTGGGGCGAATTATACATCCCGCCGTATTTCCTGTGATTGTTGAGATGTGACATTACTGTTTGGCACATAGGTGTATTTTTAAAATATTTCGAAATGGTTTTGACAGTTTTTTTTAATTTCAGCCCCAAAGGGTGAAAAGGGGTGACATGTGATTTCAAGGATTCCTTAATATTTCTTAGGACCAATAAGATATCAACTTAGTTTTTGCTTACGAAGATTACCCATACAAATGCCGAAAAACTTATTTCAGGATTTTGCCCTAATCAACCCCTAAAGGGGTGAATCTACAATCGGGGTGAATTTTACATCCCGTCGTATTTCCTGTGTTTGTTGAGTTCTAAGGTTTCTTTTTGGCACATAGGTGTCTTTTTATAATATCTCGAAATGGTTTTGACAGTTTTTTAAAATTTCACCCCTAAAGGGTGAAAAGGGGTAATATGTGATTTCAAGGATTCTTTAATATCTCTTAGGACCAATAAGATATCCACTTGCTTTTTGCTTACAAAAAATACCCATACAAAACCGAAAAACTAATTCCAGCATTTTGTCCTTATCAACCCCTAAAGGGGTGAATCTACAATTGGGGCGAATTATACATCCCGCCGTATTTCCTGTGATTGTTGAGATGTGACATTACTGTTTGGCACATAGGTGTATTTTTAAAATATTTCGAAATGGTTTTGACAGTTTTTTTAAATTTCACCCCTAAAGGGTGAAAAGGGGTAATATGTGATTTCAAGGATTCTTTAATATCTCTTAGGACCAATAAGATATCGACTTGCTTTTTGCTTACAAAAATTACCCATACAAATACCGAAAAACTAATTTCAGGATTTTGTTCTTACCAACCCCTAAAGGGGTGAATCTACAATTGGGGTGAATTATACATCCCGTCGTATTTCCTGTGATTGTTGAGATGTAACATTACTTTTTGGCACATAGGTGTATTTTTAAAATATTTCGAAATGACAGTTTTATAAATTTCAGCCCCAAAGGGGGAAAAAGGGTGACATGTGATTTCAAGGATTCCTTAATATCTCTTAGGACCAATAAGATACCGACTTGGTTTTTGCTTACAAAGATTACTCATACAAATGCCGAAAAACTTATTTCAGGATTTTGCCTAATCAACCCCTGAAGGTGTGAATCTACAAACGGGGTGAATTATACATCCCGTCGTATTTCCTGTGTTTGTTGTGTTATACAATTTCTTTTTTGCACAAATGTGTCTTTTTAAAATATCTCGAAATAGTATTGAAAAACGCATGTTTATATAAAAAAAAAAAGGATATTTTCATATTAAAAAAGAATAAGCAGAACATGTTATATACCCTGACTTCAAAAAGAAATTACATAAGAGTTGGCTATGGAAAAATAAAATAATGTATACTACAAGCTTTATGTAACAATAAATAACTTATGAGAACAAGAGTGATTTAATTAATTCAGACAGTAAATTAATTCTAAAGCTTTCTGTTGACATTACTTTTATTTTCCATAGCCAACCCTTATGCAATTTCTTTTTGAACTCATGGTATAAATGATATATTAATAAAGAAAACTGATGTATATATTATCAATTATGCATTTATTCAACTAAAATTATGGTCAGGTGAAAAATAAAATGAAATCAGTATGGAATAACATTAAAATTAATGAAAGTAAATACTTCTTATAATTGTGAAACCATCCATTTATCCATGATTTACTGGCATAATGTTTTTTTATGTTCATTTAGCCTTTTTTCCCAGCAATTTTTAACCTAAACATAACAAAACGTTTCCTTATTTTTAATTTTAATTTGTAACAATTTAAAATATGTGCACAGTTTACATTATCTACATTACTCATCACAAACACAACAATATTCACTATTAAACGTCTAAATATACGTATAATATTTGAAAATATCACTTAAATCTGTTGAAACACAAGCTAAACACATGTAAACCATATATAATCTGTAACAAAGTTGGTAGAAACATGGCGGACTTCAGCTCGACCAATAGAAAATGAGACCATCGTATGGCCACACTGTCTTTATACAGTCACTGTAATTTTGTTATGATTCAAACTGTGCATCAAGACAATATCAAGTGATTTGGGTCTGCAGGCATATTACCTCACAGTCACCGTTTGTAATTATTTTGAAACGTTGTAAGTGTTCAGGACAGCTAGTGTGATCGAATCTCAACCTACATATTTTGACTATATTTTGTCGGGAAAGATCAGGGCCGGCGCGAGGCATGTGCAGCGGCACATGGCCCCGCGGTCAACAGCAGGCCCCGCGGTCAACAACAGGCCCAGCGCATGGAGATGAGGACCTTTTTTTTTTGCTCCTCTCTTGAATCTGAACAGGAGGCCTCGCGGTCAACAACAGGCCCCGCGCATGGAGATGAGAATCCTTTTTTTTTTTTTTGTTCCTCACTTGGATCTGAACAGGAGGCTTCGCGGTCTACAACAGGCCCAGCGCATGGAGATGAGGACCTTTTTTTTTTGCTCCTCTCTTGAATCTGAACAGGAGGCCTCGCGGTCAACAACAGGCCCCGCGATATGAGGACCTTTTTTTGCTCCTCTCTTGAATCTGAACAGGAGGCCTGAAAATGAGAGTTTTTGACTCTCATTCAAGTCAGGACAAAGATATGCATCCTAGTTTTTTTCTTTTCTTAAGAAAAACGGGAGAAAAGTTAACATAAAGTCCAGATTGGGAAAAGATTTGGTTATGGACAGGAGGAAGGTGTGTATATATTTTGAGTTACGGCAAAAAAGTAACTGATACTATGCGAGTCTGTTCATTGCATTTGTCGCAAAAAAACAAAACTGCACTAATATGCTTGCACCTGCTTTACAGCTACAAGTTACATATTTAACTTTTACCTGCCCCTGTCCAACTAAAACTAATTTTATTTCATGAGGCAATGAACATAATGCATTTATTTGCAAACAGAATGCATATATTGTAAATTTAGATGACTGCCACTAAACTTACTAAATAAAATTACGTGCCCGGCATGTAACACCTGCTCACCTACAAATTACACTTCAATAAATCTAATGAAATTAAACTTTAAATACTGTAATTTGAAGTCCACTTTCTGTTATACACCTCGATACATGTGTAGCGTTTAAAAATTCAGAAATGTCGCAAATATTTACTCGCATTTTAATAAAATAAAAATTTACTGTGCTTAAATTCACCTGTTCGCTATCAGAAATTTGATGGCTGAATACTAGAGTAAACGCATTGTATCACAGCGCCGCCACCGGTAATGTCACTTCTCAGTAGTAGTGGACGAATCGTCATGCTGACCATGTTGCTCTCATATAGTGTCGGTTTACTTACCTTATCAGTATATTTCTTTCTTATTCTATTACTAATCTGTTTTCACAATTTGTAAATCTTATAAAAATTATTCAGTCATACTTTTCGATATTCATTTGTATTCCGTGTATTATATCCAAATGTAAACTAATAATAATAATAATACAAAATAAGTTAATCAATACATTTGTGTTAATTTGTTAAATAAAACGAACATAAATTCAGTAAGGGTCGGTAAAATAAAAAACACATATACCAATAATAAGTATAATTATTAAAAGAACAGAAAAACAATGGAACTTTATCAGAAAATAGTACTTTTGTGTCCTGTAAGTTGTTTTACATAAATAAGACCTGAGAAAAATTAATTCTAAAGGAAGCCGTACATAGGATGAACATTTAAAGAGTATAATTAAAAATAAGTATATATTAAATAAATTGGTAACACTGTAAATAATTGTATAACATATATGTGGTCCGTTTTAATAACACAATACTAAAAAATTGATTAGGTTTCGTAGGTACAGTGAGAACATTCATTTCGGAGCGTTATATAACAGTAAACAATGGGTTTAAAAATATCAAAACTGTATTTCAATTCCAATTCAGAAGGTGGCATAAACGAAACTAATCTAAAAGACTACAACAACTTTTTGATGTATTGTAATCTGACATATAGAAGGAATTTAATTATATTTCCATGGCTTGATTATGTTTAATTATAGACCGGGAGCTCATGACATTTTTGGTTTCCGATTTCATACAGCATGCCTTTTGGAGGAGAGAATATTTACCCTGTGACAACAAAAAAGGGATGGTACTAAACCCATGCACGCTTTCCGGTCATAGGGAAAATTGCATTTCCACTTGCACAAAATTTTTGTGTTTTTCTCTGATTTAATATTGCTTGCCCTTTTGTCAAAAGAAAGTTATAACAAATTTAAAGTCTTTTAATTATAGACATGCTGTATGAAAACGCGGAAAATCACATTTTTATAAGATCACATGACCGTTTGAGCCCTTTGGGACCCTCCGAATCGCATGCATATATTTAAAAGACTTTAAATTTGTTATAACTTTCTTTTGACAAAAGGGCAAGCAATCTTAAATCAGAGAAAAGCACAAAAAATTTGTGTTTAAGTGGAAATGCAATTTTCCCTATGACCGGAAAGCGTGCAGGGGTTTAGTACCATCCCTTTTTTGTTGTCACAGGGTAAATATTCTCTCCATCAAAAGGCATGCTGTATGAAATCGGAGACCAAAAACTGTCATGAGCTCCCGGTCTATTATATTTTATTTTCACTAATAATAGGCTATGTCTACAAATTTTTTAATAGAGATCGGATAAAAATTGGTACGGTGTCATTTATTTAATGGTGGAAGAATATCCATGATGAGGAACGTTCTGGTCGCTCAACCGTAATCACCGACGAACTGAAAGCAGCTGTTGAGGCACACATTTGACAGGAAAACGGATACAAACAGATGATAACGTCAAAAACACTGTCAACGATAGGTTAGGATGGACTGGCGGCCACTTCTACAACGAAGGGATCGTCAAACTCATCGCCCGTTCGGAAAAATGCCTCGCGCGGTACGGGGACTACGCCGAAAAATAGCGAAAGGTTATTACAGAAATATAAATTTTGGCAAAACGTTAGTTGTGTTTACTCTTAAACCAGAACGGTTCTTATTTAAAAAATGACCCTCGTACATGCATACAAACATCGGAAAAGTCTAGGGATATTGAAAACAAAAATTGAAAATATATTGCTTATTGTATATTTAATGTTGTATTTCAATTAAAGTAGGCAATTATGAGTAGTTGGCTATGGAAAACAAGTAAAAACAATAACCAACAAGACAAAACAAATTTGTACATGAAAATTCAGTACATGATCCGTAGGTTGATCACATGTTTAATTTTAATTCGATTTAAAACGTTCATATTAATAATTGCAGCGTTTTTAAGTAGTGGCATTTTCTTTTAATAATGGAGCCACAACATTTAACTATCCACGAGATGAATTGTGCGGTGGGACTTCTCCAAGCTGGCTTCAGGCAAGTTGATGTACCGAGCGGATAGAAGTTTCTCAAAGTGTCATCAGTCGGTTATGGAGGCGTTACAGGGAAACAGGGAGTCCGGCCGAACAACATCCGGGACGTGGTCACTGTGCAACAACAGGTCGACAGATTTTTGGTGTTAAATGCTAGAAGACAACTTACTATTACAGCACCCGAATTGAGTTACAGCGAGCGCATAACGTAACCGTTAGTCGCGATACTGTAAGAAATCGTCTCCACGAAACTCATATTCGACGACCAATCAGATGTCAACCCCTCTCTAGAGGCAATCGCAGAGCAAGATTAGATTGGTATCACAATTTTCAATAGGTGTGATAATGATTGGGCTACAGTTTTGTTTGCTGATGAGTCCAGATTTGGAATTCATCCAGATTCTCGTCGAACAAGGGTATGGAGAAGATCTGGAAATTTGGAACGTTTTAGGCACGTCGGAAATTTACAGTTACAGAAGCAGTACTGTTATGGCATGGGGTGGGATAATCATTGGCGGTAGAATTGATTTCGTTTTCCCCAATGTATTTTTAACAGCACAACAATATTTGGATAATATTCTTCAACCTATTGTGCGTCTATTTCGTGGTGCTGTTAGTGATCAGTTTCATCTTGCCCAGGATAATGCTCGGCCACATGTTGGGCGAATTGTAACGAACTATCTGGATAATGAAGGTATTGATGCGATACCATGGCCAGCACAGTCACCGGATCTAAATCCGATTGAACATGTGTGAGACATGCTTAAGAGAAAAATTACTCCACATATGGATAACATCCACGATTTTAGATTCAGAGAACTTCTAAGAGCAGAATGGGCACAGTTACCTCAAGATGACATCGATAAAGTTATTTTATCCATGAATCGCAGGATGTAGGGCTGTGATCAACCAACGTGAAGGTCATACTCTCTATAAGCATTTGTTTTTTTTGTTTTTTTTTTTTTTCATTTTTTACAATTCTGTACATAAATCGGTACATTAACTTTTTTTTCATATATTGCTTATTTTTATAAATAACATTTACCTTATTTTGTTGTAAACTATTCTTTATTGAGTATTTTAATTGATAGAATACAATAAATGTACAAAAGAAACCATACGCTATTTATTTTCATATACTTTTTTATATCCCTAGACTTTTCCGATGTGTGTCTTATTTTTTTCTAGTTGTTTTCGTTAGTACTGAGGAGTTGTGGAGTGTGTAGCTACAGAGTCAGCATGTATGTGCAACCTCGCACCATTTCTGCCGGTCTTCTGTATTTCTGAGGCTGAGTTTTAGTTTAGTATATTGTATAGTATTTTGTTTGTTCTATACAACTATTAGAACGTCTTCCTCTTAGGCGCGTACCTTCAATTTTGCCTTCGATAGCCATTTTTTCTAGGTTGTCAAATGATCTGCATGACTCATTACCGAAATACTGAAAGATTCTTTGGTGAACACACGTAGAAAGTCTGGTTGGAATTTAAATTTCTTCTATAATTGAAGCATTATAACTTTTTACGCTACGTTATTCGCAACATGTGCCTCCATAACACGTATCTCATAAGTTATGAGACTACATATAAGAAGATAAAAAAACGGACCAACATAATTATTACACAAAATAAATTATTAATTTCATTTTATCTACAATAATATTGCACTTCCCAATTGAATCTAGAGAGTAATTATTTTACAGATTTAAATCTGCTGAACATGCAGTATTACCAATTTGTTTAACATCAAAATAAATATCTTAAGTAAAAACTATGTGAACTAATGTGTAGTAGAACAATTGCGGTTTTGTAACTTTTCTGTAATTTAATACAATTTTAATAGTTTTTCTTGATCAAATAAAATATAAAAATAGCTACCAACAACAATAAAATATAAATTCCCAAAATAAAACAATTACATAAGGTAATACCATGGACAAAAATATTAACTTGTACTTTTTACACTCACAATTTGTGTCAAACTCAAACACTCAAAAACATAAAAGATTTTTTAAATGTGCGTACAGCATGCATTACGTATAAATTAATTCTACATTACTAAAAATGACTAATTTACGGTATAATTTAATACCAAAATAGCATTCTCAGATTAACAATAGGTAAGCAGCAAATTATGCAACCGACAATTATACCACAAATACGTCATTTCTTACTAAATCAAATACCGTGCGATCATTATTTCTTGTCCGTTACATAACAGTAAAAAATGAGTTTAAAAATATCAAAACTGTATTCTAATTCACAGCTGAAAATCCCAATTTAACAAAGAACCAATCAGATTACTTCGTTTGTCCGAACTCGCCCGAGGACCAACGAAAATATGTGTTGCTAACTTAATATCTGTTATCAACTCATAGGCGTGTAGAGAAAAATAGTGTTCATTTAATAATCAATTCGTATAAGGTAATAAAAATAGAATGTACGCCTATGTGTACATGTCATTGGAAATAAGTTTGATAACTAAATGTTTCTGCCAAGTATTGCATAACGGTCAAGATTTGTTGACCACTCTGTACAAGCTAGTAACGCATCTTCCATCTCTTTTAACATGTTGTACAGTGCATATGTCTATCTCTTTCTATCGACAACAGAAAACGTTGCCAAACGTAGTTCTCTATTAGTTAAAAGATCGTAGTATAGAGATTATGAACACTACTAACGTTAACATCACAATTTCTTAATTTAACAAGTAACGCTTAAATACTGCAAATTTTGTAAAAGATTATGAAAATGGCCCAATATTTTTAGTGTCAAAATATATATTAGGTCGTCAAGGATAAAATTTGTAGAAAAAAAGGCAAAGTTGGTTGATAACTTACAAATACAGTCGATTCCGCTTAATCAGGACACCGGTTAATCGGGACAGCCGCTTATTAGGGACAAATCCTAAAGAACGGAAACAAAACCGAGGAAATATCGTAAATTTACTTCGCTTTTTCGGGACAATATTCCGTTTAATTGGGACAGTAATGACGTGTGAATTCCCGTGGCGCCGGAAATTCATGTTGGAGTGGGGATTCACTTTGACATCATTATGTATAAGCGTGGTTTTGTGGTCGAGCTAACGTAAATTTAGTGTAGTGACTCACTGACATAACACTTACCGGGATGCCAAGAAAGGATTTGACACATTTGAAAGCATTGGATTTAGTACGTATATAATTTTTTAATATATATGTATACCTATGTATAGTTTTGTGACTTTTTTATTTTTCTGCAATTTATCAAATAAAATACTTATAAAAAAAACACTAATCCTTTAATTTTTGTGAAACTTCGGATAATTGGGCCAGCCGCTTAATCGGGACAAAATGTACTAGTCCTGATGTGTCCCGATTAAGCGGAATCGACTGTATAAGAAATTATTTTATTCATCAAAGTATGCACCCATATTGTTTATACACTTTTGCCATTTAAGCGGCAGGTTGTTCAGACCGGTGGTATAAAACCCTGGCGAACGAGAGTCAATGAATTCCTGGAAGGCCAGTTTTACAGCATTGTCGGAATTAATCTGTTTTCCTATTAAAAAGTTGTCCAAATTGCGGAAGAAGTGGTAGTCAATCAGTCACCAGACCTAGCCCCCAGGTCTGGTGAGAATGGAGGAGGATGAAGAAGTTCCAACTCCAATTTCTGTAGTTTTGACAGAGTCATTTGTGCAGTGTGTGGTCTAGCGTTATCATGCAATAAAATAGGCTGTTTTTCATCATTTCGTGCAGTTGGTTGCAGTATATTTCTGCTGTGATTCATGAGCCAGCTTTTTTATTTTGTTTCGTTTTTAAGTTACCTGTACGAAATTTGGTGAACCAATTTGATATTGTCTGCTGCAAAGTAACACTAGAGCCAAATACACTATTAATTATTCGCGCGATCTGCGATGCCGTAGTTCCACGTCAGAACTCATACTTCATAATAGTACTAATTTCCGACCGTTCCATTTTCAACAAAATTAATTTTAAAAAAAAGTTCAATATTAAGTAATAAGCTGTTAAAGTTGGCAATATTATTAACTACAAATTTCATCCTTGACGACCTGATATTTTTTAATTGTGTAAGAGCAGTTCATTTAAAAACCGCATATCTTCTAATTACAAGTCTAAACACTAGAGTATATCTCAATCGGCGACCCGTGGCGGATGGGAGAAAGACAGTGAAAAAAAAAAACACCAAATGCAAAACTAAATGCGCCTCGCTACTAATTTTCTATTATTTCAACGCGCATCAAAATTTTGCACGCCACGGATCGCTGGTTGAGTTATACGAATGGCTATCATAGAGTAACTTTGTCGAGTCTATATTTGCGTAAGAACGGACCCTAACTGGCGACCGATATGCCGCGCATGAACAGTACGTCCAACGCTCACAATTTTCGGTCAAATCAAATTCTTATTTATCTTTTTAGCATACTGTACGCACGTAAGACAGAACATTTATTTATTAAATCCGCACTCAAAAACATTTGTTAAGTAAAATGTCCATCATTTTCTATCAAATATTTTAATGTATAAAATCTTACACATAATTGTATATAGCTTAAATTAATCAACAAAATATAAAAACACAACAACCACTTACTAAGGTAATAAATTTGTTTAAAATTATCTAAAATCTAATAGCTTTTAAAATTTGTGACTTAATTTAACAATATATAATTGGACACAAAAAAAACTATACACGTACAAAATAATTCAATAGAATTATTTTATCGGTGACCAAATATAAATTGCCACTAATATACTAAAAATAATAGTAAAAAGACTTAAACTGTCCCAGTACATTATTAATTGGCACAGAGTTAATTTCTTTTTACTATATTTTATCATTTATAAATTATAAATCACAAAAATATTTAAAATAATTTATTTATTAATTAGCTAACGATATGAAAAATTATTTTTAAGTTAATGCATATGAATTTAGCTTTTATTCCTTATTTCATTTTATTTGATACTTAAATAGTTGAAAAAGTGAAATAATGATGTGATACTGAAGCCTCCCTCTGTGGCCTCAGTACACTAGGGGCCAGTATTACCACCAGAGTTTAATAAACGCCCGCTTGGGGCCTCCAAATTTTGGAGGGCCTCAAAATTTGTTTATTTTTTTAAAATAAAAATCATATTTTTTGTAAATCATAATTATTAATAAATAAATTTTAATTCAAATTAAAATGAATGTGGAGTGATGATATAAATAATAATCATATTTGTTTGTAAATCATAATTATTAATAAATAAATTTTAATTCAAATAAAATGAATGTGAAGTGATCATATTGTTACAGCGAATAAATAGTACCAGTAAATCATTACGAAATATTGATACCAATTTATTACAAGGATCAACTCTTTTAAAGCCAACTTTTTTTCCTGCCTCACGAACCAAAGGTCCCGGGTTCGAATCCCGATCAGGGCATGGATGTTTGTGAGCCACAGTGTAATTGGGACATTTAGTCCTGTTCTGTGGTTTAAAAAAAAAAAAAAGAAAAAAGAAAGTCTCTTGCTGAATTTGTAATGGACATGCGAAATACGTTTGATCGTGTTGAAAACGAAGCTAAATTATTAACCGACAATTGGAATTATAAGGAGATAAAAATAAGAAAAAGAATGCTTCAATTTGTTTGCCAAAATGCTTCAAACTGCCGACAACGACACCATATAGACAGGAAAAAAATCTTTTATGGTGAACATACACAACCTAATTTGCGACGCTTATAACCGAAATTAGTTCCAGATGCACCGTTTACGACCATGTCATGTATGATTTTGAACTTTTTCTAAATCATAATTTGGGTGAAGATGCTCAAGGGGCTTGCGCTTGTACGTCACCAATAGCTTAATCCGCCACTGTCTCCACGTAACAAATCCATAATGGTAATTAAACAAATCAGTAAGCAAAGTTTGACGTTTAATATAACCACAAAATATCTAATATAACCTAAAAGTAAAAAATCGGCTGTGGACACCACAAAGTACTTATATAAAATACATCTTAGCAGCAGAGTAGAAATAACTTGGCCTAATATTTTCTAACAGAGATATTATTTATCATAACCATGGAAACGTTACATAAAGTATGAAAAAATAGATACTTAGAAAAAATTTCAAAAATTTTTTCAAAATGTTTCCGTTTTATCAAAAAATGTCTCAAATAAAACTTGTTAGTTATTGCTTTTATAGCAACTTTTGTTAAATACATTTTTTCGAAATATTTTTCTGTTGTTAAACGAGTAAACTCCCATTTCTAGTCAACCGATTTTTACCAAAAGTTGATCAACTCGTGGCATTGATGTCAAAAGCTTAAAAATGAAGTTTCATAAAAATCCTTTAAGCCGAATAGTGAGCACGTGCTCTGCACGTGTCTACAGACAGACGGACGGACGGACAGACAGACCGACAGACATCATGCTAAAAATAGTCAAAACGTTATGTAGGGACCTCGATTCGTGGAGATTCATCGAAATCTCGAAATGTCAAAATCGGTATGATCCCAATACCTCCCTTATATATGTTGGCGGTCGGTAAAAATATGGGGTTGGTGATTTACATGTTTAGCGGTTGGCACTATGAAAACATGTACCAACTGAAACACCAAGTTTTAAATTGTATTTAATACGCATTTTTTGTTAAACTTTGTTTAAGAGTTAATCTTGAATACAGTTGATCGGGCGTTTAAACTTGCGTGGCAATACTGACCCTAGGTATACTACTTATGATGTGTGCGCTGTATGCTACGTTCACTACACCAAGGTGGCTACGCTTCGTACGAGCCGCAAAGAAAAAGAACTTAATGTAATTTTTCTATCATCAGTCTTGTATAAGATGTTGGAGGGTAGGTTGCCCTGGGAAAGTGATGACAATGACTAGGAGGTTTTGTTATTACATGCATTGGTTACTAAAGTGAAAGACTGTGGGTACACGAATGAAAAGAGATGGTGAACTTCATTATCTGATAAAACACTTGAAGATGAAGTTAAATTCAAAGAATATTTTCGAATTAGTATTAACCAGTTAGAGAATTGGTCACAGTATATACAGTAGTTTCACACAGGCATTTTTTTGAACCTGAATATTAATGCGCATGAGTGAGCATGGCTAGCATGCGAATTTTTCCGTAGCTATACGAGTCAGGAGAAAGCAATAATTTTCAAATCTTTTAAACAAGCAACAACCATATTTTAAAAGACAGTCAATATCTTTTAAAAGACAGTCAATACAGTAAATTTAAATTGTTTGCTATTCCTTTTGAGTATTTTTATGTATTTTTTATGGATAACAGATCTTTTTATATCGATAGTAACTTACTGAAATTGATAATTAAAATAAAAGAAAAATCTAGTACCCCTTAAATAATTTTCCTACTTTATTATATTACTACTTGCAATTGTTTCAATATTACATAAAATAATAATAATATGTAGGGTTTCAAAATTCATTTTTAGTCATAAAATTCTAACATAACGTTTCTCCCGTATCCATATGCGTAATAGTATAAACCAGTGTTTCTTAACAAAAAACGCACCGCGGACCAGTATAATATATGTTTTTAAGTATAATATAATATAATTTTCTAACGCGGGCCACTAATAATAATTGTTGGTTCATTTTTTTCAAGAAAATAAATATATTTAATTTGCTACTAAATACATTTATTTTATTTATTGAATATCACAGAAAGTTTACAGAAAATAAACAAAATATAAATTATTTACATAAAAAATGTGCATACAAAATAATAAAAAAATTGCAAAAAAACACATAAAAACTTTCGCGGACCACTAAATTTTTTCTGGGGACCACTAGTGGTCCACGGACCACCTGTTGAGAAACACTGGTTTAAACCGTCTTTACCTTCCTAGCCAAACCAAGGTCACGAAAATATGCCTCCTCAACTTCAAATTGACAACAAGTGAAACTAATGTACATAATGTGGTTTTGTCATGGCCGTCGTCGGTGGCGCTTAAAAATATAGCCACAAATCATACAACACAGCGACATAGTTAGATAGGAAACATAGCGTACATAGTGCTCTGTGTGGCATCAACATAAGAGAAGTGTATGGTGACGTAATTAAGTCCACTTAATAATCGAAATTCTGAGAATTGCGTGAGACTGATAAACTATGGTAAAATACCGCATTTCTTGAAATCACCAGTTGTCTCAGAACCTTCGTTGGAAAAACTGAATGACATATATTAATTTGTGACTTACGTCAGAAGGTCTGCTGTTGAGGAATTATGTTTTACAAATTGTTAAAACGTTATATCATGCGAATTATTTTTGCTGTTTGTTGAGGAACTTTTGAAATTATTGACTGCGTAATTAAAAAAAAATTGTTTGTTTAAATCATAAGCCCCGCCCTCTGATTTCGTATACATTCAAACATAGAATTAAATTATAATTTCAACACTTCCCACTGGTTATTAAATTTACGCTTTGAAAAATTAAATGCAACATTTACCAAAATATAACTAGAATTTTGACAAAATAATTTAACAAAATAAAAATGCAAAAAAAAAAACAGAAAAAATAAAATTGACCGGAATCGAACTGTAGTTTGCAAATTAAGAAGCAATGACGCAACGCACTACCCAACGGGCGCTTACTTATTTACTGTGTTACATAGCGAATTAAATATTTAACATATTTTAGTTAAAAACACAAAAAATGCGTTATTTTCCGAAAACATAATCTGATCAAAAATTTCTGTTGTACTATTCCGGACATTTATTCAGCAGATGAAGTTACAAATAACCTTATCTGTCAGATAGTTACCTGGAACTTTATCTGAAGGTGGAAAGACCGGGCCTTAGTATTTTTCCTATGTGCGGGTCAAAGAGTTGTATAAGCATGCCAAATTTCAACTCTCTAGGTTTAGCCGTTTAGCTACATAGTTTACTGAACAGACAGACAGACAGACAGACAGACGACAAAATGACGGTATAAGGGTTTTTTGGTCATACCAACAAAACCCTAAAAAGGTTCTCACTTGCAATTTCACCAAAAAATTACGTAACAACCACATAGATTTAGAGCTGTTGGAAAAGGCTCATCGCTTATAATTTGACAAAAACACGTAAAAACCACGTATTTTTGAAGCTCATGTGAGCCCCCCCTGGATACGCGCCTGCCCCCACCTCGCTATTTTATTAATAGCTACTTTTTTTTTGGAACCTTTACAAAATATCTTACGAGTATCAAATAATGTGAAATAAAGAATAATAATTATAGTGAGTGCATTTTTTTGAGTATATCATGGATTCACGTCTTTTATATTTTCCCTTAATTATTTTTAATATTTATATTATTGTGAATTAATTGTAATATATTACAATAAAAAAATTACATATAGTTAAATATTACATCAAGTGGCTCAAAATACATTAAAATCCTTTTGAAAACACTATTCTATCCATAAAAAAAATTTCTAAAATATATTATATCAAATCTTAATACGCTGATTTCAATAAATTACAAAGGTCGTGCCTAAAAAGTCTTATTATATTGAGTGTCAAATTTATCACTTGTCCATTTTACCTAGCTGCGTTACCTTAACGTAACCAAACGATTTAAATCTTATGATATTGTGGCATACTCACAACACTGTCACTTAAACATGTTCACCGTTTGCGAGCCCATAGGAATTGATATAAACTTCTAACTAGACCACGCGGGACACTGAATTGGAATCCCCCGTACAGAAGATGTCATTGGCTCTTCATACTGACTAGTTTTCTGCTGCGAGCACGAACTTCTTGCCTAGTATTTGTGTACTCGAACCATAGTACATTTGGTATTAGTGTTGTGTCACGAAGTAGTAAAAATTCAGACACTTTCCTGTGAAAACAGACAGTAAAAATTGTATTAATATTTTGAACAGAACAATCACAAATTTCACGGTGAATTATGATGTATTTTGAATGCTATGCTATACTAGGTTGCTGTGTTAAATAACAAGTATAAATAGCATAGCAACCTCCATAAACGCTGTGTATTAAGCATACTGAAGTACGGTTCTAGGACACTAACCCCGCGGGACATTAACCCCCCGTCAATAACCCTCGGGACATTACCCCCTCCATGTCAATAACCCCCCGTGCCATTAACCCCCTAGACAATAACCCTCGTGCAATTTACCCCCGGACACTAACCCCCCGTCAACAACTCCCGTGCCATTAACCCCTGTACCAATAACCCCCAGGCCATTAACCCCTGGCAATTGATTAATATTTTAAATGATTATTTTTATTTAAAATTTGAACATTTGAAATTAGAACAAAATTGAACAAATGTAATTTTTATTTATAAAATGTAAAATTTTGTGAGAAAAACAAATTTTAGAAAACTGGACAATTGGATCGTAGTTAGTTTATTTTCTATGTCTGAAAGGAGGAAGTAATATGCACTGTGGTCACGTGTGTTTTCTATTTTATCAAGTTTTTCTTTTTAATTGTGAAAATATTAACATTTATTTTTAATTATTAACTATTTACTTCATATATTCGATACGAAGAAGTCTGCCAACTTTTGTTGACCACTGGTTATTCTTAACTTTTAATTACACTAATTCTTACCAATTATTAGTTTTCGTGATTACTAATATGATATTTCTCTAACTTAACTATCTTACTAAATGTTGTACCATTGCATTATTATTTACACTATTGCATAAACTCTCAATAATAACTCTTTATTGAATAGTTTACATCATTAGAAACCTGGGGTTAATGGCCCGGGGGTTATTGGTACGGGGGTTAATGGCACGGGAGTTGTTGACGGGGGGTTAATGGCACGGGGTTAATGCCCGGGAGTAAATGGCATGGGGGTTATTGTCCAGGGGGTTAATGGCACGGGGGGTTATTGACATAGGGGGTAATGTCCCGGGGGTTATTGACGGGGGGTTAATGTTAGTGTCTTGATACCCTGAAGTACGTCACTATCACCCGAAGTGAGACAACCGTACAAAACAGTTCTGTATAGTATTCACGAGCTAATTGAGAAGTGACAGTACCGTTGGCGGCGCTGTGCTCCATGGCAATATGGCGGTCGTGTCTAGTATTCAGCTGTCAATATGCTAACAGCGAACCAGTTAATTTAAGCACAGTACATTTTTATTTTATGAAAATGCGAGTAAATATTTGCGAAATTATTTAATTTTTACGCGCTACACCTGTATTGAGGTGTATAACAGAAAGTGGGCATCAAATTACAGTATTTAAAGTTTAATTTCAGTAGATTTATTGAAGTGTAATTTATAGTTGAGCAGGTGTTTAAAGCCGGGCATTTAATTTTATATGGTACTTCTGAGTGTCGGTCATCTGAATTTACAATATATGGTTTATGTGTCTAAACAAGTGCATTATGTTCATTGCCTCATGAAATAAAATTAGTTTTAGTTGGAGAGAAGCAGCTAATATTATTAGCTATTATTATTAATATATTAGTGCAGTTTAGTTTTTCTGCGACAAATGTAATGAATAAACTCGCATAGTATCAGTTACTTTTTAACTCAAAATATATTCCCATGCCTTCCTCCTGTCCATAACCAAATCTTTTCCAATCTGGACTTAATATTAACTTTCCCTCCATTTTTCTTAAGTAAAGAAAAAAACTAAGATGCCTATCTTCGTCATGTGTTGAATGATAGCCAAAAACACTACAATTTGTTCTACTTTTACAGTTTTTCACAACTTCTATCGACATTCTAACTAAAAATCAACACTAGAACATATGTAATAAGTTCAAACAGTACTACAGGCGCCTAGTACAATATTTGACCAGTCTGGTGGTCAAATATAGCGTATCTGAGCGTGTCAGTTCTCAATATCCAGTAGAGGCAATACCTACAATTATTCATCCACTAGAAGTTCTTCACACAAAATAGTTTAAGAAGCACTGGTCTGGGGATTAATTAAATACTTGCTTTTTAAAAATTTTAGGTGTATTTTAAGCAATTACGTTTCGAATAATAATAAGTTTTACATAGTTTTTATTTCACATTATTTTCATATTAATAAAATTGGAGGCTATATCTAGTTTTTTATTTTTTCTGTATCTTAATTTACATTCTGAAAACTACTTAATTTCTACGTACAAATTTAATGTTAAGTACTAATTTAGTTTCTACTAAATGTTTAGTTAGTTCTAATTTCGAATTTCGAGGTTGTGAACGCAGCATTATGTTTTATTTTCTGCATAACTGAGAATTTTTTAGTATAAATATACTAAAAAATTGATGTGAAGTGTGAATTTTCACACATTGCAGGGTTTCGCAGGTATATAATAAGTGAAGGCGGCATGCTGAGTGTGTAGGACAAATTTTGCTTTGTAGTAACCACGGCAATATGAACGATCTTTTTAAAATAATTCGAGTACCTAATACAATTATTTAGGTTTCTAAATATGTGCAGTATTTTTTTTTTTTTGTATATAGCAAGGTTCATAAAGATTTTGAAAATTGCGCCTATGGCTTCCATTGGTTGTTTTAAATCATACGCTCCGCCCCTCTGGTTTCGTATACATGACACATAGAATAAAAATATAATTCCAACAATTCCAATTGGTTATTAAATTTACGCTCTTAAAAATTAAATGCAACATTTGCCAAAATATAACTAGAATTTTGACAAATTAATTTAAACAAAATAAAAATGAAAAAAAAAACAAAAAATAAAATTAACTCCTCTGGCCAGGATCGAACTCTAGAAATCTGTGTAGCTAGCGAGCAACGTAACCACTAGACCACCATACGCTTTACGATTTAACGTGTTATATAATTATATCTTTTGTGCATCGTCTTAAAAATTAAACGCAACATTTGCTCAAATATAACTAGAATTTAAAAAAATAATTTAAACAAAATAAAAATGCAAAAAAAAAACAGAAAATATAAAATTGCCTTGAGAGCAGATCGAACCTTAGTTTGCAAATTAGAACGCGAGCATGCTAGCCATTACACTATCGAAGCATGCTGGTTCACTGTCTTAGATAAGTTATTAAATATTTTACGTGGTCAAGCAAAAAACACAAAAAATGCATTATTTTCCGAAAACATAATCAGATCGAAAATTCCGGTTGTACTATTCCGGTTCACACCAATGTACATTACTTAGAATTTTTTCAGATTTTTAGTTTGAACCATCTGAGCTACAGGGTGTGGGACAAATTTTTTTTTGCACAATTTTGGCAAAAATCACATTAAAATAATTTATTTTGCAAAAATAAAATTTTGATCGTTAATTCACGTACTAAGGGCTTTCATTTGACACTCTACTCAGAATTTTAAAAAAATATTTTTTTTTTCGATGAGCACATATTTGTTTATATTTTTAGGGGGATACGTTTTTTAGATGTTTTAGTATTTTTCCTATGTGCGGGTCAAAGAGTTGTATAAGCATACCAAATTTCAACTCTCTAGGTTTAGCCGTTTGGCTACAATTTTTACCGATAGACAGATAGACAGACCACAAAATGACGGTATAAGGGTTTTTTGGTCATATCTACAAAACCCTAAAAACAGGGAATAATATATGAAGTGATATTTTATGATAATTATCAATTTGTCAAGTAATTAAAAATGTTAAAAATAATTGAATTTATATTTCTAAAATTATATAAAAAAATTTCTATTCTCTTAAATATATTGATAATATTAAATAATAAAAAAATAATAGGTTCCCAACGCCTAGATAGGCGTATTGGGACATATTGGGTATATTCTAGATCGCCGGCCATAGATACGAAAGCCACGTGAGCGGTGTGGCATTTCGACCGATCCAATTATCCCTGTATAAACAGGTACTAATTTTAAGTATTAAATACTTAAGGCTGAGTCGACCCTAGAGCTGACTGTACAATATCGGAAGATAAAAATCCGAAGGAGGTGGGTGGATTTGAACCCGCGTCCTTGTGCTCCGTAGGCAACCGTCTTACCACGGAGTCACGGCAACTAATTTATAACATTAATAAGTTACTGCTGTATCAGTGTTTGAAAGAAATAGAGAGAAAAGAGATACAAGGAAAGATGCAATCCAGATAGGAAGCAAAAAGAAGGAAAAGATTTGAGCATAATGGCTACTCAACTAAAGAAATATTAAGAAAGAGAGCGGAAGGACAAGATGTGAAATAACAGATAGAATGAGGGATATTCAAGGACAAGAAAGAAGTGAGATGTTAAAAAATTCGAGGTATAACAGAAAACAATATACAGGGTGAGTGGGGAGGAATGGGCCGAACTTGAAGAATGTATTGTACATGTAAAAATAAGTAAAAAAAACTCTAATGTTGTTGTGCGATTGTCTTTTATTCTCAAGTTATACTGTAATTAAAACACTTTCTATCGAACATCGGGCCGAACTTCAGGAATGTATTGTACATGTAAAAACAAGTATAAAAAAAAACTCTAACGTTTTTATACGATTGTCTTCTGTTTAATAAATAAATCATTAGTGTCATCCTGTTTATCATTAGTGTTTTAATTACGTTATAACTTGAGAATAAAAGACAATCGCATAACAACATTATAGTTTTTTTTTTACTTATTTTTACATGTATAATACATTCCTGAAGTTCGGCCCATTCCTCCCCACTCACCCTGTATATAATAATATATACGTATAAGAAGTATATAAGAAATAAGAAGTATATACAAGAAAACTTGGACGACGCAAAACCCAAATACCTCAAAATCCAAAGTGATGGATTAAAAAAGAAGATAATAGCTAGAATTAAGGGGCGGAAATGAGGAAAGAGAAAATGAGTACTGGGGAACGGATGAACAAAGAATGTGCAGAATGTGTGGAGAAGAAAGAGAGACCTTGGAGCATATAATGAAGAATTGTGGAGAAATAAAATTTAAAGAAGGAACAAAAGAAGGCGCGTTGTGAAAATCAGGGCAAGGATGGAAATGGATGGACATCTTAGAGAGAAGATTTGAGACAAAAATTCAACAAAAATTAGCAGAGCCGCAGTAAGGAAAACTTGCGCTAGGGGCAGAGCCGTGTTTTTGGCGCCCTTGGCAAAAAAGGTTCTCACCTCTCAAAATTCAAGTGATGAGCAAAACAAAAAGTCCTCACCTCCCAAAATCTAAGTGATGAGCAAAAAAAAAGGTCCTCACCTCTCAAAATCCAAGTGATGAGCAAAAAAAAGGTCCTCACCTCTCAGAATCCAAGTGACGAGCAAAAAAAAGGTCCTCCCCTTCGCAGTAGCGCATCTTAGTCAAACCCGTCAGCGCCCTTTTCCTTAGTGCGCCCAGGGCCGTCACCCTCCACCCCGCCCCCCTTACTACGGTTCTGACAATTAGAATACGTATTTGAAAATAAATTAAATTAAGCTGCATGTTAATAATATGTAGATTTTAACCGAAATGTAAAAATAAAATAACTATAATATCTATCTATCTATTAATAAGTAATAAATACGTTTAGACTTACCAAGACACTATTTGTGGAAATAGAGGTGTGAATACAAAGTACGTCAGTGCAAACCACACTGTGGCAAATAGTATTCCGACAAAAATGCCTCCGATTACCTGCCCGACTGTATGATATTGCAGGTATATTCTACTAACACTAACTAAAATGGCAGCGATCGTACATGTTGATAATATTAAAAATTTAGATAAATTTTCTATAATTGTATTATTGTTCATATGGTGGAGTCTGAAAAATAGAAAACTGGTTAGTTAAAAAATGTTTTTAAACGATGTATTATATTATTTTAATATTGGGACAAATAGCTTTTAAAATATTGTCATATTCTATTAACTGAATTCAAACTGGCAACAATTAATTAACTAAAAAATAAGTTATTTCTATTTAAGTCAAATCATGTCAATGTGATATGATTTGACATTATATATACTAGAAAATATTTGAAATAATAGGGAGATATATGAAATAAAGTATTTCAAAAAATTTAAATGTATTTGAAATACTAGAATTATTTGAAATACTGGCAAGTATTTGTAATATATACTAGGATAATATTTAAAATAATAGGGTAATATTTGATATACTAGAGAAATATTTAAAATAGTAGGAAATATTTGAAATAATAGGAAATTATTTGAAATAATCGGGAAATATTAGAAATACTAGAGAAATATCTAAAATATTAGGAAATATTTGAAGTACTAGAGAAATATTTGAAATACTAGAAAATATTTAAATAGGGGAAATATTTGAAATATTAGGAAATATATGAGTATTAGAAAATATTAGTGAATATTTGAAACATTAGGAAATATTTCTTTAAAAAAAAGGTTTTTTTCTGTTTTTACTTGCCCGACCTTAATATATAATGGGCAAGTATTGTAATCGCGAAAATTTTCGATGTCGAGATTTTAACGGATGACCACGTTTCATGGTCCAGGGAATCCAAAAAACCTATTTTCGAAGTGCCGTCCGTTTGTGTGTGTGTCTGTGTGTATACACGATAACTCAAAAACGGTTTAACTTAAAGAGTTCGTTCTGGTACTAAAAAATTCTCCTAATAGTTGGGAAGAACCCTATTGTTTTTTATTAAAATCCGAAACCGGAAACGGAAGTTATTAAACTTTAAAATTTAAAAAAATTCGCAACTAGTAAACCAAGCCTTGGACAAAAAATTGTATAGGACATAATTTGATGTATTTTTGAAGATTTACCTAAATATTTTTTTAAATTAAAAAAAAAAATTATGTATTTTTTTTATTATTATTTTTTTATGGGAGGGCAAGTCTAGCGGAGGTCTCCCTTCGCCACTGTTTCTTTTTTTTTTTTAATGACTCTTGTCTTGGATACAATGTATTTGGTAAATTTTGATAATTGAATAATTATAAATCTGAGGGTGCTACAAATTTCTTAATCATGTTCGTCATCAGTAGGTCATATTTATTCCAAAACAGCTAATTTTACTCGACAAAAAGTTCAAATTTGTTGAGTTGTGATTATTATTTACTTCTTATATCATCTACTATTTAAATACTAGCAGACCCGTTGCCATCAACGTTGGAAAACTGATAAAAATCAATATAAGCAGAAATCAATTATTAAAATTTGCATGATTCTGCATATATTAACAAAACAAAAACGTTTCTTGATTATACCTAAGAAATCCTAAAAAGCTGCATAAAGCGTGTCGTTTAAAAATTAATATCGGGCCGGGTACGGCCCGCGGGCCATATGCTGGATTTCAATGGTATAGTTGTTTTTGATTATACCTACGAAATCCTAAAAAGCCGCTCAATGCGTGTCGTTTAAAAATTAGTATCGGACCGGATACGGCCCGCGGGCCATATGCTGGACATGAATGGTATAGTTGTTTCTGATTATACCTAAGAAATCCTAAAAAGCTGCATAAAGCGTGTCGTTTAAAAACTAATATCGGGCCGGGTACGGCCCGCGGGCCATATGCTGGATTTCAATGGTATAGTTGTTTTTGATTATACCTACGAAATCCTAAAAAGCCGCTCAATGCGTGTCGTTTAAAAATTAGTATCGGACCGGATACGGCCCGCGGGCCATATGCTGGACATGAATGGTATAGTTGTTTCTGATTATACCTAGGAAATCCTAAAAAGCTGATTAATGCGTGTCGTTTAAAAATTAATATCGGGCCGGGTACGGCCCGTGGGCCATATGCTGGACCTCAATGATATAGCTGTTTCTGATTATACCTAGGAAATCTTAAAAAGCCGCTCAACGCGTGTCGTTTAAAAATAAGTATCGGGACAGATACGGCCCGCGGGCATAACGTTAATTGACACAACATTCTTTAATTAAGCCAAGGTATATACTGACTGGAGAGCTAAGAGCTATATTCTCGCTAAGGCTAAACACATAGTGAAGCAGAGAGCAAAGCAGCGATGAAAGCGGAGAGCAAAGCGGCAAAATTAAATAAATTAATTCCTGTTAACACGCGCATAGTGGAGCGTACTGCAACGAGGTTATATCGTTGTTATAGTCGAGCAAAGCGACGCGTTCATACAATTTTGATTTCTCTGCTATCATCGTTGCTAAAATAGTTGTTTAAAATGGATATCGAGGCATTTACAAGTAGTTCTCATTTATAAGAGGTATTTATAGTACGTTCCGATTGAAATTTGTCCATTTTTTACCAATTTATGGTGAATTTTTTTCAAAATATAATCAAACGTTGAAATATTCATGCGAAAATAAGAATGAAACTTTTCTGGATGTTCGCGGAGTTGCATATAGAAATGACGAAATTCACCCTGTATATGTCTACTTTTATTTATTCTGTGAACATTGCACCTTCTAGTGTGTTTATTTTTATTTTTTAGTAAATACCAAATTTTCAGGGAAGAGTTTTCTGTTAGTAAAAAATCCATTATATTTTTGTGAACTTTCTGCTCGATTTTAAACGCGTCAATGTGTAGACACTCTTTTATTAGCGCGAAATTCCTCTCGTACGTTTCCGGCTCATATCAATATACATTACCTATACTTTTGCAGAAAATATTTAAGGCTAGTTGGGGGGGGGTCCCGTGTATAAAAAGGTTAAGAACCGCTGTTCTAGAGGTATCACGTCAGTTTTACATAACATTTACCAAATTTCCTCTTATCTTTTCATAAATAAACCAAGAGTCCTTTATATAAATTTGTAGTTTTATTATTATTTAAAGGTCTACCTGTTATATTTTTAAAGGTCTATTTTAAATTTCTAAAGGAACATCGCAACACCCACAAAAGACTTCCAAAAAATAATTAGAGAAAAGGCAAAAATATACCAAAACTGTCTATGGACAAATGTCTTCAACAATAAACTGCGCCAAGTTAAAGAAGACACAAATATATGGAACTTGGACAGAAATAGGAAACAACAAACCATGCTCACTAGATTGAGAATTGGGCACACTAAAATGACACATGAACACCTACTTGCACGAAGTGAACCCACAATCTGCACACAGTGTAATACACCTCTAACAGTGGAACACATAGTGATAGACTGTCCTAAATATTGCACCAGTCGAATCAAATACAAAATACCAAACACCTTTAAAGAAGCACTCCAGAACAATAACATTTCAACCACCAATCTAATCAACTTCCTAAATGAAGAAAAACTTTCAAATGAAATATAAATGATATATGTATATATGTAATATGTTAATAAATGTAATAACCAATAACTGACGCTAAAAATCATGTTATTGAAGCGTCATTAAATAAAGATTATTAAAAAAAAAGGTCTAAATGTTTCCAATTATAGATGTGGTAAATTGCATTGATATAGTCAAAAAATCCCAAAATCGTAAAATTTGAACTTAACTTTTTGTATTAAGTCCACAATGTGTCTCTTAAAATGTATCCTTCTAAGATATATGACAATTCATGATTATTTTTAGAAAAATTAAAATGCAATGTGTTACCACAACAGGTGGAATAATCATAACACAAATTTTAATTTTCTATCAGCCATTTAGCCATTTGAGTTACTATATATAGTAAAAGATAATTTGGAAATATACAAATAAATAATTTTGAATTGAATTTTTTTCTAGGTATAACATTTTTAATTTATCTGTGCTTTGAGTTGATTTATACTTCTAATATAATTTCTGCGATTTTCTCTTTTATTTTTAATATTAGTCTGTAAATTATTTAAAAAATGTATTAAATTATTTTTAGTACGTGACATAATTATATTTGAATGCATCAAATATAAATAAAATGTTGATTAATGAAGCATAAATCTATGCAATTTATTAACAGTTAAATATATGAAATAAAATATAATTTATGACATATTTTGAAATTGTTTACTCAACACAGAGAAAGTTATAAATTAAGGTTAGCTATTTGTCCCCATTTGAAAAATATCTAAATTTCTACAATACCTTATGAGTACAAAATATATTACGTAAGTTGCGAAGAACCACATAAATTGTGCATGCGCTGAAGGCATTCCATACTCATTATACTCCGCTAATTTAATCATTGGTCTTGCTTCTCGTATCATATGTTTTAAAAAATAATTAAGACATTCTGAACACAGAACACCTAGGAAAAATGTTATCTAAAAATAAAAACATGTCAGAACATAGGTATTATTGTGTACAATATTTTGTTAACGTACTGTATGTAAGTCTCTTCTGAATAAAATAAGGGTTAAAAATCCAGCTCCTATTCCAAATGGTGTTAAACTTATTAATGCAAATAATTTGCCAAGTAGGTCCCCTGAAAGAAAATTCATTAAAGTATTATTTAAATTTAATATATAATTATATAAGATAAGAATTTGCTGACGTTTTTAACGTTGACAAAACCACATGTGTGGCAGTTGAAGAAAATAATTTGTTATTCACAACAATACACGACAACATTAAAATTAAATTAATATATTTACCTTTTGGATATTCAACTAACGTTAGAGCTAAAGGAACCCACTCAGTTCTTTCATCATCTGTTATTTTTTTAGAAATTAAACTATCATGTGGATCGTACGTTTCCATTTTTACCTTATAAACTTAAAATCACAACAAATGTCAATTTATAACAAACGAACAGGCATACCAATTCACCCAACACAGATGTCAATGCAAATCAGTCTTGCCAATAGAAGCGTAAATCTCAGAAAAACGACAAAGGAAGCATAAAGTTTAAAAACAACAAAACTCATGTTTTATGTTGTAAAATAATTCTATTTATATAAAATAATATAAAAGCACATGATTCACATTTCCGTTTAACATTTTTTAAACAATTTTAACATAAAACCAAAATACGCAGTTCTAAAATCGTATTAAACTCTTTCAAAACATATATCTAAAAAACACAAAATTAGAAAATCAATTCTATAAAAGATTTTATAATATTGAAACGTTATTTCATTCTACTGAAACGTTATTTTATTAATTAATTTGTATTTTTCTCACGTAACTTTACGGCGCGTATTTTATTTACGTTTGTGAAAACAAATACGAACTATTCAAATACTTTTTATTTTATCGTTATAAAAGAGGTAGTCGGTAATTTTTGTTGAAGAAAACGCGCATTCGATTTTAATTGTTGATCAATAAACGTCGCGTGCAAGTGAGTTCACTGAATTCCAACACGTTCAAGTTAGCTTCATGTTAAAATTTCTTAAAATAAAATTTGATAATCTGCTTCATGCATCGGGTATGCGTGTTATGCAGATTTATTATAAATTATACTTTATCCAAAGACTTTAAAGTGAAATATGAATCAATTTTAAGAAATCTTTTATTTTTAAGAAATGTATGAAAATAATAAAATATAAACATACTATTTTAAGCAAATTTTAATATTCGAGAAGATTAGAAACGCAAAAATATTAGTATTGCGCGTTTTATTTAAATTTTAACTATAGGAATTCAATTAGTTTCTGTAAATTATTTGGTAATTAAATAAATTCGTGCGGTTTTCACATTTTAGTTTAAAAGACGTATTTTATTACTTTAAAACCAGTTTATTCATCGAAATAATTACTCTTGCATTTAGTTACTCTCTGTCAACAACATAACAGATTATTTATATCTTTTTAGGGTTATGTAGGTATGACCAAAAAACCCTTATACCGTCATTTTGTCGTGTCTGTCTGTCTGTTCGGTAAAAATTGTAGCCAAACGGCCAAACCTAGAAAGTTGAAATTTGGCATGCTTATACAATTCTTTGACCCGCGCATAGGAAAAATACTAAAACATCTAAAAAACATATCCCCCTAAAAATATAACCAAATATGTGCTCATCGAAAAAAAGTTTTTTTTTTAATTCTGAGTAGGGTATCAAATGAAAGCCCTTAGTACGTGGATTAACGATCAAAATTTTATTTTTGCAAAATAAATTATTTTGGCGCGATTTCTGCCAAAATTGTCAAAAAAAAATTTTTGTCCCACACCCTGTAGCCCAGATGGTTTAAACTAAAAATCTGAAAAAATTCTAAGTAATGTGCATTGGTGTGAACCGGAATAGTACAACAGGAATTTTTGATCAGATTATGTTAACGGGAAAGACGGGATCAGATTATGTTAAGGAAAATAACGCATTTTTTGTGTTTTTAACTAAAATATGTTAAATATTTAATTCGCTATGTAACACAGTAGATAAGTAAGCGTTGTGCGTTTTGTCGTTGCTTTGTAATTTGCAAACTAGAGTTTAATTTTTCTGTTTTTTTTTTGCATTTTTATTTCGTTTAAATTATTTTGTCAAATTCTAGTTACCTATATTTTGGTAAATGTTGCATTTAATTTTTAAAAGCGTAAATTTAATAACCAGTGGGAAGTGTTGAAAGTATAATTTAATTCTATGTTTGAATGTATACGAAATCAGAGGGCGGGGCTTATGATTTAAGCAACCAATGGAAGCCATAGGCGCAATTTTCAAAATCTTAATGAATCTTGCTATATAAAAAAAATACTGCACATATTTAGAAACTTAAATAATGGTATTACGCATTCGAATTAAAATTCATAAAAAAATATTTTGACATAACATTTGTTTTGGTATCCCAAATAATCATCATTCAGTTACTAAATACCTGCGAAACCCTGAAATGTGTGAAAATTCCAGGGCTTCGAACCGTTATTTTTTCGTTTCGGTTTTCGTTCCGGTTCAATTAAAAAAATATATATCGGTTCGGTTCCGGTTTTTGTTACGGCAAAAATAACGGTTTTTGTCGGTTTTCGGTTCAGTTCCGAGTGATAAATTTGTAAATGCTTTTATTTGTATTAGAAATTTATTTTCTACTATAATTTAGAAGAACATTTTATTCCTTATTTTGTAATAATCATACCACGGCCGCTGCAGGGGGGGGGGGGATTCTTGACGTTGAACCCTCTTGAAATAATAGAAGCGCATTTTTTCTTTTTATCAGTTAAAAAAAATACGATTTTTTTCTGCTCATCAGTTTAAAAAATAATCTGAAATAAAATGTATTTTATATTCACTCACATAAACATTATCTGAACCGAAATAAACCGATATTTTTTTTCGGTTCAGTTCCGGTTTGCGTTCCGACAAAAATAAAGGTTTTTTTCGGTTTTCGGTTCAGTTCCGGTTCGAAGCCCTGAAAAATTCACACTTCACATCAATTTTTTTAGTTTTAGGATTTCGTAGGTATAATAAACCCTTATACCAGGCGGCACTAGCTTTTAAAATCTGGGGGGGGGGCAGGAAATATTCGAGCGGGGTACAATTTTTTTATCGTTAAATATTAATGAAAATATAATGGTTAGAATTTTGAAAAAATGAAAGCGGGTCGTAAGCGGCTCTTTGACCCTCTTCCATCTTTCACCAATTTAAAATCAAGTATATCTGGGTGGACCAAAACAATATTTAGGGGGGCTCGGCGGACCGTGATTAAGAAGGTTAAGAAAATAATTTGTAATAACTATAATTAGAAAATAGTTTTTTAAACATTAAGAGAGGAAATATTTACCAGTCGAGAACATTTTTGCGCCCGAGCGATAGCGAGGGATAGCAATAGAGTCCCGGGACTGGTAAATATTTACCTCCCGAATTGTTTATAATATTTTTCCACTTTCAAATTTATTTTTAATTGCATAGTTTCTTTTTGATTAATTTATTTTTGATATTTGAAACAAATATAAGTATGTCTGTGGCCGGTTGCTATGGTTTTCATCAAACAAAGCAAAGCGTGAATATTAAAAGTGTTGTATCAAAAGTTTGTAAAATGAATTTGAACAACAGTGATAGAGAAATGATAATTGATGAGGCTGCAAACGCTGCATGTTCCTTCCTCTTGCCGGAGAAATCGAAGAGACGTTACCAGATGGCATAAAAATTTAGGTTTTGTTTTTTTTTTGTTGTTTACCCGGGGAGGTAAATTTTTACTTACATCCCGATGTTAATAGTAGAGTCGATTCAAATAGAGTTGAGTACATCAATAAAAGTGTGTAGAAACCATTTTTCGTCTGGGCGGGTCTAATTTACGTATAATAGAGGTGTTAGGTTTGTTACTACTTGTCCTATATGAGTTAGGAGCTTCCAACGTGTTTATGTAAAATATCTAAAATTATTAAAATACATGTACAATCAAAAATCGTATTTTTTAATACGAATTATTTGTTAGTGAAAGACGACGTAAATAGAAAAATACAAACCATACATGGTTAATGTTCCGTATAAGTCCACCAGGCATAACTCGTCAGACAGAACGTGTATGCTAGTTGGAATGAGATTTGGTCTTGACGAAGCGCCGCCCCTTTCTTTCAAAACATAACATTTATGATTCTGAAATCTAAATAAGTACTTGATAGTTATACGTTTTGAAATCCAAGCAATTATTTAATAAGTGTTTGTTAACATTTAGCTCGTATTAAGGTTTTTAAAGAAAAACTTGAATAACGAAATTTCAATATTTATACGCTTAAAGTCATATTTAAATAGTTTGAATGAGATTTATAATATACATATGTTAAAAAAACTAACTGTATTAAAATAGAGAATCCTCAAATTATCAATATATTCCGACCTACCAATTTTATGTCTAAAATAGGACATTCCGTTTTTCATCGCATTCATACATACCAAATTATGTAAATGTATTAAAAATGTATAAAGCATTTATATATCTTCACTATATGCAAACAAACAATGATAAAACTAGTAGGCAAATCCAGAGCCGTGAAAATCGCCACGAAATACCTTTTTATATAAAATTATCCATCCTTTTTATAACTCTTTGAAGTTGTACGCGATAAAATTTAGCTATCACATTTTGGGTTTAAATTTGGGAAAAATTGGATAGCATTTAGATCACATTGCAATTATATAAATCAGGGGTCTGGGAACTTTTTGGGACATTTACATTCAGACACAATCAGACCCTCATTCATACACCACCTTAACACCTCTTTCATATCCTTACTCTCCATATTACTTAAAAAAATGGAATAATTATCAGCCATTTTCCAAGTTTCAGGAACTAACTATGTAAATAACACCTGTGTGGACACCGTCCTCCCTTGATTCTAAATTGCACAAAAGTTGTGTCTGATTACACCAAGCACATATGCAAGAATGATTACTATTGGTTCCCCACTCTTACATATATTCTATTCTAAACATACAGCCTAGTTCTAATTTGACTTGGTGGACTTATACGGAACATTAACCGTTTTACAAAATGCAGAATCAATTAGTGGGACGTAAAGGACAAGTGCTTCATCATAGCCAGAGCCGCGAAATTATTAATAATGTTATGCAGTTCATGAAGGAGGAAGTTAATCTGAAAAACTTCAAAATTCTTGTAACAAATTTCCGGGAACGAGTGATTGCTGCAACTGGCATCTCTAAGAGTACATCTGACCGATATATATTTAATAATAAAATTAATTTTACTGCAATATATATTTTTTCCCCGTCTGGTCGGCATATTTATTTTTTTATTCATAATTAATTTGCCTTCTGTCATTTATGACTGACATATTTATATTAAACAGTATTTTATTTATATTTTTTCATTTATATTTTAATATAAAGCTTTTAAATCGTTCCTTAACTAATTCAATAAAAAATATTATTTAATTGTCTCATTTGGTTTGAAAATATTTTATTTGTCTCCGCTACTGGCGTTATCTTGTTTGCGCAATTTTGTAAATGAGAGGATAAATCTGACGCTCGATTGACACATGTGCGCATGCTTCAAAATGATCTTGAGCGGAGATTAAACATCAATAATAAGACAATAATAATCATCAATTTATTATTTATTTATTTATTTAATAGAACAGCACGTAGCTAATATGAACAATAATACAAAACAAGAAAAAACAAAAAACAAAAAGGAATAAATATCACAGTGTTGTCGATAGTCATAAAATTATTGTTAAGCAACAAATAATTCATTCTTAAATTATAATTTGCTTAAATAAATACAAAGGAGATAAAATGAATGAAATTACACGTGTGTGTGTACGCACACAATTAAGACAAAAAAAAGTTACTTCTGTATTTTTTCAATAATATTCTCTTCCTCTTGCGTTGTCGGTTTTTTAAAATATGCGACTTCTTAATTTTTTTATTACTTGGTTCAAATTTTGTCGTACCTAGTTGATGATTCAGTTTTTTATTTTCTTTGTTAATTTCTAAACATTTTCTATAAGTATAAGCCCAACGATTGGGCTTCTCATAATAATTTGTGAAAAAATATTCACGAAATTTTTTCATGTCATTGTCCAAAAGTAAAAAACTATTGCTTTTGGTAACATTTCTATAAATTTTGATTCTTCAAGGGTTATTTCTAAAGTTTTTAAAGTTTGGTGCCCATCACTGCACACCAGGCATTGTAAAACACTTCATTTATATCGAACATAAAAACATTGCAATTTATTAAACCGATTTTTTTGTAAAATTTACGAAAAAAAAAAATCATGAACAGTAGTGTCCTGCCTGTTTGTAAACATACATGATGCAGGAAACTCCTCGCCATATTCGTCGATTACCATTAAAGTTTATCTTATGAATACTTTTTAAATGGACATTTAAATTATATTGTTTTGAAAATATTTTATTGCAAATTAATCACATTACAGACATTTTCAATTTATTTAAAAATGTGTGCGCTGCATATAAGTTCATGTAAACACAACAGTGGTTACATGTCCTCGTTTCCCGCTACACTGGAACGCATGCGTATATGTGTCAATCGAGCGTCAGATTTATCCTCTCATTTTTGTAACGGTCGTGTATCCTTCTCTATTTGAATCGACTCTAACCGAAGCTTCCTCGGTAATGTGTATCTACTTCAGTGGCGGCGCTAGCGGAGGGTCTGGGGGGGGGGAGTGCAACACATTTTACTGGCAACATTTACTTTGATTTGTTTTTAACTACGCGTATTGTGCGATGTGTTCGTTTTTTCCATTATTATTATTTATTTCTTGTACGTTTCAAGGTATACCGTGTACTAAAATGAATATAAATGTATTTGAAATACATGACTTTGTGTGTTTGGTATCCACAATAATTGTTTAAAACCCTCATGTACGTCAATGTGATCAGCTGTTTTCTCGCAGAATTGGCGACGTAATTTATAATACCCTGTTTTTTTTTATGTTGAACAAAGTCTATTCTAGGAAATCATCAATGTGGGCAGTGGCAGCGCTAGCTTTTAAAATCTGGGCAGAAAATATTTGAGGTCACCATTTTTGTTTTATCGTTATAAATATTAACGAAATATGATTATTTTAAAAAGATGAAAACGTGCCGTAATCGGCCATTCATCTTCCACAATTCGAAATATTCCCAAAATGAACTGGGCACTTAGTTTTAACTAAAACTTTCCAAGCTTATCGAGGGGGGGGGGTCAATTAATAGTCCCCTCCCCGATGTAGCCGCCACTGATTGTGGCCAATAGCATTTAAAAATATTCACACATCCATAATTATTTTCGCATGCACTTGATGACCCTATTAGATCGGGAGCTCATGACATTTTTGGTCTCCGATTTCATACAGCATGCCTTTTGGAGGAGAGAATATTTACCCTGTGACAACAAAAAAGGGATGGTACTAAACCCCAGCACGCTTTCCGGTCATAGGGAAAATTGCATTTCCACTTGCACAAAATTTTTGTGTTTTTCTCTGATTTAATATTGCTTGCCCTTTTGTCAAAAGAAAGTTATAACAAATTTAAAGTCTTTTAATTATAGGCATGCTGTATGAAAACGGGGAAAATCATATTTTTTTATTACAAGATCACATGACCGTTTGAGCCCTTTGGGACCCTCCGAATCACATGCATATATTTAAAAGACTTTAAATTTATTATAACTTTCTTTTGACAAAAGGGCAAGCAATATTAAATCAGAGAAAAGCACAAAAATTTTGTGTTTAAGTGAAATGCAATTTTTCCTATGACCGGAAAGCGTGCAGGGGTTTAGTACCATCCCTTATTTGTTGTCACAGGGTAAATATTCTCTCCTCCAAAAGGCATGCTGTATGAAATCGGAGACCAAAAACTGTCATGAGCTCCCGGTCTATATAGTCTGTTTCTTTGGTTTAAGCGTAACTTGATTTTGAAAACTAGTAATCGATAAAAATAGAAAATTTTTATCGCTTCTGATCATTCTGTTTAACAAAAGACCATTTCTATCATTAAAAAGTGAGTTCGTGACAACTTTAGTTTCGGTTAAATGTTTGGAATAGCCTATGTGCTTACGTTAAATGCACAATAGTTGCTGTACTCCAAAAATTTTAACTAATCTAAGTTAAACGAACTTGAAGAACTATGTAATGTTTTTAATATTCATTTGATATTATTTTGAAAAATAAGTCTTCACTTTTGTAAGTAATGCTCCCCCCAACTTGGATGCGACGATGATCGATGAGCGTTTCGGTTTTTTTAGCAATACACCACTACGAATGGTCATATCCATAGGTCATAACGCACATCGTCCTATACTTACCATAAATCCTATACTTGTAATAGCTGTAGCTATTCGCGACTGAAACTAACGTTGGCGGCGCTGCGTACAACAGCTGATGGCGGTCGAGAAGCGTATATGTCAGAAGTTTTTTCTTAATATTTATCTGTTCAAACAATATTTCGGCAAAAAAGCACTGTATTTAAGTCACTATATTTTAAAATACTTCTTAATTCACATAAACTGCAGCACAATACGCTACAAATATTATCAAAATATACGCTTCTGTTTAATTTAGCCAATCACCACCAGATGTCTCACTGTTATTTGCAGTCGCGAATAGCTGTCTATATTATTCGAGATTTTGATTAGCCGAGGTAGCTCCAGTCCACATCGGATAATAGACTTCTACTGTATTTGATTAAGGTGTGAGAGGGCGCAAGTTAGACATTACTTGCCACTAGTGCCAGAGCCGCAGTAAGGGGGGGGGGCGGAGATGGGCGATGGCCTCTAGCGCGCTAAGGAAAAGGGCGCCGGTGAGCTTGACTAAGAGGCGCCACATTGCGAAAATGAGGACTTTTTTTTTTTTGCTCTTCACTTGGATTTTGGGAGGTGAGGACCTTTGTTTTTTTTTTGCTCTTCACTTGGAATTTGCGAGGTGAGGACCTTTATCTCATCATATCTAGATTTTGGGCGGTGAGAATCTTGTTTTTGCTTATCACTTACATTTATTTGCCAAGGGCGCCTTACTGAGGCTCTGACTGGTGCTTAATATTCTCCCGCTTGATTCACGGTAAGTTCATCGAAAAAAAATATTTTGTAAATATTTGAGAGGAATGCCCAGGGGATCGGAAAGCCAAAAAAGCAGTGGTCAATAAAAGATGACAGAAAAGTTAAAAAAAACGTAACTGCGCATGTCACACCGCGTCATACCACACATGATTTGTTCAATGTACGGTGATTCTAAACAGGTGGCATTGTTATATTAGCGTGAGTTTGTTTTGTCATTAAACTAGATGATGGGTAGCTCGCTTCGCTCGGCTTCTTCTAACCCAACCCTTACTAACCTAACCTAAGATAGTGTTTTGTCATTAAACTAGAAGATGGGTAGCTCGCTTCGCTCGGCTTCTTCTAACCAAACCCTTACTAACCTAACTTAACCTAAGATAGTGTTTTGTCATTAAACTAGAAGATCGGTAGCTCGCTCCGCTCGGTTTTAGACTTTTACTAACTAAACCTAACCTAATTACCTTGTTCTTAGATGCATAGTACTTTATTTCCCCCCATATTAGCCCAATTAAAATGCGTATCATTGTGTATGAATTTATAAAAATTATTTGCGTGCAATTGCCCATAACCTGTCTTATTAAACCTTAAAAACAAAAAATTTTGTTTTATTATATAAGTTTTCTTATTATATTTCTTTATTTATATTCAAACACTATGTCACTTTATTTACCTTTTTTTAACCCATATAAATAAATGTATGCAATTATTTCTTAGTCTGTCTACTTTTATTGACCACTGCTTTTTTGACTTTCCGATCCCCTCGGCATTCCTCTCAAATATTTACAAAATATTTTTTTCGATGAATTGACGATTCGATGAATTGATCATTCGATGAATTGATTTTCGATGAATTGATTTTCGATGAACTCGTCGGTTACCCTCCCGCTTGGATTGCAAAACAAACTCATAGACCAGAAAAGAACAGGTGTTTCTGACATAATAGAGCGAATAGTAAACCTGAAATGGAAATGGGACGGGCATGTGTCGAGATGGTATGATTGTAGCTGGATAAAAACAATTCTTGAATGGGCACATCGAGACACACTATTACTACAGGTAGACCTTCCAGATGAATGGATGCTATTTAGAGAATTGCTGGAAATTGGCTATTGTTAGTCAAAGATACAATTATTTAGAGGAGCTATGGGCAGACCTATGCAGTAGACGAATTCATGTGATAGGTGATTATGATCTTAATAAGCGCTTTCCAAGATATCGAAAAGAGTAACTCCGAGTTACTTCAAACAGTTCAGTAGTTGTTCCAAGTTAAAGTACTTCACACTCTTAACTACTCCAGAATTACTTTCCCCCGTCCTCTGCACTACCTATATATATATGTAAAATTTATTGCCATAAATTGCCAAAAATTTAATTCATTATGTGTCATAAACATGTAAAATTTAAAATAATTTGTACATTTAGGATAGTTTTTTTTTGACATTTGTTAATTCGTAAGACAGCAGCGCCTCATTCCGATAAATCCTCAACAAAAGTGTTTCACATGCAAAAATTTTCAGAGTAGATTGGAATAGAACATTTGGGAGTAGTTCAGAGTATTACACACCTATCTGGAAAGCACCTATTGGCTACCTAATATATTCAGAATTGTAACAAGTAAAGATTAAATAAAAACGAACTATTCTTTTTTATAAACTTTTTACTAAATTTATTTGTAATAGTACAAAACTTCTGGATTTAAATAATGAATACTATGTAACTATTTTGAGGAACAAACAATGAAATATAAACGAAAAAATAAAAGAAAATTCACAGTTTATCACAAATAATTCATCACCAAACATCCATAATGTTACTTTGTTCGTTTAAATTGTAAAATTGGTCAAAACAATGTGATATATGCAGTCTTTTTATATGTATTTAAAAAAATCTTGATGAATTTTGTTACAACGGGATTTCTTGTTAATTATCGATTTATTTGAAAACGACGATATTATTTATCGAGTCCTTTGATCTCCACAAAGAAAAATACTGAAAATTTTCCATTCAAAAGGTGCTGCGTCCATACATTTTGAAAATGACATTCTTACTGTTTGAATTAGTGTCAGCCTTTGGATATAGAACTCAATTTAAGTCTCTATATTTAATGGTTAAGCTTAAATCAAGCCATTTAGCATGAAGTAATTTAATACGTTACTTACATTAAAGTTACATTCAGTCAGTGACGTAACTTTGAGCTCGTTACGCCCGTAATGCGGGGGAGCGTCATTAAGGGCCGCTTTTACAAACCCCGGATAAGTAGCTTTTACAATGCATTTTTTATTCTCGGATAGTTACCCATGGTTTTATTTTAAATAAAATAAAGTTGGTATTGTTTATTTTAAATTGATATTACTATTAACAACATCTTTGAGCAAACTTCGGGAAATATTGGGAGATGTCTAAATATTCGACTCAGATAATTCTTTTATTGTGCTATATCCGCCGCGTTAGTGTCAGTCTCTCGTGTGCAAATATTCATAAAACCGTCCTCCAATAGAATCGAGCCCAAATACCACCTATGTGTAAATTTTCATAAGATCGCCGTCTACTAATAGTATTCTATTAGAATCTATACCAAATGCCGTCCCTTTGATGAGCCGCTCGTGTGCGGTGAAGACTATGTACAACCGCACGCGGTGGCAATCATTGTGGTTCATATTTATGTACTGTAATTCTGTCCTCCACGGAGCTTATGGCGCGTCTACATCGAGGCAACCTGGTAGCATGCGACATGTCGAACGGTCGCATGCTACCAATATGCAGCGGTCTGATGGGAGCCGTGCGACATGTTGCTCGTTCCCGTTGCTTGGCGGTAAACATCAAAGAGTTTTCGTGCGACACGCTACCAGTTCTAAAAGCCACATGTTCGCCATTTTGATATTTGATAGTGGTTATTATAGAAGTATTTGTTTTTTAAACTAACTAGTGTTGTAAGCGTTGCTGTATCAACAAAAATTATTTAGCAACTTAAATTTATTCAAGATAAGTGAGTAAATATAAGTTTTGATAAAATAGAGTATGAGAAATATTGATAAAAATAATTAAGTAAGGTTATGTTTTTGTTATGAAATAAAATTTGTTATAAAATAGTATAAATTAGCTTGATATTATTTATAGTTATAAAATGTAATAATATTTTTGCGATCCGCCATATTTATTCAGTAAAGATCTCGCAACAATAAACAGTAGCACGCTCCCGGTGTTGGTGTAGACACTAGCTTGTCAATGCGACATGGTCTGACGGTCCCGTCAGACTTGTCGTATGCTACCATGTTGCCTTAATGTAGACGCGCCATTACGTTCCACTAAAATACTGTGTACAAAAAATCGCGAGTAATAAGATTTAGTGTATACATATTATGTAGACTGGTGGACTGCCAAAATTGTAACAACCAGTTCTCTTAAGGCCTTATCACACTAGAGTTATTATTTAAGTCTAAACTTTAAAAAGTCGAAAGAAAATTAAAGTCTTTGCATTCGAAAAGTCCTGTGTGTGTGATACCATGACAAACCAGTGGCGAAAGGAGACCTCCGCTAGACTTGCCCTCCCATAAAAAAAATATTTAAAAAAAAAATGTAAACTAAAACAAAATTTTTTTTTAAAAATATTTAGATAAATCTTCAAAAATACATCAAATTATGTTCTATACAAATTTTTGTCCAAGGCTTGCTTTACTAGTTACGAATTAATTATCATGACCATGGAAACGTTACATATAAGTATGAAAAAATTGAGACTTGGAAAAATTTTAAACAATTTTACAAAAAATTTTCGAAATTTTTCGTTTTATCAAAAAACGTCTCAAATAAAAGTTATTAGTTATTGCATTTATAGTAACTTTTGTTGAATAAATTTTTTCGAAATATTTTTCTGTTGCTAAATATTCGCAAAAATATTAAAATCGACACGAGTAAACTCCCATTTCTAGTCAACCGATTTTCATAAAAAACAATAGGGTTCTTCCTATTTAATAGGAGAATTTTTTAGTACCAGAACGAACTCTTTAAGTTAAACCGTTTTTGAGTTATCGTGTATACACACAGACAGACACACACACACACACACACACACACACACACACACACACACACACATACGGACGGCACTTCGAAAATAGGTTTTTTGGATTCCCTGGACCATGAAACGTGGTCATCCGTCAAAATCTCGACATCGAAAATTTTCGCGATTACAATACTTGCCCCTTATATATTAAGGTCGGGCAAGTAAAAATTGATGTGAAGTGTGAATTTTCACACATTTCAGGGTTTCGCAGGTATTTATTAACTGTGTGATGATTATTTGGGATGCCAAAACAAATTTTATGTCAAAATATTTTTTTATGAATTTTAATTCGAATGCCTAATACCATTATTTAAGTTTCTAAATATGTGCAGTATTTTTTTTACATAGCAAGGTTCATTAAGATTTTGAAAATTGCGCCTATGGCTTCCATTGGTTGCTTAAATCATAAGCCCCGTCCTCTGATACCTTCAAATATAGAATTAAATTATAATTTCAACACTTCCCACTGGTTATTAAATTTACGCTTTTAAAAATTAAATGCAACATTTACCAAAATATAACTAGAATTTTGACAAAATAATTTAAACAAAATAAAAATGCAAAAAAAAACTGAAAATATAAAAATTGACGGGATTCGAACACAGTTTCTTACAGTAGTTTCAACTTACTAAGCGACAACTCTACCACTGTGCTATACAGGATCAGTCGTTTACTATGTTAAATAGCGGATTAAATATATTACATATTTTACTTAAAAACACAAAAAATGCGTTATTTTCCGAAAACATAATCTGATCAAAAATTCCTGTTGTACTATTCCGGTTCACACCAATGTACATTACTGAGAATTTTTTCAGATTTTTAGCTTAAACCATCTGGGCTACAGAGTGTGGGACAAATTTTTTTTTGCACAATTTTGGTAAATTCGCCTCAAAATAATTTATTTTGCAACAATAAAATTTTAATCGTTAATCCACCTAGTAAGGGCTTTCATTTGATACCATACACAGAATTGTAAAAAAATATTTTTTTTTTCGATGAGCATATATTTGTTTATATTTTTAGGGCGATATGTTTTTTAGATGTTTGAGTATTTTTCCTATGTGCGGGTCAAAGAGTTGTATAAGCATGCCAAATTTCAACTCTCTATGTTTAGCCGTTTGGCTACAATTTTTACCGAACAGACAGACAGACAGACGACAAAATGACGTTATAAGGGTTTTTTGGTCATACCTACAAAACCCTAAAAACCTAGGTCTTCAAGTCTGAGCAAATACATCGAGATATATTTTCCCTGTCTCTAGAAGACAGACGAAGTCCAAGTTTTGAAATGCGCGTGCGCGGTCTCTCCCTCTCAGTCAGATCAAGTGAGATGGGTCTATTGTTAACGTTATGTACGCAGACGCAAGTTACTTTTCCCTGTTTCGCGTGTGATAGCTGAAGACTTGAATCCTGGAAAAAATCTTACAAATTAAAACTTGGATAGTGTTCTAGTGTGATACGCCCTTTAGGAGGAAAATTTCACTGTTTAATAATAGGAATATTTTTTCACTGTATAACAACATTAACAACCAGTTCACATTTTGAAAAATATATAAATAAAAAGCAACCGGTTCATTCAAACCGGCTCCAGCTCAGCACATACAAAAACAGGCATTATGTGTACATAATGTGGAAGGGGTGGTAGTGGCCAATTAGATTCGAAGCGCTCAAAGTGTTATTCCAGCGGAAATCGGCTGCTACTGTTCATTGCTACGCTATTAAAAAATAAATAAAATTATTATTTCACAACTGCCTGTAATCTAAACTGCTGAACAAATACATGGATAACGAGGGATTACTGTACTATTATTATTTCGTATGGGTATTAGAGATTTATTATTTCTAGGTTTTAGAGATTTTCAGGTCGCGACTAGCGTCTTCTGACATGACCTAACGATTACTTTTTACAGTAGCCGAGACCACCTATTTTACGTTCCCTGTGAAGTATGCCCCATATTTGCGAATCTGAGCCTATGATTGCAACAGCCAACTTTTTTTTTTAAATATTTTTCCCATACTAAGTCATTCTCATTATTCCACACTTTCAAAGCAAGTGAGCTACCCCACTACGCTGCATCAACCACAATTATATAATTAAAAAAAAAAAAGTTTTGAAAACCTTTTAATTTTGATATGATTTTCGCTAAAAATATGCCAAAGAAACTTTTATACCCACCGTATCTCCCAAAGAAGCTAGATAAAAAAAATCATTTACGTATTGTTTTAAAAAAATATATTTATTTCTTTAAAATTTAATGTGGTATATCAATTAAGAAATTAGAGTGAACTTGATTTTTAACTTGATTGATAGATAAGTTTCGAAAATATATTTTTTTTTTGTTTTTCCAAAAAAAAACTTTTCTTACTATTTATGATGTGATGGGCTTCCTCGGCATGCATGCCATTTTGTATTTAAGCTAAAAACATTATTTAGTGAAATGCAAAATGGCATGCAAAATAATATGACCTAAATTTTCCAATTTTTTTTTACAACTTTTCTTATTATTTATGATGTGATGGGCTTCCTCGGCATGCATGCCATTTTGTATTTAAGCTAAAAACAACATTATTTAGTGAAATGCAAAATGGCATGCAAAATAATATGACCTAAATTTTCCAATTTTTTTTACAATTCTTCTTATTATTTATGATGTGATGGGCTTCCTCGGCATGCATGCCATTTTGTATTTAAGCTAAAAACAACATTATTTAGTGAAATGCAAAATGGCATGCAAAATAATATGACCTAAATTTTCCAATTTTTTTTTACAACTTTTCTTATTATTTATGATGTGATGGGCTTGTTCGGCATGCATGCCATTTTGTATTTAAGCTAAAAACAACATTATTTAGTGAAATGCAAAATGACATGCAAAATAATATGACCGAAATTTTCCAATTTTTTTTACAACTCTTATTATTATTTATGATGTGATGGGCTTCCTCGGCATGCAAAATAATATGACCTAAATTTTCCAATTTTTTTTTCCAGTTTTTCTTATTATTTATGATGTGATGGGCTTCCTCGGCATGAATGCCATTTAAATTTTGGATATTTTACACTATAAAATTAACATTTTACTTTATTTGGTGTTGTTTAAAATCACGTAAAATCCTATTAAAATTTTCACAAATATTTTCCGAAATTTTCCACCCTTGCGCCAACGATGGCTGCATGCCAATTTTTTTATAGAGGCTTTATGACACAAACTTTAATTCTTTTCATCGGCATGCTGTATGAAAACGCGAAAAATCATATTTTTTTATTACAAGATCACGTGACCGTTTGAGCCCTTTGGGACCCTGCGAATCGCATGCCTATAATTAAAAGACTTTAAATTTGTTTTAACTTTCATTTGACAAAAGGGCAAGCAATATTAAATCAGAGAAAAACACAAAATTTTTGTGCAAGTGGAAATGCAATTTTCCCTATGACCCGTGCAGGGGTTTAGTACCATCCCTTTTTTGTTGTCACAGGGTAAATATTCTCTCCTCCAAAAGGCATGCTGTGTGAAATCGGAGACCAAAAACCGTCATGAGCTCCCGGTCTAATAAATTAATTCATTTGTGTGTAGTTACTAGAGATGGGAATTTCGGCTCAGTTTGCGGAACCGAATCAGTGGAGGTCGTTCAGTTTGTTGAGCCGGTTCATTGATCCGGCTCAGTGATCCGGTTAAGTAAACATGTTTCCAAAACACAGGACGGTCGTTAGTTCGTAGGTAGAAAGTCGCTTAGAGCCGGTTCTTGCTTAGAGCCGGTTCTTGCAATATATGAACTGTAAATATGATCCCGAGACACAGGTCGGTCGGTCGTTCGGTCGTAGGTAGAACGTCGTTTACAGTCGGCTCTTGCTTAGAGCCGGTTCTTGCAATATATGAACTGTAAACATGATCCCGAGACACAGGTCGGTCGGTCGTATGTAGAACGTCGCTTAGTGCCGACTCTTGCTTAGAGCCGGTTCTTGTAAACATGATCCCGAGACACAGGTCAGTCGGTCGTAAGTAGAACGTCGCTTAGAACCGACTCTTGCTTAGAGCCGGTTCTTTTAAACATGATCCCGAGACACAGGTCAGTTAGTTGCCGGTCGTTCGGTCGTAGGTAGAACGTCGTTTAGCCCCGACTCTTATCTAACATTTTTGAAACAAACAATTCACTTTATGTAGCTACTGTATTTTAAACCAGATGTGTTAAGTTTATGGCGATGTTTATTGCCCTTATAAATCGGACATCTGGGATTTGGGCAATATTTTTATATAGTATGGTTGTAAGAAAATACAGACTAAGCCGATTAGTTTCAAATAAACTGCCCTACAAATTGATGACAAAATACACTTTATGATAATACATTACAAGCCAAGTTCTCGCGAAGTTCAACATGACATCGACCCAGATCCGGATCACTCCGGTCACTGTTCACAATCGCCCGACCTATCGTATTCTTGAAACTTGAAACTATACAATGAGCCGTGAGCCGGCTCATTTCAATTTAGTGAACCGTGTCACTTCGGTCAGTGTACTGAGCCGGCTCAGTGAGCCGGTTCGTTCATGAACGACCCATCTCTAGTAGTTACCTCAGAACTAAAAAACAACTGCAAAGTTAAAAAAAAAAATAATAGTAAAATACACCATACAATCCATGGTATCGTTTATGGTAACATAGGCCTGTTTTTACGATTTTCAGAGTCCTTGAATTTTTTAAATAATTAACTATCGTACAATAGTCTGATTAGCACCAATGTGTTCAGACAATCTTTCCGTAAGCAGAAGCCCCTTTTTTATTCTTATAATCTTTTTTTTTTAACAAACTAAAAAACATTCAGAAGCTCTGTCTCGAGAGCGCTGATAGTGTTGATAGGGAGGGCAGCAGAGAGGCAAACGGTTTGACTGAAACGGGCACGCCAGTTAGTCTAGTAAAAGATATTAAATTAAATCTCTTAATACTTAGACCAACGGATGAATAATGATTTTCAAGAAATTGTTAATATAAATGTGAACATAGGAAAAAAAAAAAAAAATCTTCCAACATAAGGCCCTCTGTTTTTTTTTTTACTTACATTTTTAGGATTTTGTAGGTGAGACCACCAAAAAACCCTTATAACGTTACTCAAGTATCTGTCTGTCTGTACGGTACAAATTTTAGCCAAACGGCTTAACATAGAAAGTTGAAATTTGGCATGCTTATACAACTCTTTGACCCACATATAGGAAAAATGTTCAAAAAAACAAATCTCGAGATAAATATAAACCAATATGTATTTAATAAAAATATATATTTTTTTAAATTTGAGTGGCATATCAAATGAAACCTCTTAATGCGTGAACCAACAAGCAAATTTCTGATTTTCGCCAAAAATGTGTCAAAAAAGTTTTGTCCCCTACTCTACCTCCCAGAGGGGTTGGTCTAAAAATCTGAAAAAAATCTCCGTAATGAATATTGATGAGAACCGAAATAGTTCAACAGGAATATTCTATCTGATAAGTTTTTCGGAAAATATCTTTTTTTTTGTGTCCTTGATAAAAAAATTTTTTTTAAACGTTATTGTGTATTATCAAAAGAAAGCTCTTAAGACGTACAATAAGGAACGATAGATAGTTTTTTGAAATACGATTTTAGTCAAAAATGTGCTAAAAAAGTTCTTGTCCCGCACTCATTTACCTAGAGGGGTTAAACTAAAAATTAGAAAAAATTATAGCTAATGTACATTGATCTGAGCCGGAAATGTACGAGAGGAATTTTTTCTTAGTTTGCGTTTTTTGACAAAATTAATTATTTTTTTAAATTCAATGATAAATTATGGCTAATATAATGTTATGGATTTTTTGTAATTATAGCTAAGATAGTGCGTGTTTTTTTTTGAAATATAAAAGAAATAATATATTTTTTTAACAGTTGCAAACCGAGTTACCCACACCACACTGTACACTTTAGATTGTACTCTGATACAACCTATTTTTTTAATTAATTTAGATTTTTGTTTTTATGGTATCAGAGAGGAATAAATCATTTATTGTAATGAACTACGTTTCTGAAATTGAAAAAATGAAGCAAATTATCAATATATTTTTTATTAATTTAATGAAGACTTGAATACGAAGCAAATGCAGAAAAAAACGCTGGCATTTTTGGCAAATTATTTAAATTTTGTTTAAAAAAATTAAATGGAACCTCATACTACTCAAATAACAAATAAAAATCAGCTGTAGCCACCACAGGACCGACCGCCATCACAAAGTACTTGTATAAAATACATTCTAGCAGCAGAGTAGAAATAACTTGGCCTAAAATTTTTAACAGAGATATTATTTATCATGACCATGGAAAAGTTACACATAGGTATGAGAAAAATGATTTTTCTCGTTTTATCAAAAAATGTCTCAAATAAAAGTTGTTAGTTATTGCTTTTATAGCAACTTTTGTTAAATAATTATTTCGAAATATTTTTGTTGTTAAATATTTGTAAAAATCTTAAAATCGATACGAGTAAATTCCCATTTCTAGTCAACCGATTTTTACCAAAAGTTGATCAACTCGTGCCATTGATGTCAAAAGCTTAATATGAAGGTTCATAAAAATCCATTTAGCCGAATTTGCTCTGCACGTGTACTCAGACAGACGGACGGACAGACAGACAGACCAACAGACATCATGCTAAAAATAGTCAAAACGTTATGTAGGGACCTCAATTCGTGGAGATACATCGAAATCTCGAAATGTCAAAATCGGTATGATCACAATACCTCCCTTATATATGTTGGCGGTCGGTAAAAATGATTATAAAAAATCTGTTGATTTTGGTGTGATTATAGAACAAATATGCGTAGACATCCAGTATTATGTTGGCTTCTTACACTTATTAAAACGTTCGCGGATAGTTTTGTACAATGTGATGTACCCAAAATGTCACTTTTTTAGATTTTTGTTTATAATAAGACATTTACTGTGTTTGGTATGTTCCTGATAGGACAGTTTATACTAGTTTTCATATACTTAAATAGAATTAAAACCTGCCCCAGCCGTCATTTGTGTATTTGAATAAAAAAGTTACAATTTAGACCGTCATGACCTGAGCTAGGAAAAATATTCGACGGCTATAGCCGTACTGTCCGCGAACGTGTTAAATACCTACAAAACCTTGAAATGTGTGAAAATTCACACTTCACATATTTTTTTTATTCTGGTCTTTTACTTACTAAGTACCTGGAAAATCCTGAAATGCGTGCAAATTAACACTTTTACATAAAATTTTTTATATGACTCATATTTTTAATGTTTATTTTTTCCTTTTAAACATAAATATGTCGTTATAAAAAAAGGTTAAAAAACACCTAAAGAAACAATAAAAGATTGCACATATCACAGAGTCTATAAAACCCAGCCTTAAGTGTTTTGTAACTTCTTGCTATAAGCGAATTTTGGACAAAAGGTGATGAAATATTTTTATTCGGTAATAATTTCTTTTATTTAGATAATATAAAATCACGTAAAAATTTTTTAAATAAAAAAAGAATAACTTATGTTGTTGAATATAAAATAAATATCGAATAATGATAATGCTAAGGCGAAAATTACTGAGATGATGCATATTTAACTGCTGTCTTTATTAACCATATTGTCTGAGCAATATTGGGCGCTATACTTATTTCAATTTTGACACGAATCAATTACTATTTTAGATAATAATTTGTCAAATTCACACCGATATTTTCTAAAAAAATACAAGTATACTAAAATTTTGTTTATCTAATATGCGTTATATATAAGCATGTTTAATAAATGATGTATATACAATGTAGAATAACGATATCCATTGCTTTTGGTAACGCTATAAATGTATTAATTTACAAAATAACAATTAGCATGCTGCTTACTCCAAGAAATTATACTCAATTACAACCTCAAGATAAGAGCTAATGTTTAACAGTATTAAATATTTTGCATGATAATTATGCAGTGCACAGTGTGTCTTTTCTACGATGTCCACCTTTAGGATTTCTTAACCAGAAGAGAAACAGGGTTTACCAACTTACGAGACGATTTAAATCATTAGTAATTATATTTTTTTGTTGGAATTTTTTGATAGAATCTAGTTAAAGGGCTATTAGTATATTGAATTGTTGACAATTTTACTTTGTAAAACTCAAATATCAATAATAGGTCTTAAGTAAAACACTTACATTTGTAAAGTTGCACTATTTTTATTTATAAGTCTTAGGCCCAGTCTTTCCGCCTTCAGGTAAACCTCTAGGTAACTACAAATAAAGTTATGTGATACTTTCTGTGCTGAATAAATGTCATCCCGTCATTTAATACAAATATATCTATCGAAGAATTATCTAACGCAGCGGTTCTTAACCTTTTTATACTCGGGACCCCCTAGCCTAAAATATTTTCCCCAAGAAAATTTTTGAAATAATATTTTAAATGTTCTTAATAATTTATTGTTTAATAATAAGTGTATTGTAATTTTAAAAGCAAAAACTGTTAAAAATTTAATTTTTTCTTTTAATTTCGGGACTCCCTAAGGTTTTTCCGGGACCCCTCTGAGGGGTCGGGACCCCCCGGTTAAGAACCGCTGATCTAACGGATAATGAGACTGACGTATTGAATTCACTAATTGGTATTGATATTTAGTCAGCAGATGAAATTCCAGATAACCTTATCTGTCAGATAGTTATCCAGAGTTTTACCTGAAGGTGGAAATACGGGGCTTTACACTTGTAAAGTTACACTATTTTTTTTATCAGTCTTACTATAGTTTCGGTATTAATCTTTATACAACCTATACTGTAGCTAGATTATACAGGGTGAGGCCACACTTATATTGACCTCGATTATTTCCTTAATAAAAGAGTTATAAAAATATTGTTCAAATAGCTTATTCGGGCTAATGGGGGTCAGACTATAGTGGTATCAAATTTGTTTTGCAAAAGGTACGACAGTTAATATAGTCGGATTGCCGATAGGTGACTGTTACATGTATGTATCAAGAAGTGCATTCATATAATAATCTAGTTACCATTTTTCAGCGATTTTAAACATGTTTTGTTATTTGTCTTAGCTGTCAGTGTCTGGTAATAAATATTAATTAAAATATGGCTTGCAGTCAATTATTAAATTCACAAACTTTAATTTTTTTCAAAGAGTTTTCAAAAAAGGACTTAAAATGTGATCTTTTAAAAATTATTAAGAAAGAAAAATCTGAACCAGTTTATTTTATTGATATATTGGCACAAACGTATGGTCATGAAGTACTAAGATTACCTTTTTTATCACTGCCAGTTTGAACCCTATTGAATTAATTTGGGGTATAACAAAAAATTATTATGATAGACATATTGGTCAAAACGGATATAGTGATAACGAAGTTTTGAAAATGTGGCAAGTAGCCTGTGATCAAATTAGTTGTGAAACTTGGGCAAAATCTGTTAAAAAAATCGAAAATTTAGTAAATGAATGGTGGGAAAGGGAAAGGATTGTTGATGATATTAATCCAATAATAATAAATACAAGAAATGACAGCGATAGTTCAGATGACGACTATGTCATGCATTACAGTGACTAATTTTTTTAAAATAAAAATAATCATTTAAATACAACTTGTAGCAATATATTATATGAATAAATATATTTTTACTTAATATTTTATTACTTTGTACTTAGGGGAAACATACAAATTTAATTTAATTAAACAACAAAGTATAAGTTTTTCCTTATTTATAATTATTACCTTAAAATTAATAATTTTGTTTGTTTGAGTACTGTTGTGAATTTATTTTCGTGCTCTAATTAGTAAAGATATCTACGAATCATGCCGTTTCTTTCTAATGCTTTGTTTTTTATTAAAATAATTTGGAAGGTTAGTTGTCAACTTGCGTCACTATACGTTACTATGGGTATGCAAATAATTATAATGATATAGACAGAGAAAGCATATAGTATTGTATATCGATACTTGTAGCAACGAACAGTCACCTATCAGCAACCCGACTATAACTAGTTTTCAAATTACACTACACATATTATTTAACACAATATTATAGAGCATTTTTTCTCTCTTTTCAACGGCGTTAAACTTGTATATCCTTACATAACAAAATTTTTAAGAAAAGCCACGTCTTAAAAATAATAACTCATACCAGTAATCTACCTACTGAAACAATTGCATGCACTTGTTTCAATTATTTACAAACAAATAAGTCGTCATTTTGAAGGCCACAAAATGCGATTTTCACAGAATTTTTGTTTTGTACGGTTATACGCCGTTGAAAATAGTTTTACGCCGTTGAAAATAGAAAAAAAAAATCTATAATAATATATGTTAGGATCAGTAAAAGTTGTCACTTTTAAAATGTAACGATAGCAACTATAATGTGATGACATATATATGTGTGACAGATTGAAAAAAGGGAAACTTTTTAAGATCGCAGCGTCATATGTGGCAAAGCTGGAACACTCGAAAGTGACATTTAACTGTTACTCGTGTATTTGTTTACATGGTGAAAATGAACACGAGTTGTATATTTTTTTTTGTAATTTTATATAATTTTATTTGTAATCTACGATTTACAAGATATGTAATAAAATACTATTCTAAAGAAATTTCAAGGAAATTTTTAGTTTTTCAATGTATTATTAATTCTTTTTGACTGTCTGTCAATATAATAACAATAAAAATATGATAAATATATTAGTAAAAATGAATATCTCTGCCTGAAAAAGTAGAAGGGCCTTTTAATATATTAACTGATGATTTAGGCAAATTTTGGATGGGGTAAGTGCTTTTTTTCAGTCTTTTCTTGGACGTAAAAAATCACTTTCCATAAAATGCAACGAGCAAACGTGCATGCATGGGCTTGGAATTAGTCCATTTTTAGTTTTTGGGTCCATAAAAACCTATCCACTTTCTCTCTACCTCCAAACATCATTTCAATTGATATTTTTTTTCGATTTAGGTAAATTATGGAATGTTTAAGAGGAATTCTTCCTTATTCACGATTTACATAATGGCACACAACAAAATTGATTGTTTTTTTTCCATGATTCGCAAAAATAAAACACATACAACAAAAAAACACGTATTTCTCCATTGAACAAAACAAAACAATGTCATTTTCGTATCTTCCGCAAATTACCACCAGATGTCAGTGCGCTTAGGAAGTTTCCCCTATAGACGTTGTAATAAATACTCTTTTGTGTGTGTTTTAATTGATATTATTACAAACGCTAAGAAGCGTTTATATATATAAAATAATATGTGTAGTGAAATTTGAAGAAGAGTTATTTACTGTCATACCTTTTGCAAAACAAATGCATAATTTTTGATACGGTTATCGTCTGACCCCCATTGCCCCAAATAAGTTTAATTTGAATGATATTTTTATAACTCTTTTTATTAAGGAAATAATCGAGGTGAACATAAGTGCTGCCTCATCCTGTATAGCTGGAATAAAGCTAGATTATAGCTTTGATATTGTTCAATACCGAAACTATTGTCATCTGACACTACCGATAGAGGCGCCACTGCATTGTACATCATGGCTGACGCAGATAGGATATTTTTGACAGGTTCCATGGTATCTTCATGTGATATTTATTGAAATTAATTTATTATTCAATATGAGGGTTGCGTTAAATGAAATTTTTCGTTTTCTCAGTGCCCAAATAACCTCTAGGGTTATAATTGAAGGTAATAAGGCTTTATTGCCACGTTTCGGAACACATTGTAAACTTAGGTCTCTATCACGACCTACTTTTGAATTGCAAAGATAAACACAACAATTCACGTTGCATTTTTTTTTTTTTCTTGCAATTTTAAATACATGTTTTAAAAACTCGCTATGAAAACACCAGTAAACAAACTCGACTATCCTCCACCTGTCAGTTTCTCAAAATCTCACTAGAGGCGCATCAGTTATTGTCAGTTGACAATAGTAAGCATGATAAATAAAAATAGTGCAACCTTATGTTTTTATTTAAGAAATTAGCTTTAAGATGACAAGATAATTATTATTGTTAGGACATAATTATTCTTTTTAAGAAATATACTTCAAACATTTATTACAAATGACAAATATAACTGTTTAAGCATTGCTAACTTTTTTATTATAAGAGATAAGAAGGAGGTTAAATTAAAGTATTTTACTCTGTAAACAAGAATTAAATTGGAAAAACAAGGGAACATCAAATTAATGAGTTGATATTTATTATAAGAGATACGAAGGAGGCTAAATTAACCATTTGCACTCCAGCCTAGTGACTCATATAGTATACCAACCACTCCAGCACTATATTAGTTACTTTCGTACATTAGTAAGTTTTTGCTGTTAAGTAATTAGTAAGGGAGATTTTTAAAATTTTTAATTTTTGGAGTTTTCCCGCCATAACTCTCCAAATATTTATCCAATCAAAAAATGCATTTGGATAAAAGATTTGTCTTCTTATTCTAAACAATTTTTCTAATTTAAGTTTTTGCTGAAATTACACTGATTTTTCCTTAAAGACAAATTCTTAAAATTCGCAAATTATAGCCGGACGTTTAAGTGTTAAGATAAACACACGCATCAACTTAAAATAAGCGCTCAAATAAGGAAAACAGGCGTGTCGCCGTAGCAGCGACAATGGATTTAAAGTTCATATTTTAAATGTTGCATTATCGGCGACAACGGAGTGTAAAGCGTTAAGACAGATGAAGTAATTTACTCTGCACACAAGAATTAAATTGGAAAAACAACGGAACGTCAAATTAACGATCAATTTTTAAAAAATATGTTTTTATTCTATCGCATAAAAATGTATTTCTCTTTAATAAATCATTGTGACACTATGGGTCTAAAACCCGGTATTAAAAAGTTATTATCACCATCATCATTGGCGCGATAGCCAGAAATGAGTCAAGGTCTTCTGTTTCCAGGATTCATGACCATATTTTCAATCTATATACATTCAGAAGTAAGCAAGCCTGTAGCTTGAAACGTTAAATCGTCTGTACCTGCTAATTGACCACTAGGCAAGGGCACGGCTGTGAGTTCAATTCCTGCTATTGTCAAATAATTTGTGTAAAAATATTTATACAAATTACAGGTTCTGCTTAGTCGTTCGCAACCGGCTATGAACTGTAGGTGCTTTTCTGTGTAAACTAAAAAATGGACGTAATACTGATCATATTACTCTTGAATGTACATAGATTGAAAACATGGTCATGAAACCTGGAAACAGGAGGCCTAGGCTCACCTCGGGCTGTCGCGCCAATTATGATGATGATGATATATTCAGGAGTAATATGATCAGCATTAAGTCCATTTTACAGTTTATAGCAGGTTACGAACGGCGCTGATTGATAATTTTTTGCGCTGATTTCAAATCTACTTTCAGTTTTTTTCCAGCACGTCTGGTTGATGAGATATTATGAACTCGTGTTTTTGTACATTCCATGTTTCTCAGTATCCAGCTATAATGTATTGTTTGACATCTATGCTGAACTGATTTGTTATTTGTTGCGGTTAACAAATTTTATCTTCAACTCTCCGAGCAACGCCGTGTAATTAGCTGGTCCTGGGAGGGGCCCAGGCCCGTCGCTCCCCCCTTGGCTGCGCCACTGGTTATTTCAAACACCACTAACGTATTTATGATCTTTTTAATCAATAGCAATCAATGCCAAATACAATTTGTAGATTTTTGAAATTTCTGGTGTGACATTTCTTTGCTGCGCTGATGACGTAAATTGCCCACAAACGTAACAAAAGGCGTCAGGTGAATTTTTGCAATTTCTAGGCATTATATAAGGTAATTTGAGTTAGTTAAATGATTCTGAAGAAGAAAACAACAATACAATTTGCGCTGAAAGTACAGACGATTCCGCTTAATTGGTCCACCGCTTAATTGGGGCAACCGCTTATTTGGGCCAAATCTCAAAGAACAGAAACCAAACCAAGGAACCAACAGTAAATTTACATGTTTAATTGGGACAACATTCCGCTTAATTGGGACAGTAAATTTAAGATCACAGTACATATTATGCTACACATATTCTCAACTAGGAGGCAAAAAAATGTATGGCCGTGTTACAGCGTTATTTTATGCAGGAAGGAAATGAAGGGAGCCCTACATCCACACTGAATACCTGTGCTGATTTTGTAGAAGTGAAATGTTACAAATCAAAAGACAGACTACACTTGACGCATTTTTGCATTGAATTAAATTGTATGTATTATTATTTTTTCTTAAAAGTTTATATTTTTTGGTTATATGTAATTTATAGTTTTGTCCAAGAGTTTATAAAATAAAATTACTGAAAGAAAAATATGCATTGTTTAATTTTATGTGAAATTCGCTTAATTGGGCCAAAATGTCTAAGTGCCGATGTGTCCCAATTAAGCTGAATCGACTGTATATCTTATAGCTAAAATGACACACCCACATGTCAAGATCCAGACGTGCTGGAGAAAAACTAAGCACATATTTGGAATCAGCGTGAAAAACTACATATAGTACACCTAAAATTAAAGCTGATGCAAATTCATTGTTGACCAGTGTTATTTGACACAAGAAGGAATTGAACTTATATCCGTGCCCTTGCTCAGCGGTCAAAAAAGTTATTATGACTTGATTAAAAAATAAAAACATTATAATTTCAATGTTTCATAGCCATATTGAGATGAAAAAAATTTTAAAAACCAAGTCTTAATAATTATTAGTAATTACTAAAGATAAATTAAAATAAAAAAATTTTAAAACTTGGTTTTAAATATTTATTTCTTAAGAAATATTAGAAATGCCCTGGCTAATTGTCTCAGTAACAAAGGCTATATACGTGAAATAAACAACAATTATTTCTTCTTAATAAAATAAGTGGGTATGAGTCATTGGAATTATATCTGTTTTCCTTGTGTTTTACTTGTTTTTAATCAAGTCATAACTTTTCTCCACGACCACTATAGAATTTACCAATTCTAAAACCAATTTTGCCTACAGAAAGATAATATTCTAACACAAGAGTTGGAATGTCATTCTAAAGCACTTATCTTCTTATGCATTTTGCGTGTATTTCATTCCATCACTTGTTATGGAATAACTATTCCATGCTTGTTGTCATTTGTTTTTGTATAACTTCCTAAAAAGTACTAATATAGTGGCCGATGTGCGGCAAATTAAACTAGAATTAAACAAATAATAAATAAAAAAATAAGTTTAATTAATTGATTAATTTGTTATGTAATATAAATTATTTGTTATATATATTTTTTCTGGTGGTCGTGGAGAAAGTAGGGTCTGTGTGTCGGAAGGAACAGAAAATTCGATGCTCGTGGTTCCTCCCGCTCGCCTGCTGCTCGCGCTCTGAATGTTCCACTCGCATCGAATTTTCTCATTCCAACCTTGTTACAGAATATACTATTTTAATACTGGGGTTTAGACCCATATAGCCAATGATTCTTGATTTATTAAAAAAAAAAAAAAATACGTGCCATGGAATAGTCAATTTAAGAAATGTATGTTTTTGAAATAACTCATTTATTTCATGTTCACTTGTTTTTCCAAATTAATATTCTTATTTGTAGAGTCAAATATTTCATCTCTCCTAATTTAACCACTTTCGTATCTCTTATAACAAAGAAGTTATAGATTATAATTTATTAATTAAATATTATGTGCATATTGCTTCATTAAAATCCTGGCAATGATTGTGGTGCCATCATCTAAAACAAATAACTGTTCTGAAATATGTCTAAAAATCAAGGACGACACCTTCACTAATCTGGTGAACCTATGCAGAGGTAAATTTTAAATTGATGGATTGATTCATATCGTATCATTATTTTTATCCATTAGCGTTGGTGATTAAATGTAATTTATATTATTTTTCTGCAGAATCAATGGTAGAAATGCATTTAAAAGATGCCAAATTTTACATTTAAATATTGGGTTGTTACATAAGTCCGTTCGTTTTTTTTTTTCACCTTTTATTCAAGAAAATATAGGTACATTCCAAAAAAAAAAAACTTTTATTATCAAATGTACTGTCCATTATTTTCTATAACTTGGGACAAACGCTCAGGCAATTTCATAATGCCATCTCTCCAGAAGGTTTCGTCTTTGCTCTCGAAAAATCTGTCCAGGTGAATTTTGATATCGTCCACAGATGCGAATTTTTTTCCGTTAAGGGAATTTTGTAGAAAGCAGAACAAATGGTAGTCGGATGGAGCGATGTCTGGATCATATGCTCCGACTACCATTTGTTCCGTTCTCTACAAAATTCCCTTAATGCCTGGGCTACACCTGCATCTATCGCCGCTAAACTTCGGTTTAACGTGCCACACACGCTAATGTGGCCAGCTACTATCGGTTTGCGTTCACAATATTAGCAGTGAGCTCCACTAGACAGATGACGATAACTGAAGTGGCGGTTTTAGAGCGCACATCAAAGGAACTTAGCGCAGAGCGTAGTATGTTCTGTTGGCGCGTATCGTTGTTTATCCGGCATCATTTCAGGTTATGTTATACATATTTCTTTACAACTTATTTGCGTCAAAATCAGATAAGATTATGTTTGAATTTGTAAAATTAAATGTAAAAAATAATTTTAGGGTGCAGTTATGATGGATATACACCATAATTTTATTTAATTTACAGCAAAATAAATACGTTTGTACCTTGTAAACGTAAATAAATTGTAGCGGCGAAAACGCAGATATGGCCACAAGTAGCGTTTTAGCACGATATCGATAGATGCAGTTTACCACGAATTTATATAGCGCGCAATTATCGGCAAAGCTTATAACGCAAGTGTGGCCCAGGCATAACGGAAAAAATTTCGCATCTTTGGACGATATCAAAATTCACGTCTACAGATTTTTCGAGAGCAAAGACGGAACCTTCTGGAGAGATGGCATTATGAAATTGCCTGAGCGTTTGTTCAAAGTGATAGAAAATAATGGACAGTACATTTGATAATAAAAGTTTTTTTTAGAATGTATATTTTATTGTATTAAAGGTGAAAAAAAAAAAAAAAAAACGAACGGACTTATGTTACAACCCAATACTACACATATGAAGGCATTAAATCTAGTTCAAAGCATAAGTACGTCCTAACTCTAATAATTATGAATAGGTTTAGTGTTAAATTCGTGCCAATTAGCGTAGCTATATAGCTACGTGCTGAGCACATGAAGGTTATAGAGCTGCACTTAACACTTTCACTGCCAAATACGAACTCGTCAGTCACAATTTTTCGCAATAGCACCATGGCAGTCAACGTGTTAATTCGGTTACAAGAATGAAGATCTCCAACGATGATATATGGCTGTGCTGGACACCAATGGGTTAATGATAAAACTTTTATAAAGAAGTAAAATAGAGTTATAAAATGGATAATTTTAATAATTTATTGTAATAATGTACTTAATATCAATTTGTTATTTGACACATTTCATAACTCATTCTAAAATTGCCAACTTGATGAAACAAACACAAAAATTCCATGACTAATGATATCTTTTTAATTAGTGAATGCAGTATACCAGGTATTACTATTTATGCAAATATGAATGATTTTGTTTTATTTTCTCTGAAAAATTTTTATTGTCACAAGTAAAACTGCGGACAGGCATACTGTAATCGCAACCTAGCTCGTTCAATTACGAGTTGCAATATGAAATTAGTCTGTGTCTGCACTAATTGCAGCCCAAATCTTCTAGAGCAGTGTTCTTCAACACGTGGTCCGCAGAAAATTCCTGCCGGTCCGTGAAAAATTTCGACCGAATCATGTAGATGCACACTCTGCTCAGAAGTATATAGCACATTTTTTTTAGTCGACGCAGAAGTTAACTTTTGTCCGAACCATGATTTATTTAATATTTACTAGCCCCAATACAACGCCTCTCGCGGCTATTTTTCATACTTCTTTAGATCGTGTTTCCAGATTTTGCCGTGCATTTGAATGCTGGCAAAACTTGCATACATGGCGGACATATTCAGTCTGCCCAGTGAAGTTAATATTTCTCTGCAGGGTTCATATACAAATATTTTTAATTTAAGAAATAAAATGGATACGTTCAGAAGGAAGCTAGCTCTTTGGAATAGTCGCTTACAAGAGGAAGATATAGAAATGTTTCCACTTTTGGAAGAATTTTTGATTGCTGCTGATGTCAACCAGAAAGTCATATTCAACATAATAAGTCAACATTTAAGAGCATTAGCTGAAAATTTTAATAATTATTTCCCTGAAAATGAGGATCCTCGTAAAGCTAACCTCTGGATTAATAATCCATTCTTGGGAGATATAAAGTCATGTGCACTTGATCCTCGTAAAAAAGAAAAGCTGATCGAGTCGTCTTCTGATGTCAATTTGGTCCAGACAAAAAATACAATCATTGTCTCAATTTTGGAAATCTCAAGAAAAAGAACATCTTTGAGTTATAAAGCTATCAAATTATTGGTCATTTTTTCGACTTCCTATTGTACGAAAAAACTTTTTCAGCCATGTCAATAATAAAAACTTAACAGAGAAATCGAAAGGATGTCAATGCAGCGCTTCGTCTCCCAAAAACAACTCTACAGCTACGTATATCAAATTATCTTAGCTTTCAGCCGGTCCGCGAAATATTTAACCTATTTTCACCGGTCCGCAGGTGCAAAAAGGTTGAAGAACACTGTTCTAGAGTATAATATACTAAAGCAGTGATTGGCAATATCCATTAAGTGGGGGTAATGCGTGTATCGGCCACTTTTGGGCTACAATTACAGCAACCCAGTGCCTAGTTTAACGCTTGTTAATACTAATGGTTTTTAGTTCGTTTTCTGGTTATAGTCTACATTACAAATACCGTTAGGAATAATTTAGTATTACTCAAGGGTACCAATGGTCTAGGACTACATTAGTCACATTTAGCAAGTTCCGCCTGGGAGCAGTGATAAATGGGACACGTTTTACCTGATTGTTTTTGTTTTTACTTTGATTATTTGAATGAAGAAAAGGTAATAACGAGGAATATAGATATTTATATTTCTCGTTATTTCCTTGGCTTTAGACTTCAATATACTTTTTAAATACAAATAAAAAACTAGGTTTTTCTCCAAATCTTCTAATCAGTGATGAACAACAAACGGCAAAGTCTTTTTATTTTCCGCCAAGATTGTATTTAAGCCTTTACTAACTATGTTCACTTTTTACATATTTTTATTATAGAAACTTACATTTGACACCTCATTATAAATTGTAAAAAAAACTTAATTTTGCAACGATCCAATAAATTCAATATTAAAAAATAATCAAAATTTTCTGGTATATTATTCCAGTTTATATCAATTGTTTTAGATTTTTAGAGTAACTCCTTAAAAGCTATTTTTAGCAAAAATGAATAACTATTTGTGCAATACGTAAGGAAAAGTGAATCAGAAGCGGTCTATTTACATCAATTTTAACTATACAATAGCTGAACCCCGCTCCCTGGACCATATTAATAATAATGGCTACGGACTGGGGAGAGGAATATTTGGCCCATGACGAAAATAGGTTGATCATCACTGATCTAAATGACTTTCGGTCTAATGTCTAATGATTTGTCTAATTTCGTCAACCCTGTATCTCCTCTATTTTAAATTGTCAAATGTTTCAATTATCCTCAAGGTGGATACATCTAGACAGACACTTTGCATTTCGAAAAATGATAAAATATGAAAGATCTGGAAGACATATACAATGAAAATTTAGCTTGAAAAATAATTTAATTCAGTGACTATAATAAGCAAAAATAACACGATAGTAATATACTGATAAATTTGGGATACACATAAAGTAGCAGTCTTGTATTACAGTCATCTGAAAAATTTTTAATAAATAAAAATTATTAATTGGACACAACATTTTATCTTATTAAACATGTAACACAAAGTCTTGAGGGACTTATACAATCATCATGACAAAATGCTCCACATTTCTTACACATTATCATAGCTTTAAGATTGCACAAACAAGTGGTATCGTTCCGTGGGACTGGTACGTTAGCATGTCTCACATGCATACCGCCTGGTTTCTGTTGGACAATCACCTGCGGCTGTCCCATAACGGAAGGGTAAAAACCAGGTGTTGGAGCCTGTTGCTCCACCATCGCAATGTTTTCTCTGATGATCGTGTAATTCTGAATCGTAGAATCAGCGTTCATATCTCCACACAAAAAATTAGGGTTTGAACCGACACGTTCTCTTGTGGTTCGTGTAATAGCTTGCGTTCCTGGACTGGGGCATGTGATGAGGTGTTCCTGGTTGTAATCAGGTGGTGGAAGTTGTTGGGGATGGTCCACTTCTACACTGGCTGGTCGTCCTCGACCACTAACTGATACGAATTGAGTGGTACCCGAACCTATTGAACCACTTACCTGGTTGTTGGAAGGAGGTGCACTTGAGGAACGGGGAATTTGATGATCACCTACCCCTGTTCGCTGTACCAGGATATATTGTCCCACATGCCCCAGTTGCTCCGTTGGACTTTCAACCACCTGTTATCAAACACAAATCAGTCTGCATAGACATTCGGATTGGTGTTCTTACATTGATCATACTCACTTCTGGTGAAACTGTCGTCTGCGCAGATGGCAACACAGCCATCGTCACTGGAATGCCTTGGCTAGACGTGAACACATGCCTAACCAATACGGGAGATGACTGTTGTCTCTGCAGACAGTTACCACTTCTAATAGGATTCAGCTTAGCAGGACCCGTCGCCATATGTTTAACTCCATTGTTACCGGGAATCATCGTGAAGTTTGCTGAAGCTGGGAGAGGAGGTGTGAATGGCTTATTGCTGTTGGCACTTCGAGATGATGAAACAACACCATACTGCGTTGCTCTACTACTTTCAGGTTTTTTATTATTCGTACTAGCTAAAAGTGAAGGTGGTGGTTTCAACTGACATCTAAGTTGATCTCTGTTAGGACTATTCTGGATAACAGCCTGACAGATTTGATAACTTCTTTCTAAATTAACAGCCCCTGGTGGTTTATTTGATGAATTTCTATTTCTATTCGTACTTCCTGATGACACTTGGGAATCTTTAGACGTTGTTTTTAATTTTGATTTGGAATGTGTAGCAACAGCTCTCATTGGTTGGCTAGTACTTAGTGCTAAATATGGTACAGCACTAGAGCTTGCTACCATCGCTGTTCTGGACATATTAGTATTCATCGGGAAATTGTTAGGTGCCAAGGATGTTAACTGATTATTCTGAACATTTAATATCGAAGAAGATGATACAACTGTAGGTAAACAAACTATTGTTGTTGGAGGTATTACGGTGGCTACAGTTGTTTTACTACCTGTTGCTGCTGATGTTGAAGTTAAACTATTTGTAGTACAGCATATAGAATTCGTGACAAAATTATCAGTAGGTAATACTTCTGGCGTTAAAGTAACTTCTAACTCTAATTTTACTTGATTAGTTGCGTATTCCTGGAACTGTTGCTGTGTAGAGTTCTCAGAAACACTAATACTTTCCGATGTGCTACCAAGGGCCGTTGATACCATATCTGTATCCATCTTAACATCATAAGGCCAATCATCTGGCATTTGAAACGTACTTTCTTCAAGTCGAACTTCAAGTTCTTCTTGCATTGGAATAACAGATACATCATTTTGTTCTTCTTCAGTATCTACAACTGTCATGGCTCCTGGTACAGAGTCCAAAGCATGCAAAGGAACTTCTGCTAGTAATTTTTCAGTGCTAGAATCTACATTCCAACAACAATCTTCATCTCGGGATACAGCCGCTGCCAAGATAGCCGCCTGTAACTCCTCATTATCTTCCTCATCTTCAACTTTATCTTCATTTTGCTCTGGTATTTGAAAATCAGTGTTTAGGTCAACATCGGTTATCGCGCCAGATTCTAGTACGTAATTTTCTGCTACCATCAGACGTTCTTCATTTGTTTCTTCTTCACTTTCTGTCATATTAGGAACATTTTGATCGAAGCTTCCGTGTTCATTGAGTTGAGAAAGATCTAATTCATGTTCAATTGAAGATTTTATTTTATCAATATGAATATCTGATTCGTTACTACAGCTAGTGTTAAGAACAACAGGTTCTTGTTGGAGTATTATTGAATTTGGTAATAAGCCGCTGATAGATTCTTCGAAGTTGAGTTGATGGCTTTCGTCATTTTGGTCATCGGCAATGTCTTCAAGGTTTTTGAAATATTCTTGTTTCGAACACATTGATTCTGATTTGTCTAATGAATTGTCATTTAAGGTACACTCAGGTACAGTTTTCTGTATTTCGTCTAATTCACTATAACTAGTACTTTGCATAGGCTCTTGTTCATATTCTTTATTTGAATCACAATAATCATAGCTAGCTTCATTTTTATATTCAAGTTCTGGTGTATCGTCCGATATTTTATTTTCCATTGATGGTACTGAATCTTGATCACACATTATCACATCTGAGATCTTATCAGATTCCGCAACTTCAGGACTATCGAAATCAACTGGAGATGACGTTTCCTCTTTCTTAAGTTCACTTTTAACTTCGTCCGAATTTGAATTTTGACATTCATCAACAATATCAAATGGTTCTGCACTATTAAATAGATGATCCATGTTTGATAAGGAACTTGAAATAGAAAGATTTCCATCTTCTGTTTTTGTCTCGGTAAATTCCATGGAATTTTCAGTGATTTGTAATGGATCAACTTCGTTCGTGAAATTAGCCTCACTGGATTCATTTGAATCGTTAGATTGGGATTGTGATAATACTATTTCCGGACGAGGAATAGTTATTTTAGATTTGATAGGTATAAGATCAGGTATTGCTGTTTTAGTGTTTTCGTTGGATTCTTGGATAGCTTTTGCGTTATCTATTTCACCTCGGAAACTAGTTATTGCTCTTGTAATAGCACCAACTGTTCTGATTTGTTTTTGTATTACGGGTTTTGCTATAGTTGTTTGTCGAAGTTTTATTGTAGTTTTAAGGGTTGGTCTAGGTGGATTGTCTAAAAGTAATTTACTATCAATATGATTTTGATTTTTCTCACCCCATATCGGTTCAAAATGTTTTAGTTTCCATGGGTCTAATTTGCTTTTCTCCCGTTCTGCTTCAGATTTAATTTTTTGTTGATTTTCAGGCGTGAATTCACCTTCAGCTAATCTTTCCCTCCATTCCTGACATGCACGTGCAAAGAATTCATTATTTAGACCTGATGTACTAAGTCTTGTTGGAACGTCAGGTTGTGTTGACATTCCTTGACGATCAACATTTGGTAATAGCTGGACTAATTTGTACTGATACAATGGAGGTAATATTGAAAATGTATGTTTATTTAATAATGCTCTAAGATTTGTATTTACTAATATTGAGTCAGGTGTTTCTAGATCGATACAGCCTTCTTTAGTTTGTTCTATCTGTGCCGCTGTAGACAGTTTTTTATTCGATCGTTTTCTAGGTTTAATACTAAATCCTGGGATTGATGCAAGTACTTCTCTCATTGTTGGTATTTTCATCTTCATCGGTGACAGTTCTTCTGTTGTCTGAGGTGGTAGCGGTTTTACTATTATCCGGGGTAAAGTTGTTGTGTTACCTGAGGCAATTGTTGTATTTTTACGCCTTCTCTTTGCTTGTTGTCGTAATGCATGTTTACTATGGACTTTTTTACCGTGACTGTAACTCTGTGATGTTTCTATTTCCTTTAATTTATCATATGAACATCCTGGCAAATTTTCCATTCCACTGTTCACAGAATACAATTCTTCACCATTGTCTTGATTAATGTAATTGCCATCTTCAGTTTTAGGTGGAGAGTTATTGTTTACTTTTTTAATATTTTCACTGGTGATGTCAGTTTCCATTATTTAAAAGTCTGCATAATCTAAACAGATATAATAAAATAAACTCACTAATCATGGTTATTTTAATAATATAATACGTATAAAAAAGTTTACTTACCAAAAAAAGTAATGAATTTACCCCATTTTTTCGTAAATGTACTTGGATTGTATTGACGCTTTTATAACCTTATGGAATATAACAATTTACCAGTAATCATTAAATGCAAAACAAACCACTAAATTCACTTTACATAGCTAGTTTTAGCCATTAATAAGAATGTAACTTCGCACTTATAAACACTTTCATCCATTTAATATTTTAAGTCGTTGTGGTTCGAAAATTCACTAAAGAATATCATTGTTCCAAGCCGACGATGTTTTCTGAACTATCGGTACACTGGAGTACTAGGCGTTTAATTAATTTCACTTTCAAACGTTCAAAATCTAAAGAAAACTCATGTAATAACATGAAATATTAAAAAAGAACCTTAAAAACTATTCAATAATACAAACATATTTCCTTTAAAACAAAAGAGAGCTGATTAATGACATTTAACACACCTGTTATAAAAATAATATCAATATTTAAGCTATCTAAGTATCAAAAGTACACAAATAATTATTACGGAACACGTAGTTTTTATATTATTACCATTTTTATTACCAATTTTTTTATTAAGGCAAAAATTAAGGTACCATTTATCAATATTAGAATACTGGCAACATTGATATCAATTATATATTTTGCAGTTGGTCACATTGAACGTCACAGTTGTCATTTTTAATATGTCAACCTGACAGTTCACAAAATTTGTAAATACTACATTTATTTAGACTTAACAGTATATTATCTAATATCTTATTTTTATTATTTATTCAGATCATATTTAAATATTAATTTATAAGAATAGTCTAAAAATGTCTGAAACGGACGAGAAAAAAGCCCATCTGTATGATAATCTCAAAGACGACGTTCAAGAAATCCTTAAAACCGGTACTGATTTGCGACAATATTCTAGAGAAATTGAAAAAGAACTCAAGGAGGTAGAAAATAAATCAATACAAGATTATATTAAAGAAAGTCAGAACATAGCAAGTCTTCATAACCAAATAGCAGCATGTGATAATATATTAGAACGAGTTGAAACCATGTTACTGGATTTTCAAAAAGATTTAGGAAGTATAAGTAGTGAAATATTATCACTACAGAAGAAATCAATTACGATGACTCAACAATTAAGTAATCGTCAAGCAGTAAGAGGACAGCTTAGTCAGTTTATTGATGATATGGCTGTATCTGATATGCTTATAAGAGGAATACTTGACATTCCAGTTACGGAAAAAGAATTTATGAATCATTTAACAACACTAAACTACAAAATCAACTTCGTTAAAGCGCAAAGTTTTAACGAAGCTGCATCTTCTCATGACGTTAAAGATATTTTAGAAAAATTAAAAATAAAAGCTATGTCAAAAATACGAATATTTTTATTAGAACAAGTTTATAAATTTAGAAAACCCATGACAAATTACCAAGTACCGCAAAACACGTTGTTAAAATATAAATTTTTTTTTGAATTTATTTTAGCACATGAGAGAAATGTTGCGCAAGAAATTTGTGGTGAATATGTTGATACGATGAGTAAAATCTATTTTTCGTATTTTAAATCATACTCGGGAAGACTGATGAAGTTGCAGTATGAAGAAGTAACGACAAAAGAAGATTTGATGGGTATTGAAGATAACAGTAATAGAAGTTTGTTCTATAAGACCTCGTTGAAACATCGTGGTACTGTTTTTACTATCGGAAATAGAGGGGATGTGTTAGCGCAGCAGTTGGAGGCGCCTATTATTGTACCTCATGCACAGTCCAAAAATAGGGTAAGTTAATTTTTCTCTGGTCCTACTGTCATATATAAAATGCAGAAACCAAATTTCGTCCATTACGTTATCAACAGCTTGTTTAACACAATTCAGTGGCGTTTACTTTGATTTGTCTTTGACTACGAGTATTGTGTGATGTTGTTTGTTCATTTCCGTTATTATTATTTATTTCTCCTACATTTCAAGGTATAACGTGTACTAAAATGAGTAAAAATGTATTTCAAATACATGGTTTTGTTTGTTTGGTATCCACAACAATTGTTTTAAAGCCATTATGTACGTTAATGTGTCAGCTGTTTTCTCACGCAAAATTGATGACGTAATTTATGATACCCTGTGTTTTTCTTATGTTGAACGAAGTCGATGTATAGGGTGACCATTCGTCCCGCATTTTAATTCGGTGTCCCGCCTTATGACATATCCTGCAAAATGTCCCGCATTTTTAATTGTAACTTACTTTTGTGCACTTAACTTTGACATGTCCCGTAAAATGTTCCGCATTTTTAATTTTAACTTTTGTGCACTTGACTTGTATTTGGGGAGGTGAGGACCTTTTTTTTTGTGCTCTTCACTTGGATTTGGGAGGTGAGGACCTTTTTTTTGCCTCTTCACTTGGATTTGGGGAGGTGAGGACCTTTTTCTTTTGCTCTTCACTTGGATTTGGGATGTGAGGACTTTTTTTTGCTCTTCACTTGGATTTGGGGAGGTGAGGACATTTTATTTTTTTTTCCTCCGTCCCGCATTGCCTTCTCAAGAAAAGGGTCACCCTATCTATGTACCCTTCATGAATTATTAGTTATTAACAGTTGATTTGTTTAAAAGTATTAGGTTTAACACTATATAATACAAGTGGTGTCCTAACCAAGAAAAAAGGTTTTCACTTCAAAAAACCAAATAAAAAAGTCCTCACTCAATATTTATTATGCCAATAGTTTCGTTTCTGGGCCCTTACTAATTACGGCACTGGCTGGAGCGATTATTGTTATTATTTCTTTTCTTTTTTAGTGTGATCCTTTTAGTCATACTATTTGCGAAAACTGGCCCTTTTCAAAAAATGTTTACCCGCCGCTGGTCTATCAAATACTATTTATACAAATTTATATGCAACATCTATATATTTTTACATAATTTGAAAGGCACTTAAATAAGGTAGACAACCATGCTACACAAATGTAATAATAAAAAAATTAATGCATTAAAAAGGCCACATATTTTAAAAATTATAGTATTTTATTTACTTTTACTTAGGCCCGGTCTTTCCACCTTCAGATAAAGTCCCAGGTAACTATCTGACAGATAAGGTTATTTGTAACTTCATCTGCTGAGTAAATATCATCCCTTCTTTCTATACAAATGTTTCTACCGGATAGTTATCTAACGGATAATGAGACTGACGTATTGGATTCACTGACTGGTATTGACATTTATTCAGCAGATGAAGTTACAAATAACCTTATCTGTCAGATAGTTACCTGGGACTTTATATGAAGGTGGAAAGACCGGGGCCTTATTGTAATATTTTATTTTAAGCTTTGAGCGTTAGATGACGTTGTTGTATGAATTTTTATCATAGGTATTTAAAAGAATAAAAGTAACCAAACTGTAATAATAATAATAGTAGATAATAATATTTTTGTTTTTCAGTATCCTTTTGAAGCCTTGTTCCGCAGTGAGCAGTATGCCTTAGTAGACAATGCATGTAGGGAATATTTGTTTGTTAGTGAATTTTTTATGGTCAGAGGGCAACAGGCAATTCAATTATTTAATCAGATTCTCAGCAAAACAATCACTTTATTAATTGTAAGTATTATATCATATTTATTTTGAATCAATTTTTCATTAATAAATGAAAACGTATTATATAGTTCTTCCTACTTAATATAATATTTTCATTTAACTAAACAGTTTTTTTAATACTACTGAATCTATTTATGTATTTATGTAATTTTATTTTTAGAGAAACTTAGAAGTATATGTAAGCGAATCTTATGACACAATAGCACTGTTTTTGTGTGCACATTTAATTCTCCGATACCAAATAATGTGTCACAAGAGATGTGTACCAGCGTTAGATCAGTATTGGGATAATTTGCAATCACTCATTTGGCCTAGATTTGAAAAAGTATTCCAGATGAACATACAGAGCATCAGAGATTGTGATCCTACGAAATTTAACAAAGAAATGGGGCCTCATTATGTAAGTAAAATATTTTATATGTAATTTGTAAAATAGAAGAGATTTTAGTATTAATGGTACATAAATAAAGGTTTCTTATACAAAACTAACTAAATAAATTTTAAGATTTCTATGGATCTCCATGAATTAAGGTCCCTATATAACGTTTTGACTATTTTTAGCATGATATCTGTCGGTCTGCCTGTCCGTCCGTCTGTCCGTCTGTCCATCTGTCCGTCTGTCCGTCCGTCTGTCTGTCTGTCTGTGTACACGTGCAGAGCAAATTCGGCTAAAAGGATTTTTATGAAACTGCATATTTAAGCTTTTGACATCAATGACACGAGTTGACCAACTTTTGGTAAAAATCGGTTTACTCGTGTCGATTTTAAGATTTTTGCGAATATTTAGCAACAGAAAAATATTTCGAAAAAAATTTATTGAACAAAAGTTACTATAAATGCAATAACTAATAACTTTTATTTGAGACGTTTTTTGATAAAACGAAAAATTTTAGTAAAATTTTTTAAAATTTTTAGTCTCAATTTTTTCATACTTATATGTAATCTTTCCATGGTCATGATAAATAATATCTCTGTTAGAAAATATTAGACCAAATATTTCTACTCTGCTGCTAGAATGTATTTTATACAAGTACTTTATGATGGCAGTCGGTCCTGTGGTGGCCACAGCTGATTTTTTGTAATTAATGTAATGAAATGCTGTAGCGAAGCACGGGTACACACACTAGTTATTAATATAGTGAACGGACAAGTCTTAATTTGGTGTTTTTAATTATTTCCAAGTCTCATCAAACATTTAACAGACTTGTTTTCACCGTTAATTTACGTAAAATTTAAAAGAATAAATAAACTTGCAATAATTTTCAATACATGTTTTTTGTAATAATCTACATTGTTGTTTAAATTTATAGATCACAAGAAGATACGCAGAATTCAGTGCTGCAGTTGTTGGCATCAGCGAAAATTTCCCCAGCGAATTAGTCAATCGATTATTAGCAGAATTACAAGAAGAAGTCGAACTATTCATCCTTCGAATGGCCGCCATATTTCCACAAAGAAAAGAACAACTTATCTATCTAATAAACAACTATGATGTCATTCTAAATATATTTATGGAAAGAACACGTGACAATTCAAAAGAAGCTGAATGTTTTCGAGAACAACTAACTGCCAGAAGTGCAGAATATGCAGAAGAAATCCTCAGTCCACATTTCGGTGGAATAATGCAGTGTGTTAAAGAATGTGAAACACTTATAGAAAACGGACAGACAGAAGAAGTTAAGAAGCAAGAATCTAGGATGCTGTCGCTTGTAGTTACGTTCTCAAGTAATTGGAAGAAGTCATTAGAAGAATTGAATAGAGAAGTTTTACTGTCGTTTCCTAATCTTGTTACTGGATCTTCTTTGCTACAGTTAGCTTTGACACAACTTGTACAGTATTACCATAGGTTTCATAAATTATTAACACCAACTGCTAGGTCTCAATTAACTAATATTCATCATATTATGGTTGAATTAAAGAAATATAAGACAAATTATTAATGTAAAAATGTATGTGCTGTGAATTTTCACGTTTCAGGGTTTTATAGGAATTTAGTAAGTGAAAGGCCAACAAAGCCTCGAATGCTGGATGTCTGAAACAATATGTTTTGCAACATTTACATCAAAATTAACAATTTTTTGAAAATCATTTTACATCTGTTAGTTTTTGTTATGTTGAACAGTGCTGTGTTTTTCCGAAGTCTCAGTATTTTCTTATATGTGGGTCAAAGATCTCTATTAAATTAGCATATGCATGTCAGATTTCAACTCTGTAGGTTCAGCAGTTTGGTCACAGTTTCTAGTATACAATTGGTTATACCTATGAAATCTTAAGAATGTAATTAGGTATTAATTATATATGCCTGTATGTGTAAATTAGTACGTGTCTATGCATAAACATGTATAGTACAGTAATTTATATAATTGTTGTAATAATTTGTTACTAATAAAATATCACAAATTTATTTATAAAAGTGCCTATTTATTATTTAAATAATAGAACGGAAAACAGTTTAACTATTAACATACAGACTATTCGAAACTTTTAGGCGGAACTAAATGGGAATTTCGTTCTTTTAGTTTGTCACGAGAAGGGACCTTGCTTGGTTTATTTCATATTTGACGTTAGTATGTGAAAATTTAAAATACCAACAGTGAAACCATGGAACTGAAAACATTTATTAAATGTTAATACATTTTTATATATTTTGAAGACGAAAAAAATAAATAAATAAAGGAAATTTTGTATTAAGAATGACAAAAAATTAAAATGCAATGAAGAGGACATTTTATAATGACAATCAATTTAATCTAGAATTTGCAATATGAGTATGATTTACAAAGCTTAAACAAAATGACCAAAAGTCCGAATTAATAGATATAAATAACTATATTACAAAATCTAGTTCCGCCTAAAGGCTTGGAATAGCCTTTACTAGACGCACTAAGTTAGGTAGTATAGGTCATTCCTCTGGTTTAGGCGGAACTAAATGGAGGTTTCGTATTTTTAAGATGTCATTAAAACAGAGCTTGGCTAGGTTATTTCATTTATTATTAAGTAACATTTGTTAGAAAAATAAAATAAATAATACATTTATAAATTTTTGGCACATTTGTATTAAAAATGACACAAAAAATTAAAATGTAGTGAAAATGACATTTTATAATGATGTTAACTTTAACCTAAAAATGTGTATTGTAAGTATGATTTAAAGCTTAACAAATATGGTCAAAAGCTGGAATCAAACTATAAAAGTTACTAGATTGCAAAATTTACATCCGCCTCAAGGTTTGGAATAGCCTATGGGAATGACGAAAATTACAAATATCTGGTACCGTTACCCGTTAATTATCCTCTATTCGTTTACTACCCACTACCCGCTAATATATAAAAATGAAAAGTTAGTATCGCAAAATAAGTGCAGGTGCGTTATGGAATGGGCATACTTAATCCTATATTACTACTATAACCGAGCATAAAATACTCATAGAAAAAATAAATAATCAAAATACCTCACGCAAGTTAACGGGTAAGAGATAGATAACGTAGTGGCGGGTATTCAAAATCGGAACCGGGTATATTCTTAATGGGTCGCGTAGTGGGTACCCATCGTCATTCGTACTTGGTAACAGTGACGTATTTAGTTTTGGTTTGCAGGTTTACGCAAAAAAAAAAAAAAAATACTATGTAAAAATATTTAATTTTTGCTAATAATTACACAGTCCAACAAAATGAAATTTTTGTCTTGGTGCCAGAAAACTAAGAACTGATTTTGGATATTTTTGATGCGCTGATTCCAAAAATACCTGGATTTTTTTCGTAGCAGCTCTAGTTTTTGAGATACAAACTAATTGATTTTAGTTTTTTATCTAAAAATGCTAATCTTCCTCCTTGGAAAGTAAAGTGGATTAACAAAATATCCTTGTTTTTTATGTCTTTGGGACAGCAGAGCTAAGGATCAGCCCTGGGTTAACCAAAATTGGTTTTTAAGAAATGTCATGATTTAAGAAAAACAAAACGTAATCAAAGAACCTTTGGTTGCGAGAGAGAAAAACATATTTCCACCCTTGTATATCAAGTTGAGGCTGATGAAACAATTTGTGAAGGTTTTAAATCGAGATGGACTTTGTTTTGGCTACTTCACACGTAAATTTCCTGGGATTAGCACGGAAAAACTGAATTCCGGTATATTTTATGGTCCTCAGATAAGGCAGCTTATTAAAGAATACCTAATGAGATTTAATCTAATGCTTGGTGTTCATTTTTTCAAGTAGTTCAAAATATTCTTGGAAAACATTACGGCAGAGAATTACATAGAATTTGTGGAAGATATGCTTTCCAACTTTAATATTCTTGGTTGTTACATGAGCATAAAAGTTCATTATCTCCACAACTACTTAGATCGGTTACCAGAAAACCTAGGTGATTTTAGTGAAGAAAGGGGCTAAAGATTCCTTCAGGACATTAAATCTATGGAAGATCAATATCAAGGAAGATGAGATAGCCACATGATGGCCGACTACTGTTGGATTCTTCAGCGAGACTGTCCTGGTAAACTCCATGCTAGAAAATCGTATAAAAGAAATTTTTTAAGTGATAAATGATGAATATATATATTCATCTACTTTGTGATATAAATACCTTACTTTATATTTTTTGTTTTTAACTAGCAGTTGGAACAAATAGTAATAGTAATTGACATTACCGTTGGCGGCGCTGTAATTCATAGCAAAATGGCTGAATTGTCTAGTATTCAGCTGTCAATATGCTAACAGGGAACAGGTTAATTTAAGCACAGTACATTTTTATTTTATGAAAATGTATCTATCGACGTTTTATCAAAAAATCAACACCAGAACATATGTAATAATTTCAAACAGTACTACAGTCGCGTAGTACAATATTTGACCACCAGACTGCGTATCCGAGCGTGTCAGTTCTCAATAACGTGAAATGATTTTAATTTAAAAGATGCCAATATTCGCGACTGAAACTAACGTTGGCGGCGCTGCGTACAACAGCTGATGGCGCACGAGAAGCGTATATGTCAGAAGTTTTTCCTTAATATTTATCTGTTCAAACAATATTTCGGCAAAAAAGCACTGTATTTAAGTCACTATATTTTAAAATACTTCTTAATTCACATAAACTGCACCACAACACGCTACAAATATTATCCAAATATACGCTTCTATTTAATTTAGCCAGTCACCACCAGATGTCTCACTGTTATTTGCTGTCGCGAATAGCGTATCTCAAAAACTAGTTCTGATAGTTCAAATCTGACGGCTATTTTGGATTCTGCACCCAAAAATTATCTAGAAACCGTTAAAAAATCGCAGGCACCAAAATGGCTGTTGGGCTGCGTTATCAATGCAATATATTCATTATAATAATACATAATTTACAAAAAAATCGTATAGACAAGGTCTTCTTGGGACGAAAGAGGTTACATTAGGAAAGATCGAGTATTCCACTCTAAAACTAATATAACTAATAAAACTAATATTAAACTGGATAAACAAATACATTTTCTTTGTGATAAATTAAAAAAATATGGGGGTCTCATTAAAAAAAAAACATTTATCTACGACCAAATAATAAATACATTATGTGTCCAGCTGTAAATAAATAATGCTATTCATATTACAAAAAATGTAAAAAAGAGACTCAGGCCTGCTTACCCCGAAAAATTCAAGTTTTTTTACACTGTAAGTTTTTATTTAGTAAGTTACTTAGTTAAAATATTTGGCTCTCAGCAATGATGACTAATTGTGCCTCATCTTTATAACTAGAATATTATTTATAAGTTAGAATAAATAAAACAATAAATAATAGTATTTTAAACATTGTTGTAGATTACAATCAGCTGATGGTTCAGTAGCCATCTTGTGATGTCATTTATGAAGTTTGATAATTGACACTCAGAATTTCTGTGTTTCTAAATTAAATTTACTCATTTTTTAATGATAAAACTATATAGTTGTAGATAAAATATTATACTCGACTCACATATACTGGCTATATTGCATTCGGATGATAACAACCTTCGCCTACGGCTCGTGTGGTAAAACTCATTCTCGTGAAATATAGCCCCAAATATATGCTTGTTAATTAAAATGCTATTTTTGAAATAACTCGTTTATTCGATTTTCAATTGTTTTTACAATTTAATATCCATAGTTTCAGAGTGGAATAATTAATATTTCCTAATTTAACTTCTTTCGCATTTTTTACAATAAAGAAGTTAGCAATGCTTACGCATATCACGGGAGAAAGAACCGTGAGTATGGTCTGCCTTAGGCGCCAAAATTATTCGGCACGGCCATGATAATAAAGCGTCATTCATAAACCCAGCGGCGCGGCTACAATAGTGCAAGTGGTGCGATGATACTTCGGTTGGATCCCGAATAATTGACTAGAACCGATTTTAAGTCTTGCACTAGTTTTGGTACATCTTAAATTACGTCACCACGCACATTTATTTACCCTTGGTAACAAATGGATACACGATATGCCATTTAAGACACGTATAAAAAACAAAACAATGTTCGACTAAATAAAAATGTCTTACCTTAACTTCTCGTTAACTTCTACTTTCAGTTGTGGGTAATCTCAGTGAAGAATTGTTTTTTAACTAATCTATCAGTATTTTAACATTAACTAAAAATACACAGCACTTCACACGCACAACAAAATATTAGTAATAAAATTGCGCAACCCTGATATACTATCGTTTGTAATATAATCTAGATAACGTAATTCTGTCAACCATCAACATATTAATTAATATTTTTTAGTCCCTGTTTAATTAAACTAAATCGCCTCACGATTTTCTATTTAATAAAACACATATTTTCGGGTAATATATAAGATAAAATTAGATTTTTATTTTTGAGTACTTTGAACAGGTATAAAAATTTATGTCTGTTTATAAATTTTATTTCGTACTTATGCTTACTATTTATATAATTTTTATACTTACTTTTAAAATATATTTTACCTTGTTACAGTGCGTATTGTAATATTGTGGTTTAATTTAAATACCTACATGTATCAAATAATTTAATATTGAGTTTAAAAAATAATTGATGTGAAAAGTCGAGGGCCCTGTCCTAAAAAGATATATTGGCGGACTCCTATTTTCAGATGTTAGTTTTTCAAAGTAATTAATACGCTATAATAATAATAATAATAACGGATTAGCATCTTAATAAAATTATAATTTTTCAAAAATACAAAAAACTAAATAAGCAATTTTTTAAAACAGAAATTTCGAGCGTATTATTGACGTAAAAACTTTTAGGTAATGAAGTGGGATCAATTTTTTGGATTTATTTGTACTACTAAAAATTGTGCCCAAATGAAAACATAAAAAAAATATATTTTTTTCGTTGATCCATGTTTGAAGAGATTTCAGTTGACCCCATTAGATTAAAAATAATAATAATACGAAATATTAGGACTGCGTCGAATAGTGAATTTTCCGAATAACCAAATAGTGAATTTCCGTGTTTTTAGAAAATCTGAGACAAAGCTGGAACAATGACGAAGACGATGACGACATATACTCACTTTCAGAGCCGGATTAAAGGCGGGGTGGAGTGTGCGACCGCCCCGAGCCCTCCGGTTACGCCCCCCCCCCCAATTATATGTTAAAATTAATAATTTTATAATATATATGAATTATTTTTGCTGAAAGTATTTAATGGACCAAAATGGACTTCTTGGAAACAAGTAAACTTTATCATTTTTGGAATAATGTTCTTTCAAGATTCAATGCAACAAATAAATCTTCCACAATAGATCTGAAAATGGCAATAGATTTGTTACAATCTGTGGTCGCATATTTAGTTACATTGCGGGACAAATTTGATGATATTTCAAATAACTTGTGGTTCCTCCGAGTTCATTAATACACGTACGAGAAGAAGTAAAAGACATGTTGACAGCATCGAAGCAGACGAAATTGCACTATCAACAAAAGAAAAGTTTCGTATAGGAACATTTTTGCATAGTGTTCATGTCCTTAAAACTGCACAAACAATCGAATATGTGCGTATGTAGAAGTATATTATAAAAATGGTCAATTTTTAACTTCAATAGAAGATATTTCAAGTTATTGTTACATAGCTGTAAAGTTAAAATTATAGGAGTAAATATATATTATGAACCTGTTTTGCCATGTTATCAACAAATAAGTGCAATCAAATTTTTAAATAACATTTAAAATAAAAATAAACTATCCTCTGCCGAAGTTAAAAATTGACCGCATGACGTTGGGATCTTAAATTAATTTCCCTATTGAATCCCACCGCTGTTTAGCGGCAAACTGCTTTGCAACCTAGCACTAACCAAATTCCCACAAACAAGAAAGGGATAACTGAAAGTAAAATGGTCCAAATATTAATTAAACAAAACCATATCTTAACCTGTATTTGCTATAAATAAATATACAATATTGACAAATCATATTGCTTTATTCTTAATAAAAATCGAAAACAGATGACAATGACATAATGAAGATAATTGTATGTTATCGATAAAGTACGCGTGCGGTACGGTACGATGAACAATGAAATAATGGAATAGAATGAATAAACAGGAATAGACAAAAATTCGACCCGGACAAATTGTTGATATTGCTTAACATTTCCTCCAAAAGTTCGTAGTAAAACTCAACTAGGACCAGTTGCATAAAGCGTTGTTAACTATGTCGTCAGGTAATCACGCTGTCAGTTGATAACATTGTCAAATATTTGACAATGAAATGATAAGAAACAGTTGATTGTGTACTTAGCAATGCTTTCAGCAACACTTGACGACATGATGCGTAGTTAACTACATTCTCAAACATGACAAAGCTTTATGCAACTGGGCCCTAGTTTTACAACAAATACTGACAAAATGTTCAATGAAATTTCACAAGAAACTTCAAGATATTTTTTATTTTAGTACATAACACATAGATGAATCTTAAAGAAACACCAATTAGTTTTCAAAATGACCACTTCTGGTCGTCACACAGCGCTTTCTATACAGCCACACGTAGAATTACGAAGGGTTTATTAAAAATGTTTTCACGAAAAGGTTATAAATTTTGAAGAGGCTTTCAATCCTCAGAACGACATGGTGATTGCAACAAGTTCACGGGAAGCTTGTGATAAAACGCAGACGATCCAGAGTGACAACTGCCCTGCTTCAGTTATGGTTTGATAGGGCGGGAGCTATGACGCGGTACCACTAAGCTTAATTTTTACGAGAAAAGAGTAGAAACGTGGTCAAAGTCTACTAGAAAACCGTGTTGAAGTCGATGGTTAAGACTGAAAAACTCCCTCTTCGCTGGTCATCACTAGAGCTTCCAACAAGATCCAGCGCCACCTCATGAAAGCTGCGCAGCAGTAACTTGAAAGCAATGTACCGGACTTTATTTTTTCTGCTGATTGACTAGCTCTAGCTCTAACCTCAACTCCTTGGACTACAAATTTTGGTCCATGCTTCAGAACATGACCCGAGAGAAGAGTCCCTAAATCGCTAGTCTGGAGCGCTCCCTGATGAAGGCAGCGGTGGGATTTTCTGAAGAAACTCTTTGTAATTCAATAGATGCGTGGCCGCTGTAACTTTAATAAGTGGTAATTTTGAAAATTGATTGGTGATTCTTGTTTATGATGAATCTATGTAATATGTACTAAAAGAAAATTGAAATATCTTATATAATTAATCTTTTCAGCATCAAAATAAAATTGTTGTCGTGTAAGGGCGTTACATCATAAAAACAGCATCTTTTCTTCGTATGACAAATGGTACAGGTCGAATTTTTGTCACTCACTCTTAAAAATGGTTAGACTATGGTATGGCAGGTTCACTATTTACTCTACAACAACTGGGACAAGCGGGCAAAATAACAAATAATCTCACATTTTGTTAAAGCAACAGAATATATTTAGTGGAAAACATATTTCTTTAAAGCCGCCTTTGATGTTTATTTATTTTTTTAAAAATGTTTACATATAAGCATCATAATGAAGTTTATTTAGTTTTGCATGCAAATCATTGCATACGTAATAATTAATATTACCTAAATTACATGAATAAATAATTTATCAGATTATTGTGAGTTATGTGCTCCGAACTTACCACTAAAACATGTAAGAACTGTCATAATTCATTTATTGTACACTGCTCAAAAACAGCAAATAATGGATAACAAAACGCATCAATTATTACAAACATTAATGTACGAGCCGTTTGCTGGTTACTGCTTGCTCGTGTGATTTTTTTTTTTTATGTACGGGTGTTTTGGTTGCTTTGTTTGTGGCTGTCTACGCGACACGGCATTTGAGACATTTGCAATAATGCTTGCTTATGCCTTCTGTACACGAAGCGTATCGTCATAGACGCGTCACAGCTACGTTTACAAATAACAAACATCAGCGAAAGAACGTAAAATATCGGGTTTAATCAGCGACAGAATCTTCATTGTCTTTTTGGCTAACAATGAACAAACGAACTCGTCTTTATTGAAATTATAACCTGGATTCAAAGTTATATTCGCTTGGATTCAGTTTGAAGAAGTGTTAAAATTTCAACGGATTTAAACGCGTTTGCTTGCTAGAGGTCGATAACAGAACAGCGAATTCGTGTGTTAACGAAAACGAACGAATGAATTCGACTTTGTTGAAGTTAAGACCGGAGTCGATACATCAAAGAAAGTTCGGGTTCCTCCTATTCGGTGTGTGTAAACGAAAACAAACGAACGAATTCGCTTTTGTTGAAGTTCCGACCGGAATTGATACAAAGAAGTTCGCGTTCACTCGAATTTGAACAGATAAGTTTACAGTTTTATAGGTTAGATAGAATATTGTTTAGGTTTTTTTTTTACTCAATAAAACAAATATATTAGTACTTTTTTTACTGTAAAAGTACTAAAGATGTCATTTTATTTTATGTGAAGGTTTTTTGGTTATTAATAATTTTGTAATTTTTGTTTCTTTTCGAAAGTGGAATGGAATAAAGAACTCTTATTGCAATTAATTACATTATACAGGCAACATGAATGCCTGTGGAATCGTAGAGATAAGAATTACAAACTAAAACCACTTATCATCTTTTACGAATCGTACGTGGATCAATGACGAGTGGGCACATTCCCATGAATTCCTAAAGGAAAGTATTCGTGCGTATTTTATTGTATTCGTTCGCTCTTGTTCGCTATATGTAAATGCAACATGGGTAAGATGTATGCTAATTTGCAACACATCAGCACACTATATAAATGCTTATCTACACTAAGCTGCAACGCAGCGTATTCGTCACAACTTGCAAACTTCATGACGATAAGCGTACTGACCTGTCAGTCGCTAAGCGTACGACATAATTTCAGACATACGTTGTATGATTTTATATATTTTCATTAACAATATGTATGAAAGTACAACAAAATTTGTATAAGAAATTGAGAAACATGTTTATATATTCGTATATATTAGCTCAATACTCTAGAAAATATATAACAGATAAGTATGAAATGAACTGGACAGGTACTTACCTGTCCAATAAATCATATTCTGAAAATATTTATATATTTGATTATTATAAATACAATAATTCAACTAACATGGCAAAGCAGCATGTGATTTCAAAAATAATAAGTTAAATAATCGCGTAAATTGAGGTGACGATATTAAATATATATATTAATATTTTTCAATTCTTCTAATTCTGATAAAGGCATATGTATTTCTCTTAAAGAATCCCAAGTGGCTCTATCAATATCACTAGTACAGGACGTTTCAAAAGGATTGAACGTAATTTCACTTCTAAACATCAAAAGCAGCGTCATGGTGGCAACGGGCATAACAGTTGTGTATATAGTATTGTGCCCTCATGCTACACACGCGGCAAATGAAAAATATGAACGAAGTGGCACGTTCAATCTATTTGAACATCATGTAGAATCATGTATGCGTCTATGACGATACACTTCGTGGACAGAAGGCCAAAGCGTACGTGAATCGTCGCTCCAAGAAGAATCTCGTACGCGTCTATGACGATACGTGGACAGAAGGCTTTATCTGGTTCACGGCTAACTTGACATCCCAACAATAAGTACTGTACTGGTAACGTGCTAACATACCGGCGGTACTAGATAATGCAGTATGTATGTTATGTTATTATGTTATGTTATGTTATGTAAGTACGGCCGGACTCGGTGTTCGCGTTCCGAGAACTCTGATATGCGTCCTGAACTAAAATCTCTAGTAGCTCAAATTCATGAAATTGCAAGTTTCTCAATAATTCTTCTTTATATTTCTATAGGTACCACTAAACTATATGAAGTACAGATAACACTTAAGTATTTACTATATATAACAATTTAATTTATTATTTTGTATGCCTTATTTAGTTTCTGCTTGAACTAGCGTTTAACAGAGTTTTTCTTAAAGTAAAATTTTTTAAATAGTTTTCTTTTTTATATATAATTATGCAATAAACTAAATACTGCTTTCATCACAATAAAACAATAACATGTTGAATTGTTTGCAAATGTTTGTCATTTTATTGTATATCATCATATTCTTTTTAAATAAACTAAAAATATTATTTACATAAATTAAAAATATAAATAATATTAACATTCGCCTCTATCACAACATGACTTTTGTATAATTTATGTAACATGTGCATATCGCATACAGTGTGTGCGCGTTGCGCGCGCCGCAAACATGACAGCAGGGGGCGCGCGCATCGGGCCAACCTCCCTATGCCGATACACAACAAGTGTTTATTGTATTATATTATATAATAACGTATATAAACACACGTTATACGCAACGTGGACGTTGGACGTTCACTCGGTGTCTAGCCCTAGCCTAGCCAGCAACGCGCTAACGTTACGTTACGTTACGTACGTTATACGAGAGATATACGACGACATTACGGTAGCGGTAGTAGTGGTTACGTGGAACTCGTGTGTAATATGCAAGGCCTGCTGCGCGCATGGCCACAATGCGCAAGACCGGGCACCTGGGTACCGTTACGCATGCGCAACATGTGCCAAGGTGCCTTATAGCGCTACTGTGGCGCACGATGCCCGCCCGTCCGCCAACAGCGCTGACAAGCGGACTGCGGACAGTTTAAATCTAAAACTCTGATATCTAACGTGGCAGATTTATTAATTTAAATTTTCAAACTGCTAGTGTTTTGTGAACTGAGTACAGTACAGTAGTAATAGATAACTAACTAACTAGACAATCGACTATCCCGGCTCTGCTTCTCTCGCTGCTGTCCCTACACATCCATCATGAGTTGTTAACAAATAACAATAGGTTCAGTATTATATATCAGTGTTCATTCGATTCGTGTTATGTATTGTGAGATGGCAGTTGTGGGCTTCAGCTGACGGTTCACCGAGTACACTGACTTAATCCACCATCAGCTCGAAATGAACTGATCCCCGCCTCTCGACACGGTCGTGGTGGATGTTGAGAGCCCACGCCTTGCACTCGATGTTGATCAGGACACCACCTAAACACAAGCAGAACAGAGCATCGTATCAGAAAAAAATGTACACAAACAAACAATATCATTTATAGCAGGATTCCACCGCTTACTCATCTAATCGGATATTTTACAATCTTGAGACTTCTCACGCAGATGTCGCTCAGACTTCATTTAACCCTTTAACCGCCCATTTATTAAAATATAATACATGTCTAGCTATAATTCGCTTGGTTGTGTGAAAATATATGTCAAGCAGGCAACAAATGTAAAGTCCCGTATCATTACTCCCTGCCTTCTCTAAAATATTTAAAAACGTTCTTTTAACCCTTAACGTACTAAATTTAATTAACCTAGTATTCGCTGCCGGCCGGAATTAAAATTGAACGCGTACGAGAATTCTTAAAAATGTTTATTTTAAAGTACCCACTTGTAAAATCCAAAAAAAAAAAAAAAAATGATGGCAGCCCCTTTCAAAGGAAATCTCGCGTATGGTGATTTGTGAAAGTTTGGTTGTTGTTCTGGCGGAAAGGGTTGAAAAATTAAAATATCAGTTTGCGGGTCACAACGTCAGAAAAATTGTCAGTCGCTGGAACACTATAACTTAACTGTGGCGCCTCTGGGATGGTAGGAGACGAAGAGGAAGGCCGCAAATGAGATGGGGTGATAACATCACGTGACATGCTGGATTTGCATGATATAGATTGGCCCACAACAGAGAAGAGTGAAAAAAATAAAGGAGGCCTATGTTCAAAACTGGACAAATGAAGGCTCATGAAGAAGAAGAAGCGGCGATATTTCCATAGCCCAAGCTGTCCCGTCAAGTGACAATATAAAACTGCCCAATTAGAAGATAAAATTCTACTTTTAATATCTACGCCTATGGCTCAAGGTTAAACTTTATTTTCTAAAATGAAATATCCGTTCTCTACTAATGACGCTAGCGCCTAGAAAGAATAAACAAAAACCGTGGTTCATATATAAACCACTCAGCCAGCAGAGTATACAAACCGCGGTTCATATATAAACTGCTCGGCCAGTAGAGTATACAAACCGCGGTTCATATATAAACCGATAGTCCTATAAGGGTTAATCAAATAACGTCACTTTGAATCCAATAATCTCTTTAATGAATCACAGTTTGGTTATAAGAAAAATAAATCCATCACAGATGGTATTTCGGAATTCATTCTTGAAATATCCAAATGTTTTGAAGCTTAAGGGTTTTGCTTATCTACTTTCTTGGATTTAAACAAGGCTTTTGACTGTATATCTCACGATTTATCACTTGCCAAACTTGCTATGTACGGTTTCAATCAAAGAAAACAGTTTGTTTGTATAAAAAATTCTGTCAGATTCGCTACAATTTAGCTATGGAGTACCTCAGGGTTCAATTTTAGGTCCACTACATTAAATTTACTTTAACGATTTATCATTTGCATACTAAACACTAAATCTATTTTATATGCTGACGATACGACACTTTTAACCAAATCATTGTCACTAAAACACTTGCATGATATTTCAAATGATCATTTATCCAAAGCAAACGACTGGTTTCTTTCAAATAAATTATCAGTATATGAAGAGAAAACGCAAAATTTACTTATTATAATTAAAATCATAACTATAATATAATAATCTGATTTGTTTTTAATTTTTAGGGAGTCTATATACAATTTAAATTTTGTGCGACAATTTTGTATTTAGAACATCGTCTTTGTTTTGTTTATGATTTGGTTTTGTGTAGTTTATTGTCCTTCCGAAATGATAAATCCATAATTTCTATTCAAATTTATCTTCACTGCCGCTTACCCATATTTCAGCAAAAGCAAGCAAAACGTATGCATAATTGTTTTTATGCGCCAGTAAACTAAACAATAAAGACGAGTTTCAGGTAAACACGATTTGTCTGCTCGCTATTGATTACTGTGCTACCCTTATTTTATCGTATAGTAATAATAAGAAACTTTTTAGCGAAAACATTTGCTTCCTGCGTTTCAACTTATATAACCTATAATAATTTGTAACTACAAAATTTGCAACCTACATAATTTTACAGCACGAGCCGCCACAAATCAGAGTTAGGATGGCCCAAAAGTCGAGCTACCATAGGAAAAATTCATAACAATCTTCCTTCATAACAATATTCTTTTTTTTTTCCTTTTAGATAAACATTTCAACCCTTGGAGATTTGTTATGGAGAAATTTAGCACACCCGAAAGAACCAAAATCATAGAATTTTATTTCGAAAATCGACGGTCCATTGTGCTCACATTGACAGCATACATACAATCGAAGATAATCCGTCTAATTTATCGTTTCTAACAACAGGGATCTGTGATCGACTTGCCACGGGTCGGAAGACCATGTTTCATGCGCACCCCGGAACACAATCTCGTGTTGAGCCAACTTCTTTGAGGACGAAGAGGTAATGCAGTAACGGTGACTGGGGCCCAATACCACGAATTGTTAAATAATTTTGTCCGTCCAGCTATTCAGGACACACCTGAGGTTTGGTGGCAGCCAGATCTATACCGACTGTCGGCAGCGACTGTCTATACCGCGAGACAGAATATGCAGCTCCTGAGGGACATGTTTGGAGAACAATTCATTTCAAGAAATGCCGATATCAACTGGCCAGAGAATTCTCCCGATCTTACCGCTCCAGATTGTTTTCTTTGGGGCTACCTTAAGAATTTTGTTTACAGATCTAAACCCCAAAATATCCAGGAGCTGAAGGAAAACATTCGAACAGAAATACGAGCAATGGATGGAAATGTACTGGAAAGGGCGCGCGCTTGCGAAGCGGAAAATGGAGGCCATTTGCGTGACATCATCTTCCATAATTAGTACCCAAAAAAATGTTGTATTATCATACACAATAAACCTTATTTCATTTAATAAAGAAATAAAAAAAACATTAAGTTTTTAAATTGTAGCACGACTTTTGCGCCAACCTGTACAATAAAATGCAATGATTTGATCTAAAAACTGTTGGCTTATTAAGTAGCGCGATGTCAAAAATTAAAATTGCCTAGCTGTTAGCCAACTTTCATTGTGGAGATCGCAGATGAACAAGAAGAAGAGCGTTTAAAGGGTTAAAATCAACCTAACCTTCACACCAGCAATGTATTTGTGACCTAGAGTATCGGAATGGGTCATGGACGTCCAGAGCAATCTCCCAGGGCCCACGGTCATATAATACAAAATGGTTTATGAAGTACAGTCAAAGCCGACTTACACAGGGCCCTGCGTTCGTATATTACACAGTACAAAATAGATAATAAAATACAGTCAGCACTCCAGGGCTTCACTAAGTTTGCAGTCGATTCTGGTGACCTATGTTAGAAGCGTCGTAAAGCGGACTATACCTGTAATGGGAAGATGTTAATAAAATATTCAGGTTCATGTAGAATACAAAGTTGTTTTAAGCAGAAAACTTCAAACAGTGTCTGTGTAAAATCAATGGCTCATCAGTCTCCCAACACTAATAACACAGCTACTTGAATCAGTGACTCTCGCCTTTGTAAACTCCACTCGACTCGACACCTTGAAATAAAACACCTACCACCCTGTTCCCTGTACCACCAGGTGTACAGCACACTGTAGCTAAATGTAAACAATTACATACAAACAGTTAAATTTGCATGTCGCCCTAACATTACTTACCATTACTCAGACAGTTATACACAGTACAACCACACTGTTCAATGTCTGTGTGTTTAAGATAATAGATAAGCTTCAATTACATGGACACTACTGTAATTGATGTTGCCAAGAAAAATAATGGTTATGAAATAACATAAAATTAAAGATTACGACAGTGGATAACACAGCCATCTATTAAAATAGTTATAAAATAGTGCGCATAAGTATTCCATAACCTAAAAATCTGTAGTAAATGATCCGGAAATCGAAGGAAGTGCAGTGTGAAATGATTTTTAGATGCAATGGAAACTCAGTTGCCATTGTTAACCGGCGCTTGCGCAGTTGTGTTTAGCAATCTATCTGTGAGTATCTCCCAACCGGTTCGGCCATTACGTGGCGTAGTTTTGATGTGAGCGTTGTTTTATCATGGCTACTACAATCGTAGATAAAACAATAGAAAACAGATATTCGATTGAATGTCCGTTTTCTACAAGCAAAAGACAACAATGCGGCAGAAAATTATCGAGAGTACAACCACGGATGTCGCTACGGGATACAACCACGGAACATTGTGTATGGGGAAAACATTATGAATAATAGTGCAGTGCGAAATGGTGCAGGCATTTTCGGGAAGGATGAACTGATGCCCATGACGAAGGGGGTCAGGGAAGGAAGTCCGTAGCAACAGATGACATTATCGAAAAAGTGAACAAAGTGATTCCGACGTGAGCGCCGACGGATCATAATTTCTGAATTCTCTACGGATATCTATGGAAGGTAATACAGAAAAAAAGGAGTGGCATGTTGTCATCAGGCATTGTCCTTTTTCATGACAATACACGCCTTCTTACAGCAGCACAAACAAATTAACTGCTCAAGAATTGTGAATGAGCGATATTCAGTCACAGCCCAGGTTTGGCATCAAGCGATTTTCATTTGTTCACCAGGATGAAAGTGTGGTTGGGAAAGAAGCGGTTCAGCACTAACAAGGAGCTGCAAATCAGTGTGCAAGCATGGCTGAGAACCCAAGCGGCACCATGATATGAGGAGGTCATACAAAAACTGATTTCCCGTTACGACAAATTCGACAAAATGTTGGTGGCGACTACGTTGAGAAATAATTAAGATGTATGTGTAACTCTTGTGCATATTGAAACTTTTCTTATTACCCTTATTTGTTTTTTAAATTCAACGGAACTTGAAAAAAAAGCTCTCGTATATTTATGGAAGCGCAAAACCATTTTTACATTAACACATTTAGTAGGTATTCGAATTGTATTCGAAAACTTCAAAGAATGTTTCTAAAATATTGGTACCTAAATTAGTGACGCCTACTTAGGCATCAATAGTTCCCGGCCTAACTATGGGTGCGTTTTGTTGTGCCAATTCTGGTTTCGGTTTAATCAGAATACGCGTTTTGTTGCGACTATATTTTCATTCTATTCATTCTACTCATTCGATGACTCGAGGTCGAACGACTGGAATGAATAAGTGTTGTGGGGATGAAAAGTAATATTTGAATGCAGTTGTTTTCATTTGGTTTTTAAATGTACATATTAGAATTGAATCTTGGTATTACTGCTTGAAAATAATTTTTACTTTTAGGTATTTTCTCATTTTGTGTCCTAAAATAAATATATACCTATATGATTTTAATATAGTATTAATAAATCTAAACTTAAAATGTATGTACAATTCAATTACTCATTCTAAAACATTCTTGAATATTTGCTTCAATTATAAAGTTTTTTTATTCTGCATTTATTATTTAGATTATCCATTTAGGTGAAATATGTTCGTTATTTGTTCTAAGTATAACCATATGACTTAACTTCCAAGCAAATGTCGTTCCATGTTTACTTCACGATCAAAATTGTCGTTTTCTTGCGCATCAATTCTACTACTTCCAACCAGCCACCAACAAAACGCACCCTATGTTCCAGGAGTGATAACGCTTCAAAATGAGATTAAGATTGCTTGGGTTCCTACCACAGCAAGACATCGACTACCTTATTCAAAGCAGATTAGGGATATGTAATAATTTCTGAGGAGCGTCAACTCAATATTGAATTTGAGGGAGCTTTCCAATCATCATGAAATTTATATTTAAATAATATGGTATTATACCGTGAGTTTATTTTATCATAGAACCGTTGATTGACAGCAATGTAAAATACGTTTATATTAAAATAGAACATACTGCATAGATTACTCGATTATAGAAATAAATAAACGAAAACATTTTGTTTAGGAAATAAATAAGAATGAAAAATTAAAAATATATTTATTTAACAAAAATAAAATTTTAAATTTGGAAAAAACATAAAATAAAAATAATCTACAACAAATTTTCAAATATTCCTTCATTCAATGCCAAACAATGCCCCAAACGGTTATAAAAATTTTGCAATACATTAAATAATTGCATCGGTGTATCCTGTGGGATTCATTTTATATTCTAGCATTTAGTTCTTCAATAGTTAAATTTTGGCCATTAAAAATGTTGCTTTTCATATATTCCCAATAAAAAAAATCGTTCGGTGCTAAGCCCGGTGACCCACGAGCCATTTTATTTCGCCGTCACGTCCACATTTCCTCGATGTTGGAAATGTTCCTTAATGTACCTTAAAGTAGTACATTTATATTGTACCACTTCACTAATTGTACTTGTTCTCGAGTGCTATACATTTTTAAACTTTTTACTTTTATTCAAATGTAATTTAAAACTGATACCAAGTATAGTTAACTAGTGACAAGTTGCCTTTTTTTTTTTTATTTCACGTTTATGGCCTTTGTTACAGAGGCAATTAGCCAGGACAATCCTAATTTTTCTTAATGAAAATTCTACGCCTGAATGGGATTTGAACCCGAGACCTTGTGGGAAGCCTACGATATATAATATAAAATGTTATGGTTGGCTGATTAATTTACTTATGTTCATTTGTACTTACTCTAGGTCTCCCACACATTATGAGTATCCAGACTTGCGAGCGGATCAAGTCATGACCCCCCTATTTGTCTGCTAGGTGGTTGCTATGATTCTTTGAAGGAGTTAAGGGTTGTTCAATTAAACTCAACATTTTAACTAACCTACTTTAATTACGATTACGACGTTTAGTATTTACATAATTTACATAGACTTACAATTATACGATGACTAAATCCAGAGAGACAAACATTCGCATACACTAGACACACTTTACACCAAACACTAATTTTACCACTACATGTTTCTAAATATTGTCTCTATTCTTTAGCTGGACACTACACTAACGTTCATACGGAACTACTTGTTACTATAACTCGACTCGACCGAACACTCTAAATGTCCCTAACCTAGGATGACCATTTTCTTAAGAAGGCAATGCGGGACAAAGCAAGAAAATAAAGGTCCTCACCTCCCGAATCCAACCGAAGAGCAAAAAAAAGTTCCTCACCTCCCGAATCCAAGTGAAGAGCAAAAAAAAGGTCCTCATCTCTTCAAATACAAAAAAATTGCACAAAGTGCACGACGTGCACAAAAGTCAGAATGCGGAACTTTTGCAGGACATGTCTTAAAGCGGGACACCCAATCAAAATGCGGGACTGTCCAGCAAAAATCGGGACGAATGGTCACCCTACCCTAACCCATGATTAACAAAATCACACTCTACTTAAAACACGACTTAACATCTTCATTCTTTAGACTCTATGACCTGCCCTAAGCGGTTTACATTGCCCAACTGTTAAATATCATTTCACACCCCGGTCAATCGAGACGACATTTATTATCCATTAATTAAATTGTGTAATCTCCCCAGATAAGTAACCAACTAATATTTATTTTAAAACAGAGATTAATAGATTTTTCCATATGGCTCTAACACTTCTAATCTAATTTATTAACAGAGTTGTCATTCAATATTACACTTTTTTATGACAAAATTATTTAAATTATGAATAAGGTTCACAATTCTAAATTTCAAGTGATTCAAAAAAAAGGTTCTCGCTTCGGAAATACAAAGTGATGACTTAAAACAAAAAAGGTCCTCTTCTAAAATACAAGTGACGACCTAAAAAAGGTCCTCGCTTCGAAAATACAAAGTGATGACCTAAAAAAAAGGTCCTCACTTCTAAAATACAAGTGACGACCTAAAAAAAAGATTCTCATCTCTATTTTCTAGTGTGTTTGTGTGTTTTTATTTTTATTTCCTTCCTTATTAGGGGGTTTCCCCTGGGTGTGTCACTGCGGTTATGTAGCCAATGTAAAAATTATTAAAATTTATTCACGTTTACTGAGTGTTGCATTTTCAATGTCACGCAGTATATTTAATGAGTAAAATAATTTAAAATTGGAATTATCACGTGATCTGATCAATGTGAAATTAATTAAAATATTTTGCAGTCGCCAAAATACACTCGGAGGAATGTCTGGCCATTAATCTAAAAGAAAAAAATTCTTTCTTGAGATAAAAATCGATAACTTATTTTAGGAGAAAAAGAAAATTCTTTAGCCGTATCTCGTCTAACCTTTATTGTCTACGGATGTAGTTATTTTTATCGTTCCAAGAAGGGTTTTATTTTCTAAAGATAGATTTTTCTGCCATCAGTTTTCTTAATTATTGCCTTGGAATCTTCTACAGCACTAAACATTCTGAAGCATTATTTCTGCTCAAATGTTCATTAAAAATTCTTTATGGGTTCAATAAATTTTCTTCATGGAATTAGTAAATTTATAATTTTCTTCATGAGAGGTGTATTTTGATTTTAAATATTTGGGTACCATGATGAATCGTATAAATCTAATTCAACGAAATTTTAAAAAAATGCTTTAAAAATATACAGTGCTCCCTCCTGTATATTTTTTACTTAATCAAGACTTCATTTCGCCCAAATCACATCAATTAGGCTCTCAATGATTGGCGTTCAATTTTATTTACAGATGAGTTCCAGGACGATCACCAGATAGTCGTGAACATCTTTGGCGCAGGCTTGGGGAACTATATTCGCGACTCCAAATAACAGTGATACATCTGGTGGCGACTTGGTAAATTAAACAGAAGCGTATATTTGTATAATATTTGTAGTGTATTGGGTTGCAGTTTATGTGAATTAAGACTTATTTTTAAATATAGTGACTTAAATACAGTGCTTTTTTGCCGAAATATTGTTTGAAGAGATAAATATTAAGAAAAAACTTCTGACATATACGCTTCTCGTATAGCCATTAACTGTCGTACGCAGCGCCACCAACGTTAGTTTGAGTCGCGAATACTGACTGTATGATATCACCAAGAACTATGTAAATGTTTTTATTTTGTCGCGCAGTGTCCTTGAAATGACCTTAGTGTGTGGGTACATTCGAGTTGTACAGGGTAGAGCGAGCGCTGAGCAAACCGTTGACGGTGACGTCATGAACAGAACACTGACGGAGCGTAAGAACTCGAAGACGGAGCGAGCATGGATTGTGACGTAATGTTTATAAAATGTAACCCTACAATTTTAGGCGGTGGTTTTACTGTCAGATTAGTTCACGTCAGTCATGAATCAAAATTATGTACATCAATTTGCCGTTGAATCATTTTTCAATGATGAAGTTAATGAATCTGAACAATTAATTTTAGAAAAAGAATGGGGATTTGTGTTAAGATTTTCAAATCACATTTTCGAGTATCTCCTACAGTTTTCGAAAATATTCTTGGTAAACTGCAAGCAATGCCAGATAAAATTCTTCTGAGACCAGAGGAAAATCCCGAAAAAAAACTCGAAAAACAGCTTATGATAGCTTTATGATACCTTGCCAACATTGAGAGCTCCTATAAATTTGCAAATAGAACATAACCCTGTTTCTTCCATGTTAATTTTATGCCCGGTGTATTTAATTATTTTTATGCTGTGTTTACAAACACAATACAGATTTCGAAGTTAAGAGAAACGTCACAAATACAATAAATGGTAGTACTTCTCCCGCAGTTCTCTCAATTTTTTCCGTCATACCCTATATGCCCGGTCTTAAAACCCCGAACACATAGCGCACTCTAAATAGACCCTCGACTGCAAAACCGTTTGTGTCAAATCAAATGTACTCTATATATAGATTCACGGTAAGTTCATCGAAAATCAATTCATCGAAATCAAATTCATCGAAAATCAATTCATCGAAAACGAGTTCATCGAAAACGAGTTCATCGAAAGCAAATTCATCGAAAATCAATTCATCGAATGATCAATTCATCGAATCGTCAATTCATCGAAAAAAAAAAAAATATTTTGTAAATATTTTAGAGTGCATTTTTAATTATGGCTCTGTTTCAATTTAATATGTATTCTTAATTTCTTCTTTCCATTGTAATGTTAGTTGCTGTTTAAATATAAATTAAAAGTTAAATTTTTTCAGTGTTGTTTTTAATCTCCCTTGTCTTTATATATAAACATGTCTAATAATAATTATAATAAATAATACAGTAATCCCCTGAGATACATAATTAATGCGGATCGTAGACCTTTGGGTAACTCGAATTTTTCGAATTAAGTCGAATTGGATTTTTATAAAGGAACAAAAGAAATATAAACTACACAAATACGTATATAAAAGAAACAAGACAAAAATAAACTGAAATTCATTTACATACACTATTCTATATGTACATACATACAAATAGAAAAAATATATTTTTTTGTAAACTTGTATGTTACTCTACTCAAAACATTTTCCATTTTTTTAAATTTTCATTTATTAGTATTATCTGTCACCACATTTTTAATATATAATTTTTGCAAATTTAAATTAAGTTTTAGTGAGATCATTTTTGGTCCATATTTGAGGATAATCAAAGAATCAAAGAATATTTTTTTTTTAATCATATAAAATTTTTTATGCAATTATTTCTTAGTCTGTCTACTTTTATTGACCACTGCTTTTTTGACTTTCCGATCCTCTCGGCATTCCTCTCAAGTATTTACAAAACATTTTTTTTTTTCGATGAATTGACGATTCGATGAATTGATCATTCGATGAATTGATTTTCGATGAATTTGCTTTCGATGAACTCGTTTTCGATGAAATCGTTTTCGACGAATTGATTTTCGATGAATTTACTTTCGATGAGTTGATTTTCGATGAACTCGTCGGTTACCCTATATATTACTAGTGAAAAATCATGGCCAAGCTGCAGGACCGGCCTTTGGGTGAGGCGAACTAGCCCAAGCCAAAACCTCAAGTGGAGAAAGGCCTCAATAATTTGCCATGGTATACTTTAAATCACCGAAAACTTTTGAATGACCTAATTTTTAATGTCTTGCCTCAGGCCTCAAAAACATTCGATAAACTGAGTTGAAACGTGAAAATTATGCGAGAGATTTTCTTTAACATTTTGTGTCCTAGTGTTCCCTCTGTGGAGACATACAACAAATAATTTTTACTCAGACGCCTGGTGAGACTACGTTGTAGCGACATGCATATGTAGAGCGCAAATGTGTCATATTTCACAAACAACGCATGCTTCCATGCTAATTCGTCCAAGCAGTACCAGATTAACGTAAATTTACGTGTTCACATAGCGCTTGTGTTCGTGAACTGTTTTCTAGTAGTTCTACATGCGAGGTAGGTCTATACCATCAGTGACAAAAAAAAAAGTCTTGCTTCATTTCACTCTATAGTTCGTTAAAAGTTTAGAATGCAGTACAGGGCAAATGGAGTAATTCTTTTGCCATACTCTTTAATGGATTATCTCAATAATACTAATCTTTCCTTTCTTGGCTTGGTTGCCAGCTGTAAAACGCGGTGCATTTTTCCCTGATATTTTTTCCATTGAATTTCAATAAATTATCAAGAAAAGAATATAAAATTACGCATAATATTTTGGGTTCATTAGCATATTTGACATTTTTACAACATTTGGTAACACCCTCCCGTTTCCTATAAAAGTATTACTGCATTCTAACGTTTGAACGGTCTATAGATAGATTTATTCACCTTGATATCGTATAAATTAAAATAAGAAATGTTATTATGTCTTATTTTGACATAGTTATTTGCTTGGGGTTTCCAGATCGAGAAAAGGTTCTGAAGCCGGAAGTCAAACACCGAAAAATAAATTAAAGGCTATTCCAAACGATTAGGCGGAACTAGATTTTGAAATCTTGTAATTTTTATCTATTAATTCGGACTTTTGGTCATTTTGTTTGAGCTTTGTAAATCATACTCACATTCCAAATTCTAGATTAAATTAATTGTCATTATAAAATGTCCGTTTCATTGCATTTTAATTATTTGTTATTCTTAATAAAAACTTTCTTATAAATCTAAAAACTTTCTTGTTAAATAATATTTATAAAAGAAAAATATTTCTTGTTTAGTTGATCAAAAACTTGTTTCACAAATACTAATAACAATTTTCTATCTCACTCAAGCTTTAATTATTGGATTTATATTTTCTTGGATGATTCGATTTCTACACTTTAACACGTATCTATCTGTTGTTAAATAGAAGCTTTATCGAGGATTAAATGAGAAATTTCTTTCGAAAACACGATATCCAGGTCATTTTTTTCTCGTAAACCATTCAAGATTTGTTGGCGTATATATAGAAATCTATGAAAGCACCTCTTTGTTCACTAGATGTCGCTCCAGTTGGAATCATTCCAAATAATTGCGCTACGTGATAGTTTCAGCTTACTCGAAAAGCTCTTTACCTGATTTAGTTTAGAGTTCGTTACGTTTAGTTAAAATAAATTAATGTATGGTTTTCGAGAAGGCTTTTAGAGCTTACTTGCGACTGTTTGTTTTTACCGACCGCCAACATATATAAGGGAGGTATTGTGATCATACCGATTTTGACATTTCGAGATTTCGATGGATCTCCACGAATTGAGATCCCCATCATTCTTCATCATTGCAATGAAAGCTCCCACACGGCACGTCAAACAATTGATTGTTTGAAGGAGAATAACATCGAATTAATATCTCATTGCCCGTATTCACATTTTCATCACTGGCTTACTAAAATACCTAAACAATTCATCAAATTATAACATACGAATCGGAAGTAAATTCCATATTACTATTGCCGTCTAAATCAGTATTGCAAGCTACAGCTAAAAAGTTATTTGCTAAACTATTTGTTGCAAGTGCGGATGCTTGTAGCATGGAAGATTTAGATAGTAGTGGTGATGAGGATAAAAATCCACTGATGGCAGAGCGAGAAATCACGTCTGAATTATCACTTCATCAGAAGTTGGATGTTGCTATTTCGAATGTGACACGAGTTGAGAATGCCGGAGTTTTTCTATAGGACGTCAAAAACATCGCAAAAGAAATGAATATCCATGAAGCAACGGGAAAACGCACCAATAATTTAGAAAAATAATATGATACACTGAAAGAGCTGAAAGAACTGAAAGAGCCTTTTCTGCAGCAGGTTTTTTCGTCACAAAAATTCGGTCATCATTAGGTGATAGCTCCATTGACACCTTATGTTTTTTGAAAAATTATTATAAAACTTAATATTTCCCAACGAAATTTATTTTTCGGTTCTCACAATTATTTTGAATTATATTTAAGTTTAATTATTTTTGTATTCTTATTTAAGTTTTTCTAAATAAAAATAATCTCTTTTTTGTAAATTAGTAGTAATATTTTTTCGAATTCTGAATCTGAATTAAAGATATTTCTGCACACACAACATGCTTATGGATTAATTAGTTGTATTCATGCAATTTTAAAAGCCCCTGGAAATCCCGGGACCCCGGGAATTGATCAAATTTCAGCCTGGAATCCCGGGATTTGAAAATTGCGGGAAATGAGAAGCAGTAATCAACATCTCATTTAACCAGATTTAGTAGAAAATCTACTAAGGGCCGCTTTTACAATCGTTGGATAAAGTTCGGATAACGCTATTCCCGGTATAAAGTCAAAAAATCACTTTTACAATGCTCGGATAGGATAAAAATCGGAATAAACACCAGAATATCTTATCTGGCCAACGATACTTCAGATAAAGGGCAGTATAAGTTATTCCCTTGCTCTGATTGGCGAATAAGTATTTGTTACCTAGCAACGGTAAAAAAATTAAATTGACATATGATAAATGTCACATTGTAACGTTTTATTTGAATTTTTATTACAGTTATATAGTTGTGGTTGCAGCAGCGTAGAGGTTAACTCACTTGCTTTGAAAGTGTGGAATCATGAGATCGACCTAGTATAGGCAAAAAGTTAAAAAATACAAAACTTGATTATTGCAACCATAGGCTCAGATTCTTTACAATGATTGCCTGTATCTCTGAATTAATTTCTGGAAATATGGGGCATGTTTCACAGGGCACGGTGGTCTCAGCTAGTGTAAAAAATGAATCGTTAGGTCAAAGAGGACGCTAGTCGCGACCTTAAAATCTCTAAAACCTAGACATTGCCATACGAAATAATAATAGTACGTAATCCCTCGTTATCCATGTATTTGTTCAGCAATTTTGATTTATATTTTAAAAGCGTAGCAATTAACAGTAGCAGCCGATTACCGCTGGAATATGCTTCTAGCACTTTGAGCGCTTCGAATCTAACTGGCCACTATCATCCCTTCCACACTATGTACACATAATGCCAATTTTTTTGTATATGTATACATGCAGTATTGGGCTGGAGCCAGTTCGGATGAACCGGTTGTTATTTATTTATAAATTTTTCAAAATGCGAACTGGTTCTTAATGTTGTTATACACTGAAAAAAATACTCCTGTTATTAATCAGTGAAATTTTCCTCTTGAAAGAACTTGTTACAATATTGGCAGTCCACATTTGAATATACTATATAACATAATATGAATTCTACTAGTAGAGGGTGATCTTATGAAAATTTACACATGGGCGGTATTTGGGCTCGATTCTATTAGAGGGCAGTTTTATGAATATTTGCACACAGAGGCACTGTGCAGATTTGAGACTAACGCGGTAGATATAGCACAATAAAAGAATTATCCGAGTTGAATATTTCCACATCCCCAATATTTCCACAAACATGCTCAAATGTGTTGTTAATAGTAATTATTCTTCTTCTTCTTTGGGCACTATCAATCAGGTTGACTTTTGGCTTCACTCACATAAGCCCTCCATCTCGATCTATTCATTGTTAATAGTAATGCCAATTTAATATATGACATTTCTAATATGTCAGTTTATATGTCAAACAATACCAACTTTATTTTATTTACAATAAAACCATGGATAACTATCCGAGAATAAAAAATGCATTGTAAAAGCGAACGTTAGAATAAACATCGGAATAAACGTATACCTTAGATCAGCGTTTCTCAACCGGGGGGCCGCGGCCCCCTGGGGGGCCGTGAAAGCTTCGTCGGGGGGCCGCGAAATCATATTATTCTCATAAAGAATTATTTTAAGCAATTCTGTTCCTTATTTATTAATTGTTAATGACTATATTCCTTAATGAGCTTTATCAGTATTAGCCATCTTGATATGTAGTGATTGATATGACGTGATTTTTGCAAGTGGCGTCTTCATTTTTTTCTCACGTTTTTAGTTATTTTTAAGTAATAAAAGTGCAGAAAATACTTGAAATAGTGTGGACTTTAGTGTTTGGACTCCATGCAGACCAAAATTGGAGCGACTGGAAAGGTATTTGTAGAAATTTTTGTTAATTTTATAATGTAAGTCATTTTTATGTAGAATGTTCTTCTATGGACAATATAGAAACACATATGTACATGCATACACTATCGGCTATAACTAGAGAAACAAAAATATTTTTTAAATTATTTTCATAAATCCCGATTATTGACTAAATGAATATTGAATTATATTGGTATAGCAACAACAATGTATAAGTTAGAACCTGCTCTTAAAAATATTTGTTGTACTGGTACAATAAATAAAATAATTAACTTTCTGCTGCAGCAGACCATCTGCATATTTCTTTTGTAAGACTTAATAATAAAACAATTTTTTGTGGTTAAATTTTTCCTTTGCCCTAGCTCCCGTTCTTGTCCCGACAATATATATATATATATATAGGGGGGCCGCAGACAATATTTAAGTTATTTTGGGGGGTCCCATGCCAGAAAAGGTTGAGTAACACTGCCTTAGATAGTTATACCGCTACGTATCCGAGGTTTGTAAAAGCGGCCCTAAGTTGGCAATACTGTGATATACGACGTCGTGCAGGTTAATTTAGGTCATACAGCAGAGCGTGAGGTCCTAGAAAGCGCAAGGTTTTGGACAATTGTCTCGGACATGCCTCAAGCTAACCCTGGTGAGCCAATTTAGCCTGTAGATTTGTTCTGAAAGATAAAAAATTTCTAGTTTTTTTGTTTTTCTTTAACTTTGTTATCAACCAGTATAGGCTGTTTTATATTGAAACCAAACTATTAATTACGAGCATTCATATATGATATTTGGTCAAATTACTCATCCCCGAATAAACACATGATTAATAAATGATATTGCAATTAGTAATTGAAATATTCATGTGATGATCGGTTGTTTTCAATTTTCCGCCTAACCGTTCTCTGTAATTGCGTCATTTAGTAGAGGGTAAATTTGCCGAGGCCGCCACCGTTCAGTAACTCAATAATATCTAATTCAAACTACTTATCGATTCATGTTGGTATTGGCTTACCTTACACCTCAACTGAATTTTTATATTAAGATATAGCAATTTGTGCTCGTAAAATAATTGGGCATACGCTGCAGTTTTCTGACAGAATATAAATTGCTTGTTACTTTTTTTTTATTTGAAAAACTTGTTGGAGTTTTTTAATTTCTTTTTTATGGAGTTAATTGGATTTATTTTTCGTATTTTGGGAAGTTAAAAGTAATGGGACATTGGCAAGTAATATTGTGAAAAACGTTTTATTTTTATGAAAGAATTTTATGTATTTTCGATGATTTGTTTATTACATAAAATATAAAATACGAAGGGAGTATAGAATTGACTTATACCAGTAGTTCCCAATCTTTTTCGATTCCCGGCGCCCTTAATGTTTCAGGATCATTCCATGGCGCCCTTAATGTTTCAGGATCTTTCCACGGCGCCCCAAGTCAAAACACTGGTCTAACTAACGCAGTTGGAGGAATATTGGAATGATTTCGCGGCGCCCCTGTAGCCCATCCACGGCGCCCCAGTGAGCCGCGGCGGACAGTTTGGGAAACGCTGTCTTATACTTAAATTTCTAGCATAATAGGTCTGTTCGTTTCGCTATTTTGCGTCCACGGTTTCCGGCTGTGTTAAAATTTTCTGTTCGTTTGAACTGGAAGTTTAATGTAAAGTCACTAGATGCTGTTCGTTTCGCTAAAACAACTTATAGCGGTACTACGCCACATCCAGAAATCTTACAACTACTTCTGAGCTAGTTGAATGGAAACAAATCGGCAGTAAATTGAAAATAATTGAAGGTGTGCATTGTATTAGATCGTCGAGGATGAAACTTGTGGAAAAAAAGGCAAAGTTGATTGATAACTTACAAATACAAGGAATTATTTTATTCATCAAAGTATGCACCCATATTGTCTTATCACGTTTGCCATTTAAGCGGCAGGTTGTTCAGGCCGGTGGTAAAAAACCCTGGCGGACGAAAGTCAGTGAATTCCTGGGCCAGTTTTACAGCATTGTCGGAATTAAACTGTTTTCCTATTAAAAAGTTGTCCAAATTGCGGAAGAAGTGGTAGTCAGTGGGGGCTAGGTCTGGTGAGTATGGAGGTTGATGAAGAAGTTTCAACTCCAATTCCTGTAGTTTTGCCACAGTCATTTGTGCAGTGTGTGGTCTAGCGTTATCATGCAATAAGATATGAGTCGATCTGTTGACCAATCTAGGCTGTTTTTCTTTAAGTTTTTGCATCATTTCGTCCAGTTGAGGTGGGCCAGACTCAACGGTGACCTTTACTTCGTCATTATTGACCTTTGATTCTGGGCGACCGGGTGGCTCATTTAAGTAACCTGTACGAAATTTGGCGAACCAATTTGATATTGTCTGCTGCGTAGTAACGCTAGAGCCAAATACACTATTAATGTTTCGCATGGTCTGCGATGTCGTAGTTCCACGTAAGAATTCATACTTCATAATAGTGCGAATTTCCGACCGTTCCATTTTCAACAAAAATAATTAAAAAAACAAGTTTTTGATATTTTTTAGACCATACAATGATTTCTTTAAACAGGCGAGATGTGTAACTTTCCAATAAAAAAACAGAACGGTAAAATATTAAGCCAATGTCAAATAATAAGCTGTTAAAATTGGCAATATTATTAACTACAAATTTCATCCTTACAACGACCTGATATCTATAATGGACACTGTACATATGAATGATAATAGCAAATAATAGCAAAATTTTCGATATATATTGTATATCGAAAATGTCGAGCCCGCTAGGCGCTTATTATTATTAAATTAATATTATTTAATTTTCTTAATTCCCAAAAACTTTTTGTGTTTTGTAAAAATGTTCAGAAGCGCTACGTGCCGGTCTCTACATTATTTTTCACTAAATCACTCTTATCTCACCTGATCAGTGTATACTTCGCCTGTCGATTTGATTAATAACAGTTTCTAATAAATTCACGTGTCTCTATCGCGAGTTAAGTGATATTTCACCCTCTAGGTGTTATCATTTAATTGTTTGTGCATCAACTTCTGTTGAAGAAACCATCTGAGGACTCAGGAACCTGTTTGTTTGGGACACCAGTACCACATATGTCAAGTTGGGGATAAATATTCTATGTATTTATGACAGAAAACATCTATTGTAAGTCCATTCCAATTTTACATCAGTTCAATCTCATGGTTTAATTAATATTTTTATAACATATATTTCTATTCTGCAAGTTATCGCATCAGCGCTGTAACTTGTAGATTTTGGTTCGCACACACTGGTCTATTGATCACGTGTGCTGTTTTATTTAAATTTAAATTTAGTAATTAATATTTTTGTTTAATATTAATAATTTTGCTATAAATTGTCAGTGTTATATAATAGTTTATTTTTTGTGGTACTGTATTTTCTTTATGTGATACACAAATCGTGTTGAGCAACGTCTACCGTATTGTTTGTCGCTTGGCTCGGGTTTTCAGAGACATCGTGAGATTTTCTAGGTTTGGTTGCTGCATAGCCATTACTTGTGGGCCTAGGATTTTACCCGTCTACACCCCAGCTAGGGCCACCATTGCCTTGTGTTAGTCTCCTAGAGCAGCCCCTAGCAGCAGAAGAGTTTATATTCTTTTTCTTTTCCTCTAGGTCGTCCATGTCTTTCCCAGGTGCTTAACTCGGTGCGTCTCCGTGTCGCATCACTGTATCATTATATACCAGCCTTCTGCTGATGGTCTTTTGCAGTCGCCGTCGCGAAGACTATTTTGGGTGACTGTCTAGCCACCCTACCTTACTTAGGCTAGGAGCGGGCGCCACACAGAATATATTCGCCATCTTTATCTGTATATGAAGAATCACTCCAATAATCAGATGCAGAAAATAATAAAAGTTCCATTGAAAAAAGTTTCAACTATGATTGAGAAATGGTAACTGTCAAATTTTATATGTTAACTCAGTGGTTCCCAAACTTTTCGGTTCCCGGCGCCCTTAATGTATCAGAATTTTTCTGCGGCGCCCCAAGTCAAAACATTGGCCTAACTAACGCAATTGGAGGAATATTGGAATATTTCCGCGGCGCACAGTTTGGGAATTGCTGATATAGATAAGAAGTAAGTATTAGTTTATAAAGATAGTTAAAAAAAGGAGGCAGGCTAACATTTCATCGGCTCTGAGCCTTATGTGGACTATTTTTTTAAATTTTTTTGGCTGCAAATGTCAAAATTTTAGACCTTAACTCAAAAGTGACCATATATTTGTGATCTAAAGCTAAAAATATATCTGTAAGTATTGTGAACTGACAATAACTGAAGCGCCTCTAGTGAGATTTTGAGAAACTGACAGGTGTAGGATAGTCGAGTTTGTTTACTGTTGTTTTCATAGCGAGTTTTTAAAAAATGTCTTGTTAATTAAATGCAACGTGAATCGTGTCTATCTTTGCAATGCAAAAGTAGGTCATGATAGAGCCCTAAGTTTTCATCGTGTTCCGAAACGTGGCAAGAAAAAGCCTTATTACCTTCAATTATAACCCTAGAGATTACTTGGGCACTGAGAAAACGGAAATTTTCATTTAACGCAACCCTCATATTGAATAATAAATTAATTTCAATAAATATTTATTTTTTTTATTTTTATTTTTATTTATATTGGAAAATCAACCGGGAGATCATCCCCTAGCGATTTTCACATACATTTATACAAAAAAAAAGAAATAGTACAAAGTATATATAAAATTCACAAAATAGTTTTTTAAAATTACAAGAGAACTAGATTATACATATTATGAATACAATTACATCAAAGAGAAAAATAACTAAATAAGTTTTAATTACAGCTTTGAACTGAGAGAAATTTAAAAAGAAAATATCGCAAGTATCAAAGTATTTATCATAAGTGATAGTACATCTATTAATTGGTGAGTTCATGCCTATATTTGTCGTTCTGTTATTAAAATAAAACGTATTGATTTGCCTAGTGTTTCTTGAAGGTGCATTGAAATTAATATCACATGAAAATACCATAGAACCTGTCAAAAATATCTTATCTGCGTCAGCCATGATGTACAACGCAGTGGCGCCTCTATCGGTAGTGTCAAAGGACAATACCAATTTACCAACAAATTTAATTTTTTTTTTCTATTAAAATTTTGAATTTTGGTTATAAAATTTTTGACTCCAATTTTAGGGTGAGGATTATGAAAAAAATATTTAAAAAAATCTCATGCATTCTTAGTTTTTGAGTTAGAGCCGATTTGGGTCAGTTTTTCGTCAATAATTCCAACATTTAAAAAAATTAAATTAATTTTAAATTTAATTTAATTTAATTTATTAGAAATAACAGCACAACACCCGAAGTCCAAAATGTGCCTTTATACATATATATAAGTTGAGTTGTACATTTTATTGTATTAATTATAATGTTAACTCTAACTAATAACAGCAATAATATAATCTGTTATTGAATATTTCATATTACAGACAAAAAATAAAATAAAAATAAGAAAAAAAAAAACTCAAGGATAAAGAACAAAATTTATAGGATAATGAACAAAATTTAAAATTTAAGGCAATAAGATGCAATGCGGAATATTTGGTCATATCCAAATTAATGAAGATTAATAAGTAAATAAAGAAGCTTAAAGAATGAATATATCAAGAATAATTAATTAATTTTCAAAATTTCAACCGCAGGTCTTTTTTGAAATATATCCATGCGAAGATGAAAATTTCTATAAATCACGCCATATTAAAATTTGTCATAATTTTAAAATAAGCTAAACAAATTAAGCCTCACATTTTTTTTAGTCTAAATAAACTACGAGGAATCAAAAAATTCTAACCTCAGGTCATTTTCTCTATCCGTTATTTGAGTTGTAATTTTTATTAATTCACATTTTTCACAAATAATGTAAATTATGCCATTAAAAATATTAGTCATAAATAATCTCAAAACGCATTAAACGATTAAAGCCCCAAATTATTTCTAGATTAAATAACGGAGATTTTTAGATGCCTATAACCCAGTGGTGCCCATATTTTATCGGTTCCCGGCGCCCTTAATTTATTAAAAATTTTCCGCGGTGCCCCAAGTAAAAACAGGTCTAACTAACGCAGTTGTAGGAATAATGGAATATTTTCGTGGCGGCCCTGTAACTCATCTGCGGCGCCCCAGGGCGCCGCGGCGCACAGTTTGGGAATCGCTGGGTTAACTAGAGTCGCACATCGCCTTTGAGTAACAATTGTTTACGTCAAGTATTCGGTTGATATCAAAACGAACAGAATTTGCGTTTTTAGTAATTTAAATTCTTATAGCCGCGCTTTGCAGTAATAAATTTAACGCTACGTCAAATACAGTCTTGTAAATAAAACGCAAGAGAGCGAAAAGCAAAAGCCTAATATTGAACTATTTCGGAATTCTATATCAGCACCTTAGAGGTAAACTGTATCAAATCACATTTTTATCAAAAATGACATTTTAGTGCCAAGTGACTCAATACTTTATAGTCTGTCGAGTGAAAAATAATTTGGAACTATAGCTCTAGCCAGTTTCAATATACGTTACTTTAAAACTGTATCAAGTCGATCAACGCAAAGAGATAAACAATCTTAAATCGTCTTTTCTGAGCTATTTATCCTTTGCGACTTAATACAATTTACCTCTGAGGTGCTGATATATTTCAGTAAGATATGCTAATATTTTTATTCTAATGATGGCCTAGAAAGCCGAAACCGTATCATACATTTTATTAAATATTTTTTTAAACAATTTTATTATTTCCTATTCACCATGTTTCAACGAGTGCTATTTTAGCGGAATCAATTAATATTATCAATAATCCTAGAAGTTGAAGCACCAACAATAAAAACCAAAAGAAGAATGTGTCATATAGAAAAATGTTCTCGTAGAGCAAATTATTGAATAAAGTCAGATGAGGGGCGGAAAGAGATAGCATTAGCAAGAAACATCAACAGTCTTCCACCAGAAAATGGTAAAAAGTTTTAAGGATTAAGAATAAAAAAAAAAGGAATTATTAATATTTTAGTAGGTACTTATGATGTAGATGGATCTGTATAATCAGGTAGATTTATTTAAAATATTCCAGAAACGAGTAACTAATTCTGAAATTTGTAATAACGTCATGTGTCCATCATCCCGCTAGAAAAAAGAGATAACGAATAATGAAAAGGTACTTACGTTTAGGTTGTTCGAAGTTGACAGCTACGAGAGGGCTAAGATATCCTTCAATGTTCTGGAATGGGAAGTAATAACCTGGGAATCCACGATGTGGGTAGTATTTTATAGCGCCGATATTTTCAACGTCCGCTGGATTCTCTCCTTCGCAGTTGACCCAAACAGTATCTAGCTAAACATACAAAAAACAATTCCAAATCATCTGTGTCATGCGATGTTTTCTATAATAGGACAATTTTATTTTAATTAGTTCAAACAATGTACCAAATATATACTAACATATTAATTAGTTCGTTTGAGTGTGTGTATGCACACTATTGGCCATAAGTAGAGAAACATTCTAAAAACTATAATATTTCTTATTGAATGAAAAATTTGATAATACAAATTTGGTTTTTTTCTATCCTTGTCAAGAAGTAAGTCATATAGAATAAAAAAATGTTTACATACATTTTACGAAAAGGTGTACAATGTTTTAAAAACATAATGGGTCACAAGTAAAGAAACAAATAAATATTATTAAAAAATATAATAAATTTTGCAAAATATTGGATATGCATATCCTTTATTCTTTATTACTTCCGCGCATATATTCTTCATAGATAGTAATAATATACAGTGAATTTATTTTTGAATGCAACATGTACTATGCCATTACCATGGCTACAGTTTTTGACAGCAATATAAATCGCGTTCATTTTCATTTGCAACATAGAAAAAACTACTAGAAAAATCAAAATATTTTATTGAAAAACAAATAAAAAAATAATAATAAATAAATAAGTAATAAAAACTTATAATAAATGTTCAAAAGTTTCTCCGTTTACTTGCATACAAAATGTTAAGCGATCATAAAAATGATTCTAAACATTCAGCAATAGGGGATACGCATAAAATTTGTATTTCCTTAAAACTACATTATTTTGATATGTTAATGTTAGTTATGTCACCTAACAAAACAAAAATTACATTTTAACTAATATTATAGTCAAATTTTTGAATTAATATATTGTAAATTTGAAATAAGCCGACCACGGAGCGAAGGTTGCCGAGTAAAACGACTGAGTATGACGTCAAACGATAGGGGTTTCACATCACAGATACAGCTACAACATAATCTTTAATCTTTGTGTATTGTATTGTTCGAGAGTTTTGTATTTGTTTTTAAGCAATTTTTCACGCATTTATTATTAAAATAGCAGATAAAGATTTTGTTAGGGCTCAGAGTGATAATTTACCCAACATTGATGCATTTATGCTCATGGAATATATTAAAAATAATGAATGCTACAGTGCTGAGGAAATACGTGGTGTCAAAGTAATTTTTATTTTATATTCTATAACTTTATGTAAACAAAAGCTGCAACTCTGTAAAATGTAAATATTTATGTAATTTAGATGTCAGAATTTTACTACATTGTTTACATGAAGTTACAAAACGTTAGAGGCATAATTGAAATACTGCAATATAAGTTATCTATTTTAATATAAAATTTAATTCGGTAAACATGTATAAATTGTTTTTATAGAATTAAACTTTATTTTAACTAAAATCACTCTAACTTTACATAACCTATGAAAGTTATACAAACAAATAAGTTCACAACAGACTATGTACGCCGGTAAGCTAGTAGTGTCATACGTCAGTTAGAAGGGGTATGACGTCACACGTCGTTTTCGCGCGCTACATACATTTATGATTTTTTTAAGCCTTCAAATTACAAAAAATAAAAATAAAAACTGTTTTTTATGTTTATATGCAACAAGAGGAATATAATTAAAAATAAAAAAAAATCATGCCTATCCCCTATTGCTCTTGAGGTATATTGTTGGATGCAACTTTGTCTTGCAGTTCAGCAACATCTCTAAGATCTCCATTATATACTTTGGCGTTTAAATATCCACAATAAAAAAAAAAAAAAATCATTTGGTGACAAATCCGGAGATCTCGCTGGCCAATTCATCGACCCTCCTCTTCCAATCCAGCTATTTGGGAAAGTTCTATGTAAATATTCTTTAACTATTCTAGAATAATAGACTTGTGCGCCATCATGTTGAAACCATACTTGTCCATTAATATTCAGGTTTCGCAACGCAGGTAATATTTGGTTTTGCAAAAGTGCCGTTGCAAGATTACCGTTAGTAAAAAAGGCCCTATAATATTGGTTCCTATTATCCCTGCCCAAACATTTAATTTTAGCGACCTTTGAGTTCGGGAGGAATGAAACAAATGTAAATTTTCTCGACTCCAGTACCTAAAATTTTGTCTGTGCACTTCACCATTTAGAGTAAACGTTGCTTCGTTAGTAAATAAAATTCTTTGAAGCATTGTTGGGTCGGAAATAATTTTTTCAAACATTTCAAAACAAAAATCCATACGTACTGCTGCGTCCCTTTCTAACAATTTTTCATGATTTTGAAATTTGTATGATCCAAACTTTCTTTTTTTAAGAAGTTAAAAACAGATCCAATACTGACACCAACGGTTTGTGCATTTGATCTTAAAGTATTTTGATTGTTTTCTTCCACTTGTAATAATATTTCCAACTGCTTCTCTTCTGTAAGCACGTGGGATGTTGTTCTTTTTTTATTATGTTTTGACTTAAGACATCCTTCGCGATGAAATTTATTAACTAGTCTTGAAATTGTAGAGGGATTTGGTATTGGCTGATCTGCATACGTTGCACTAAATACAGCAGAAACTTCTCTTAAACTCATTTGGGAGTTATACCAAGTTACTATCATTATTTTTTCTTCATCTGTATACATGTTGAGTTATTTTTAAATCAGAAATGAGCAAAAGTATACACACTAATTGTCTATGTTGCAAATGAAAATGAACACGATTTATATTGCTGTTAAAAACTGTATCCATGGTAATGACATAGTACATGTTGCATTAAAATATAAATTCACTGTATCTATTTTGTCATAATTTAAATTTTGCCATGTGTCCCAATAGTGCCAAAAATAATTCGTTATTGTTATTGTATTTTTTTTACTCTTATTTTTTTCAGTCATCCCAGAGGTTCTCTATGGGATTTAAATCAGAACTTTACCACTGTCTTTTATAGTTGGTTTACTATATTTTGGATCCATTCTTTTGTTGGATAGGAGATATTCCCATATTAGGGAAAAATAAAACACCAACAAGTGTTTTATTTTTGTGCAATAAAATTAAAATTTAGCCCGAAGATGTTGTACGAGCTGCGCCATTATTTAAAAATAGCCGCAGTATTGGAATATCGCTGGTGTTTTGAATGCGTTATCAGCGAACTGGCTTCAAGATAAAAAAAGAAACCTGGTTCCAATCACCACAAGCCAGAAACGCACGACAGGATCAATTGTTCTCTACCCGATCTTACTCTAATTGTTCTGCGCGATCTTGACTGGCCCTCAACTTTTCTCGCATGTCGTCCCGAAGATCAAAATTTGACAATTTCATTACGAAATGTACAAAGACGGTTGAGAAAACAAGAGTTTGTATCCAGAAGACCTGTAAATTGTCAAGATTTTCTTGCTAATTATCGAGTTAAGGCTGCGTATAACCCCAGGAGTTACTAATTTCTTATACAAAACTAACAATCTGCAATAAAGTTAGCATCAATCTTTGCATCAAATTTTTCACCGACTAATTTTTATCAGTCTAATAGGATATTTTTAATTGTAGAAACATTTATTGTAAAAATATTATCGCTCAACAACTTAAAAATAGACATCAGCGATATTGTTCTGTAATTTTTTAAATCTATTTGTGGGTTTCGAATAACTTTTCTATTTATATAGTTTTATGTATAAATTTTCAAATAATAGGTCAACATTTTTTTTGACTTGATTACTTATAGTTTAGAACCTTCGTCGAAAAATATTATATTCGATGATAATGGAATGCCACTTGGTACACGTATTCTTCACAAAATTTAAATCATTTTTACCCGTAACACCTATTTTGAGAACCGCGGAGGATTCAAGATGGCGGCAAACACAATAACTATAAGTGTTTTCACAATAGAGCAAAATAGCTACAAACATATTTGTAGAATGAAGCTTTAGCTACAATTTGCCGCATCGTACGCAAATATGCGTCGATTGATTTACAAGATGGCGCCTATAATGCAATTTGCTTATTTACAATTACATAACAGTTTTTACTACAATTAAAAAAATCCTATAAGATAGATAAAAATTCTCTGCAAATTTTGATATATAGATTGTTATTAATTTTATTTCCGATTATTAGTTTTGTATAAGAAACTATTGAGAACTATAGGGTTGTGCGCCGCCTTAAAAGATTGCGTGAGCCTTTGAACTGACTGGACGCAAACTGTTGCAGTATATTGTGCAGAAATGAGTAGCGGTTGAGTTTAAAATCTGCAGATGGGCGAGAACGAGTGTTTTAAAGGCCTAGTAATCAAGGGACTTTAGAGAAAAGAAGAGAGCCGAATCATCTACCGTCCAGGTTTCAACAACGCAATTAAGTAATTTCTTGTAAATAAAATTAAGTTATCGACTAATCTTGAATTAGATGGTTAAGTCCGTAAAATATAATAAGATGAGGAAGTAAGGTATGTAAAAATCTTAATTTGTGATTTATTGTATTATTATTTTATTTATTTATTTATTTTCATCTTTTAATATTACCATATTTTTCACATTTAGTTGTAGTTAGATATTGATCAAATTTTGTAAAATTAATTTCTTATACTTTATATCGTAAAACAAATTGTATCATCTTAAATTATAGCTATATTTTCATTCTAGCTCTGATGAAGATTTCATATTAAATCGAAACGTTAGCGAAGTTAAAATATTGTTTTAATTTTAATTTCTGACCAGTCCGAATCCCATTACTTCCTCATCTTATTGTTATCGATTAATAATAAATTAATCGATTGTTTATTAACTAATCGAAACCAAAAATATCTTATGATTAATCGATTAATTGAAACGAAATAATCGATTATTTCAATCATTCGATTAATTATTGCCATCTCTAGATATGGGAATTTACTTAACATCAAAAATATAGAAACGATTATTTCATGTTCTACTTGAATATTGAAATATATAACTTATTATTTACGTTACGGCAAAAATGTACAAAAACCGTACGAAGTGTGGGTACTCCAGCTAGTGTACCACGTGACTACAAAGAGATCTGCCACCTCTGATCTAGTCATTCCTGAGTATCAAACAAAATATAACTTACTGAGTCCCTCTGTCGTGCTACTTTCTCTTTGATGTAGGACTGAAGATGGGCAGGCATGTTGTGGGGCAGATTGTTCGTGTCATTGTATATGTTGGGTTTCCATCCGAAGATCTTGTTGAGTTTGAGGAATATGCATGGTCCGTGCTTGTGATAGTTGTAATGTTCGTCCGAGACGCATGGTTTCCATTCCTCGATGTCCACGTCACACACCTTGCCGCTTGCTGGCCTATTCGCATAAGAACACTTCATTCTGTTTTCATTGTTCGCATTTTCATGTTCTTTTTTGTAAACTGTAACAGAACAAACATATTAATAGAAACTAAATTATCACGACAGAGTACCTACAATAGAGGAGAAGGTCCTAATATTGGCCCTGCATATAATATGGGTCCCCAAAGAAAATCTACTAATATAGCTAACACCATCTTTCGGCAATAGCTTAAAACACACCTATCTTTCGATCAACAATTTTACAAATTTAGTGCAGTTGAGTTCTTGTTCCATTAGAAACGAATTACAGTAAATGTGTTTGCTAAATTTTGATTATTTTATTAAGGTAAGTTGTTGTTATTAGAATGGGCAAATTTTTTATTCGATCTGCTTGTGAGTTATACTTGAAACTGTTGTATTGTTGTCGAGGTATATTGTGTTACTAGGAGCAATTGCCTCACTTAATCTCAAAAAAATCAAACATTAATTTACAAGCCCTTTCTAAGTCAATTAAATGGTGGTTTTTATAAATTAATAAACATAAATAAATAATTGTCATTGAGATAAACTATTGGTGGGGAACTTTTTTACCATTGGATGCCATATTTAAATTAGGCAGTAATAAAGGAGGCCGCATAAGTTGATATACATATAAATGCAACTTTTATAAATATACAAGATACTTCTTTAAAGGCCACAAAAAACTTACTATAAGACAAAACATATACCTAATTTACAAAAAAAATTACCATTGCCATAAATATTTTTTATTTTATATTTATAAATAAATAATTTAGTTTCTTTTGGATAAACAAACAAATTGTACAAAAATTTTAGAAAAATCGTGTATAATGCTCTCAAAATTTATATTATTTGTAATTTCTTGTTCTATGGACAATATTGCAAGATTTTGTAGTTTTAAATTACTCATTGTGGAACGAAGATAATTTTTTATAAATTTGGAGAAGCTCCTTTCGCAACTAGTGACACTGATAACAATTGTTAAAAAAATTCTTAGCAAAATTACAATGTTGGGTACAGAATTTTCGCCGCCCCAAAATATGTGCCGCCCGGTGTGGACCGCGGTACGCCACTAATGGACGTCGACGCAGAGCAACAAAGTCCGGATGAAGAAGATGCTGCTGGCATGTTTTGTGACGGTTGTTTTTTACAGAAAAATGTTTATATAAATGTGATTTTTGTCGGCAATCAATTATTAAACTGTTATAGTGCGTTCAAAGGTGAGTTTGCAGTACAGGGCATATGGAGTAGTTCTTTGTCATACTCTCTAATGGGTTTACACAATCGTTTTCTTGCTTGTCGACGTTGCCAGCTCTAAAACGCGCTGATCTGTGAAGACGCAGTATTCTACAAATGGCCATTTGATTTTGTTGAGTGTAATTTTGAGTTTTATAAGAGTTGATTTTTGTAAATCATACCAGTTTTTCATATTGTTATAATTGACACATTTGACACTTTTACAACATTTGGCAACACCGCTCCCATTTTCCATAAAAGCTATACTGCAAACTCACCTTCGAACGCACTATAGTTTGAGTTAGTAACTTAAACAAAAATAAAAATTATTTTGAACCACCCAATTTTCAATGGGGGCCCATATTTCATACAACAATCCAGATTCGAAATTTTACAAATTTTCATAGTTGGCTTTGAATCACATTATTTTTCTATTTTTCGAAACAGCGCAATTTTGAATATTGTATATAAAAACTAGTCGTATTGTATATAAGTGAAAGTCGTTTAAAAACTTAAAAAATTATCGAGAAAAAACAAAAGGGCCATATTAGGACCCTTTTTTACTTCTAAGCAAACAAGAAAAAACTCGAAAAAGGTTTCAGCTTTTATAAGTTCTTTTTGTGGGATGAACGATTTCGCCGCTAAAGCACCGCTAAGTTGGTCAATTTTTCGCCGCCAAATTAACGAAAAAATATTATTATAACTTAAATTTAGCTCCTCCTAAGCCACCTCTTAAAAAAACTTCTGGGTGAGCGCTTGTTTTGTAATGATTATTTCCTTATACCCTTTTCACACTAGATCTTTAAGACGAGTGAACTTAAAGTTCAGCGATGTTTAAGATCGGTATGCTTTCACACTTGATGTTTAAATCTCCGGTGCTGTCATCAGCTACAGTAATTTTGTCCTTAAGTTACCGTCATGAAATTACCAGTTTTGAACTGTCTGCGCAGACGCACATTTTGAATTATTATAAACAATTAAGGATATTTCATTTCATTCTACAATAAAGGCACTACAATAAAGAATATATTACACCTGTATTAACATATAAGTCGATACATTTTATCTCAATTATTGTAGCTCTGTATTTTATTAAATACATTATTAAAATAAATAATTTTATTATAACAATAAGTATAAACTTCTTATAACGTCGATATAATACAGTATTCTTGTTTATGATAATATAAAATGTTGACAGCACAAATTCAAGAAGTATTTTTTTATAATAGAAATTAAGTTGGCAATGCGTACGAAGTTTAAGACGCAGATCTCTGTCTTAAACATCGGTCGTGTTTAGACGAGGCCGTACGGTTTCACATTAGCGTTTAAAGATACATTCACTTTAACATCCGATCTTAAAGATCTAGTGTGAAAAGGGTATTACGTATGCATCTTGGCAATTAACTTTTGTAGAAAATTACAAACACAAATTGCAGCTGCTGCAAGCGAGAATCCCATTTAGTAGTGTAGTGTTAAATGTGGTTTCAGTTCATTCTTGCATCGATTAATTTCAAATTAAATAAACTTCCTTGGTAATTCAAAGTTACAGTTTCATTCCAAGGCTTAACAAATAACATCTCCCTTATTTGTAGCATCGTTTGAGAGAGAAACAAATTAAGATAACGCCGCAGAAGTAATTATTACACAATCAGACCAATTCTGTAACTCAGTTACTATGATCATTGTAACAAAATTTGTCCCTATGAGCAAGGTCAGTTACTATCATGAATGAAAGTCATTGTACTTTTTATAATATTTTATCTTGTAGTAACGTTACTACACAGTCAATTTTTACAGAATTGATCTGAATAACTACTGAACACAAAATTCAATGGGGATCTTTAAAGGATACTATCGGGACCTGTGTTAGCATTGATATTTTCAGGGTTTTGTAGGTATGACCACTAAAAAACTGTACGGTAGAAATGGTAGAGAAACGGCTGAACATAAAAAGTTGAAATTTAGCATACTTGTACAAATTTTTGACCCACATATAGGAAAACTATAGAGAGTTCAAAAAAATTCCGTGCGGGATAAATATAAATAAATATGTATTTAATGGAAAAATAAATATTTTTTTAAAATGTTGAGTGGGGTATCAAATTAAACCTCTTAATGCGTGGATGCACAAACACATTTTTATTTTTGAAAAATCTTTTTTTTTATGGGGTTTTTGTCAATATAATGGCAAAAAACTTTTGTCCCCAACCTTATCTCCCAGAGGGGTTGAACTAAAAATCTCAATAATATACATTGATGGAAACCGAAATAATTCAATAGGAAATTTTAATCAGATTGGTTTTTCGCAAAATCTTGACTTTTTTGTGTCGACGAAAAAATATATTTAAAAAAAAAATTATTGGGTGGTATCAAAAGAAAGCTCTTAAGACGTAGATAAAGGAACGAGAAGTAGTTTTTATTTTTTTTTATTTTAATACGATTTTTTCCAAAAAAAAGTACTAGAAAATCAGTGATCCGCATGAACCGGAAAGATACGAGAGGAATTTTTGATCTGATTTTGTTTTTGGAAAATATTACAGTTTTTGTGTTTTTGATTTTTTTTTTTTTTTAGTTTAAATTTTGTTATGGGGATATTAAATGGAAGCTCTTTACGTGCAGATTAATGAACATAATTGATTTTTGAAATACATTTCATTTTGACTAAATTTTGCCAAGTATTTTCGTTTAATATTTTAGCTAAAATTAAAAAAATATATTTGTATATACCTACATGAATACATTTTGTTATAGGTTGAGAAGAGGTATGTAAATTTATTTTGCCAATACGACTAGGAAAATAAATAAATAATTGACTGATAGCTGGTATTCCATTTCTTGTAGAGAATCTGTTAGTTTTTCATTTAGTTGCAATATAAACAATGTCTCTGTAGGCGTTATGCTCTTGCGTGACAAAAGATCGCCCGCAGTGTTGCCAGGTCTGGATTTAATTGACATTTTTGCATTTATTAAAAAAAAAAAAAAAAAAAAAAATGCGTTAAAATATATATTATGGTATTATTAGAAATATATGACTTCTTATCGTGCTCATTGATTTAAATGATTTAAAACTAACACTTGTAATTGTGTTACGTAGTGACAGGCATTCATCGAGTGGCATACTAATAATCATCATTCACTGATTAAATGCCTACAAAACCCTAAAATGTGTGAAAATTCACACTTTACAATATTTTTTTATTTTTTATTATTAAATACAAAGAAAGTTAAATGAGAAAAGATGAAGTATTTTATTCTACAAATAAAAATATTAAATTTTTATATTTTATTTTATTTATGAAATTTTTGTCGCTTCATTAGATACTTGCTGCACAATTTTCACATTTACAAGTGTTCAAAATGCCTTCCATTTTGATTAAAATATTACCGCATCTTTACTGTTGAGCTATTTGTACCTCGGAACATATATAATAATTAAAAATATTTTAGTCTCAACTCGTACTTTCAAGTTGTATGTAATTTCTACTGAACAGACAGACATTCTGAAAATGTAAAATGTTAAGGTAAAACTTGTTTCTTTTCAGGGGATCAACTTTTACCCTTTTCAGACTAGAACTAAAGGCAATAGATTATACAAAGTAGCGCAACGGCGGCCATACTGGGGCTAAAAATGTCGCCAACACAAATGATTTTCAGTGATTCCAACAGTAAAAAAATAAGAAATTATTACTACCAAAATTTTTATTTTAAACATTGTAATCACGATTTTTTTAATCAAAGATGCACTATAACAAAATTGTGGTACAAGTTCAATTATTTTTTTAATTTTTATTAAATAAAATGGATATAATATATAAATTTAAATGAAACTTAACCTTAAATATTCAAACCGCTGACAAAGGAGGTTATTAAATTAGAGTGTGAAAGAGAGATGTGACAGCGCAGACGCAAACTTAAGAACGTAAAAATTGCTGCTTTAGTTTGCTTAATAGGGGAAGCAATGTTGCCAATCAAACCCTGGGGTCTGTCGGCTTCTTCAAAGGCTTGCGCTACTTTGTATAATCCAGTGACTTTAACTAGAACTTTAAGATCGGATGTTAAAGTGAATGTGTCTTTAAACGCTAATGTGAAACCGTATGGCCTCGTCTAAATACAAGCGATGTTTAAGACAGAGATCTGCGTCTTAAACATCGTCCGCATTGCCAACATAATTTCTATTATAAAAAATACTCTTTGAATTTGTGCTGTCAACATTTTATATTATCATAAACAAGAATACTGTATTATATCGACGTTATAAGAAGTTTATACTTATTGTTATAATAAAATTATTTATTTTAATAATGTGTTTAATAAAATACAGAGCTACAATAATTGAGATAAAATGTATCAACTTACATGTTAATACAGGTGTAATATATTCTTTATTGTAGTGTCTTTATTGTAGAATGAAAAGAAATATCCATATTTGTTTATAATAATTCAAAATGTGCGTCTGCGCAGACAGTTCAAAACTGGTAATTTCATGACGGTAACTTAAGGACAAAATTACTGTAGCTGGTGACAGCACCGGAGATTTAAACATCAAGTGTGAAAGCATACCGATGTTAAACATCGGTGAACTTTAAGTTCACTCGTCTTAAAGTTGTAGTGTGAAAAGGGTATTAGTAAAAGAAATTAATAATAATAAGCCTATCCCTGCCATTCAAAGTCATACAAAATGTGCCACAGTTAAAAGTATCCCACGTCTTCTACCAACACTTGATATTCTAAAAGTAAAATACATGTATAAAAAAATAAAAAATAATAAAATAAATAAATAGAATGTGACGTGAACAGAACATGAACTGATAAATTAAATTACACATTTACACACGAATTGAGTAATTTGCATATCAAATAAGGGTAAAAAAGTAAAATATATACAATTAAATAACATAAAAATAAAATTGGAAACTGAACAGAAGTCAGGGACAGTGGCGTATACAGGATTCATTGTTGTTTCGGTGTTTTTCGTTTAATGATATTGTAGCCCTGTGTAAGTGTGTCTTTTACACATTATAAAAATAATACGATGTGAAAAATGCACATAAACTCTATTTAATAAGCGGTTTTATGAATTTTTAAAACTAAAGTAATATTTATTCTTTATACGAACTGAAATTAAAAATTATCTTTATGGTCGTGGATATTGGAAATTAAATTCATTAAATTCTGTTCTGAATAATAATCCAGATGGTTTTAAAAATCAATAGCGCAACGTTTTTCATTTTAAGTTAGTTAGTAATTCACAAAAAATGCAAATTGGTATTTATTGTATAATCTATTGTATAATCTATTACGATGTTAACGAGCGGTTTACATAATAATGACAAAATTATAACCAGAAAATTTAGCGGGCGTAGGTACTATTTTTTAATTTATTGAGTCTGAATTACTTATGGAACATGTTTTTATACAAATGAACAACAAAAAACAGTGTTTCTCAACCGGTGGTCCACGGACCACTGGTGATCCTCAGCAAAATTTTAGTGGTTCGCGAAAGGCTTATAACTTATTATTTTTCAGATTTTTTTGTTAATTTTACGTGTATTTTGTTCATTTTTCAATGATTTTTTATTACTAAGATATATATATATATAGAGTTTACATATACAATTTGATTAATAGTACATTTATTTTTAGGGGTCCGCGGCAGAAAATTAAATATTTTACTAGCCTGCGGTACGTTTTCAGTTGAGAAACACTGGTATAGTGTACTTACGAATGAAAAACGAAATGAAATCCTTACACTGGTACAAAATAATATTAATATATCAACTAGAGGACAAAGTTTTGGTGTAGTAAGAGCGCTGTTTACAATTTCCTTAAGAAGGGACATTTTAAATCATATAAATTTCAAAATCATCAGGAATTATTGCTGAACGATTATGAGAAAAGAAATCATTTTTGCGAAATAATTATGGAGTGAATTAATAATAATGAAAATAATGTAAATAACATTCTTTTTACCGATGAGGCTATGTTTTACATTCATGATGAAGTTAATTTTCAAAATTGCCGGTATAAGCGTCGGAAAATTTATATATATATAATACTACTAGACACAACGGCCAGAAAAGGTGAACGTTTGGACAGATTAGGTAGGAATGCATATCATTGATCCTTTCTTTTATAGACGGAAACCTTACTGCTCAAATATATCTGGATTTGTTAGAAAATAAAGTAATACCGAAGAAAAAAAATTATAGTTTATTACAATATAAAAATAGCTTTAATTAAAATAATATTCATTTTTGGAATAATATTGTGACCTTCATTTAAATGGCTCCTAATTTTATGATCTATTAATAATTCAAATATTACCTATGAAATTTTATATTTTTACCTATAGAAAAATCAATCATTTACCTATAGATAATTAAAAAATGATCTATAGTAAATTAATAGTTGACCTAAAATTATCAATCGATCTATAATAAACTACCTATAGACAGTAGTGACATCTATTGACTAGTAGCGTTATGATAAAACATAACCTAACTAATCCAATGTACGGTGATTCTAAACAGATGGCAATGTTATGTTAGTGTGAGTGTGATTTGTCATTAAACTAGAAGATGGGTAACTCGCTTCGCTCGGCTTCTTCTAACCAAACCCTTACTAACCTAACCTAAGATAGTGTTTTGTCATTAAACTAGAAGATGGGTAGCTCGATTCGCTCGGCTTCTTCTAACCAAACCCTTACTAACCTAACCTAAGATAGTGTTTTGTCATTAAACTAGTAGATGGGTAGAAAATATCGACATTCACTGGTCGACATTTGCCAGATTTTATTCTTTCACGGTAACATACCCATTTTCAATTATTTGTTCTCTTTTTAGGGTTTTGTAGGTATGACCAAAAAACCCTTATACCGTCATTTTGTCGTCTGTCTGTCTGTCTGTCTGTTTGTCTGTCTGTCTGTCTGTCTGTCTGTTCGGTAAAAAGTGTAGCCAAACGGCTAAACCTAGAGAGTTGAAATTTGGCATGCTTATACAACTCTTTGACCCGCACATAGGAAAAATACTAAAACATCTAAAAAACATATCCCCCTAAAAATATAAACAAATATGTGCTCATCGAAAAAAAAAATATTTTTTTTTAATTCTGAGTAGGGTATCAAATGAAAGCCCTTGGTACGTGGATTAACGCTCAAATTTTTATTTTTGCAAAATAAATTATTTTGAAGCGAATTTTGCCAATATTGTGCAAAAAAAATTTTGTCCCACACCCTGTAGCCCAGATGGTTTAAACTAAAAATCTGAAAAAATTCTAAGTAATGTACATTGGTGTGAACCGGAATAGTTCAACAGGAATTTTTGATCAGATTATGTTTTTGGAAAAAAAAGCAGTTTTTGTGTTTTTTTGCTAGTAATGTTGACAACTTATAGTTATATAATACGCTAAACAGTAACGTGTTTCTTGGTGCTGTGGCTAAGATACTTGCGTTCTGCCCAAGAATTCATAATCGAACTCATGTTCGAGTCCTACGTGAGGAGACAATATTATTTTTTATTTTTTTTTTTGCATTTTTATATTGTTTAAATTATTTTTTCAAAATTTTAATTATATTTTGGCAATTGTTGCATTTAATTTTTAATAGCGTAAATTTAATAACCAGTGGAAATTGTTGAAATTATAATTTAATTATATATTTCAATGTACACGAAATCAAAGGGGAGGAGCTATGACTAAAAACAACCAATGGAAGCCATAGGCGCAATTTTCAAAATCTTAATGAACCTTGATATATAAAAAAAAAACACTGCACATCTTTAAAAACTTAAATAATGGTAATAGGCATTCGTATTAAAATTCATAAAAAAATATTTTGTCATAAAATTTGTTTTGGCATCCCAAATAATCATCATTCACTTACTAAATACCTGCAAAACCCTGAAATGTGTGAAAATTCACACTTCACATCAATTTTTTTACAAGTTTATCTTTTATTTGATGATTTCATCTTAAATACCAAAGACAATGTATGCTTATTACTTTTTAGTTATAATTTACTTAAAAATATATTTTTATAAGCTTTATTTACAATATTTGTTTTATTATATTTTATTTACAGTTAAAATTTTCGTCGATAGAGTGCAAGATTACTTATAGGTCAAGTATTAATTTTATAGATCAATAATTATATCAGTAGGTATATGATTATTTCCATAGGTCTATTAAATATTTACATAGGTTGATATCAAAAAAGAAATTTAGAAACAACAAACTATTTTTTTTCTGGGCTACACTTCAGGCTTCTAGTAAAGGGGAAAGGGACGCCAAAAAGGAAATTTAGAAAAAAAATACTTTTTTTACTGGCCGCACTTAAGGCTTCTAGTAAAAGGGGGGCACACTGCACGGAAATTTAGCGAAAAAATAAATATCTAAAATGCTTTTAAAATGAGGTACTAGTAAACAAATAGAAAACTTAAACTTACTACAATATTAGAAATCAAAATAAAGTCGATAATACCTTTTTGTACAAAAATTTTGACGAATCTCAGTTCGTAACCTGAAACATACGTAACTAGATACGTTCGTAACCCGAGGTACCACTGAATAGTAAAAAAAAGTTTCGTTCTGTCTTCGTAACGCTATGAGATATGCCCGTAATATTTCGGGTTTGTGCGTAAGAACGTTGCTGGGTTAAAAGAGGAGATTTAAAAGATGGTCGCAAACTTTTAAGCCGTTAAATCACTTTTTTTCACAAAATGCCATTTTTATGTGTTGATCTTGAATATAAAATTCATTGATCTTAAAACTTTTAGTCAATAATTTTGGCCATACATATTTTATATGAGAAACTCACGAACAAAAAAAAATCCAAAACTTGACAAATTATTAAAATTTTATAGCTTACCAAACATGTCAATGTCATTGCATTAAAAGTTTTATTTATTTTTTTTTATTAGTTTAAAAATTACCACCATATTTATTTTGAATATCACGCATATTTACAAAAATTAAATTTTCTCTATTTATAATAGTTATCAAAAAAATTATTTAAAAAAATATATGTGAGGGAGCGCCTAAACTAATTTTGCATGGGGGCGCCAGATACCCTTGAGCCGGCCCTGACATTGCATATATAAACTAAGAATTAGAATTAATAAGTTTATTGGGAAATTAAATTAAAGGGAATATGACTTACCTTCTAAAAACTTATCTATTTCTTCTGTCCAGTATTTATAATTATTGGGATCACTTCCCTTGTACCAAATAAGCGTACTTTCTACGTTACTCTCTGGCGGCATCGGCCTAAAACCTAACCCTGGAACAAAAATAATAACGTTAGTTCATATCCTTAACAAACACATAGCAAAATAATTGTTCATATGAAAATTATTTAAAAACATCAAAGTTAAAAACTGTTTTATGTATTTTCTTGGCATGTAATTTAAATGACAAAATTCTTTTGATTTAAAATTAGATGTTATAAAGATACAGATGACAGTTCTTTAAAGTTTTTGATGCATATCATTTACCAGTCTTTTTAAAAATAATAAAAATAAATATAAAACTCGAGGAAATGATGATATCTGTCTTGTCAGTAGAGTAATACCATTTTCACACCAGATGTTAATCTCAAGGTGTCTTGAAGTGCTAGTGTGAAGGCGTCTCTAAACTCAAGTTAACTTTAATACAAAGTTGGAACTGTCAGCATTTTATACCGTGCGATCATTATTTCTTGTCCGTTACATAACAGTAAACAATGAGTTTAAAAATATCAAAACTGTATTCTAATTCACAGCTGAAAAATCTCAATTTAACAAAGAACCAATCAGATTCCTTCGTTTGCCGGAACTCACCCGAGGAACAACGAAAATATGTGTTGCTAACTTAATAAATGTTATCCAGATCAATTCTGTAAAAAGTTACTGTGAAATAACGTCACTACAACATAAAATATTATAAAAAGTATAATGGCTTTCATTCATGATAGTAACTGACCTTGCTCATAGTGACGAATTTAGTTACAATTATCATAGTAACAGAGTTACAGAATTGGTCTGATCAACTCATTTGCGTGTAGAGATAAATAGCATTTAATAATCAATTCGTATAAGGTAATAAAAATAGAATGTACGCCTACGTGTACATGTCCTTGGAAATAAGTTTTATAATTAACGTTTCTGTCAAGTATTGCATAACAGTCAAGATTTGAAGATCGCTCTGTATTATCATAAACAAGAATACTGTATTATATCGACGTTATATGGAATTTATACTTAGGCCCGGTCTTTCCACCTTCAGATAAAGTTGCAGGTAACTATCTGACAGATAAGGTTATTTGTAACTTCAACTGCTGAATAAATGTCAATACCAGTCAGTGAATCCAATACGTCAGTCCCATTATCCGTTAGATAACTATCCGATAGATACATTTGTATAGAAAGAAGGGATGACATTTATTCAGCAGATGAAGTTACAAATAACCTTATCTGTCAGATAGTTACCTGCAACTTTATCTGAAGGTGGAAAAACCGGGCCTTAATGTTATAATTAAGTTAGTTATATAATAATGTATTTAATATAATACAGAGCTACAATAATTAAGGTAAAACGTATCGACTTATATGGTAAAACATGTGTAATATATTCTTTATTGTAGAACGGAATAAAATATCTATGTGTTTAATAATAATTCAAAATGTGCGTCTGCGCAGAGAGTACCAAACTTGTAATTGACTGACGGTAACTTAAGAACAAAATTACCGTAGCAGATGACAGCACCCGAGATTTAAACATCTAGTGTTGAAGCAAACCGATGTTAAACACCGGTGGACTTAAAGTTCACTCGTCTTAAAGTTCTACTGTGAAAAGGGTATAAAACTGCATTAACAGCTCTAAAATTAATATACGATATGAGTTGTTCACCGTAGATTGTCACTAACAAGTTTGTCATATGTTTTCCAAACTTTTTAGTTAGTGCGCTGTTTTAATGAGACAGATATATAAGAACACATTAGCTATATCACTTAACATAATCTAAAAAATACTGTCCCACAAATATCAACAAATTTCGGAAATAATGAAACAAAAAAGAATTGTTGTAGTTGCGGCTATAACTTTGTTATTACAATTTAGTAAGAAATCACGATCTTGTCTATGGCGGGTTCTAAAAAAGTCACAAACATGCATTTATTCCTTCGTAATTGGTTTGATAAAATATAGACGTCCCAAAATTCATTACGCATTAATTTTCCTAGCTGTGAACGTTGTCATTAAACATTAAGACAGTCTATTAAATTTATCCACAACGCATAGCATACAATTTACGAATTTTGAAGCTGTGAATGCAGTTTAATAGATTTTCTTTTCCAGCTTTTTGCAAACCGCATTTGATCCTTCGCAATCGACTTTATTTTTAGCTTTATATTCCAGCGCGTAGTTTCTAAGGGTCTGTCTGGTTATGTTATCTGAGTCTCGCCTAAGTATGTGTCCCAACCATCTCCATTTGCACAAGCGTATCTCATTTCCGATCTCTGACTGTTTTGTTATTCGCCATAGTTGTTCGTTGCTTATGGTATCAGGTCAATGGATTCCCATTATCCTTCTTAAGCATTTGTAAACAAAGACTTGTAGTTTATCGGTGAATGTCTCGTTAACCAACCATGTCTCACAGGCATATAACAGTACAGACTTCACACTGCTATTAAATACTCGATTTTCGTTTTCTTGGTTAGGTGGGCTGATGACCAGAATTTGTTCAAAGAGGCAAACACTAGCTTTGCTTTTTGAATTCTGGACATGATATCCACATTACCTCCCCCGTCTTCGGTGACAATGCTGCCCAGGTAGCAAAATTTGGAGGTTCGGTCTATGGTCGCATCTTGAAGGTGAATATTCTGAGTATTTACGATGTTAAGATCAACGATAAGGACTTAAGATCAACGTGAGCAAAACAAAAGATTGCGTATATCTTTTGTTTTGCTCACGTTAATCTTAAGCCCTGCTATACGAGCAAAGCTGTCCAGATCGTTCAGTTTACTTTGCATGTCTTGAAGTGACTGGGCAAGTAGGCAGAGATCATCAGCGTAGTCCAGATCCTCTAGGCGAGTGGCAAGGTTTCATTGGATGCCTCTTTGCGAGGAGTTTGCTGCACGCAAGACTACATCTATAGTGATGAGAAATAGCAGTGGAAACAATACGTAGCCTTGCTTCACTCCCGACTGTACGTGAATGGGACTGCTTACTTTCCCACGGTGTACAACTTTGCATGTTGAATTAGTATACATGCTTTTAATAAGATTTATTATCTTGATCGGGATACCATTTTTTTCTAATATCTGCCACAGTACATTGCGGTTAAGTCTATCGAAGGCTTTTTTAAAGTCAACGAACAGAAGGTAGACTGGAGAACTTCATTCCGTTGCTTGTTCCAGAATTAATCATAGTGTATTAATCTGGTCTATGCAGGACCTGTTAGGTCTAAATCCAGCCTGTTCTTCACGGATGAATGGTTCTAAGCTATCCTGTACTCTTTCCAATGTGATAAGGGAGAGAACTTTTTCCATAGACTTTATTTATTGACGCTTCAACATCAAGGTTTTTAGCGTCTTTCTAATAATACAATATATGGTACAAGATATAATATACTTAAATTAAGGTAACATTTTATTATTCTTAGAATTTGTCCTTATAATTATTAACTGTAGCAGTTCTGCTTCCGTTAGGAACCTAATTATGTTGTTGGAGGCATCTGGAGTGTTTTTAAGAGCTTCGGCTAGGCTATCGGGGATGTTATATTTATACCGTAGTTGACTGTAGGCTTGGCACTCGATGAGGATGTGTTCAACTGTGATTAATTCATGGCACTGCTCACAGATCTTGGCATTTTCCTTTTGTAGTAGATGTTCGTGTGTAAGTTTCGTGTGGCCAATTCGTAATCTTGTGAGTGATGTTTGTATTTTGCGATCACTACAAAGATTCCATATATTCGTATCCTTTTTTATGTTTCTTAGTTTGTTCGAGGTGTCGGTACTCAGCCATTTATGCTTTTGTTGCTTGATCATGTATTCTGTGATGGTTTTGAAGCTGTCCTCCATTGGTATCTCGGTCCTTAGTTGTGGTGCGTTACTTCTGCTTTTTATAATGTTGTCTATTTCCTCGTTTCCTGGTATACCTTTATGACTTGGGACCCAAAGAAGCGTTATTTTCTGTTTTGTATGTTTCTGGTAGTGGTGGATTATTTCCTGGATCTTCTGGATGGTTTGTTGTTTAGTTTTTATGTTAGTTATGTTTTTAATGGCAGTGAGGGAATCTGTACATATGACGATGTTGTTTGTTTCTGGTCCTGCAGCTATATATTCTAGAGCTATTTGTATGCTATATATATTATTTAGCTCAGCTGTGTTGATGGATACTGTTGGTTCTCGGCTATAACATTTAGTAGTGGAACTAGTTTTAAATCCTATAGTGACCATATCGTTGTGGCATGAGGCGTCCGTATAGTAGAATGTTGTATCAGCTGGTTGTTTTGCACAGATTTTATTAAATTCTTCTTGGTATTTTTCGTTAGTGGTGTTTTTTTGTTTTTGAATTGATTGAGGCGTAGATTTGTAGTTGGTAGGTATATTTCCCATGGAGGTGTAGGAGAGAACTTTACTTGCAACATTTAGCAGGGTAATGCCTCTGTAGTTGTGACAGTTTGCCTTATCACCCTTCTTGAATACCTTAACAATCAGGCTCTCTTGCCATTCATCGGGTATTGTTTTTTTTTGGCCCAGATATTATGGAAAAGTGGTCGCAATATTTCTGCAGAGAGAGCTTTCTGCGGCGTAGTTTCTTACTTTCTCTTAATTTAGTAAGTTTAGAGTAGTACTGTGAGAAATCGACAATGCTGGACCTGGTTAAAAAAAAAGATCCCTTTTTTTGGTTTTACCGATTTCGAATATCCAACCGTAGAATCCGGTATTCGGAATCGAATATTTGGAAATGTGTAGATCATCGCCTATTTTGCAGAGTTCAAGAAATCGTACTTTTTGAAAGGCCTAAAAAAGTTGGAATATCTTTTGGCAAAATGTATCGAGAAAAAAGGAGACTATGCAGAAAAATAAGTCGCATTTTGGTAAAAAATAAAAATAATTCTTTCATTTCGATGTCAGTGACTTGTTAAACACCTCTTGTATTTTTGTACTATGTATTTTTCAAACATTGTACCGAAGGCATTCGACCTACTTACGAAAGTCGATTTTCACAAAATGAACTGTCTATTTATATGGATGGCTGATAAGTTTTAAAAGGATAAATGTAGTGAAAACAAGTATCAGTAGCTTAAATATGGTATTAAAAAGAAAATGAGATACAGTTTGAAACTGTTGACTATGAAAACAAAAATAGTAATAAATGATATTCGTGGAAATATAAATTCACAATCTGATTTGAAATTATTCAGTGACCTGAAATACCATTGCGGTGGAACAGCGGGTGTATGCAGTTCCATTGGATTTCAGTGAAATAAAATAATGCACCAAACAAAACAATGTAATCAGGAAACGAATCGATAAAAATTTACGACGGCCAGTTATAGAAAATATAACAATTTAGATACTAATGGCGCTCTAGATTTAGTGAAAATGGCTTATATATTTTGTCTTTTATGTTGAAACAAAAGAATAGAACCCTTGAAAATATTAGCAGAAACGGCTTTACTGAATTTAGAAATTGTAAAATAGAAATTGATGTTAAGTGTGATTATTCATTTCAGTGTTTCGCAGGTATTTATAGTCTATGTATTGAGAACTGACACGATCGGATACGCAGTCTGGTGGTCAAATATTGTACTACGCGACTGTAGTACTGTTTGAAATTATTACTTATTTTCTAGTGTTTTTTGTTAGAATATCGATAGATATATTTTCATAAAATAAAAATGTACTGTCCTTAAATTAACCTGTTCCCTGTTAGCATATTACAGCTGAATACTATGGCTGAATACTAGACCATTCAGTCATATTGCCTTGTATTACAGCGCCGCCAACGTTAATGTCACTTCTCAATAGCGTTTATAGCGTTTAAATTTTTCGTGCAAAAAATTATACCAGTGATTGACTAACAAGCAGCCGTTTTTACAAAGGCCACAAATATCAAGTTTACTCCGGTATAACTGACGCGTCAGCTGATTGTGTGTGTTATTCTCAAATAATAGTTATAAATTTTTAGAATAGTTAATATAGTATACGAGGGCTACCTTAAGTTTTTACAAAAACTAAGAAAGAAAACATTTTTTAAAAAGTTTTATACACTTTTGCATGCGTTTAAATCAATTCTGGAAACATTTTTTCTACTCTGAAGTTGTTATCTCAAAAACATGGTTTTCGAAGAAACAGCTTCTTGAAGGTGATGAAAATCGCTGTCCACGCATTTTTTATTTGACATTGGGGAACAAAAAAAAGTTAGGTGATAAATCAACTGAATACGGGCAATGAGACATTAATTCGATGTTTTTCTCCTTCAAATAATCAATTGTTCGACGTGCTGTGTGGGAGCTTGCATTGTCATGATGAAGAATGATGCGACATTTTTGGTTGTTTTCCTGATTTTGTCGATGACTTCTGGCAAACAACTTGTTGTATGCCATTCAGCATTAACTGTTCTCCATTCCTCTAAAGGAATGGTTGGACATGTCCAGTACAATCGAAGAAACAAGCGTTCATTTTCTTGTAAGTGCTTCGTGAACGAACAACTTTTGTGGGTTTCGGTTCATCTTGGAAGATCCAAACAGTGGATTGTTGCTTAGTTTCCGGTTCATATGAATAAATTCAAGTTTCGTCACCTGTAATGATGTTGTATACGGATTTTACAGTGCCTAGGTTAATTTTTTTAGCATTCCCTTAGACCAATCAACACGAGCCTTTTTTTGAGCTTCGGTCAAATTATGCGGAATCTATCGGGAACAGATCTTTTTCCCAGCTAAATGTTCATGCAGAATCGAATGTATTGCAGTCAGCGATATACCAAAGGATGCCTCCACTCACAGCATCGACGTTTTTTTGATTCACAACCGATTTTGGTCGACCTTCACGAGATTCACCACTGACGGACGTACGACCATGACTAGTATGGTCTTTTCTGATGGTGCTTCATTACTAAAAGTTGAACGAAGCGAATCTATGCATTGTTGTTGAATTAGGCCTTTACTAAAATCGTAAAAAATCATCCAACGAAAACCTTCAGGAGTAATATCCATTTTTTCTTAAACTTGTTTTTTTAAACGCTCACTATCAAAAAACTACTCGGTCAATTTATAAGCTGCCACTTATTTCACAATAACAAATGTCAAATTTTAAGAATATAGTAATGACACATTTCAATATTGCCATCCAGTGGTCGTTTGTAAAAACTTAAAAGGTAACCCTCGTATATATCATAACTTGTAGACGCACTATTTGTTTACGCACGACGCACAACAGTAGTGACGGGTTAAATTAAAATTAAGTAAATTTAAAGAAAGAGAGTGAGCGAAAAAAAATTATAAAGGTCTGTTATATTTAAACTCATTTAAATTTGGGGACCTTTGTGCAGTGCACAATTTGCACACCTGCTGCGGTTTGTCCTTGCTCGTAACATTCGTTAGTTTATTTTATTTCAAAATGTTGAATTTCAATGAAATAAAAACCAAATCATGTATTTTTTAATATAATGAGTATTAGTATCAAAAAGATATATGTAATACTTCATGAGTTATATAAAATATTTTCAGTAGTTTCGGAAACTGCTCAACAATCTGTTTCCGACTTCAGAGATTAGGAGAAGTGATCGATTCATCACTTCTCTTTTATTATATCTTAAGTATTTTATCTTTTTGATACTAATACTCATTATATTGTACTATTCTAGCCTAGTACGTCCAAAATAACGGTGTCCGCATTAATATTGGACCATTTCAAAATAATTTCAAAGATATTATGTATTTTTCCTTGTCTGCATGTAAACTTTCGTGAATCTACATGAAATGTATGTGTCTATATAGTTCATCAAATTAATTTTGTGTAATAAGAAAATCGCGTGATTTAATATAGTGAGCGTAATTAAAGTGTGTGTCAGAATGCAGACAGAATGCAATATCTGAAATTTGATTGAATCCACGCCATTTATGTTCATAGAAGGATCTTGATCTTGAATAATGCACCTGCATAAGCTTCATAAATTTCAATTATCTACACGTATGACATTATAAACGCTCGTGTTTCGCAAAGGATTTCAAACAGTAGCTTCATTAGCTTCAAATTTCGCGCAAACACCAATTAGGTTGTGCAAAAAGGTAAACTAAAATTATAGTTTTTAGTGTTTTGTAATATAACTCCTTTTACAAAAAATAAAGAACAAATCTGGAAAATATCGATAAAAACAAAAAGCAATTTGTATTTATTATTTTATAAATAAAGGCCCAAGATAATAAATTTATATCAAAATAATTTTCATATAAAAATAAGTAAAATTAAATTTGGATAAATGGAATAATAAATAATTCATATATTTTTGATATGGATCAATTTTTTCAGGGATTTCTAGGTATGACCAAAAAACCATTATAACGTCCTTCATGTGCCTGTCTGTCTTATCTGTCTGCATGTCTGTCTGTCTGTTTGCATGTCTATCTGTCTGTCTGTACGGTAGAAATTATAGCCAAACGGCTGCATATAGAAATTTGAAATTTGGTATGTTTGTACAACTTCTTGACCCACATATAGGAAAAATATAAAGAGTACAAGAAAACATGTTTTAAACAGTGTTTAATTCCTGGCTATATGGCTAATATGTTATGGATTTTTTGTATTTATGGCTAAGGTAGTGTGTGCAATTAATAATTTTTTTTATCAGCTGTAAACCGAGTTTATGTGTGTTGAGTGTAGTGTTCAGTAGGCTCTACCTGTTATTATACGTTGTGATTCAACCTATTGTTTGAATTATTTTAGTTCAAAGAGGAATAAATCATGTGTAATGAAATACTTATAAATCAAATAACACATTGTTAATAGTGATAAATACGTTTCTGAAACTGAAATAATGAAACCATTTATCAATATATTTCTAATTAATTTAATGAAGATTTGAATATGAAGCAAATGCAGAAAAAACGCTTCGATTTTTTAACTCTTACGGAGCGGTGCCACTTAAAATGTACCCCACAAAATTTGAATAAAATAATCGTTCTTGAGTTTTATAAATACCATAAATACTTTATTTATCTACTTATGAAACAATGTAGGTAAATATTTTTTTCATTTTTTATTTTCAATTCAATTCAATTCAATTTATTTTAATTAACAATTATTACATTTTATTCTTATTCATTTTATTCCTTACATTATAATTTTCAACTAAAATATAAATTTAATTTCTACCTATTGGTTTGAAATCTATTTTGTTTTATTCCTATTATTTTCCTTTTCTTTGATTTCCTTTCTCCTCTGGATTACCTCTTTCATCCATGTGTAACCGCAGCCATTTCCGTTTAAAATATCTTCTCTTGTTCCTCCTTTGCTTCTCAGTTCTTCACATCCTTCCAGCATATGTTCAACCGTCTCCCTTTCTTCTCTGCACATTCTACATAGTTTATCATCCTCTATTAACCAAAATTTGTTCGCCTTTTCTTCATTCCCACGTCTAAACCTTGCAATTATTCTTTTTTTTTCTCCCATTTCCATTTTCTTTTAGATATATCGGTCTTTGCGTGCTCCAATTTTTTTTATACTTGTTATTGTACCTTGATCCGCTTATTCTCTCGTTTAATTCTTGTTGTTGTATGTCCTTCATTCTTTCTATTATCTCCTGCATTCCATGTCCACTCTCTCTTTTTCTCCTTACTTCTTCTGTTGAAAAGCCTCCGTATTCATACATTTTACTCCTTTTTATCTCCCATTTTGATGTTTCATTTTTTATTTTAAACACCTAATCTTAATTAATTTATTTTTCATGAATTTTATTGGTTATTTTTAAGTAAAGGGCGGAGTCAACTTCGGTGAATTCCCTGATTTTTGCAAAGCAGTTACCGCCTAAATAACCGCTTCAGTCTGAATCTGGACGTCGGACAGGACGGACGTATCAGATTGGGCGTATACTATGCTTTGCTAGAAATTTAGTTGGTTAGTATGAAACAGGATTTTATGAATGTTGAACGTATGAAAACATTGCAATTGAAAATATTGTAATTTCAGCTAAAAAACATTTTTAATATATTCCATAGTAAACCTGAATACAAATTATTAATAAATTATTTATTTCGATAAAATAAAAATGGGGTACATTTGTATCCCACACCGCAACCAAAGGACACCGTAACGTAAGGGTTAATTTAATTTTTATTGTGGCGAAATTTTCGCAAATTATTGTATTTTGTTTAAAAAAATTAAATGTTAGCTCTTATTACTCAAGTAAAGAAATAAAAATATTATGTTTGATGTGAATATAGAACAAATATTCCTCGACATTCAGTATCATGTTGGCATTTTACACTTATTAAATACCTACAAAATCTTGAAATGTGTAAAAATTAAAAATTCACACTTTTTTTGTGATTATGTTAGTTTATTTTATTTTAAATCAATAAATTATTATTAATAGATATTTACTTAGTTCATTTTATGCATATAAATTACATTAATTAAATTATCCCTTGCAACAGATGCAGTATGGATAAACAGTTCTTATGCAAGAAAAGTTGATACAGCACTGAATGAAACGATGCGAATTCCAACTGGCGCCATTAGGTCAACACCTAGATACTGGCTACCAGTTCTCGCTCATATTCAGCCACCCCATATATGCCGCCTGCCAGCCCTCTTGCGTGTGTATGGGAAAATAAATGAAAATGCTTTCTATACACGATAACCTGACCAGTACCGATTTTTACAGCCTGCAATTCCGCCACCCATTAGTTGTAACAGCAAAGATTATCACTGCAACTGGCTACAACGCAAAATAAACCTGGTAGCAAAAATGGGTGGAACAGACCCCAGCTGAGTTCCACTCCTTATTTAACCCCGAAAAACCTCCGAATGGATTCGAGCTAGGAAAACATGGGTATCTTTGGATATACAGTGGTACCTTGACTTACGAGTGTCCCAACTAAAGAGTTTTTCGAGATACGAGCCGTCTCGGCCGATGTTTTGCTTTGAGTTGAGAGCTAAAATTCGAATTACGAGCGGAGGAAGTTATCTCTACAAGTGAGATGAACGAAATGTTGGGAATGTGGGAGAATGTTTCAGACTTTATTTAAAAGAAACACCCGAATAAGTTACAACTGCGCGTTCGACGACGCTATTTAATGGCACTTGCTGAACTCATTTCAGAAACATTGTGAAAGGGAGGATGAAACAGACCGCATTGGACAGGTTTTTATCAAAAACCCTGCAGATGAAAGTGAAGAAAGCGTGGCGAAAAGGACAAAATCAGCGAATAAGATTCAGTTATGCAGTTCAACCTTTCTCCTCCACCTCTGTCAGTATCTTCAAGTCGTCTGATCTTCTTTACCTTGATGTACATAATAATTAATCAGTTTACTGCAGTAAATCTATTGTATTGCGCTTTTATACAATATTCCTTATTTATACACACAATTTTCTTATCTAAAAACATGTAACAAAAAAATTGCGGTGTGTTTTGAGGGCCTGGAACGTAAATTTGAGGCCCCGAAAATTGATTTGACATACGAGTAATTTGAGTTACGAGCTCCGTCACGGAACGAATTAAACTCGTAAGTCAAGGTACCACTGTAATTAGAACGGGCCAAGGTAAATGATTGAGATTCCAAACTGCGACCACAGTCAGTCAGAACGTCAGTCGAAGAGAAACATTGTCTTGAATGCCCCAATAGAGTCTTCCAAGGAATAGCAGAGGATTTTGTTTTGGTGACAGCAAGTGCTATCGACTGGTTGCAAATACGAACATTTCACTATAGTCTTTTTTTTAAATTTCTCGCTATTTGTATTTATGCTATCTTATAGCTACTATGCGATTATATTATGTAAATGTATGCAGCCAAACGTTCAATAAAAATAAATAAAATAATTATTTAATTTATACTGCAGTTTACCACATAAAAATATTTGTCAGTTATTTTATTCATTTAATAATGTTAATTGTGGAGATTATTCTTCAGCCTATTGTACATGGACACCTATTGTATATTATTATATCGAATGTTCAATATTACTAAAACCAAAACACCAGTTTCAATAATAAATTAAATTGACATCAAAAATATCATATTAATATAATCCTCGCCATTTTCATCATAATACTTTTTCATAAATCCCACCAATAACACCCGACACAAAAGTAAAATTTAATAACCTGGCTGATTGATTGAAACATAATTATCACTGTTACCAACTAAACAATTTTCCATCATGTTAAACATGGAGTTACACTAATTTTTCACTCGATATTTTGTATCAACATGAACAACGTCATGCTGGGTCTGATTGCGAAAACAACTGTTGAACTGATTATTAAGTAGATTGTCAAACAGAACAGACATTAATCAGTCACTTTAGGTCTACTTTTACTCATTGGAATACATTTGTTAAGTGGCAACACTGACAGAAGTACGAGTAGTTAGTACTTCGATCGAGTACTATCAAATAATTAGGGACATGCAATTGTAAATTCAATTGTTATTCAAGTGGGTATTATTAAACTAAGGCACAGTTGCATAAAGCTTTGTTAAGTCTGACAATGTAGTAACTATGCATTATGTCGTCAAATGTTGCTGAAAGCATTGCTAAGTAAACGATCAATTGTTTTTCATCATGACATTATCAAATATTTGATAATATTGTCAACTGACGGCGTGATATGTTTTATGCACCTGGGCCTATAAATTTCATACACATTGAAAATTGAAATTATTAATTATGAAATGGGACGAAAATCGAATCACCATTCTTCATAAGTGTGATTTGTCACAAAGTGATAAGTTTAAAACATTACAGCCACTTAGTAGCAGCATAATGGGTGCGTTTTGTTGGTGGCTGGTTAAATGTACTAGAATTGATGCGCAAGAAAACGACAATTTTGATCGTGAAGTAAACACAGAGTGACATTTGCATGGAGGTTAAGTAATATGCTCATAGAAAATCCTAGACTCTGGCTGTGTGTGAAAACTAACGTATTTCCCATAAATAAATGGATAATCTAAATATCAAATGCAGAAGAGGAAAACTTTCGAAAGATTCTAGAATGTAATGTTTTAGAACGAATAATTGAATTGTACATACATTTTAAGTTTAGATTTAACAATACTATATTTAAATAATATAAGCATTTATTTTAGGATACAAAATGAGAATATACCTAAAAGTGAAAATTATTTTGAAGCAGAAATACGGAAATATAATTTTAATGAATTAAAAAACCAAATGAAAACTACCGCATTCAAATATTTCTTTTCATCTCCACCACACTCATTCATTCCAGTCGTTCGACCTCAAATCATCGAATGAGTAGAATTAATAGAACACTAGTTTTACTTGCTCTGTGAGAATATTGTCCCAACAAAACGCGTATTCGATTAAACAATACCAGAATTGGCACAACAAAGCGCACCCAGAGTTTGTGTATCGAGCTGTCAGGTTGTTCGAGGACACAGGTGAGATGGCTGATCATGTAGACCAAGAGTAGCGATCAGGTAGTTCGTATGCCAGTAGCTGTTAAAACAGTTTATCCTCGAATTTGCTTCATCCCGTTAAAATCTTATCTCGCGAAATGAAAATTTCAAGAAGATATTAAAAGTGATCTAAACTTGGTGCTTACAAACGGCATACAAGTTAGTTATTGACAGATAATCTAAAGAAAAGGCGAAGAGACTGTTAGCTCGGTAGGCGAATGAGTTTTCGACTTTTTATGGACGAAAAAATTTTACTCGTAGAAAAAGTTTTAAAGCTTTGTCCAGATTAGCGAGCCGATCCTTGTACATTAAAGGAACGGTGCGCAAATATGAACCTAGCTTAATGATAGAATTTATGCTCGGTCACCTCTAGAAATCGACTTGTTCACAGGGTTGAAAGAGGTCATTATCCCATATCTACGATGGTTTGGTGCAGAGTCAATTATGAGGGCCTGACAAAATAACGCACTTTACAGATGTACTGTTTTACTTATTACTACGAGGGATGTTTCCTAAATTCTAGGAATTGTGCTATAATTAAATTACGCAGAACTTATAGGCAATGTTATTGGTGCCGGACAAGTATTGACATGTTTATGCAACTATCTAGTGCAATATTGTCTGATTTAGGTGTTCGACTGATATAGACGCGTTTTCATAGCACTGTTTTTATAACCATGGAAGACGCAGCAAAATCTCAAAGAGCAATAATTTTCTTTTTGAGGAAAGAAGGGGTGAAAACATCAGAAATTATTCAGCGTCTGCAAGGAGTATTTGGTGAGTCAGAATCCAAAAGTACTGTTTATCGGTGGATCGATCGTTTTAAAACCGGTAGAACATCACTAGAAGACGATCCACGCAGTGGGCGCCCAAGCACGTCGGTAAATGAAAGAAACATTACTGCTGTCGAAGACCTACTGAAAGAGGACAGGCGAATGACTATTCGTCAAATTAGTATGCGCCTAGGGATAGGTACACGACAAGTTCATGACATCTTGCATGATTGTTTGGGCGTTAGCAAGGTTTCGCCGCGCTGGGTGCCAATGCTGTTGGAATAGGTGGATTGAGGAGACACGGAAAAAGTTCTTTGAGGACGGCTTAAAAAAATTAGTTTATCGTAGGGATAAATGTATTCAATTAAATGGATATTATGTTGAAAAACTACATTGTAATATTGACGAAAATTAACAAAATAATAAAAATTATAGCTAAATTCCCAGAACTTTGGAAACATCCCTCGTATAACAGATGGAAACCTTAATGCTGCTCTACTTTTATCGTCTTTAGTAATCAAACTATAAACTGAAGAACGTTAAATTCAACCAGTTAAAATAGGTATTAAATATTATCAATTTCGTTTTCGTTCTATAACGAAAAAGCAAAATATCGTACCGGATTTCGTTTCCGTTTTTTAAACAATTTCGTTTTCGTTTCGTCCTCGGTCTCTGAATGAAATACATTTGTTAAGTGGCTACAGTGACAGAAATACAAGTAGTTAGTACTTCGATCGAGTACTATCAAATAATTATGCACATGCGACTATAAATGCAATTGTTAGCATAATAAAGACCGTTTAATAGTATGCATGCATAACATTTGGTGAATAGTGAACGCTTTATTATCCCATTGTTGTAAGTTATTTGTGTGTCGAGTATTTAATGGTTTCCACATGCACAAGTGGTTAATGATGAAACTTAATATTGAATATCTATATTAGATCTAAATTGGAAGGAATGGGAAAAAACATACAATATTTTGGATGCGCAATGTAAAATAGTTTATTAGAAGTGTATAAGGGAGAAGAAAACGTTAAAAATGCGACGAAACGCAAATCGTAATGAATTTTTTCAGGATTTCGTAGGTATTTACTATAGGAGAATATTCTTTATCTACAAATATCAAATAATAAATATCACAGTAATACAATTTTGAAATAATTGCAAAAAACATTTAAATCCTATTGGCAATAGGCTGGGAACCTAATTATTCGACCCATTTATTTTTAAGGTACAAAATATTGAATTCCAAGGTGTCATTAAAATTTCAATGACACGAAAAATCGATTATTTAAATTTTAACAAATCACTTATGAATGAGAGAATGATTTATATATTATTATTATTATTATTATTATTATTATTTAAATATTATTATTTCTTTATAATTTTTAGGGTTTTGTAGGTATGACCAAAAAACCTTTATACCGTCATTTTGTCGTCTGTCTGTCTGTTCTGTAAAAATAGTAGCCAAACGGCTAAACCTAGAGAGTTGAAATTTGGCATGCTTATACAACTCTTTGACCCGCACATAGGAAAAATATTAAAACATCTAAAAAACATCCCCATAAAAATATAAACAAATATGTGCTCATAGAAAAAAAAATATTTATTTAAAATTCTGAGTAGGGTATTAAATGAAAGTCCTTAGTACGTGGATTAACGATCCAAATTTTTGGAAAATAAATTATTTTTATGCGATTTTTGCCAAAATTGTGCAAAAAAAATTGTTCCACACCCTGTAGCCCAGATGGTTTAAACTAAAAATCTGAAAAAATTCTAAGTAATTTACATTGGTGTGAACCGGAATAGTATAACAGGAATTTTTGATCAGATTATGTTTTCGGAAAATAACGCATTTTTTGTGTTTTTTGGTTGACGATGTACAAAAGTTATAGTTATGTAACACACTATACTAGAAGGCGTATTCTGGTCTAATGGTTAGCTTGCTCGCTTGCTAAGCAGCATAATGGAGTTCGCTCCCGGGGAGAGGATGCAATTTTATTTATTTTTTTCCCATTTTTATTTTGTTTAAATTATATTGTCAAAATTCTTGTTATATTTTGGCAAATTTTGCATTTAATTTTTAAGAGCGTAAATTTAATAACCAATTGGAATTGTTGGAATTACATTTTCAATCTATGTGTCATGTATACGAAACCAGAGGGGCGGAGCATATGACTTAAAACAACCAATGGAAGCCATAGGCGCAATTTTCAAAATCTTAATGCACCTTGCTGTATAAAAAATTACTGAACATATTTAGAAAAGTAAATAATGGTATTAGGCATTCGAATTAAAATTAACAAAAAAATATTTATTTATTAACAAAATTTGTTTTGGCATCCCAAATAATCATTATTCACTTACTAAATACCTGCGAAACCCTAAAATGTGTAAAAATTCACACTTCAAATACATTTTTTTGAAGTGATGACCAAAAAAAGAAGGTCTAAATGAAGCGATGATCAAAAGAAAAAATTCCGGCTTCACGGAGGCGGGTTCTAACCCATCTAACCCCTTGCCTACGCCACTGGGCATCGGTATTAAAAGTATTACTACACATATTTAGAAACCTAAATAATGGTATTAGGTACTCGAATTAAAATTAATAAAAAAAATATTTTAACATAAAATTTGTTTTTAAAGCTCTTAGATTAACAGACGATAAATTATTTTTAAAATATTGTTAATTTTGCCGTGATTACTACAAAGCAAAATTTTTGCTACACATTCAGCATGCCGCTTTCACTTATTATATACCTGCGAAACCCTGCAATGTGTGAAAATTCACACTTCACATAATTTTTTTTAAATGATTGATTGACTGATTTAATACAATATATTTGTTATTCTTTTTTTGTCAATAAGGCCGCGGTCTGACTGAGCGAGTGCTGTCGATCGTTTGCTGTCGAGCAAATTTCAAACACACGTTAACTAAGGGCATGAGTCGCACTGAACCATCGTTTGCTATCAAGTAGCATCAAGTTGTTTGTATTTCAAACCGGTTTGAATTTCACACGACGCTCGACGCTCAACCATATATTATTTGACAGTTGGAACGTCAAAAAAAAAAAAACAAAATTACAATATAGAGTAAAATGGACTCGCTAATTAGTATTAACTGTTTGATAGTATTATTTTAGGTTGGAATATGCACTATTTGACAAGTGAGAAACAAATTTACTTGACACTGAATGATCGATAATACTCGACAGTACTTGATCAGTCAGACCAGCTTTTAAATTTTTAAACGACACTACACGACTCGACGCTACGTTACACGACGGCGCTCGATCAGTCAGACTGCTGCCTAATACAAAAAATTGGAAAAATATAAATTCCGAGCACATTCCTGGAAAACTGGAGGGTATTACAGAAAAACATAAAAAAATTAACATATCTAGATTTATTAAAATCAGCTATTTTCATCATCGGGCAAAATACATATTTTTTTTTATTTGTCGAGCTGTTTTATTATTACTATTTTCTGTCTTATATAACTATTGTTCAACTACAGAAAGGATGTGATAGTAAAGAGAAATATATAATTTAGCCGTGTAGTCCCTAAAGACCTCTTACGAATCCCTAAGGATACCCGTACTTTAGAAAATATCTTCTAGTAAAACTGGAAAACTTTGTGACTTCCGCTTCTCACAAAAAAGGTATTTAATTTTCTTGGGACAGGAAAACAAATTTATTCCTCTCCAAAACATTTTCTTCAACTCTTTAGTAACGTTTCGTTTCAAAATATTTGTTTGGCATGTGCGCCTTTCACATAAAATGAGATATCAAAGTGAGATGACGAATTAGAATTGATTAAATCTTTTCATGCATAAACTTTAGCTAGCTTGCCGCTTTTTGTTAAAATTCTGTTGAAAACAAAATGAGATAATGAATCCGTATTAACCAAACCTTATTCCTCATATAAAATTATTTCGCTGCAATATCTTTGGTTAGCAGGCTTTTGTTACTTCTTTTTGTTCAAACTGGGATGACGAAGCATGATTGGCCAAATATTTGGCAATGTTTAAAAAAGTAATAAATAAATATTGTCTCGGGCGTTCAGCGTTCAGTTGACCTTATTCACTTATTAAATACCTACAAAACTGGGGAATATAGCTCCAGAACTAGTTCTATCTTGTAGTTAAACAAGAGGCGCTTTCCTTTTACCACTTTACTTAAGAAATCTAAGCTAAGCTAAGTTAATCTAAGTTGTAAGAGCGTTCCATTTATAAGACAGTGGCTAAGATAAGCTAAGTTTTTTCCTCCCCCCTTTCCCTTGCTAAGACATTTGACTAACTTCTTAGCTTAGCCAAGCATTTTAAGTTGTAAAAGGAAAGCAGCTATAATAATACCAGACCATCAGAAACAAATACGGTACAATTGAGATTTGAAACTAAAAAATATTGCTATCACCGTTGCTCGATATTTGTCAGGCCTTTGAAAAAATATGGCGCAGTGGGTTGTTATACAAACTTTTTTAAAAAACTACTTGATGCATACTATAGAATTTTTAAGTCGTGTCTCTTGGAAAGATACTTTCAAGTAGAGTTTAGAAGTGTATTTAGTTATCTCACCCTTCATACTATCAAGTGTGTCCCAAGGAAGCGTATTAGGACCAATTCTCTAGCTAATCTTCACTTTAGATCTACTAGTATCAAGTAAGACAACCAAGCCCACCTTCGCCGAGGATGCGGCACTACACTAAAAACCAATACAAGCATCCCGATTCCTCCAAGAATCCCCTAAATAATATTCAAGCGTGGCTAAAAATATGGAGAATCAAAGCTAATGAAACAGAATCTACAAACGTTACCTTTACGATCAGTAAAGAACCTGTCCACTAGTACAATTAAAATACCAAGATTTCCCAATATCAGACAATACGAACTAGGGTTGTACATCGAAGGCAAAACATCGATGTTTAACATCGATGTTAACATCGGCGCTTACTATCGATGTTGAAAAAACATCGAAGGAAAAACATCGATGTATCGGAAACATCGATGTTTTATTAATATTAAAAAAAGCTATTTATTTATATTATATAGTTTTTTTTAATAATGTAAAGATAAAATACGAAAAAAGTAACACATAATACACAAAATGCACTTATTAGATTTTGAAATAGAAATATTCCTTTTTAATAGTAATTAATTTCACATTAATATTATTATACCCAACATAATAATCCTAATTTGTACCTACAGTCTATTCCAAACGATTAGGCGGAACTAACCGCAATTTTCATTTTTGTAATTTGTCATTAGATATTTTTTTATATATTGAAGTTGACTTTTCCTGAACAAAATGATCAAGAGCTTCAATCAACCGGTAAAAGTAACTAGAATTGAAAATCTAGTTCCGCCTAAACCAAAGGAACAGACCTTACTATTTTTACATTTCTAAAATAAAATATTGGATTGTATTACAATACTAATATAGTAATCTTAATGTTAATTTTATATTATTTAACATAAAAATAATTTTTATACTTTTTTAAGTTGAAATAAAGTCTGTTCCTTTGGTTTAGGCGGAACTAGATTTTCAATTCTAGTTACTTTTACCGATTAATTGAAGCTTTTGATCATTTTGTTCAGGAAAAGCCAACTTCAATATATATAAAATTGCTAATGACAACTTACAAAAATCCAGGGATTGGAGGAATAACAACTGGGAAAGTGTCAACAAGACTCAAAAAGAAAAAGTGTGTTGGCGTCTTTGGTCGTTCGCATTTTTTGCAAAAATTAGAAGTTTCTTCTTATTTTTTCGTATTCTGCTCACTGCTAAGAAGAATAAGAACTAACACTATTAGTATTGTTGTATCACAATAGATGGCGCTTATATTTTGTATGCTAATTTAAATAAAAATGAAATTTTTAAGATTCCAGCGCCTCTAGCGGTAGTTTCTGAATTTCAAAGTTTAAACATCGACATCGGTAGTAGACATCGATGTTTTATCGATACTATCGCCAGCTGACCATCGATGGTAAAAACATCGATGTTTTCGATACATCGATGTTTTTTTCCCAACCCTAATACGAACTACTTCGGTATGCATTTAGATAAAATACTTACATGGAAAGATTATATTACTGCGAAAGAAATCAATTAAAGTATTTATTGGCTAATGGGGAAACATTCAAAACTTTCTTTGAATAACAAATTACTACTGTATAAAGTAGTTTTGAAACCAATTTGGAACTTGTTTACAGTTCTGGGGTACTGCTAGTAAATGTAATATCAATAAAATTCAAAGATTCCAATAGAAAACCCTACGAGCCATTACGAATGCACCTTGGTTTATATCAAAAGATATTATACACAATGACCTCTTTATTCCAAGTGGAACAGAGGAAATTTCACGATATAGCAGTAAATACATGAGTAGGTTGGAAAATCACCCGAGTACTCTCGCGATATCACTTTTGGATAATAGTGAAGATGTTACGAGATTAAAAAGATACTCGCCACTAGATCTAGACGAAGGGTGCAGTTTGTAAAGTCCTAGTTTATAATTCTTAAGCTACGTTTACAGCTCTAAAATAAATAGACTATACGCTATGAGTTGTTCACTGGTGATTGTCACTAAAAGTTTGTCATATGGTAATGCAAGCGACCGTTCACAGATCTAAATTTAATAGATTATGCGTTGTCGACTGTCGACTGTTCCAAACTTATAGTTAGTGTGTTGTTTTAATGAGACAGACATATAAACAAACATTAGCTATCTCACTTTACATAACCTAAAAAATACTGTCGCACCAATTTCGCGGGGGCCCGGGCCCCCCTGTGAAAGAACATTTTCACCATCGTCTTAGGTAAATATAACTATTTAGAAATAGAGATGAGGACTTTTTTTTAGGGTCGTCACTTGTATTTTAGAAGTGAGGACCTTTTATTTTAGGTCATCACTTGTATTCAGACACTCTACACATACCCAAAGAATTTTTCGATTACAACGGCGAGTTGTTAGAGTGACTTGTGGTCTGAATTACAGACAAGACCGTAGACAACATTTTGTTGAACTAGGTCTGATGACATTACCGTCCTTATATATGTTCTACTGCCTTGTTTACATGCATCAAACCAAAGATAATTTCAAAACGCAGGAAAAAATTCATAAATATGAGACGAGAGGGAAACACTTGATAAGACCAGCATACATTAGAGTAGGTTGTGCAAGATACTCAATTAATTATTATTGCACTAAATTTTATAATATCTTACCTGAGAATATTAAAGGTTTGCACTCATTTAGAAATATTTTAAGGAATTTTTTTTGTCATTTTTTAAGGAAAATGCGTTTTACAATTATGATGAGTTCCTTACAAACGATTTCAATAATGTAAGTTTTTAGAAAAAAGTATTTATGTAACCATTTTGTAAAGACGTGTGTAAAAATGTAAATTTGAAAACACTAATAAATATTATTATTATTATGGGGTTTGTCAGGTCTTGAAAAGCGTCCACTAATCTCAAACTTCAGCAACCTTTTGAGCCGCGTCATACTAGAGACTAGTGGAGCTAAAATTAATTTTCATAGCTGTGCACGCTCATTAAACATTAAAATTGTCTACTAAATTTATCCACAAGGTATAATGTAGGGATGGGAAAAAAGCATCGATGTATCGAAAACATCGATGTTTGTTTTAAAAACATCGATGTTTTTATCATCGATGTTCAGATGGCGATAGTATCGATAAAACATCGATGTGTACTACCGATGTCGATGTTTAAACTTTGAAAAACTTTGAATTCAGAAACTAGTGCTAGAGCGCTCGAATCTTGAGATTTTAATTTTTATTAATATTAGTACACAAAATATAAGCGCTATATATTGTAATATAACAATACTAATAGAGTTGGTTCTTATTCTTTTTAGCAGTTAGCAGAATAAGAAAAAAATAAGAAGAAACTTCTAATTTTTGCAAACAATGCAACGACCAACGACGCCAACAAACTTCTTACTTTTTGAGTTTTGACACTTTCCCAGTTGTTATCCCTCCAATCCCTGGAATTACCTTATTGGGAAATATAAGTGTTGGAATATGGGGTTATTGGAGATTGTTAAATAAAACACATACATAGGCTTTAAACATCTTTATTCAATCATAGCCAGAATAGAACTGCTTTAGCATAAGTATTTTATCTTATATGTTTGACGCTATGATGTCATCGCATCATTTTGCAGTCTCAGCCTAATTCTGATTATTTATTAGAACAGTCGTTCTTTATGTCTTTGTTTTGCTGACTTAACTTTAGTTACTTGAAACCTTAATCTTTATTGACTAAAGAATGAAATCTCAACACTCCCACTCAAAACAAAAATAAAGTTTAATTTTAATGCATATTTATAAAAGCAATATATTTTATTATGTTTATATTTATATTATTGAAAATGCTTTTTCAGACCTAGATCTTTACGGAATTTCTCAAATTTTTCTCTCGGTAACCCTTTAGTAAAGATGTCAGCTAGTTGATCATCTGTAGAGACATATTCTAGCTTAATTAATTTCTTTTTAATTAATTCTCTACTAAAATGGTATTTAATGTCGATATGTTTGGTTCTTTTATGATCTGTAGGATTATTTGCTATGCTAATACAACCTGTGTTGTCCTCGTAAATAGGAATGGGGTTTAGTGTTTTTATATTAATACTATTCATTAGTGATTTTAACCAAATAGCTTCTTTTACACCTTCAAAGAGAGCCATATATTCAGCCTCGGTTGAAGATGCTGCCACCGTGTTTTGTCGTTTAGCGTTCCACGACGTACAACACGATTCAAACACTTTAAATATGTACCCTGATGTACTTTTTCTGTCGTCTTCATTATTACCCCAATCCGAATCAACATAGCCAATGATTTTATTTGTATATTTATCATTTTTCTCATATGTTAATTTTAAATCAAGGGAACCTTTAACATATCTTAAAACTCGTTTTAAACATTTCCAAAGTTCTGCATTATTTTTTTATTTGATTTCTACTTAGTAGATTAATTGCTATACATAATTAATAGCCATTAAGTTACCAATAAGATTTCTGCAAGGTGATTTGCAGTCTATATCTAAAGCTAGATTTTTATAATCTATTTTTGTAGGAAGTGGGGTATCTATTGACTTGCATTCTGCCATATTAAATTTTTGTAAAATTCTTTTTAAGTACGCCGTTTGATCTAAGGTTAGTTGATCTTTATTTCGAATTATTCTTATATCTAAGAAAAATTTTATTTCATTCAAATCTACCATTTGAAAACATTGTTTTAAATACATTTTAAAACTATTCATAGTTTGATTTTTTGTTACAATTAATAAATCGTCAACATATAATACTACATAAATATTTTTGTATACATCACCGTTATCTAAGAAATATAAGCAATGATCAACATTTGAATTTTTAAAACCTTTATTATTAATTATTTGATCGAAACGTTCGTACCAACATCGGGAAGACTGTTTCAACCCATATAATGATTTATGCAATAAACATATTTGGTTTCTTTGTGAACTGACGTTTTCAGGAATCACCATATAAATAGTTTCTTTTAAAGTGCCATTTAAAAATGCAGTTCTTACATCCATAGTGAATGAATTAATAAATCATATTGAACTGCAAAAGCTAGAATTAATCTAAATGTCGACAATCTAGTAAATGGTGCAAAAATATCTGGATAGTCTATTAAATATTTTTGACTAAAACCTTTTGCAATCAACCTGGCTTTATATTTTGATGAATTCCCATTTACGTCATTTTTTTATTTATTTATTTTTTTTTTTTATTTTTTTTTTTTTATTTTAGTATTGTTTTTTTTTTTTTTTTTTTTTTTTTTTAGTATATACCCATTTGCAACCTTCTATGTTTACATTGGGGGTTTTATAGCTAAACTCCAAGTTTTGTTTAAATTTAAGGAATTTAATTCTCTTTTTATTGCCTGCTCCCACTGAATTCGATTGTCTCTAATATTTATTTCATTATGTTTGAGGTATTTTATCTAGAGAATATTGAGCATTCATTATTAAATTATATTTGCTCATTTGCTCAATCATTTTCAGTGTAATTGGGTCTTGGACGATTTTTATTTCTGTCACTACATCTGAATTCTAAGTTATCTTGATTTTGAATATCAAGTTTTTACTTTTGTGTTCAGTTGTTTCTACATTAGGTATCTGATTTTTTATCAGGTCCTGATTTTATATCAGGTTCTGATTTTTTATCAGTTTATTAGTAGAATTATGTTCAGACATATTATTTTCCTCATTTATTTTTGGTCGAGACGTCAGAAAATTGATTTCATTTACTATAACGTCTCGAGCTACAATAAATTTTGCAGCTTGCACATCCCATAATTTATACCCATTTGGTTCATAACCAATTAATATGTTTTTATTTGATTTTATATCAAATTTTGAACTTTTTATTTTATTATGTACATATACAGTTGAACCAAAAATTTTAAGATGTTGTAAATTGGGTTTGTGCCTATGCCACAATTCATATGGTGTTTTCTTATTAGCGAGAGCATTTGTAGGGGTGCGATTTATTAAATAAGTTGCTGTTAACACAGCTTCGCCCCAGAAAGATTTGTTTAATTTTGAACCGAATATTAGAGTACGCGCTTTCTCCGTTATTGTTCAGTTCATACGCTCTGCTACACCATTTTGTTGTGGTGTATGAGGTACTGTTTTTTTTTTTTTTTTTTTTTTTTTTTTTTTTTTTTTTTTTTTTTTTTTTTTTTTTTTTTTTTTGAATTCATTCGACAGATATTCTCGCCCATTGTCCCAATATAAATTTATTATATTTAAATTAAAATGAGCAGAGGCTTTAGCTACAAAGTCTTTGAATTTATTCATTACCTCCCATTTAAAAGTGATTAAATATGTTGCAGTATAATGAGTAAAATGATCAATGAAAGTCAAAAAATAATATTTGTTATCTACTGTGGTTGGCGTGATTGGTCCACAGAGATTTGTATGTACTTTAAATAATGGTCTATTATCAAGTTTTTTTTCTTGACTTTATTAAAAGGGAGTCTTGCTTGTTTTCCTTATATACAAGCTTCACATAACTCATTTGTTGGAGTAATATTTTTTATTAAATTTATGTCATGCATTAAATTGTTTGTTTTTATTTTTACAAACTTATCTTTACTAATATGACCAAGTCGGTCATGCCATAATTTATAATTAACATTGACATTATTACTCAAATGAGCCATGCATTTTTTTTTTTAATTTTAAAACTGACTCCAATTAAATTATTTAAGAGCTTACCTTTGACGACAATTTGATCTTTAGATTTAAATTTACCTCTTGTGGATCAAAAATTACTGTCATACCGCTCTCTTGAATTCGGCGAACTGATAAAAGGTTACAGGTCATTTCTGGAGAGAAAAGAACATTGTCCAGTCGTCCACTAATGCCTTGATTTGTTATTACTTCAATTGTTCCCCTTTTGGTCGCCTAAATGGTTGCGCCTATCTTCGCCACGCCAATATCTAAAGATCTGTCCAAATCTTCATATGTAAACCCTCGCTATTATTTATTAAGTGGTCTGTTGCTCCGGAAACCAGGATAAATGTTACATGATTTTTTTTTTTTTTTTTTTTTTGTGTTGTCTTGTTGGTTTTCTGGAAGTTTCTTCATTTTTTAGTGTACGTTTATAATAGTAGCATTCATGTTTTAAATGATTATGGCGACCACAATGATCACATTTTTTTTAGTTATTTAATAACTATTATTATGTGATTTTTTAAATTTATGTTTTTTTTTTTTTAATATGTGATTTTGGTTTAAAATATTTAAAAGCCGTTGTTCTTGAAGAACTTGTCGTTTGTAGGATATTTATCCATTTCTTCTAATTTGGCACCGGCTGTTATTAATTCTGTTACAATTTCATCAAACGTGGTAAAATGTTGTAACAAAGTTTGATTTGCTTGTAACTTGAAACTTAATAATTTTTTGTGCGTAGTGTTAATTGTGTAGGTAAGCTTTTTCTTTAATAAATTTTATCCAAGCTTTCGAAAATGTCTTTGGCATATTGCTGTTCCTTTGCAAGTCTCAAAAATGAGTTGTGCAGATATTCAATAATGGTGTTTTTTGCAATCAAGTTCTTTTTAGTCCAGTCTGGTGTTATTTGTGGTGGAACTGGGTCTAACACAACTTTAAGCACTTCAATTTCTGCTGGTAAAGATCTCACTCTGAATTTCCACACACTATATTTTTCACCATTAAAACTTTGATTATTTTTCACCATTTTCTTTATTCTTTTATTTATTTTAAGTCACGTAATTATTTAATGAAACAGTTATGCACTTTTCAATATTAAATTATTAACACTAACACTATGAGCACTATTATTACTGAGTTTGTAAATAATGTCTAGATTATTTGTTTAACTATTTTATTTCTCCAATTTGCGTTAGCCTGGGCCCATAACCTGTTGGAATATGGGGTTATTGGAGATTGTTAAATAAAACACATACATAGGCTTTAAACATCTTTATTCAATCATAGCCAGAATAGAACTGCTTTAGCATAAGTATTTTATCTTATATGTTTGACGCTATGATGTCATCGCATCATTTTGCAGTCTCAGCCTAATTCTGATTATTTATTAGAACAGTCGTTCTTTATGTCTTTGTTTTGCTGACTTAACTTTAGTTACTTGAAACCTTAATCTTTATTGACTAAAGAATGAAATCTCAACACTCCCACTCAAAACAAAAATAAAGTTTAATTTTAATGCATATTTATAAAAGCAATATATTTTATTATGTTTATATTTATATTATTGAAAATGCTTTTTCAGACCTAGATCTTTACGGAATTTCTCAAATTTTTCTCTCGGTAACCCTTTAGTAAAGATGTCAGCTAGTTGATCATCTGTAGAGACATATTCTAGCTTAATTAATTTCTTTTTAATTAATTCTCTACTAAAATGGTATTTAATGTCGATATGTTTGGTTCTTTTATGATCTGTAGGATTATTTGCTATGCTAATACAACCTGTGTTGTCCTCGTAAATAGGAATGGAAACAAAGACATAAAGAACGACTGTTCTAATAAATAATCAGAATTAGGCTGAGACTGCAAAATGATGCGATGACATCATAGCGTCAAACATATAAGATAAAATACTTATGCTAAAGCAGTTCTATTCTGGCTATGATTGAATAAAGATGTTTAAAGCCTATGTATGTGTTTTATTTAACAATCTCCAATAACCCCATATTCCAACAATAAGTATAATTTATTTATTAATAAAACTATTATTAGGGTTATTATATTGTAATATTAGTGTAAAATTAATATTAGGATTAAATTAGGATAAAATTAATATTAATATTAGGATGTTAGTGTTATAAAAAATGTAATATGTATTTCAACTTAAAAAAGTGAAAAAAAAATGTGTATGACAGTATGTTATTTTTATGTTAAATAATATAAAATTAACAATAAGATTACTATATTAGTATTATAATAAAATGCAATATTTCATTTTAGAAATGTAAAAATAGTAGAAACAAATTAGGATTATTATATTGGGTAATGTTAATGTGAAATTATTTACTATTAAAAAAGATAGATATTTCTATTTAAAAATCTAATAAATGCTTTTTGTGTATTATAAGTTACTTTTTTTCGTATTTTATCTTTACATTATTAAATAAAGCCTATATAATATAAATAAATAGCTTTTTTTAATATTAATAAAACATCGATGTATCGGAAACATCGATGTTTTTCCTTCGATGTTTTTTCAACATCGATAGTAAGGTGCCGATGTTAAACATCGATGTTTTGCCTTCGATGTACAACCCTAGTATAATGCATAGTTGACTAATTTTAGAGCTATGAACGCTGCTTAAGGAATTTTGTATTAAGTTACATTTAGGATATTGTTGCTGCACAATAATCCACCCATGTTATGCTACAGTTTGTCAAACCATTTACTTATTGTTTTTATAAAACATATTGTAAATATACTTGGAGATGAATAATTGAGAAAACATCCGTTTTTTGTTGAAACTGAAATGAATAAAGTTGGGATCCACAATTCCGTTCTGATCAGTATTCCTATGTTCCGTTTAGTATCTTTTTCTCAAACTGAGAAAACATACCGACATGCCGATATTATAATTCGTTTGTTAATTAAGATGAGTAGTTTCTAATCGTGGCAGTAAAATAACCGCTTACGATTGGCTAGAACCAAGACATTTTTTCGCAGGAGAAAAATTTAACGTGCCATTTCAGTCATTTACTGGTCGACGTACTCTTGTTGAATATAGTTTTCATTAAATTCGATATTTTACATTAAACGAGTAATATAGTACTCACCTTTACTTAATTTTTTATATTTTAATTAACAGTACCTTTATATTATTATTTAAATATACCGCCAAACGTTTTCACACCTAAAATTTTTTATAGGAAATGTGACTTTGAGAACTTTCCTCCTAATTAAAAAACTAACTATAGCATTCGTCAACTCCTTGACAATATTTCTCTTCAAAATATTTATCCGTCATGCGCATAATTGCCCACCTTTTGTTTAAAACAAGTTGTCAAACACTGAACATTCTTTTACAAAGACTTTGTAAGTTATACGAGAAGTAATAATTACATATTTGCAACATGGCGTAAAGAAAAATGCTTATTATCTTCATTGTGCTTCGTCCGACGTTTCCGCGTAAAGCGTTTCGCGCTTTAACAACTTTCAGGGAAGCTAGAGCAGAGGTAGATTTAATGAAATTTAATATTGGAAAGCTTCTACTAAGTTAACGTCTAAATTCAATTGTGGTTTAAATTTAATAATGTGAACTACCACTTTATATGAAATTTATTTCAGGATTGGTGTAATAGCGACTTAAACTAATGCTCGCTTGCTCGTTTATTATGTTAATTAAATGGAAATTAACAATATGATACCACGGAGAAAGATTATTTGAGAATATATATTAAAGTTTATTCGTAAATAAAAGTTAATGACAACCTAGATGTTTTTGAAATTATTCTTGTAATAGGTATTAATGATCTTATTGTAAGGATTTCGTAGGTTACACTAAGAAACTATGGCCCATTTCGAAAAAATATCCGTCAAATAATAATTTATTACTAATTTTTCACAGAAAGGCGTGGTCTTATATATTAATTTATATTCGGTAGTCAAACAGCGAATAAGTAACAAATAAATGTTCTCTTTCAAAATGTTAAAAATTAATATTTTCTCGGAACAAATAATTTGTATGAATTTTATTAATTGTAGAAATAATGCATTAACTCCAAAACAACAGTGCAATATTCAGTTTATGTTCTGATTTCATTTGTATACCTTGTACGGAAAATTAAATACACAAATTTCAACGAGTATTTTACGAAATTGCCCAGTATCCACGAGTGGTTACAGCCTTGGATGAAATGTTAGTAAAACTGCTTACTTCTGGGGAAAAAAGGCTGAAGTAAACAGGTGTCGAGAAGGATATTTTGTATTAAACGTTAGCTGGGATCCACGCCTTACAATACAATATTTAATAATTCTAATATTCGCTTCGAATTTTAGCAATAAGATTAGGATTGGTATAGTAGCAATTGCAGTATTACGCAACGCAATATTACAAGAGTGGGTGTGAAGAATCACCCACAAAAGATCAGTACCGTGTCGGTGACGTATTTGAAGAAAGTGATTACTCAGAAGAAATGAAAACGAAAGAATACTCTGTGATTTAATTTCTTATTTTCAAATTTATTATGACTTATTTTGTATTTAAACAGTCATATTAAAATTAAAAAATTAGATAAACGTAGAACAATTACTATTATCTACTATTTATTTTTCACTCCTCCAATTTTATTACATGCTTACGACATTAATAATTGCTAAAATCTTATATAACGCATTCATAAATTAAATTTATTAATGAAAATAACCAAAAAAATGGATTGACAGCTGTCTGGTTAGCTATTTATTTATTTATTTTCTTGAGTAACAAAAAAAAAAATCTTTCTCAACGCCTATTTCAGTTACACATTTAGTGTTACCAATCTGAGGAATCAATATGTCTGTCTCATTATCCGTCAGACACCTACAATCTATTGCAAACGCTAAGGAGGAACTAACCGTAATTTTCATTTTTGTAAGTTGTCATTAGCTATTTGTAGGGTTCTGTAGGTATGACCAAAAAACCCTTATACCGTCATTTTGTCGTCTGTCTGTCTGTCTGTCTGTTCGGTAAAAATTGTAGCCAAACGGCTAAACCTAGAGAATTGAAATTTAGCATGCTTATACAACTCTTTGTCCCGCACATAGGAAAAATACTAAAACATCTAAAAAACATATCCCCCTAAAAATATAAACAAATATGTGCTCATCGAAAAAGAAAATATTTTTTTATAATTCTGAGTAGGGTATCAAATGAAAGCACTTGGTACGTGGATTAACGATAAAATTTTTATTTTTGCAAAATAAATTATTTTCAAGATATTTTTGCCAAAATTGTGCAAAAAAAAATTTGTCCCACACCCTGTAGCCCAGATGGTTTTAGCTAAAAATCAGAAAAAATTCTAAGTAATGTACATTGGTGTGAACCGGAATAGTACAACAGGAATTTTTGATCAGATTATGTTTTCGGAAAATAACGCATTTCTTGTGTTTTTTTGCTAATAATGTACACAAGTTATAGCTTTGTAACACGCTACACTGGATGGTGTATCCTGGTGTAGTGGTTATTGCGCTGGCTGCTCACCCAACTAACTCGATCCGAAAGGGATCGAACCCTGCGAGAAGAGACAATATTATTTTTGTTTTTTTTTTTTTTAATTTTTATATTATTTAAATTATTTTTTCAAAATTCTAGTTATATTTTGGCAAATGTAGCTTTTAATTTTTAAAAGAGTAAATTTAATAACCAGTGGAAATTGTTTAAATTATAATTTAATTCTGTTTCTTCGTATACGAAATCAGAGGGGTGGCGCTTATTACAACCAATGGAAGCCATAGGCGCAATTTTTAAAATTCTTAATGAACCTTGCTTATATATATATATATATAAAAATAAAAAAATACTGCATATATTTAGAAACCTAAATAATGGTATTAGGCGTTCGAATTAAAATTAACAAAAAAAATATTTTAATATAAAATTTGTATTGGCATCTCAAATAATCATCATTCACTTACTAAATACCTGCAAAATCCTGAAATGTGTGAAAATTCATACTTCACATCAATTTTTTTATATATTGAAGTTGACCTTTCCTGAACAAAATGATCAAAAGCTTCAATCAATCGGTAAAAGTAACTAGAATTGAAAATCTAGATCCGCCTAAACCAAAGGAACAGACTTTATCTGATAGATAAATTTGAATTGAAAGACGGGATGACATTTATTCAACAGATATATTATCAGGTAACTTTATCTATCAGATAGTTACTCAGAAGTTTATTCGAAGGTGGAAAGACCGGGCCTACAGTCTATTCCAAACGATTAGGCGGAACTAACCGGAATTTTCATTTTTGTAAGTTGTCATTAGTTACTTTATTAAATATACATTCACTATAAAGATTTAAGTTCATTATATAACAAAAACAAATACAGAAATTGATAAATACATATTGATTTAGATTAAACTAAATAACAATTTTCGTTGTAAAGTGATGCAGTGTCTGCGAAAACTCAACTATGATTCTTAAGTCACATTGGCGGAGGGATACTACTGACGTAGATCTCGTGCAGCAGAGATGTTTGGCTTCAGCGGCAAAATATACCCCTGTAAACTTCATATTTTTTCAATTTCAGAAACGTATTTATCATCATTAACAATGTGCTGTTTCATGAGTGCAAGCTTCTTAAGAAGCGACTCGATTGTCAGCTGTTAACAATTTTTACCGACCGCCAACATATATAAGGGAGGTATTGTGATCATACCGATTTTGACATTTCGAGATTTCGATGGATCTCCACGAATTGAGGTCCCTACATAACGTTTTGACTATTTTTAGCATGATGTCTGTCGGTCTGTCTGTCCTTCTGTCTGTCTTTCCGTCTGTCTGTCCGTCTGTCTGTGTACACGTGCAGAGCAAATTCGGCTGAAAGGATTTTTATGAAACTTCATATTTAAGCTTCTGCCATCAATGGCACGAGTTGATCAACTTTTGGTAAAAATCGGTTGACTAAAAATGGGAGTTTACTCGTGTCGATTTAATGATTTTTGTGATTATTTCACAACAGAAAAATATTTCGAAAAAATTTATTGAACCAAAGTTGCTATAAAAGCAATAATTAATAACTCTTATTTGAGACGTTTTTTGATAAAACCAAGAATTTCAAACAATTTTTGTAAAATTTTTTCATTTTTTTCATACTTATATGTAACGTTTCCATGGTCATGATAAATAATATCTCTGTTAGAAAATATTAGGCCAAGTTATTTCTACTCTGCTGCTAGAATGTACTTTATATAAGTACTTTATGATGGCGGTCGGTCCTGTGGTGGCCACAGTTGTTTTTTTATTATATTTTTTATATGAAAAAAGACATACACTACCTTAGTCGTAAATACAAAAAAATCCATAACATTATTAGTCATAATTTAGCCATGAATTAGGCGGAACTAACCGGAATTTTTATTTTTGTAAGTGTCATTAGCTATTTTTTTATATATTGAAGTTGGCTTTTCCTGAACAAAATGATCAAAAACTTCAATCAATCGGTAAAAGTTACTGAAATTGAATATCTAGTTCCACCTAAACCAAAGGAACAGCCTTTAAATGTTTAAAGTTATTCAAATCGGACCTATGTTGATTAACTTTTTAAATTAATTAAAGAATACACGAACTTTGGCAGACTACTCCTGGAACATTCTGTATATAATAATCTTAACTACAAATTATCTAACTCTGATACTATCCAATACTATTCGTTTAAAAAGGAATTTCCTTGTAGCATCTGTTCCGAATTTTACTATTTTGCAGTTGCGAGCAAATTTTAACATTATCGATTCCAATTGCATTACCATATAAAACGTATCAGATCGAGAAAAAGAAAATGAAACCTTTTCAAAATTTACCACAGTTTATCCGAGAATTCTTAAGATTCACATTTAAAACAGGAATCATTATGCTTAAGTAAATCTGTCAAAAATATGAAATTTGAAATCCCTAGCGACGCATTAACAGCAAATGACAAAGTCTGTAAAATTCCCAGCGTCATTTACATCATTTACATGCACGTGATAAATTGGAAAATATGAAGCTTTAAGAGATATTTCATTATAAATGATGTGCTCGTTTGTCAATAGGTTTCTGTTTGCTTCCGTTAGCGGCGTTAGTATCGTACTAGAGCGGAACAAGCGCTAAGACAGGGGTGTGAACACTTTCAACATAGCATCCCTTCTTTGTTTGGATAGAATTACAAACTTCTATTTGCTCATCTCTATGATGTAGAAGATTTTCGACATTTGTAACGCGTTTTAATGTATGTGTGTACGATATAATACTTTCTTACTTACGATGAGAACGACCTCGTTCATGACTGAACAGTCCAATTCTTGATATGAACATTTTTCCACATATAACGCCATGGCTTTATCAGAACAATTTTGGCACCTGAGGCAGACCATACTCACGAAGCCTTCCCCCTGGCATTCTATTCTTATTATTAAAAAATCTAAAAAATCACGATTATAGGCGCTAATGTTGGGTTAAGCATATTCAGGAATTTGACTGGATTGTGAATGTCACCTTGATCATCGACAACAGTGTCGACAGACATGTAAGTACTGGAGAGAGATTCAAACTGATCCAAGAATACTTCCCCAGTAAATAATGTCGTATTTTTAGAACTACTGAACCGATTTTAGAAAAAATTTCTTCCGATTAGTGTATAAATCGTGTACCAAGTGTGCAATTGAAGAAATATATTTTGAAAGTGATAATTTCAAGAAAAGGCGTTCAATATAATAGCCAGATATACTGTGCGCACTAGCTAACCTAAAAGAAAAAAAAAAAAAAAAAATGTGTGGGAAAACATAGGTGGGAAAGAGAGTAGCAACTACTTGTTCCATATGAATCATCTTTTAGTATTAGAGAAAAAAACATAGTTATATGCGGCAAAATTATGTTTACCAGGTCTACAAGTATGAAATGCGGATTTTTTTTAAATAAAACACATTAAACTCAAAAGAACGGTAAAAGTTTATTTATTCAAAGTATGCTCCATTAGAAGTTATACATTTTTCCCATCTTTCAGGCAAAAGTGCTGCTCGGCAAGTGCGTTACCCATCGATGCGAACAAGTGGTAATCTGAAGGGGCCAAGTCTGGTGAGTAAGCGGCATGAGGTAGCACTTCCCACTTGAGTGCCTCCAATGTGTTGCAAACTGCTTTTGCCATTATGTGATGGACCGTTATCGTGAAGAAAGATTACCTTGTGCTGTCTTCTTTCGTATTCTGGTCGTTTTATGAGCAGGGAATGGTTCTATTCGATCAGTTGTTGTTGGTAGCGTTGGGTATTAACTGTTTCACCAGGTTTTAGCAATTCATAATAGACCACACCCTTTTGGTCCCACCAAGTACAGAGCATTGTCTTTTTGCCAAAGCGATTCGGTCTTGCAGTTGATGCGGATGGTGAGCCTGGGTTCACCCATGATTTTTTGCGTTTGGGATTTTCAAAATAAATCCATTTTTCATCGCCAGTAATGATACGATGCAAAAAAGACTTTCTTTTGTATCGTGCAAGCAAAATTTCACAAGTGTTTTTGCGTTTTTCCATCTGCCTCTCATTCAATGCATGTGGAACCCATCTGCCGACTTTCTGGATCTTACCCATCTCTCGTATGCGATTGGAAACAGCTTGTTGACTAACGCCTAAATGCTCTGCTAGTTGTTTTTGTGATTTGACTATCGTCTTCCTGTAGCAATGTTTCCAATTTTGTATCTTCATATTTTTTTGAAGGTTTTCCATGTTCTTTGTCTGTAAGATCAAAGTCACCACTTTTGAAACGCCGAAACCATCGTTCACACGTATCTTGCGATGGAGCATTTTCACCATAAGCTTCTCGAAGCAGTCGGTATGATTCAGCAGCAGTTTTTTTCAAATGAAAACAAAACAGTAGTACTGTCCGCGAATGCTCTTTATTTGGCACAAAATTTGACAATTTTAACAGAGTAAAACAAAACTATATGATCACTTTTCAAATTATAACCTATACGCATTTGACACTTAACAAAACGCCATATGTGTTGAAACTTTGAACTATACACTCTGTTTGCGCGGCAAGTTTGAAAAAAATCCGCATTTAATACTTGTAGACCTGGTATATACTGATTTATCCCTCATATTTCTTTCGCAGATCCTGTAGATAAATCAACATGTTATTGTGTTCAGATGACCTAAAACTGCCAACAAGTATCAAGGCGTCAACATCTAAATAATTTCAATTCAAAATACTTACTTAACTTAATTGGAAAATAATAAAATATGCATTCTAAAATTGGATTGGTGCCTTAAGCATCAACATGTGCGATTGTATAGCGTGTGGCGCCTCCTACTTTGCGCACCCCTGACCAAAAGCATGCCTTCTCCTTCGATATTGATTTTCCGAGGATATCGAATAATCTCGGTGCCCCAAAGGTCATGTTCAGTCCGAGAAACTCAACTAAAAGATATCACGAGAAAAACTAAATAGGAATAGTGTAGCAGACGTGTCTAGAAACTGGACTGGAAAAATAAAAAGGTTTGGAAAAGTTGAAATAACATTTTATGATTCAGTGAGTATGAGATTACTATTTTGTTTTGAAAAATAAATAAATTACTTTATAAATTTAGATGAAGTAAGGTTATAACATTTTATTTTGTGATACAAAATAGTTATATTTGATGAAGAAGTTTCCGAATCGGGTTTTATCTTCTACACTATGGTTTCTCTGCCATTTTTATTGGTAGAAGTTTTGTAGAGATATAAAGTTTAGTTATGTAAATTTTAATGTTTATGGATGTTTTTGGTTTCATAAAATATACTTCAATTGTTTTTGTTTAGATGTCTGGCCATCATATGTATATGTTGGAACATGCGTATTTATATTTGACTTGTACACTGTAGTTACGCCATTTCAAGGTTGTCAGTTCAAAATTATTATCGAATACAAACTAAATATGATATCAATAAGAGTATTTTTTACTACAAAAAATGATATGAAGTGTGAATTTTCACACATGCCAGTGTTTTGTAGGTATTTAATAAGTGTACGAGGTCAACAGAATGCTGGAAGATATTTTTTTTTTCTATAACCATATCAAAATCAACAGATTTTTGATAATCATTTTTATTCGATATTTGAGTACTAAAATATCCCATTTAATTTGTTAAATAAATATAAATTAAAAACCTAGCGATTTTTTTTTCTGTTTTTAGGGTTTTGTAGGTATGACCAAGAAACCCTTATACCGTCATTTCGTCTTACACAACCCTTATGTCGTCTGTCTGTCTGTCTGTCTGTTCGGTAAAAATTGTAGCCAAACGGCTAAACCTAGAGAGTTGAAATTTGGCATGCTTATACAACTCTTTGACCCGCCACATAGGAAAAATACTAAAACATCTAAAAAGCATATCCCCCTAAAATATAAACAATTATGTGCTCATCGAAAAAAAAAATATATTTTTTTAAAATTCTGTGTAGGGTAACAAATGAAAGCCCTTAGTACGTGAATTAACGATCAAAATTTTATTTTTGCAAAATAAATTATTCTGACGCGATTTTTGCCAAAAATGATCAAAAAAAAATTTGTTCCACACCCTATAGCCCAGATGGTTTAAACTAAATATCTGAAAAAAATCTAAGTAATGTACATTGGTGTGAACCGGAATAGTACAACAGGAATTTTTGATCAGATTATGTTTTCGGAAAATAACGCATTTTTTGTGTTTTTAACTAAAATATGTTAAATATTTAATTCGGTATGTAACACACCACATCAGTAGCTCTAGTAGCGTAGTTGGTTTTGTCGTGCGCTTAATAATGTAACTTAATTTGCAAACTAGAGTTCCCATCCTGTTAATTTTATTTTTTCTGTTTATGTTGTAAGTGTTGCATTTAATTTTTAAAAGCGTAAATTTAATACCCAGTTTGACGAAATCAGAGGGCGGGGCTTATGATTTAAGCAACCAATGGAAGCCATAGGCGCAATTTTCAAAATCTTAATGAACCTTGCTATATAAAAAAAAAAAAATACTGCACATATTTAGAAACTTAAAAAATGTGCAGGCATTCGAATTAAAATTCATAAAAACAATTTTGACATAACATTTGTTTTGGCATCCCAAATAATCATCATTCAGTTACTAAATACCTGCAAAACCCAGAAATGTGTAAAAATTCACACGTCACATTATTTTTTTTAAAATTAATCACAAAGAAACTTAACTAAATAATAATTTTCGTTGTAAAGTGATGCAGTGTCTGCGAACGCTCAACTATGATTCTTAAGTCACATTGGCGGAGGGATACTACTGACGTAGATCACGTGCAGCAGAGATGTTTGCCTTCTGCGGCAAAATATACCCCTGTCAAACTTCATATTTTTTCAATTTCAGAAACGTATTTATCATCATTAACAATGTGCTGTTTGGTTTATTAAGTATTTCACTGATATAAATGATTTATTTCTCTTTGATACCTTGAAAACAAGACGTATAGCGATAGGCGCTTCGCCTAATGATCGAATTCATGAGTGCAAGCTTCTTAAGAAGCGACTCGATTGTCAGCTGTTAACAATTTTTTATAATATTTTTAATATCAAAAAGGACAAACACTACCTTAGTCATAAATACAAAAAATCCATAAAATTATTAGTCATAATTTAGCCATGCATTAAAAAAATAATTAATTTAGTCAAAAACACAAAAACTGCAATATTTTCCAAAACCAAAGTCTGGCCAAAAATTCCACTCGTACGTTTCCGGCTCAGATCAGTGTACATTACTTATAATTTTTTTTTAGATTTTTAGTTTAACCCCTTGGGGTAATAAGGGGCGGGACAACCACTTTTTTGGCACATATTTGGTTTAAATCGTGTTAAAAGAAACTAATTTTAAAAAACTACTTTGCATTCCTTAATTTACGTTTTAATAGCTGTCTTTTGATACCACACAATAAATTTAAAAAAAAATAATTATTTTTTTCAATGACAAAAAAAAAAACTATATTAATTCCTGTTGAACTATTCCGTTCCCTTCAATATATAATACATTATGGAGATTTTTTTCAGATGTTTAGATCAACCCCTCTGGAAGAAAGTGTGGAGGATTCTTTTACATATTTTTGGCGAAAATCCCGTAAAAATCCAATAAACTAAAAACAAAAGAATATAAATTCCGCATAATATTTTAGGTTCATTAACATACTTGACACTCTTACAACATTTGGCAACACCGCTCCCATTAGGAGCAATTCTGTATTTTATCAGTAGGATGCTATTAGCAAAAAAAAAGTAAATCGCGCCCTACTCACAACAGACTTGTAGAGTGTTTTATTTTATTTTACTCCCTCCGTTCCAAAATAAGAGTCCGATTTCATAAAAAAATATGCAAAGGGGATACATAACGTATATTTTCACAACTAAACTAAATGTGAGGAAGCTTGTAATCGTTGCCTCCTCTATGAAACATGGTCAATTCCATGCACTTCTGCAGTGTAATGAAACAATTGTCTAGTTTTTCCGCGGTTATTTCATCCCATGTTTTATGCACGGTCGCAATGAGTTCATCAATACTGGACGGGGACTCTTTGTGTTGTAATGATTGAATGGCGTTAAAGAAACCCAAATCGAGGACTAATTTAAATAAATAACTACTCATACATTTAATTTCATTATTTCAATAATCTTATATTTTGTAAATTTCGTTAAAAAATAATTATAAATACTTTTACATTTTTAATTTCCGTCATTGTGACGCAGCTGAGGCTAGCGGATGTTCTGCTTATTAGTATTCGACGTACGTTTATTATCTCACTCTCGAGTGCATAGAAATTCTTTTTCTAGCTAATATTGTCAAACATAAAGTTTGTTGTTCATATAATTTTATATTTTGATCATATGTTTTAAAAATTAACGAAAATGAAAAAATAATGGGTATCATTGACGTCATTTGGGCACATATTAATACGTCACTAACGGGTGGCATGTGAAACAGTTTAACATTTAATAATTAATAATTTTCTTATGCAATAAGATATAATTTTTTTGCTTCGTAATATTTTCTGGTTACTATTATTTAAGGTGCAAATCAGGGCTTCGAACCGGAACTGAACCAAAAACCGAAAATAACCGTTATTTTTGTCGGCACGAAAACCGGAGCTGAACCGAAAAAAATATCGGTTTATTTCGGTTCAGATAATGTTTATGGGAGTGAACCAAAATATAAAATACATTTTATTTAAGATTGTTTTTTAAACTGATGAGCAGAAAAAAATCGTATTTTTTTAACTGAAATAAAAAAATTGCGCTTCTATTATTTTGGGGGAGGGGGGTGTAACACGCACAGAACCCCCCCCCTTGGCAGCGGCCTTGGTATAATTATTACAAAATAAGAAATAAAATGTTCTTCTAAATTATGGTATTTAGAAAATATATTTCTAATACAAATAAAAAAGCATTTAAAAATTTATCACTCGGAACTGAAGCGAAAACCGAAAACAAACGTTATTTTTGCCGGAACGAAAACCAGAACCGAACCGGAACAAAAACCTAAACTAAAAAAATAACGGTTCGCAGCCGTGGTGCAAATACTAAATTAAATTAATTTAAGTTCATTGAATAGACATTCACCATAGACTTGAAATCATTCTTCAAGTCTACGGTGTCTGTGGCGAGGGCCACTTTTGTAACGCCCTATTACGAGCCTGTAAGAACACTACCAAAAGGCGCTTTTCAAATTTAGGCACCAAGTTGGTTTGCGACGGCTCTGCTGGACAATTGTTTTACATAATTTGCATTTTCTCAGCATATGCTGGAAGTTATTTATTATTATTATTATTGCTATTATATTTTACAATATTGTTCATGTCATTTACTTCGTTTTACACTTTTGGAAACATATTTTGTACATTATCCAAGTAGAGAAGAGCAGCTCGTCCTAAATCTATAATCCAATAAAATCCAATTTGTTAACACGCTGAACATTTTCTGTGTTAGTAGACAGAATCCATTTTCCATAATGGAACTAAAGCAAATAAGGCGGAAAGATATCGGTCGTCATTGAGTTATTGGACATATTATTCAACTTTTTGATATGGGTTTCATTTTAGCACCAACAGTCAAGTGGTTTGCTTCGCTACATCACTATACGCTCCAGTTTCCTCGCTTACTACTTTTTCAATATTCCATTTGCGATCAGATGAAATGGAAGCTATTCCCATATATTTTATATTATTTTCCATGTTTTATTCCATTTCATACTCGGATAGTATTCCAGTATTTTACTTTCAAATTGCGAAAAGAAAGTATTGTATCGAAGAGATTTTGACATTTCAAGTATTGCTGAACTAAATAAATAGTGTTGGTAAAAAGGTTAACATCATCCAGTAGATTGTACGTTTCTTAAATATTTTTGTTATCTATACTGGCATTTTAAATACATCTTTGTATTATAATGTTTACCACATCATTAATAATATTACTATAATAGTACTTATAGTTACCTTTTCAGAAGGTTCCGGTATAATTATGTAATAATTAGCTGACTAATAACCTGCGATACTTTAATTATGCAAATGCCTAGTTTTAAGAAATGTTTTGGCATCGACATTAATATATGATTTACTCTATATAAAACTAATCAGTCTGTATTTCAAAACTTATAGATATTGTCTTCAATTTTTACCGACCATCAACAGATATAAGGGAGGTATTGTGTTCGTACCGATTTTGACGTTTCGAGATTTCTGCGTCTTTCAACGTTTTGACTATTTTTAGCTTGATGTCTGTCCGTCTGTCCGTCTGTCCGTCTGTCCGTCTGTCCGTCTGTCCGTCTGTCCGTCTGTCCGTCCGTCCGTCCGTCCGTCCGTACGTCCGTCCGTCCGTCCATCCGTACGTCCGTCCGTCCGTCCGTCCGTCCGTCTGTCCCTCTGTCCCTCTGTCCGTCTGTCCGTCTGTCCGTCTGTCCGTCTGTCCGTCTGTCCGTCTGTCCGTCTGTCCGTCTGTCCGTCTGTCCGTCTGTCCGTCTGTCCGTCTGTCCGTCTGTCCGTCTGTGTACACGTGCAGAGTAAATTCGGCTGAAAGGATTTTTATGAAACTTCATATTTAAGCTTCTGCCATCAATGGCACGAGTTGGTCAACTTTTGGTAAAAATCGGTTGACTAAAAATGGGAGTTTACAAATGTCGATTTTAAGATTTTTGCGAATATTTCACAACAGAAAAATATTTCGAAAAAATTTATTTAACAAAAGTTGCTATAAATGCAATAACTAATAACTTTTATTTGAGACGTTCTTTGACAAAACGAAAAATTTCGAAAAGTCTCAATTTTTCCATACTTATATGTATATAACGTTTCCATGGTCATAATAAATAATATCTGTTAGGAAAATATTAGGCCAAGTTATTTCTACTCTGCTGCTAGCATGTATTTTATATAAGTACTTTATGATGGCGGTCGGTCCTGTGGTGGCCACACCTGATTTTTTTAATATAGATGATAGATAAGAAGTACGTAATAGTTTATAAAGATAGATAGAAAGGCGGCAGGTTAACATTTCATCGGCTCTGAGCCTTTTTGTGGACTGTGTTTTTTTTACCGACCGTCAACATATATAAGGGAGGTTGTGGGATTGTGATCATACCGATTTTTACCCCCGTAACCCCTAAAATATGCATCTTAATGAAAAATTCATAAAAATAAAATATTTGTTTTATCTTTATAAACTATTTTTGTCATACATGATTTTGCTGTTAAATCGATAATAAGGGAGATACATGTAGTTTTTAGTTTTAGTGCCCCCCCCCATAACTCCAAATATTCATCTAATTGAAAAAATGCATTGAACAAAAACATTTTTCTGACTATAAACAATTTTTGTTACACATATTTTTGTGTTAAGTTAATAATAAACCCCGAAACACACCCCTAGAATAAAATTTTTGAGATGCCTTATAGCCTATGTTCGAATCCTGGTTTTACTCTATTATCATACCAAATTTCGTGAAAATATATCCAGCCGTTTTTGCGTGAATCTCGGATAGACACGCAGACAGACAGAAAAAAATTGATTTTTTTGCAAATATCGTCCTATAACCATCTGAAACGAGTAGAAACCAAATATGAGGCCTAAAAAAATAAAAAATAGATAGAGCCTCTAATTTTATTAATATAGATTTAATTTAATTTAATTTTTTCTAATTTTTTTTCGACGTATTTTCCTTTCAAATTCAAAGAAATGTATATGCATTCCAAATTTCAACACTCTAGGTTCAGTTATTTGTTCACAATTACTACCGCATAGACAATCAGACAGACAAAAGACACATGAGTGACGGTATAAGGGTTTCTTGGTTACATACGAACGAAACCAAAAAGGGGAATAAGAAGAAGAAAACTACAAACATAAGATCACGTAGAAGGATACGAAGAAGTCAATTAAAAAAATGTTACTTAAATGTTTAATTAAAGAATTTTAGTTTAGCACCACGCATTAAACCAGTCGTAAATTTAATTATTTTTCTAAAGTTTTCCTTTTAAAATACAACGTAGACCCGCTGTGAAAACTAGTCTTGTGATGTCGAAGTTAAAACACTGTGACATCTTCTTGTTTTTTGCCGAATCCCTAGACTTGTTATTGACAAGTTTTCAACGGAGAAAATTCTTAATGGCAGTAAATGTAACGAAGAAGTGAACTTTTCATGAGTTGTTTACAAGAGTAAAAGAATGTGCACTTTTCCAGACAGTGAAAAAGTCTAGTGCAACGTTATAGCACATTTCTGCACTTTTATAAAGATGACACGTCGCTCACTGTCTTTTATTATCAACCTGAGATTACATCACACATAAAAGGTTACTTCTTATATTTTTTAAAAGAATTGCAACTTATTATTACACGAAAGTCATAAGGTTTATTTCTTTAAATCTTTAGTGCTGAAATTTTTATTACAAATAAATTTTTCTCTAGTGCTTTCCCTGAATTATACTGCACTTGATGATAATGGAACACCATTTTGTACGTGTTCTATACAAAAATTATATCATACTGGTCCCTAGTGCATCTTTGTGAACTACGGTAGATTCAAGATGGCAGCAAAAATGGTGCACCATGTAGCAAATTATAAATAATTTTGACAATAGAGCAAAATAGCTAAGTGCATAATGATATATTTCACGAGACTTTACATATTGATTGATCTACAGAGAACCGATAAACAACTATATATACAGGGTGTTTGCACCCCGAAAATCTCCTTTATTTGTAAAGATACAGAAAATCTTCAGAACAAAAGTTAAACTAGACAAAAAGGCCCATCTAAAGGTTACTATAAGAATTCTGAGGCACTTTTGATCTAGCATAGGGAATCGATAATTTTATATTTTTTTCCTAAAAGTACATTAAATTAGCTTTACAATGACACCAAAAAATCATATTTTTATGTTAACCATTTCAAAATGGCGACCATTTATTTACAAAATAATAATCAACATAAGTTTTACAAAGTTGAACTTAGCAAGCTTTGAAAACAATAAAAAAAGAAACAAAATATGTCTAAAATAAACTATTTGACTGTTTAGAAAAAAAATATTATTACTTTTTACAATTATTTTACAAAAAAAAAAAAAAAGTTCGATGAAACCACCATTATTGTCCACACATTTTCTCATTCTTAATAAAAACTCTTCCATCGCCCTTATAAGAGTACACTCTTGGATATCCCGGATTACACTCCTAACCCTTCCTTCTAAATTTTCTATCGTCGTTGGTGTTGTCCGATACACTCTATCTTTTCAATACCCCCTAACGAAAAAATCCAATGGCGTGAGATCCGGCGATCGTGCAGGCCAGGGATTAAGTGAATGTGTTCCAATCCATTTATATGGGTATTGGCCATTTAAATAGGCACACACGTTTCTAGCGTTATGAGCTGGTGCTCCATCTTGTTGGAACCACATTCCTATCCTATCAGCAAGTGGTAAATCATCCAACAAATCCTCCACTTCATTTTGTAAAAAATTTAAATACTTGTTAGCTCTAAGGCTGCCATGGTAAATAATTGGGCCTACAATTTTTGTCCCTAGAATTCCCAGCCAAACATTGAAACCAAACCTGTGTTGGAATCTGGACGATCTTAATTCCCTGGGATTTTTCGTCGACCAACGTTTTACAGTATTCCTATTGAATAAACCATTTCTGGTAAAATTGGATTCGTCCGAAAACATTATTTTATAATGGAAGCGATTATCATTTTCCCACATACCCGAAAACCAATTACAAAATTTCAGTCGGCGATCTTCATCATTTGCGTGGATAAATTGGCTTACATACGGTTTATAAGGCTTAAACCCATGTTTTTTTAAAACCTTCCAGGCTTTCCATTGTGAAACACCGCATTCTTTTGCAATCTCCCGCACCGACACTTCCGAGTCGTAGTGGACGTAAGCCAATATTCTTTCTTCGTTATTTTCTATATGGTTTGCTCTTTCTGGACGTCGTTTTTGAATTTCGAAAGAACCTCGCTGGCTTAATTTGTTCACTAATTTGGCAAAATACTGCCTTCTCGGCTGAGCTCTATCAGGATACCTTTTCTGATAGAGTCGCTGGACCCTAACTGCATTTCTTTGGCACTCTCTGTATATCAGAACCATATCTGTCATCTCTTCGTTGGTATATCGTACATAAACCATAATTAGGTACAAATAACGACTTACTACCAATTAATACAATTTTTTTTCAAACAAAAATAAACAAAATAAACTATTAAACTCTTGTTATTTATAAAACATTTAATTGAAAAATTTAAATTTAAGTTATTTCATGCTATTTCATATAATAACTAGTTATAACAGTTTATTTTAGAGATATTTTGTTTCTTCTTTTATTGTTTTCAAAGCTTGCTACGCTCAACTTTGTAAAACTTATGTTGATTATTATTTTGTAAATAAATGGTCGCCATTTTGAAATGGTTAACATAAAAACATGACTTTTTGGTGTCATTGTAAAGCTAATTTTATGTACTTTTAGGAAAAAAAATATAAAATTATCGATTCCCTATGCTAGATCAAAAGTTGACATCATTTCCGGTGAAACCGGAAGTGCCTCAGAATTCTTATAGTAACCTTTAGATGGGCCTTTTTGTCTAGTTTAACTTTTGTTCTGATGATTTTTTGTATCTTTACAAATAAAGGAGATTTTCGGGGTGCCCCGTTTTAAACAAACACCCTGTATATTTCACACAATTCTATGTAAAATTCAATGACATCTATGAGCATATCCTACCCTACGTCCGTAGTTTTTATCTTCGTTTGTTATATTGGGGAAATATTTGAATATACTCAGAAAAATGTGTGTGTGTTTTTGTATCTGGAGCGCTACTACTGCAGCTGTGGCTAGAACGAGTAAAACAAAACAATAGGTCGTTCTCAAGATCCGAACGAATAGCATCGCTTAATTTTTATGTACTTCTACATCGGAACACACCCTTTATCTGGCGGGCGTTGGTCAAGTAAATCCTCACTGAGTATAAAATGAACCTTAAGCTATAATTTCCCGCGTTGGAAGAGAATATGCATCACTATATTATTTTCCATGTTTTATTGCATTTCATAATCGGATAGTATTTCAGTATTTTACTTTCAAATTGCGAAAAGAAAGTATTATTATTATTCATTCACTGTATACACTCATAGTTCATCTCATACGTAAAAGAGTCCCGCTCTGTTTAGTTAAGGAAATAATTGAATCATTAATTTCAAAAATCACCTTTCTCCAGTTTACCTTGTTTTGAGAAAATTAGAAAAAACTATCCTACTTCAATTTTTTTTAGATGAAAAATTTTTAGTTGATAAAAATAAATACAGTCGATTCCACTTAATCGGGACACATCGGGACTATAGTGAGTTCAAAGGTGAGTTTGCAGTATAGCTCTTATGGCAAATGGGAGCGATGTTGCCAAATGTTGTAAAAGGGTCAAATGTGTCAATTATAATAATATGAAAAACTCGTATTATTTACAAAAATCCACTCTTATAAAACTCAAAATAACACTCAACAAAAACAAATGGCTGTTTGTAGAATACTGCGTCTTCACAGATCAGCGCGTTTTAGAGCTGGCAACGTCGACAAGCAAGAAAAGGATAGTGTCATTGTGTAAACCCATTAGAGAGTATGAAAAAGAATTACTCCATATGCCCTGTACTGCAAACTCACCTTTGAACGCACTATAGTACATTTTGTCCCGATTAAGCGGCTGGCCCAATTATCCCAAGTTTCACAAAAATTAAAGGAATAGTGTTTTTTTATAAGTATTTTATCTGATAAATTACAGAAAAATAAAACAAGTCACAAAACTATACGTAGGTATACATATATATTAAAAAATAATATACGTACTAAATCCAATGCTTTCAAATGTGTCAAATCCTTTCTTGGCATCCCGGTAAGGGTTATGTGAGTGAGTCACTACACTAAATTTACGTTAACTCGACCACAAAAACCACACTTAGGCCGAGAACATACAGAAAGCCGGTAAAACAGCGCTGACAGTCGGTACCGAAAACAAGCGTCCTGGGTTACTGGTTGCGCACACACTAAACGCTGATATTGCAAGTGAGACTGACAGATGACGTAACCTATAAATTGAAGTTTTTATTTATTTTTTTCTATTAATCGTACATTTTTTAATTATATTGGCCTAGCATAGAGTGAACGCTAGTTTTGAAAGTGTATAGCTACTCTTTCGTATATTGGCTCAATTATATGTTGAAATAAGTGAAAATTGCGAGTTCTGATTCATCTTTGGATGAGTTGCTTGTAACAGAATCACTATATTTAAAAATGGAACCAAAAAGAAAAGGTATATATGCAATAAACCAAAAGAGATGTAAATATGGGGAATACCACCATCTTTTTCCTTAGTTAAAAGAAGATGATGCAAGATTTTTTAAATATTTTTTTGTTTCGGCGCTGACAACAAGCTTCTTAAACTGCTTAAACGTTTCGGTAAGCAGGTAGCCGACACCAACCGGCGCCGACCAGTACACAGCGTGTGCGGTTATGTTTAAAAACATGGACAAATACTGCGGCAGATCAGCGCTTATTGCCAGTAAAGCCGGTACCGGCTTTCTGTATGTTCTCGGCCTTATACATAATGATGTCAAAGTGAATCCCCACTCCAACATGAATTTCCGGCGCCACGGGAATTCACACGATTACTGTCCCGATTAAACGAAATATTGTCCCGAAAAAGCGAAGTAAATTTACGATATTTCCTCGGTTTTGTTTCCGTTCTTTAGGATTTGTCCCTAATAAGCGGCTGTCCCAATTAACCGGTGTCCTGATTAAGCGGAATCGACTGTAATTAATTTTAAAAATCTCTTTTTACACACTGTTTTGGTTACAGCTATTATGCTTTTTTGTGCTCAACAATACTTGTTCTTCAACTTTCTAGGTGGTTTCTGCAATAAGCGATTTTTCCTCATTACTTGCTGCTAGAAAAAGAATATCCATCTTTGAGTTATAAAGCTCTCAAATGATTAGTAATTTTTTCGAGCCATGTTAATAATAAAAATCGAATGGATGTTAACGCAGCGCTTCGCCTCTCAGAAACAACTCTACAGCTATGTATATCAAATTTTCTAACAAAGAAGCAGCAGCAGATGTCGCACTAAAAATTGTAATTATATAACTGTATAGCATATACCTATATAATAGTAAAATACTACATATATTGGTTTTTATTTGTGTCTTAGCTTTCAACGCGTCCGCGAAATATTTATCCTATTTTCACTGGTCCGCGGTGGCAAAAAAGTTGAAGAACACTGGTATAGTCTATTAATTTAAGAGCTCTGAAAGCAGCTTTATAGTGTCTTAATTAAATGCGTAGAAATGATGTAACTTGTTTTTATTTGCGGAAAGAAAAATATACATCTTACAATGTAATACACAATCTGTCTCAAGAAACTATTTAATTAACCTCAATTAATTTCTAGGAATTCACTTAAAACAGATGTTATAAAGTATACATCTCCATTAAACAATTGACAATTGAAACAATTAGTGTCAAGAGTAATCGGATTCAAAACAAAATCAGCCATAAATCAATCGCGTGTTTAAAAATTTGTCTCTGCTTGGATTTCAGTATCGGAAAATATTTGATTATTTTAATTTGTTATTTTCTTGACTTTTTCTATTACCAATTCAAAATTCAGTCTTCACATGGAAAAACAATGTTTTCATGTTAATAGAAAAATATTCGATAGGATCTTATCGATAGCTTCAACAGGAAAAAATATATACAAGGTGTCTCAAAAGAAATTTTATATTTAGTGGATCGATTAAAAAACACTTTTTGGGGATTTATTTCTTAAAAATAATATCGTCTAAATGTAGACCCTCGCGTTCTCGGCACTCATTTAATCGAACAGTAAAATTACTTATGACGTTTCGGCAGGTGGATTCAGGGATGGCTGCCATTTCGTGACGGATATTTTCTTTCAAATGCGCCTGTGAAGTCGGTTTATTGGCGTAAACTTTAGATTTAAGATAACCCCATAGGAAAAAGTCCATAGGGGTTAAATCTGACTGCGTGGAGGCCAATTTATGTCACCTCTCCGGGAGATCAGTTTGCCTGAGAAAATTTCACGAACACGTGGCAGAGACATATTGGACGTGTGTGAAGTTGCTCCGTCCTGTTGGAACCATGTTTTTTGGTTATAGCCAGGAAAGTTTTGCAGTTCAGGTACCAAGAAGTTGTCTAATATCTCCACATAACGCTCTGAATTCACTGTAACTCACTTCCGAATTGAAAAGTTCGGGTCGTCACGAACAGACTGATTAACATTCTCCACGTTTTCTACCGTTCTTGATGACCTAGGTCGCCCGGATTTTGATTTATCCAGCGTTGTACCAGTCTCTTCAAACTTTTTAACCCAATGTCGAATGAGAGGAATGCTTGGCGCATCATTTAAGTGGCGAAAACCTCGAATACTGCAGAATTTTCTACGCGCTACAGTCGCCGAATCACCGTTTTTGTAAAACTCTCGCACGCATAATGCGTGGTCTGCTCCCGAGAAACGTTCCATAGCGACTGAATTCCCAAGAGCCAGGCTACCGATTGACTTAACCCCCGCGCCCCTCGGATACGTTGCGTTCACGCAGTAAGCTAAATAAATATAAAATTTCTTTTGAGACACCTTGTATAAGTTTTATCACTCTACCCAAAAAATGTCTAGTGGATTTAACTGCTTTTGACAATGGTCTACTAATTAAAACATGTCCCTAGTTGCAATGGAACTTAAAAATTTTAATTGTTTCCGAAAGGAAATTATTCAGTTTTAAGTATCAATGCTGTTAGAACTGGGCCGAATAGATTTAGTACATCGCTCGATTGGTCAGCAATTCAAATAAATCAAGGGAAACTATTCACTGAGCCATTAAATCGAAATGTCTAAAATGGTCGACACAATGTTGAGTTAGCTAAAATGTAGGATGTACAGGTCACAGTTCTTGCAGTGCACTGTGAAGCCCTACAAAAAATCACTAACGAACGTTTGACAGACGGAGAATTTAAACCCTCTTGTAGTATGATGTATTCTGGAATCGTTAAGCAGAATAATTTGTCGTAATTGTATACATTATTTATAAACCGAGTTATTAAATCATTTTTCCAACGGTTAGTAAGGCAAAAATCAACTGTACGTCTTGTAACTGTATAATTTCATAATATATATTTTACATTTTATCTGAGCTATTGTCTCATCAATTAATACTGCACTGAGTAATAGACACAGGGCCCTGATCTTACAATTAAAAAAGTAGAAAACTTCTGTCGCTTAAAATATGTATAGACATTAGGCGTTTATGTTTAGTCAGTCAGATCAATCCGAGCGATCCAAGTTTTCCCGATCGTAATGTCAGTCGGAGCATACACATTAGCTTATTTTTAGTTTTCAGATTTTTAGATTGATTCGTCGAAGTGCTCCGAACATTTGTAAGGAATCCGATTACTAGCAGGATTGCTTGGATTAATGGTTGCTGGTGGTGGGGGTTAGCGCGGGAAAATTGAATCTTACAGCCAATTGGAAAGTGATGTAACATAACAACAAAATGCACGAAATAAGTACCGTTTGTGATAGCATTCTATTATTGGTAATTAATAAACTCATATTTATAAATCAAATCACGGTAGAAGTTTCAAAAGGAAAAATAAGATAATCTTTGCAGAAACAGTAATTTTTTGTGAAAATGTTACAAAAAATTAATAATTTTAATTATCATAATTTTTTTTATCAAAATTAGAAAAAATTTGCATGAAACAAGTTAGGCAATGCGATTTTGTATAAATAATGTAATATTGCAGGAACTCGGTTAGCAAACATTCCACTCGTTGCACAAAATGAGGTGATTCCTAACTGGTAACATAAAAAGCTATTGTCATACATAAATAATTATGTGAAGTGTGCATTATCACATAATTCAGGTTTTTGTATTATAGATATTTAGTAAGTCTACTAAATTTTTAATTCCAGGAGATTCAAGGAATTTCCAGGTAACAATTAAAAAACTTCCAGGATAATTTTCCATAAATTATACAGGAACGTACTGTTTATTTTTACTTATTCGATAGAGTATTCTATTCTGATTTCAACGATATAAATAAGTCATAGCCTTACATCACAAAATAATCGAGAAATATCATTCTACAAATATGTTTGTAGCTGTTCTATTATGAAAACTTATTGTACTTGGTAGTCTATTTTAGGTAATACGGGTAAAAATGATAATTTTCATGAAGAACACGTGTACCAAGTAGCATTCCATAATCATCAAGTATAATTTTAGTATGTTGACATTTTACATTTGTACACAAAACAATATAAATTTAAAAGTTATTTGAATGCCACAAATATATTTAAAAATTACAGAACAATGTTGTCTGATATCTGAAAAGCTGTGGACCAGGAAAGGAAGAAATTCACTTGATTGCGTCCCAGACATACGAGGGATGTTTCCTAAATTCTGGGAATTGTGCTATAATTAAATTACGCATTACTTATAGGCAATGTTATTGATGCCAGACAAATCTTGACATGTTTATGCAACTATCTAGTGCAATATTGTTCAGTCTGAATTAGGTGTTCGACTGATATAGACGCGTTTTCATAGCACTGTTTTTGTAACCATGGAAGACGCAACAAAATCTCAAATAATTTTCTTTTTGTGGAAAGAAGGTGTGAAAACATCAGAAATTATTCAGCGTCTGCAAGGAGTATTTGGTGAGTCTGCAGAATCCAAAAGTACTGTTTATCGGTGGATCGATCGTTTTAAAACCGGTAGAATATCACTAGAAGACGATCCACGCAGTGAGCGCCCAAGCACGCCGGTAAATGAAAGAAACATTACTGCCGTCGAAGACCTACTGAAAGAGGACAGTCGAATGACTATTCGTCAAATTAGTGTGCGCCTAGGGATAGGTACACGACAAGTTCATGACATCTTGAATGATTGTTTGGGCGTTAGCAAGGTTTCGCCGCGTTGGGTGCCAAGGCTGTTGGGACCAGAACAGAAACTCAATAGGTCTGATACTAGTTATTAGAAATATTATATTATGTTCTGAAATTAGTTTATCGTTGGGATAAATTTATTCAGTTAAATGGAGATTATGTTGAAAAACTACATTGTAATATTGACGAAAATTAACAAAATAATAAAAATTATAGCTAAATTCCCAGAACTTTGGAAACATCCCTCGTAGCTGCATCTTCAAACAAACTTGCTAATTTTGCCAAAAATTCAGAAGATACTAGTAAAACGATTTGCATGATTCCCTTAACTATTTTCCATCACTTAATACAAAAGGGTATGAGTGGGTCGTCAATTTTTCGCGACCTACGACGATACAAATCTAACATTGAGAGAATATGAAAATCTCATAATTTGAAGAACGATCCGGTGTATAAAGCGTTATTTTCGTACTAAGAATTGTCAACATTCTAGTACAGCCATCAAATCTTTGTTCCCGTTTGGATCTTGATATATTTATAAATCAGGTTTTCCAGAGTAAAACGTGAACGATTGCACATGGTGGATGAGAAGATGCATATTTGCGTCAACGTTGAGGTCCGTTTGAAGTTACTAATTATTTTTTTATTCGGGAAAATTTTACCGTATTGAACGCCATTGAACCTATACGTTGAAATTACGACCAAAATTTTATATCTTCTTCATAGTATAAACTCTGAACTCTGTTGTTAAATATAAGCCAATTTAGAGATCCTCAGAATAATGTACATTTAAATTTAAATACATCAAAAACAAATTTAAACATTCAAAAATAAACGTGATTAATACGGCTGAAAAGACAAAATTCAAAGATACAAAATACTTTATCGAGATAAAAGTGTTGCCAACATGTGCATGCAAGAATATTACGCAACACGGCAATAATAACGAAGATTTATTCATGAATATAAATTTATTTACCTGGATTGCTTCCAATAAGTGAACTGTCTAGTTGCCATTTTGGTACCTTCGCATCTAGTGTTTGATAGAATATTGCCAGCATAGCGGCAAAGAAGCCGATCAGTACCGTGTAAAAAATGACATAGAATAGAATAATTTTTGCTGAAACAAAAGAAACAAACTATTAGTTAACAGGTTGAGATAATAACAAGTTTTAAAACAGCTATATATTAGGAATGGATTTCATGGTATTAGCTAAGGTAGGTAGGTATAGGGTGCGGTAAGTACTGCAAATATATATAGAGGGGGGGGGGGCAGCGCCGGCGCTAGACTTTTGGCCGCCAAAGACAAAATATTTTTAGCCCTGGTGACAAAATTAAACAACAGATTTGTTATACTTGTATTAACATTTTGGCGCCTTTCCAAATTTTACGTTACAGGCGAGCGCTTGCATCGCCTATGCGTAATGCTGGCGCTGGGGGGGGGGGCTATAGTATACAGTTTTTACTCTTTAACAACAAGAAGAAAATGTATACCTGAAAATTTAATATTAATTATTATTATTAAGTGGAGCAAGCCTCGTATTAGCCTAAAAACGCTAATACGAGGGATGTTTCCTAAATTCTGGGAATTGTGCTATAATTAAATTACGCAGAACTTATAGGCAAAGTTATTGGTGCCAGACAAGTCTTGACATGTTTATTCAACTATCTAGTGCAATATTGTTCAGTCTGAATTAGGTGTTCTACTGATATAGATGCGTTTTCATAGCACTGTTTTTGTAACCATGGAAGACGCAGCAAAATCTCAAAGAGCAATAATTTTCTTTTTGTGGAAAGAAGGTGTGAAAACATCAGAAATTATTCAGCGTCTGCGAGGAGTATTTGATGAGTCTGCAGACTCATCGGTAAATGAAAGAAACATTACTGCCGTCGAAGACCTACTGAAAGAGGACAGGGGAATGTCAATTCGTCAAATTAGTGTGCGCCTAGGGATAGGTACACGAGAAGTTCATGACATCTTGCATGATTGCTTGGGCGTTAGCAAGGTTTCGCCGCGCTGAGTTCCAAGGCTGTTGGAATAGGTGGATTGAGGAGACACCGAAAAAGTTCTTTGAGGAAGGCTTAAAAAAATTAGTTTATTGTTGGGATAAACGTATTCAGTTAAATGGAGATTATGTTAAAAACTACATTGTAATATTGACGAAAATTAACAAAATAATAAAAATTATAGTTAAATTCCCAGAACATCCCTCGTATAAAACTAATGGATGCTGTTTCATATTGTTCAATAAGACAGAAAGAGTTGAGATGTGTATCTGGTGTTTCCACGTTAGATAGAGTTACGAAGGAGCATCATTCGACCGATTTTTTATTTAGTCTAAACTTTGCTCAAAGCCATCCATTTACAAACAGTCGTTACATGCATCGTAATATTTAGAGTAAAATGCTACAGTGACTGAATAAGTAAGCATACTTAGAGTGTAAACAGTTAATATCAACCTATACCAGTGTCCAAGAATAGAAAGAGAGATTATTAACACCAGACATCCGCCATGCTTGTTTTTCTTTCACAAAACGAGCAGAAAGGCGAATCTCCGGCTTAAAAAATTTAACATATTATCATTTTTACGATCCCTAAAAGCTAAATTCATAACATAAAAGGAAGCTTAATTCAAATTACAATATAAAACTCATTCATTTTAAGAAAAAATAACCATTTATCAAGTCTGTAAAGAGCACAGAATAGCCGACCTATTATTATATAAATGCCGTCATAATAAAAGCCGTGTAATTTAATTGTTTTGTTCATACATGCATTAAACATTTATCTAGAAGTCTACATTCATAAATGCTAAAGTCTGGCATCCAACCAATACAATATATTTATAGTAAACTGTACGTAAAATATCTATTAATAAATTTGTCAAATATAAACATTTAAATTTAGTTCAAAAACTACTGTACAGATGACCTCACATGTTTTTAGAATTTATATGACGAAAATTTTGTTACGTGAAGTGGTGCAATATTGAAAAAACTTATTTGAACTTTATCGCATCTTGGGCAGTAGAGTGATCAAAAGTCGCCGGTTTTCGCACCTTTATCTCCAGTTTCCGGGTTTAGAAATAATTTCTCTGGGTTGCGTTCATTTTATAATATTTACAATAAAACCTAATTTTTGTCATGTGTTAATCAGCTCATCAAACTGATAATACATATGATATGATGGAAGTTACATATAAACACAGTGACTATCTCAGTCTATATCGCAGAGAACGTTCACATTGTATGCCTTTACACAATCTAACAAAATGTCATCGCGCCGATTACAACAAATATCATCCAAAATTACAAAAACTAACGGTAGATATGATTAATTTAGGTAATTAGGTTAGGTTTAGTTAGTATAAATTTAGGACAACAGAATTATAAAAACGATAATAGATAATAAACATTTTACAAAACCACCGTAGTTGGTATAAGACACACAGATGTCGCACTATTCCTAACACTAATTTCCTTAAGCTGTAAGCTGCTACCTCGAACGTTAAAACAATCTATTGAACATATCCGTAACGCATAGTGTATAGCAGGACCGTCTTATGAATTATAGGGGCCCTAGGCCATAGGTATTTAACGGGCCCTCCTTCCAGAAGAAGTCAAGTCAAATTAAGAAAAAATATTGCAATTTAAGCGATTAAAACGATTTTGAGACCTAATTTTTAACCTTGATTATTCATTACCGCTATATTTAATTTTACTAAAATTATTTGTTGATGCAAAATTAACGACGATTTTTTTGGAGTTTTTATTTTGAGTTGAAAAATGACGCTTGTTTTATGTAATAATTATAAAAATATTCTTTTGTTATAAGGTGAAAAAAATGTGTTTCGAAAATCATATTCATGTGCGTTATATAATGCTCTACCAATTCTAGGAAGGATGGAAAGCGGCGCAGTTATTTCGCGATCTCAACGAGCTTTTCGGCAAAGGAACAATCAGTCAAAACCAAGTAGAAAGATGGTTCCACAAGTTCAAATCGGGTGACACAAGTCTTAAGGATGATGAAGGAAGAGGACGGCCATCGGATTTCGACGATCAGACACTTTTGTCAGCCGTGGAAGAGAACGATAGTATGAAAACCGGGCTACTAGCCGAAGACTCCAATGTCGACCAATCTACGATCGTCCGTCACCTAAAAAAGCTTGGAACAGTGTGGAAATTGGCTGGATGGATTCCTCGCGAACTCTCTGACAACAGCAAAACCGATCGAGTTCGAATTTTCACCGAAATTTTTTTTTTTTTTAAATTATTTATTTAAAGACACATCAGCTACTTGGCTATTAGTGTCTAATAAGGTCACCGAATTGCTGCAAAGAAACGAGCAATCGTTATTTTTGAAGAATCTTGTCACCTGTGATGAATCGTGGTTGCTCTTCAAAAACGTAAAAAAAAAAGTTTGTGTATCTAAGGGTAAAACACCGAAAGGAATAGCAATACTATGCAAAATAGTAGCATAGTGCCTACAGTAAGAAGGCAATTTGGTGCGTATGGTGGGATAGATGCGGAATTATCCATTGGGAGACCATTGCAAACGTCAACAGAAGCGGATTACGCACACAAACGGCAAACGGCACTTCAATATCATCAACGACGTCTATCTGGCTCAGATCGATCGTCTCCATACAGCAATTTTTTTGTTGAATGAATTTATATACAAAAAGAAAAAAAAAATCGTCGTTAATTTTGCATCAACCCAATACACTTTATATACATAAATTTTATAATGCCGAACAGGAGTTCGTCTGAAATATAAATTTCCTGGTATATTTATAATGTTAATGTTATTCATTTTGTTATTTATTTATTTACTTTTTTGTAAAATCAGTAACTTAACTAAATAAAATTAAGACTGGCGACCGGGCACCTTATATAATCGGGCCCTAGGCCATAGCCTCGTTGGCCTAGGCCAGTGATGGCGAACCTATGACACGCGTGTCACGGGTGACACACCAAGAGATTTTGGGTGACACGCATCGTTTACGGATGAGCATCAAGTGTTTGTCGACTTGAAGTCCAAGCTTGAGAATCTGGAAAGAAATCGGTTGGAGAATAAAAAAAGTGCCAGCTATGAACATGAAATTTGGAGCGCTTGGAACTGATTACCAGACGCTTTTAGCACTTTGAAAAATCTAGCGACGGATTTATTCAAAATGTTTCCCTCTACGTACTTTTGTGAGACCTTATTTTACGCGTTAAATAATATTAAAACCAATAAAAGAAACCGACTGACAGATGTAGTAGCGCTTGCTTGGGCTTGAAGTGCACGAAATGCCCAATGCAAATCAGCAACAAAAAAGTCACTAATGAAGAGAATTATTTGTTTTAGCTTTTTTAACAAATAAATATATCAAAAATGTAACTATTTTGTTATTCGGGCTGCAAATATCACAACATTATGGATATTTCTAGACGTGAGTTAATTAGTTACATTTTTTGGCGCGCAGCAATAAAGGCTATTTTCGCCTTTTTAGACTTGACACGGCACCCGAGTTAAGCTAGTTTTTTTTTCGAATTTTGACACACTGGGGTCAAAAGGTTCGCCATCACTGGCCTAGGTGAAAAAACGGCCCTGGTGTACAGTCACCTAATTAAAGAGCTCTGACGCAGCTTTAAAGTATAATCGTAAGACTGGCGACTTTTTTGTCGGAGATTTTAGTTTTTAACAATTACTTTTCAACATGTTCATTTACTTAACTAAAATAATTATTAAAATCACAATTTCCCAATCTATTTATTTTGTATATTTTGCAGATATTTAAATATAAATTCTACAATTCGTAAATTTATATCATAAAATGAATTGTCAAAGAATGTTAAGGCTTTAAACGTATTGTTGAGGAATTTATGTATTGTCACAAGGGTAGTAATACATTTGTTTTACTGATTTGACATTTTTATTACATTTTTTTCTGAATGTTTTCGAGACAGGTTGAAAATTACAAAATTCTGTCACATTTTGCTGCCATATTTCTTACTTTATATGCGATAGTATTTTCGCACGATAAACATATTTTAGTTTTTGACGTTTATATAACTACAAGTTCAATGAAAATAAGAGAAAAGAATTACATCGCGGCGTAAAAAAAAGGTAGAAAATCTGATAGTTTGGGTCACATATAGGGTGGAAATTAAATTTTTAAAGGTTAGAATATTCAATGTTATTTTATTTTATTTATTTATTTTATTTATACGGGAAGCCAACAGTTGCCCAATAATTTAAATTCACTTTTATGACGTGAATCCTTTTTACGATTTTTCATCTGACATGAAGTGTCTTTGCAAACCAACATTAATTCTATCCACAAGTGGTTCATACAATTAAACATATATTACTAAATCCTTTCTATTGTACCGTCATAATAATAAAAAATCCCTAAATATTTATGTAATATTATATACTTCATTTTGTAAAACATTACTAGATCTGGTGACTTTGATGATTATTGTATTCTCTAAATGGACTATTATGTTACCGTGTAAACTTATAAAACTGACTTTTCAATTTTCGGTTAAGTTGGATTATATTAAGGTTATATTCATACAAAAAGTACAAATGTCATGTTCCCAGATTCCAAATTAATATGAAAAATTATGAAACATAAATATTAATGTTAATTAATTGTCAAAATTTTGAAAGGTGCCATTTCAGAATTACCATATATATTTAATACTTTCAATAGTTCCTAAAAATGGCGCTAGATTCTGTTTTGTGTATCCTAGTGTATTATTTTCTAATAGGTACTTAACATTTTTGGCGCATACCAACGATGGCTATTTGCACCTAACACAGCCCATCTAAATAACTAGAGTATATTATAAACAGAATAATTTAATTGGCATGCAAGTAAAAAAGTTTTAGTTGTTTTCTGACAAACTATGTCTTTGTCACTCAGGATATATTGCTCGCGCTTCGTCGATATACAACATACAAAATGAAGTTTCTTTCTTAGTTACGTATTACAAAATGAGATATATTATACAAAACTTTCACATGGAGTGTGTTTCCCACGAGAACAATACAGTGACTGCAAATCGTATTGACATTGATTTGACGTCATTACCTGGCGCAAACACAATGGCATCACTGGCTTCTTCTCGTGAGAAAAACACGTAAAATAAGTGGATCTTCTACTTATATGAATCACCGATAAGTTAGTCGTATCATTAAAAAAGCTAATGTATATTGTATATACCATAATTAGGTAAAACTTTGGTCGAATTCAGCCTAAATTATTTACACAGTTTTATAAAACATACATTCGTCCGAATTTAGAATATGTCACAAAAGTTTGGTTGCCAAAAACTGCACGTGATTGCCAGATAATCTGTTTAAAGAAGAGCTACTCGATTGTTTTTTAAGTTTGCCTATCTTGATTATGAGGAAAGTCTATGTCCCTTGCATTTTCTTACAGTAAAAGACCACCGAAATAGAGACATTCAGATCTGGAGAATTATTCACGATGACTATTCGGTTAATATGAAAGACCATTTTTATCTAAATAGTGAAGTTGGCTATGTGGTCACCAATGAAAACTGAAGAAGAATATATTTCTAGTAAATCTCGCAAATATTTTCTAGATAATCGAGTTTTTCATAGTTGGAATACACAAACATCAAACATTGTATGTGCGATATCAGTTTGTTTAAAAATATACTTTAAGAATAGTAAGTGTTCTTCAACATAAAATTTGTTTGACTGTTGATAGAACAGCTAACAAAAATTAGGAACGAAAACCATGTCTCCTTAAGAAAGAAAACTTGGGCAGACCCTTGTTTTTCCAGTAGTTTTAAATGCAGAAAAACCTGGCCACTGAAAATTGATGATACAGAAAAGATTAGACTCCTATGAGTTATGGTACTGGAGATGGATGCTCCACATTCCGTCGACAGCTCTATATACCTATCAGTGATTAAATAAATAAATAATATATTCTCAACGCCTAGGTGGCTCATAAGACCAGAGCAAGTTCTCCATTTTTAGGCCTCCTGCCATATATGAAAGCCACGTGGTCTGCTAATATCAGGGATTAGAGCAATCAATATTTCAACGAGATTGTTGTCGATTTTCCAAGGAAATATTCTATTAATTTTGTCCACGTAATCAGAATTAATCTCAACAACTCGGAAAAACGGTCATTCAAGAGGGAAGGAAAAGGAATTAGAGGTAGTTTGATAAACGTTTAAACTCACATGGGAACGGAGGAAGTAAAATTTAAAAAATAAATTGGGGTGGGATATGCAAACATTTTAAAAATCACTGGAAGACGAGCGAGGGAAAGAATCAGAAAATAAAGAAGGGCCCGGGGGTAAACATTCTAAAGATCACTTGAACCGAGGAGGAACAGAAATTCAAAAAAATCTCTTGAGGATGGAGAGGTAACAATTCAGAAAATAAAATAGGGGCGAGGAGCGGACAAAAACTGCAAAGGGCGCAGATGTACAGAAAAAAAAAAAAAACACTTAAGGACGGGGAAAGTAAAAATTCAGATAATAACCTGGAGTCTGGGGAGGGGGGAATTCTAAAAATCACTTAAACCGGGGAGCATCCCTTGCAGAGTCCCACTGATTGAAAGTGGTACGTTTAATCCGTCTGAAATTCTTTGAATATTGTAGTGTAGGCCTGGGTTCAATATTGTTGTCCTTGTTTTATACAAGTTATGCATCAATTACTTATAAATAAATAATTATATTATACTTAGAAAACAATAAATAGTAATACACTAATTTGGTCTAAAATTGGATTATTTTATAGACATTTTATAGATTAAATCTGTAGAAATATCGCAAGAATTTTTTAATCTTTACTAATTTAATACGTTTTTTTCTAAAAATACGTGAGTAAAAATAATCATTTACATCAGCCTGCGTAAAAATCGATCACCTACTGATATATGAAAATTTGAACAAGGTGTCACACATTACTGACGTCAGTGGAAGAACATCAATAGACGGGATCTATGTTTGACTCCATCATGACGTCAGAACGTCTAGTTGTGTTAAAACTGTTGCATACAGTCATGAGATTATGGCAACGTCATTAACACTCGAATATTTAACGTCTGTTAAATCTCCGTAATCTGTTTGCAACACTCTAAAACACTTAAGATTTATATCTGTTATTTACTGCAAAAAATGATTATATCTTAGTAATTGTTTTATTATCTAAATAATTGTTTATTAAGTGTATTTTAAAAATGTGGTATTCAAAAAATATACCTATGGAATGGAAATTTACGTTCATTGATAAAAACTTACGACATATTCTAAGTGGCGTCTTTTTAAATGAAACTTTCGTTAAGTAACTTATGAATATGATAGGTTAAATTTTCGATTGATAAATTCAGAGTTTAACAATGGGCACGTTTAGCGAACGCAACTGTTGATTATGTTGATCTACAGAATGCAGTATTTTGCTTGCTCTTCGTTAAATGAAATGACGATAGTTAATATAGGACGGTGTTTATATCACAAGGTAAACAAATTAAGTGGATTTCAGCATGTGCGTTCGCTAAACGCGCCAAGTCAGTTAACATACCCAACAGTTGCGTTTCATAAATGCGCCCGAATTTAAAAATCTGGTAATAATTTAACTTATTCATATGATATTAACTGTTTTTAGAGTTTCGTAGATATAAGCAAGAAAGCCTTGTATTAGCGTTTCCCAAACTATGGTATCATTTCCCAGGAAAACAATAATCGTCCTATCTGAGAAAGACCTAAAAGCCGATGGAGATACGACGTAGATAAAGACATCAGAAAGCCCAAGATTACCAACTGGAAGCTAAAGAGAGAGATGAATGGAGTAATAAGTTGAAGGAAAGGCATATCCTGCTAGGATAGCAGACCGGGAGAACAAGATGATCCATTTTAAAATGGTCCAAACTTTCTAGATAAAACTACATTCGATTCTGGTTGAGATTAACTGCACCCATCTTGTCGATAGTTTTCTCATATCTAATTTTTCAGTTAGGATATGAAATATTCGGTTATTTGAGATATCTACAGTGTTAGCGATTTCAGACAGTATTATTCCGCGATTATTTAGAAAAAGATCGAGTATTTTGTTAATGACGTCTGGTTACGTGATACTTTTATCTCCTTGATGATCATCAATCAAGCTTGAACGACCATGTTTAAATTTTGCCCCCATTTTTGCAGTTGTAAATGAAAGTGCACTATTAATAAAAAAATATAATATTATTAGATAGATAAAGATTCACCGCGTAATTTAACACTAATTTTACTTCATATTGTTAGTTTTGTATGATAAATAGGAATAATGAAAATTAGAAATTTATGGAACCGGGTACCCAACACAATTTCCCGGCAATTTCCCAGAATTTTTTCTTGGCGGAGAAATCAGAAACCAATGTTTTCTTGGATGGGGCTCATGTTCAATTACAAGAAAAACGAGTCCTTTAAAAACGTGGTTCGGGGGGGGGGGGGGGGCTCAGGCTCATAAATATTTTTTGCAAATATTCAGTTAAAAGAAAGTTGATTTATTAAACATTAGTAGGAATACGCATACTTAATCACCTTTACTATAAAGCCGCATTCAGAGCTCTTTGAAATTAACGCGTTGTGTCTTATACCCTTTTCACACTAGATCTTTAAGATCGGATGTTAAAGTGAATGTATCTTTAAACGCTAATGTGAAACCGTACGGCCTCGTCTAAACACGACCGATGTTTAAGACAGAGATCTGCGTCTTAAACTTCGTACGCATTGCCAACTTAATTTCTATTATAAAAAAATACTCCTTGAATTTGTGCTGTCAACATTTTATATTATCATAAACAAGAATACTGTATTATATCGACGTTATAAGAAGTTTATACTTATTGTTATAATACAATTATTTATTTTAATAATGTGTTTAATAAAATACAGAGCTACAATAATTGAGATAAAATGTATCGACTTACATGTTAATACAGGTGTAATATATTCTTTATTGTAGTATCTTTATTGTAGAATGAAATGAAATAATAGAAGAACTTAAGAAATATCCTTATTTGTTTATAATAATTCAAAATGTGCGTCTGCGCAGACAGTTCAAAACTGGTAATTTTATGACGGTAACTTAAGGACAAAATTACTGTAGCTGATGACAGCACCAGAGATTTAAACATCAAGTGTGAAAGCATACCGATCTTAAACATCGGCAAACTTTAAGTTCACTCGTCTTAAAGATCTAGTGTGAAAAGGGTATTATGGACTAAAGTACGTCTTAATCTTAACGTTACAGCCCCTATAAGTACTGCGTACCTTACAACTGTACAGTACAGAAGGACCCTAGTGGCTCGAATTCAGCTTAAAAAGTCTTTTGAATGAAACTTTGTCTTAATCTTGACGTTAAAGCCCGTAAAACTTCGGCTGGATACGGCTCGCGGGCCCTATGATGAACACCATTGGTATATTAAATCTAAAATTTTAGTCAAATCTAAATTTATCTAGGTGGTGGGTTTCTGGGTGGGATGTTCGGTGGGATTTCGCTGATATTTTCGTTGGTTAATCGTAACCATTTAACTGACAAAATTTCTTATAACTATACCATGCATAGTATTATTTGTACTAAACTGGTAAAATAGATGATAAAAAAGGATTTTTTTAACCATACCTACGAAACCCTAAAAGAAAGAAATATTTATTTATTTTTATTTTCTAAAATATTATCCTATCCTTAAGTAAATATCGCTGTAAATAGATGGAGATAGTAAAATTTTCATTTTAATTCTTAAAACAGGTTTTCGCAAATTAATAATAATGTTTAAAAACATCATAATCTCCATCTTAATTCATTTTGTGGAATTAAAATGAAGATTACGTTTATGTCGGATTAAAAGGATCTAATTTATCCGTATTTTATGACAGCTGCTTCGGATACAGTTTTCTTACTGTTAAATCTAATGCACTTTCAACGTCAATAAAATAAATATTACTTTTAATACCATCACAGTAAGACCAGATTACACTTTTATCACTATCCGACATAATACTTTGACAACAAGATTATGTTCCACGAGGAAAACACTTTAATAAATGAAGGAGTCGAGCAAATTTCATCAAATATTATTTTTTTATTTCAGTTGGGTTTTACTCTTCTTCATTTTTACAAATTTTTACTTGGAATTTATCGCACCGTACAAATAAAAATAAAATTACATCGCTGGAATTACAACATTGCTACAGTAGGCATTGATTTCGATGTTTCGATTATGCCGGGCTTACATATAGCGAACAATAACGAAAGAATGTAAAAGAACAGAGAATTCGGAATGTGTATACAATAAACAACAACGAGCCGACGAATTCGTTCGGCTACCGAACTCGATCAGCGTCAGTACTTCAAAGGAAATTCGGGTTCACTATTTAAGTGAATTAATATTAATAACTAGCAGTTTAAACCGGCGTTGCACGGACTTTTATAGATTAGCAAGTCCGTCAAAAGAAAAAATTGATGTGAATCGTAAATATTCACACATTTCAGGGTTTTGTAGGTATTTAATAAGTGTAAGAAGTCAACATAAAAGGACATGACTAGGATGACTAGGAATATTTGTAACATCAAAATCAACAGATTTTTGATAATCATTTTTATTCGTTATTTGAGTACTAAGAACTTGCATTTAATTTTTTTAGATTAATAAGAAATATATTGAGAAAATGCTTCATTTTTTAAATTTCAGATACGTATTCCCACTATTAATAATGTGTTATTTGTTTTATAAGTATTTCATTAATAGTGTAGTGTGGTGCCATGAATTAAAAAATCAGCTGTGACCACCACAGGACCGACCGCCATTACAAAGTACTTGTATAAAATACATTCATGACAATGGAAATGTTACATATAAGTATGAAAAAAATAGATACTTGGAAAATATTTCGAAAAATGTTTCAAATATTTTCGTTTTATCGAAGCATGTCTCAAATAAAAGTTGTTACGAAAAGTTGACACGAGTAAAATCCCATTTCTAGTCAACAGATTTTTACCAAATGTTGATCAACTCGTGCCTTGATGTCAAAAGCTTAAATATAAAGTTTCATAAAAATCCTTTTAGCCGAATTTGCTCTGCACGTGTACACAGTCAGACGGACGGACAGACAGATAGACAGACAGACAGACAGACAGACAGACCGACAGACATCATGCTAAAAATAGTCAAAACGTTACATAGGGACCTCAATTCGTGGATATCCATCGAAATTTTGAAATGTCAAAATCGGTATGATCATAATACCTCCCTTATAGGTATATGCTGGCGGTCGGTAAAAATAATTAATTTTGTCAAAAACACAAAAGCTGCAATATTTTTCAAAAATGCAATCGGATCAAAAATTTCTCTGGTACGTTTCCGGCTCAGACCAATATATATTACCTATAATTCTTTCAGATTAGTTTAACATTTTTGAGTAGGTAAAAGGGGGCGGGCCAGAAACTTCTTTAGCACATTTTTGGCTAAAATCGTGTTAAAAAAACGAATTTAAAAAAACTACTTTTCGTTCCTTAAAATACGTCCTAAGAGCTTTCTTTCGATACCACACAATAACTTTAAAAAATTTATATTTTTTTATGGATGACACAAAAAAATCGACATTTTTAGAAAAACTAACCTGATCAAAAATTCCTATTGAACTATTCCGGTTCCCATCAATGTTCAAAATATAGTTTTTTTTTTAATTATTTAAAATTTAAAAAGTTTTACCGCATTAAGAGGTTAATTTTTTTATTAAATACATAATTGTTTGTAATATATTTATCTCGGGATGTGTTTTTTTGAACTCTCAGTATTTTTCCTATATGTGGGTCAAAGAGTTGTATAAGCATGCCAAATTTCAACTTTCTATGTTAAGCCGATTGGCTACAATTTTTACCGTACAGACAAACAGACAGACAGACAGACACATGAGTGACGTTATAAGGGTTTGTTGGGGGTCATACATACAAAACCCTAAAAAGACTGTTAATATCCGCAAAAAGAAAAAAATGAAGGCGACCGTACACCAGTGTTATACAGCCGTCTAACCTATTATTCAAAAGAAATTCCTGTCTTCTCGCTGTATTTTTCAGACCTATATTTGTTATATATTGCGCCATTAAGGAGTAAGTGTGAAAAGTTTGATCCAGGTCGGTCAAAAGGTCAAGGAGTGTATATCGAACAAAGAAATAATTGTCTTCTTTTATATGATATAGATAATTTTTTTCAATAAAAACAAAAATTAAATAATATATTTGTTCAAATAATCAAATCTCATTGTGTTGAACTATTCTCGTTTAAATTAATGGGCAATATTAAGCTTTTTACCGGACGTACTGGTGGATATTGGTTGTTTAAAAACAGAATTACAGAATTCCATTAAAGAGGGAATTCGTTAAGCGAGGTACGCCCGTAAAAAGTATCCTATCATAAAGTGGTAAAATTATAATCATAGGTACAATATTTCATCAAAATCCAAACAGTAGTTCTTGAGTTTTGTGTGGACAAACAGACAGACAGATCAATCGACATATAGACAGGCAAAAATTCTAAAAATGGTCTAATCTTTGTATATTAAAACTACCAAAGTCTAATATTAAAAAATAATAATGTCCAAACAGAGCAATGTGTGTTCCATTTCAAATAAGAAAGTTGCACAACGTGCTTTTAGAACCACTGGTCGGTTCACTCATTGATATTTTCCTGTAAAATAGTATTTGCTGTCTAATTTAAGCAACCTCGTAGCTCTTATAGTTCTCGAGATAGCAATGGTGAGCAATTTAAAATGAACACCCTATATAGATCTGTTTTTTTTTTTCTATTTATATAATGAGCCCAAAAATAAACATAATATTTATACTCATTTACATACAATTAAGGATATTTCATTTATTAATTAAAAAATATTTCTGGTGTACAAAATGTACTCCTTTAGAAACAGGAAGATTCCAGTACGGAACGATTAATTATGTCAAGGATAAACATTTAGTTTCCAAACTCTAAATATTTCCTTTTTAATTCTTTATGAAAGTTGTTTACTTTTATCGTAGAAATCTTTACAAAAGTAAAAAGCTGAAGCGAGACGCACTGACATTCAGACACTCAGTATTGAATATCAGAATGTCAACTTGTGTCGCTCTTATTTGAAACTTGAATAACATTCCTAAGCTTTCATCTAGTGATAGTTGCCTTCCAAACTCTTCCACTTTTCCATGCTATGCCACGTTACATTCAGAAGCTTCTTTGCAAAATATCTCAATACTCCATTCAAATATTTTTCAATATCTACGTAGGTGTTATGTCAAAATGTCAAACGTGTCAATGGTTTATAAAAGGCTTTTATGGATTCACAGTTTTTATTTCGTTTTAGTGAAGGCTTTTTGTTACGAAATAAGAAACCAAAAAATATAGGAGGACATGGTTTTCATTTTTAGGGTTTTGTAGGTATGACCAAAAAACCCTTATACCGTCATTTTGTCGTCTGTCTGTCTGTTCGGTAAAAATTGTAGCCAAACGGCTAAACCTAGAGAGTTGAAATTTGGCATGCTTGTAGAACTTTTTGACCCGCACATAGGAAAAATACTAAAACATCTAAAAAACATATCCCCCTAAAAATATAAACAAATATGTGCACATCGAAAAAAGAAATATTTTTTTAAAATTCTGAGTAGGGTATCAAATGAAAGCCCTTAGTACGTGGATTAACGATCAACATTTTATTTTTTCAAAATAAATTATTTTGACGCGATTTTTGCCAAAATTGTGCAAAAAATTTTTTGTCCCACACCCTATAGCCCAGATGGTTTAAACTAAAAATCTGAAAAAATTCGAAGTAATGTACATTGGTGTGAACCGGAATAATACAACAGGAATTTTTGATCAGATTATGTTTTCGGAAAATTCTGCATTTTTTGTGTTTTTAACCAAAATATGTTAAATATTTAATTCGCTATGTAACCCAGTAGATAAGCCAGTGCTTATAGCGATGTGCGTTTAGTCATTGGTTTTCTAATTTGCTAAACAGGAACTTGCGAACTAGAGTTCGAATCCTGTCAGTTTAAAATTTTTTTTTTTTGCAGTTTTCTTTTGTTTAAATTATTTTGTCAAAATTCTAGTTATATTTTGGTAAATGTTGCATTTAATTTTTAAAAGCGTAAATTTAATAACCATAGGGAAGTGTTGAAATTATAATTTAATGCTATGTTTGATATATACGAAATCAGAGGGCGGGGCTAATGATTTAAGCAACCAATAGAAGCCATAGGCGCAATTTCAAAAGTCTTAATGAACCTTGCTATGTAAAAAAAATACTGCACATATTTAGAAACTTAAATAATGGTATTAGGCATTCGAATTAAAATTCTTAAAAAAATATTTTGACATAAAATTTTTTAAGGTGTTAAGGAAAAATCTTAGCAAATGTATTTAATGTTTTTTTAGAGAAAGAGCGGGGAGTAAGAAAGGAACGTTAATGTAAAAGAACAGAGAAGGAGGAAACAGATGAGAGACGAAAAGCAATGGTGATAAAGGAAGGGACAAACTTAAAGCAATATATTATAGTAAAATTAGGAGAATAATTTTATTAGCAATTGCTCAAAGCCTGCTGTGATGGTTAGAAAATAATCACACCTTAATTGGATTCTGTATTTCATTGGTTTCTCAGTCATCCTTTTTCTTATAAAGAAATTTTACTCTTTAAGTGAATCACACTGTATGCGGAATTCGAGAATTACCGGACACTATTGAGAATAAACATTACCTATAGAGGCGCTGTTGTCGCTTACAAAATGGCGATTGGAATAGGATATTTTTGACATTTGCCATTTGATACACAACAATTCACATTGCAGTTAATTTTCTGTTTCGATTTTAAAGACGTTTTATTAAAGTTTCACTTTAACACATACAAACAATGCAATTAAATGAGCCAGATCCAACGAAATTCTATTCCGTTAAGTTCCAAAATATTCCGCTAGGCGTCACTTCAGTTATTGTCAGTTCTCAATATTCTTTAGCAGACTAGCGGGTTTATTCTGTATCTTATGTGGTTAAAAAGTAACATTTTAACTAGGCGTTAAAATTTTAACCTTGTTTCTTATTGTGTATATCAGGTTATAACCGAAGCGTTAAGTTCTAATTTTTTAACCTTATGGTTAAAAGTATGTTGTGATATTATCTACAGGGGAACGTATTTTGATTGTGTAAGTGTGCATTTAATGTACATAAGTGTTATGATTGAATCGTGAATGAATTACGTTCAAATATAATAAATCTATATTGCGGAAATGTATAATATTTATATATAAATAATTATGGGTGTAGAAATTAAATAATATAATATTACCATAACATGCAAATGTATCAATATTTTTTCTTTCTTTTCTTTCTTCCATATTAAGATACTTTTATTTTCAGGTTATATTTACCTTATTTTTATTTTTAAACGAACAGAGAAATCAAAATATATAAATGTATCACAATTTTAAAGTTTTAAATATTTACTCGCAATATATCGGGATATCTTTTGGTTCTTTTTGGATTTTCAAAAAAACATTTGTAAAACGAGATATTCCATAGAGGTTTTAGAAAAATAAAAATATTTTAAAATGTTTCTTCAGGTAAATTAAAAGGGCCACTCATATCACGCAGTTCCCTTTGTTTCGAACTGATCTCCTAAAAAGCATTTGTATATATTTTTTATTCACCTATATTAATTTTTCATTTATTAAACTCATTTTGTTCAATTTATTCTAGTAATAATTAGTTTAAAATAAACAGACTTGCCATGATTAATTCTAAAAATGGAGATGTTTCTGGCTATTTGACGTTTAAATTTTAAAGCCCTAGAGTTACAGAATAACAAAATATTGTAAAGCGTGGTTACATTTTTTTAACTTCGACCTTAAAGTTAGTTTTTAACTTTTTAAGATACAGAATAGACCCGAGTAGGAGTTATTTAAGAATCACTTATTAATATATTTGATATCTGACCGAAGTCGAATTCTTATTTCTGGCTGAGTTAAGTTTCTAGCCATACCTACGCCCGGGAAGCTTCGGACCACCCAAGTTATTTAAGAAGTAAACTGGCACCAACTTCTAAGCAGATTCGTTTCGCGTAAACATCATGGAAACTCGAAGGTTGGTTTATAAACAGTCGCATCTGGAGAGCTTGGATAAATTGACTTGGCTCAACTGGTAAAGCATGTCCCTGATGGTAACGCCTTAATTCGGGCTGGTTATCCATGTTAAACAGGTTGAAGCCCGAAAAAATGAGACGGACGCCCGCTACCTAGTCTGTTAGGGAGCTGTTTGCATGGTAGTAGATAGGAGACACACTGAGGAAGCCTGTCAATACCCTCTCCAAACAAGCACTTGAAGAAGCAGGCAGAAGAGGCAGACCTGCAATTACCTGGCGCAAGTCCATTTCTCAAGAAATTGGATGGATGGGAAAATGAGGAGGGAATTAAGTCTTGTGCAAAGAATAGAATCAGATGGTGATGCTTCCGAAAGGCTCCACCTATGAGGTAATTATATTAACGAAATCGTTGAATCACCAAACTTATTGTTGCAACTGGATCAATAATTTTAAGTTACACACCATTATTATTAGAGAACTATAATAGCTTCAAGGTTGGTTAAAATATACAAAGCAATTTTGAACGAGAATATCAACAAGCTAAGCAATTTTTTGTTTCAACTAGTGGTTCTCAAAATACTTAGTGCAAAATTAATATTGTTTGCCTATTGTTTATTGAACACATAATTGATTTTCGCTATATGGAGAGATATTTTGATTCTAAGTTCAAAGATATAAACCAGTGTTCTTCAACCTTTTTGCCCCCGCGGACCGCTGAAAATAGGATAAATATTTCGCGGACCGGCTGAAAGCTAAGACACAAATAAAAACAAATATAGATAGTATTTTATTATTATATAGTTATATGTTATACAGTTATATAATTACAATTTTTAGTGCGACATCTGCTTCTTTGTTAGAAAATTTGATATACGTGGCTGCAGAGTTATTTCTGAGAGACGAAGCGCTGCGTTAACATCCATTCGATTTTTCTGTATGGTTTTTATTATTGACATGGCTGAAAAAATCTTTTCGCACAAATAGGAATTTCGCACATTTCACACAAGTCGAAAAAATGACCAATAATTTGATAGCTTAAGAACTCAATAACTCAAAGAAGGATATTCTTTTTCTAGCGATTTCCAAAATTGAGACAATGATTGCATTTTATGTCTGGACACCAGAGTGACATCAGAAGACAACTCGATCAGCTTTTCTGTTTCATGAGGATCAAGTGCACATGACTTTATATCTTCCAAGAATTGATTATTAATCCAGAGGTTACCTTTACAAGGATCCTCATTTCCAGGGAAATAATTATTAAAATTTTCAGCACGTAATGTTGACTTATTATGTTGAATATGACTTTCTGCTTGACATCAGCAGCAATAAAAAATTCTTCCAAAAGTGGAAACATTTCTATATCTCCTTGTAAGCGACTATTTCAAAGAGCTAGCTTCTTCAGAAGTATGAAAAATAGCCGCGAAAGGTATTGTATTGGGGTAGTAAATTTAAATAAAACATGGTTTGGACAAAACTTAGCCTCTGCGTCGACTAAAAAAAGGTGCTATATACTCGTGAACAGAAGTCAGCATCTACATGACCCGGTCGAATTTTTTTACGGACCGGCATCGCTCCGTTGACCACGAGTTGAAGAACACTCATATAAACAAGTCAAAGTTTTACAGCACAAAATAATCGAGAATAATGAGAAATGCAATTTAAATTTATATATTAATTTTGAAACTGGTTGTAATAAGAGTGCTATTAATGAAAATAATGTATGCTCTTTATTTCGTCTTCCTCATGGCTTCCATGTGAAGAGAGACAATGTATTGAGTTGTTTGGCAAGTTCTAGAAGGCTTATTCAAGGACCAATTTCCACTATTGTCTTTAGAATATCTTAATCAATAGATTTTCCGCGACCTCGACCGTCACAAACTTCAAGGGTTTCATCCCTGTTACGATTTTTTTAAATCAACGTTGAACAACTAGGTTGTACGTTCATTAACTGAATCCTTGCCTAATGCTGTATTCACTTTTTTGCAGTTTCAAATACACCCAATCCGCGTTTAAGCTCATAAAGGAAAATTACACAAAATTATTGTTTCTGCATTATATAACAAAAACTCGAGCAAAAACTATATTAATGTAGTACAAAGGAAATGCGTCGCGTTTTGAGTAGAACAATGTTTACTGATGAAAATGGTGTATGACAGTTAATGGGTGCGTTTTGTAGTGCCAGTTCTGGTTTCAGTTCAATCAGAATACGCGTTTTATTGCGGCAATATTCCCTACTTTAAGGTCGAACCACTGGAATGAATTAGTACGGTAGAGATGAAAAGTAATATTTGAATGCAATTCTGTTATAGTCCATTCTAGCGTTAGAATTCAGTATTACTAATATTATGCAGAATTTTATGGTTTTTCTTTTGTTGTTAATTCCGTGAAACTAAATGAAAAAAGTATCGGATATTCGTACGATTTACATAAAACAGAAACAAATATGAATAACTATGTAAAAAATACCGTGTCTTCACAGATCAGCGCATTTCACAGCCGGCAAGGTCGCCAAGAAAGGAAAGGACAGCGTTATTAAGAGAACTCATTAGAGAATATAAAAAATTGAAGTGAAGTGTGAATTTTCACACATTTCAGGGTTTTGCAGGTATTTAATAGGTATAAGAAGTCAACATAATACTGTATGTCTAGGCATATTTATCACATCAAAATCAACAGTTTTTTTGATATTCATTTTTATTCGTTATTTGAGAACTAAGAGCTTCCATTTAATTTTTTTAAACAAAATTTAGATAATTTGCCAAATATCCCAGCGTTTTTTTCTGAATTTGCTTCGTATTCAAGTCTTTATTAGATTAATAAGAAATATTTTACAGTGTCGAGTGTAGTGTGGTGTGGTGTGAGTAAAAAATAACTATTAAAAAAAATATATATAGATAACTATTCAAAAAAAAACATATTATTTTTTTAATATATTTAATTTTAAAAAAATACACGTACTTTCTTAGTTATAAAAACAAAAAATCCATAACATTATTAGCCATAATTTAACCATGAATTAAAAAAATAATTAATTTTGTCAAAAACACAAAAACTGCCATATTTTTCAAAAAAACAATCTGATCAAAAATTACTCTCGTACGTTTCCGGCTCAGATGAATATCCATTACCTATATTTTTTTCAGATTTTTAGTTTAACCCCTTTGGGTAAAAGGGTGCGGGACAAGAACTTTTTTAGCACATTTTTGGCTAAAATCGTGTTAAAAGAAACGAATTACAAAAAACAATTTATCCAAACAGGGAATGCTAAAAAAATTCAACCTAGGCACTGCAAAATCCGTATACAACATCATTACAAGTGACGAAACTTTATTCATATGAACCACAAACTAAGCAACAATCCACTGTTTGGGTCTTCCAAGATGAACCGAAACCCACAAAAGTTGTTCGTTCACGAAGCATTCCCAAGAAAATGATCGCTTGTTTCTTCGGTTATACTGGACATGTCTCAACCATTCCTTTAGAGGATCGAAGAACTGTTAATGCTGAATGGTATACAACAATTTATTTGCCAGAAGTCATCGACAAATTTAAGAAAAACAACCAAAAACGTCGCATCATTCTTCATCATGACAATGCAAATTACCACCCAGCACGTCAAACAATTGATTATTTAAAGGAGAAAAACATCGAATTAATGTCTCATTGGCCGTACTCACCTGATTTATCCCTAAACGACTTTTTTTTGTTCCCCAATGTCAAACAAAAAATGCGTGGACAATGATTTTCATCACCTAAAGAAGCTGTTGAAGCCATGTTTTAGAGATACCAACTTCAGAGTGGAAAAAATGTTTCGAGAATTGGTTTGAACGCATGCAAAAGTGTATAAATATTAAAGGCGAATATTTTGAAAAGCAATAAAACAGTTAGTTCAAAAAAAAATGTTTTTTCTATCTTAGTTTTTGTAAAAACTTAATAAGTAGCCCTCGTATAACCTGGTGTTAATCGGTAAATAAAAGGCGCGGGACTTTAAGATATCATGAAACCGACATTTATTTAGGAACAACTTAGAAATACTCCTCGAAGAAAAATACCGATCTTGACATTGAAAAGACAAAACAATATTTATCTTTACAACACTATTCTATTCTAGACTTCTGGAAGATTTTCAAATATAAAAATGTCGATAAAATTCCCTAACACTACGTAACAAAGTAAACAAAATAAGAGACGTAGGTGTTGTGTAAAAATACCTTCTTTTAAGAATTGAATGGTTTATTCAATACCTTTATAGAGGCACTACTGTTTCCCTCTGTACTTTCTATAAAGAACATAAAAGTCCCTCAGGGTGTTTTGATGCCTTATGTGTAAAACGTGCAAATGGATTCGAGATGATTCACTATTCACCCTCACAACATTACATATACATACATAAATATTGAATATGCTTGCCAATTTTCACTCATACACTATTCATAATCATTTTGGAAGATTCTGGGTTCACTGCCCACAGGTAACACTTCCACTTCAGGGCATACTATTTCTACAGAAAGATATCTACGTACGGGCTAGGGTTGTTTTACTTTTAAGCTGCGTCCAGATTAGCGAGCCAAACATGTAACGTACCGCGTAATGCAACACGCCGTATAACATTTTTATCTAGTTTGGACTGCAACACATGCACAAGCCGAGCGGTTTGCATAGCACTCGACCTAAACCGCTCTGTGTCGGTTTTTGTCGCGAACACAAAGGCGTTCGGCTAAATTGGGTGGTGGCGTTCGAGGTAATTTTGAAACTCGCGAGCAAGTACGTTTGACTTAAAGCGCATCCCCACTATGCCGCTGTTTGCCAGTTGGCAAAGCCAAATTGGTTTTTACAGCCACTGGCTTTGCCAATTTGGTTGTAAAAACGTCCACATCTGTGTTGGCATTTAGTTCAGTCGCACAATGTTCACCGAGGAGGATTTACTAATTGCTTCAGCTGCTGTTATCATACTTGACATTGAAGAAAAAATACGCAACCGGCGCAAACGACGGTTTTGGGTACGTCCAAGTCTTCAAAGTAGATCACGATATGGAGCACGTGAATTAATGAATAATTTAGTATTGGACGATGTGGACGAATTAAAGTTCTTCTAAATTTAGTTGCACCAAATATCAAGGAGGAAGATACGTCATTCAGAAGAGCTATTCCTGCCCATGAACGTCTAGCGGCTACTTTGCGATTCCTGGCGACAGGAGATTCATACCATTCGTTAAGTTACATGTTCAAGATTGCAAACCTTTAAACGATATAGTCCTTTAAACAACAGTTCCACAAAACAAGACAATCCCGGTATAAATCGATCAAATTAAGCACTTTTTCGTTTGTCCACTCCATCTATAAACAACGTTGCTCATCAGCGTCTGAATCACAACCCGAATTAAAGCCTAAAGCTGCGTATTGCCAGTGGTTGGCACGTCCCCACTCTCCGTTCTTATCGGCTTTCTTTGAAGGAGACCGACACTCGAGCGATTCTTGTTGGCTTACTGCTGGCACGATGGCATGTGCCAACGGTCACGTCTACATTACTTCTGGTATTGCCAAATGGCCTTGCCAACTGGCAAACAGCGGCATAGTGTGGACACCGCTTTAAAGTTTACATAACCTAGAGTAAATGTTAGTTAATATATTTCTTTAATGATTTTTCGACATGTTCGGCCAACAGTTTAGCTCCTTCTAGATTTTTTGTGTGTTGTATATAGGGTGTTTGTTTGAAACGGGGCACCCCGAAAATTGCCTTTATATGTAAAGATACAAAAAAATCTTTAGAACAAAAGTTAAATTAGACAAAAAGGCCCATCTAAGGGTTACTATAAGAATTCTGAGGCACTTCCGGTTTCACCGGAAATGATGTCAACTTTTGATTTAGCATATGGAATCGATAATTTTATATTTTTTTCCTAAAAGTACATTAAATTAGCTTTACAATGACACCAAAAAGTCATATTTTTATGTTAACCATTTCAAAATAGCGACCATTTATTTACAAAATAATAATCAACATAAGTTTTACAAAGTTGAACGTAGCAAGCTTTGAAAACAATAAAAAAAGAATTATTAAAAGTTTTTATTAAGAATGAGAAAATGTGTGGACAATAATGGTGGTTTGATCGAACATTTGTAACTTCATCTAATGATGAAGTTCATCAAACTCTATTCTTTTCATTTGTGTACCCAAATTCTTTCACATTTATACTTTATTGACTTAGGCCTAGTTGCATACAGCGTTTTTAATCATGTCGACAGTTAATCAGGCCATCAGTTGACGACATTGTCAATTATATGACAATATCATGAGGAAAAACAATTTACTTAACCATGCTTTCAGCAACTTGATGACATGGTAAACTTGATAACATGATGCATAATTAACAACAATGTTAGATTTAACAACACTTTATGCAACTAGGCTTTATTGTTTAGTAAACTGTTTATTTTACTAATATCAATTTCGATTTGCTATATTTTGTACTAGATGACGTGTTTTGTTTAATAGTTCAGCTACTAGTTTCTTACACAGCAATTGTTTTATGTTTATTTGTTACATAACCTCATAGTTGTTGACTGAACACAATGTTAATCACTCAACATATTCATGAAGGGTCGAACAACAATCAAGCACTTGGCACACATCTTCAAAGATGTCAAAGTAAATGCATTGAGTATCTTATTCTCGTAAATAAATGCAATGAGGTTATACAATGCTATATATCTTCTGTAAAGTATTTGGCTCGACATCCAAAATGAATCATGAAAATTTTCAAAGTTTGTCACTATTCAAACTTTTTTCTATGAGAGTTTAAATAGTTGCCAAATGGAACATATGATTGTTGCAAATAAAATGCAAAAGTTTAAAGAAAAACGAAAAGTTCACCAGAAGTACGCAATTAAAATAAAATACTGTTTCTTAATATTTAAAGTGTCTTACAGAAGCTAGAAAGCTATAGTAAATAAATCACAACTATAACGGCATTATTCAAAAAGATATATTAAAACGAAACTTTTCGCACTTTTAATTTAACAAATTTATCAGTATGTTCGTAATCTAATGATTCAACTACATCGTTTTACTACTTGATGATTTATGCATAATTTAATATTTCTAATAAAATAGTAATGGTTTTTTGGAAACAATACATTAACGCATTTAAAATTCATATTGTTTAATTGAGAAAACTGTAAAAGTGCAATTTGACCTTGTGTTTTGGAGGTCTCTAAAATTAAAGGGACATGGTTACCGGCTGTTCATGGCGAACAATACATCAAATACCCTAGGCGCGTACGGCTAGGGATGGGAATTTATTTTTGAATATCGATATATGCGCGATTCGATAAATGCGTGATTCGAAGTAAAAATATCGATATTTTCGATATATCGAAATAACTAACACGTAACAAATAAGATATATAAATTACAGTTTTTTTTGTTTGGCTTGGCGGGAAAAGAAGTCGTCACTTGACAGACAATCACATTACAATTGGTACTCACCCAGCTACCAACCATCTTTCTAATATTTTCCTAGTTAACTCTCATAATTAAATAAAAATATATGCTGTTCACTTTTGTAAGGACAAGCCAGATATTTTTTGGTTACTTTTATAGCGTATTACGGACTTTAAATTAAAAATATTCCTTACCCTGTAAAACGACTTTAGATTTATTGGTTATGATCATTATTAAGAAAGTGACATTTTTTATAATGTTTTAATACCAACATGACATACAATTTCAAAGGTGCAAATTATGGAAATCAAAATTTCGTCTTACAGGTTATTCCAAACGATTAGGCGGAACTAAATGGAAATTTTGTTATTTTAAGTTATCACGAAAAGAGACATTGCTTGGGATATTTTATGTTTTAGGTTTGGTATGTGAAAATTAAAAATTCTAATAGTAAAACCATGGAAACGAATGACATATGTCAAATATATATTTTTTCATATTTTGAAGACAAAAAATAAATAAATGGGAAATTTTTATTAACAATGACAAAAAATTTAAATGCAATGAAAAGGACATTTTATAATGACAATCAGTTTAATCTAGAATTTGCAATGTGAGTATGATTTACAAAGCTTAAACAAAATGACCAAAAATCCGAATTAATAGATAAAAATTACTAGATTTCAAAATCTAGTTCCGCCTAAACGTTTGGAATAGCCTATATTTAAATGTAAAAAAGCATACCGATATTTTGTGCGTATAAAGATATTTTGCGCGATATATCGTACTTCAAATATCGATATAAAAATATCGATATTTTTCTAAAGTATCGATATTTTCGAAATATCGATATATCGTTCCCATCCCTACGTACGGCATAAGCGATAATCTACACATTCTGCATAATTTACACAAAAAACGTTCGGAATAGTTCCTGTGTGCTCTGTGCTGAACGAAGATTGTTCGGCGAATATCGTGCTGTGCAGTTTGTGTTGCACAGTCGTCACAAGTTCAGATCGTGCGGCAATCTGTGCAATAGTGTTTTTCGAGGTAAAAATATCAGTTATTATTTCTACAAAAAAACAATCAAGATATCATTGTTTATGCCCGCAGCATTTGCAAAATATATAGTACAGACATGAACCCCATGATGGAACATGTAAATACACTCAAAAAGACTCAAAATTTTCTGGATACAAGCGGAAAGGTACTTTAAATTGATTTGTAGTCATGTTTGGAACAGTACTCTCTGAATATTCAAAAACTTTTTCCAAAATATTTTCTGGTTTAGAAAATTCTTCTGACTTGTCTTTCTCATCAAATAAAATTTCTTTTATGTTACTTAAAAGCATCCCAGAACCTTCATGCGTCATTTTTATGTTATCATACAAAACAAATAGCAGGAGACAGACTTCATGTAATCAAACACACATAATTTATTTGTTTACAAAAAAAGGTTAGAATAACAAGAATAACTGCACAATCTGAACAAAGCGTTCGTCTTTGACTTTCTTGCATAGTGTGCACAGTGGTCACGTGACAAAAACCTGTTAACACTGCACAGTTATGCCGAACGCACCTCCTGACGTAATCCCATCAAAAGAAGCGCGATATTTGAAATTAAACTGGCATTATTATTATTCTTAAGTTAATAAAGTAAAAATTTGTGTAAAAAGTATTGGTAGAAATATGTATTATTGTCAAAACGTAGCATAATTATGATTAAATAAATTATAGCTAAGTAATCCAAACAAATTTACTGCTGATAATACTGAATAAACGGAAAATCTGTAATTATTTTTCTTAATTTGGTGACATTGTCATAAAAAATTCGGCATTTGACATAATTTTTACTTGCTTGTATAATTTGACTGATGTACTGTCAACAATAAAATATGTTATTGACGTTTAACGTTTCGACAAATTGACTAGCGATAAAATTATATCGGCTATAAATATAAATAAACAATAAATATTTTTCGAAAAAGCTAAAAGAATTCATGCTACTAATTTTTCGGCGTAAGAAAAATTTCTATGCACAAATGTAATAAAAATACATACACACAATGTTATTATATTTATGTTATGTATTTATATTATAATTAATATTTTACACCTAGTCCGAATTTACGTCTAGTATATATATATCCATCTATTATCATTTGATGCAATACGTGTACATTTAATTCTTCAGGTACCGACAGCGAAGAGCTTTCCGTCTTTTGTTTTTTTGATTATCATCTCTTTCGATTTTCTTGCTTATCACGGATGAGAGGGAGCGCAAGATTGGTACTTTGCCTCGGGTGTAGAAATACCTTGGTCTAGCTCTGAATGACACTACAATATTCTTTCGCATTTAATTCGACATATTGTATGAAGTACACAGGCACCCACTTTTGTGGATATCTACTTTAAGATAACAGTCTTAAGCCAATTTTGGAAATCGTAGTTTAAGCACAAAATTGTATTTTCGGATAAGCGGAATCATTTCCTAAATCCAATTTTGTCCATAGTATTGTAATAATTTGCTCTTTGAAAATGTTTGTTAGCAATATCAAATCTAAAACAAAATAAGTAGTCATCCACATTACTATAAAATTCCTTATTTACATATGTATTCTTCATGCATATTTATAGTAAAATTGTACAAACCAATCATCCTACTAAGCCCAAAAAAGGAAGAAGGAAAAACCAATCATTCTTTTATAGTCAATGTCAAACAATAAATGTCAAATTCTTAATTACAATTTAATCCGTACCCACGGTAGTGATTAAATTTTATTAATATTTAACAATTTATGCCTGAAGTACGCAGTGCAATGAAATCTAATTTTTAATTATTAACTATAACCTAACTAATTAACTATTAAGAATTAACTATGACCGGTACAAACGGCCGTTAGAGTCGAAATCTGGCTGGGTTAAGCGATTCGATATAACTGGCAAAAAAATCTACCATATATACATTAAATTTGTTGTAAATTTAATATATTTATGTCATATTGAAAAGTGCAATATGATTTTACTGAAACAAATTATCTAAAGTGCATATACTTTCATGCAATTTCAAAAATATGACGGGTGATATTTCACATTTCAAATACTTTAAGAAAGCTCATGATTTATTAAAGTTTTAACTTTTAGCCATATCAAATACGTATATTTGAATTTATGAACGTGGGTATAAAAGTGATTATTCTTTCCAATCAATACAATCCATTAACAGGTAAAATTACCTTAAAATAACATGGGTTGTATTATAAAATGTCACAATCGATTTACTGTTCACTAACTTCGGTGACATTTCACTGAGTTGTCAAATTATTTATATGCTACTAAATTATTTACGATTGCTAAAAATAACTATTTGATATATTGTCACCAGTGTGTAATGTTTAATGTACCTGACTGGTTTATGCACGCAGAGAAATACTAAGAGAGATAGGAAGACAAGAGCAATAGATAAAGAAAAAGAGGGAAAAAGGAAAGAGAGAGATAGAGAGAACTATGGAGACAGAGAGATGGAGAAGTACGGAGAAAGAAAAGTAAAGAAAGAAAGAGAGAGAGAGAGAGAGAGAGAGAGAGAGAGAAAGAGAGAGAGAGAGAGAGAGAAAGATGTACGGAGATAGAGAAGTACGGAAATAGAGAAGTACAGAAATAGAGCATTACGGAAAGCGAAAAGACGTAAAAGATTAAAGGAGCTAAGGAAACAGGGTAATGTTATAAATCAGGGCTTTGAACCGGAACTGAACCGAAAACCGAAAACCGAAAAAAACCGTTATTTTTGTCGGAACGAAAACCGGAACTGAACCGAAAAAAAAATCGGTTTATTTCGGTCCAGATAAAGTTTATGTGAGTGAATATAAAATACATTTTATTTAAGATTATTTTTTAAACTGATGAGCAGAAAAAAATCGTAATTCGTAATTTTTTAACTGATAATTTAAAAAATGCGCTTCTATTATTTCGGGGGAGGGGGGTTGAATGCCCAGAACTCCCTCCTGGCAGCGACCTTGGTAATATTATCACAGAATAAGGAATAAAATGTTCTTCTAAATTATAGTAGTAAATAAATTTCTAATATATATAAAAGCATTTAAAAATTTATCACTCGGAACTGAACCGAAAACCGAAAAAAATCGTTATTTTTGCCGGAACGAAAACCGGAACCGAACCGATATATATTTTTTTAATTGAACCGGAACGAAAACCGAAACGAAAAAAATTACGGTTCGAATCCCTGGTTATAATTATCCCGTTTAGTGCTATTTCGATCAGCAGTCTGAATTCTAAAAATATATCCTGACTTTTATCCCAGCTCCAATTTTAAGGTAATAAAAGGTAATAAATCGTAATTAATAAGGGTTTTGTAGGCATCTACAACTCCCGTAATCTAAGGAATGACTTGAATGTGCAGAAGAAAACATGAGACATCCTATGAGCGACAAGGTACACATACCTATAGATGTTTACATTATTTTTTTGGGTGACCATTTCAAAAACAGTTCTTTTTCATTCTCAAGTACAGGTAAACCTCGTTTTTCGCCGGTTCGTTTTACGCCGATTCACAATTACGCCGGTTGGTGTTGGCCGTGGAATTCCCCGGTTCGGCCGACACCAGATGACAGTAGGCGCCGCGATTCTAATAGCAGACACACTTTTATACAGGCATAAGAGTTGATGGAGGAATTAGATATCAATCAGAAAATTCCGAGGAAGAAGAACAGGAGGACGAGAAAGAAAATGATGGGAAAAACCTAAAAACGGCCTATCTAACTCGTATCCTTTCTTCTATAGCACTGGTTCTGAACCGGTGCTCCGCGGAGCACTGGTGCTACGCGAGCTTGTTGCAAGTGCTCCGCGAAATTTTTAAATCCGAATTATAGTGTTGACTGCAATCATATCTTATTACCCAGATAGAGCATTGACTCTACCGGCCTATATTATTCACTGTGCCAGACATAACTCTGTTTTTGTTTTGTGACAATGAAAACAATTATTTGCTCGTCAGCATTCGTATGTTTGTGTCGACATTTCCCTTCCTATCTCGCTGTCTGAAGTAAAAATTATTGAAATTTGTTGCGTCGCATTTCTCATTTCAATATTTCAGTGTCTCCGTCACATAGTCACATTTTATATATTTTTATTTGGATTATGTTATGTGAGTTCTGTTCATAAGTTATAACATCTGTAATTCAGGTCTTAGATAACTATCCGGTAAGGCATTTTTTATTAGTGATTTATTTTTTTATGATACAGGCAAACCTACTCCTTTAGCTCATTCTCTATTTCGATCAGCTCTAAAGTGTGGGGAATCCCGCTGTAGCTGTAGCCGTTTTACAGATATGAAATAACGGACAATACATGGATTGTACAATAGGGAAAATATTTTAAGATAGCAGCGCTGTTGCGGCATACTTGGAACTTCCAAAATAGACATTCATTACATATAATCGTATGGGGAATAACGTGAATTTTCGTGTTTACTTGTGGTTTTTGTAATTTTGCTACAATATTAATACGTGTTTTTATGCAAGGTAATCAGTGAAATATTATAACATCAAATATTAATAAATAAGAATAATTTTAGGCATGTTTTTATTAATTTTTTAGGTTGAAATTGACCTTTTAGGTTATTTTTTAGGTTGAAATGGATTTGTTTTAATCCACGAATTACACTCAGGTACACAGCAATAATATTTCGACTTCGACATGATTTTTGTCTTATCATCCACTTTAATATAAGGTTATTTTCATTTATTATCACTTGATACCAGTAAAAACAATTTAAAACTGATTTTAAAATAATATAAAATAACATACAACTTAACAAAACGTAACAATATAATAACAACACTAGTAAGATGCAAAAATATATTTTGATCCGATATAACTCAATGTAAAAAGCGATAGAATGTCTATTTCTGTAGTTGCTTAAAATCTCGCCAGATGTCATATCGCTTAGCAATTTTTCCCTATTTTTTACTCGTATTGAGTGTATTTTAAACTCCTCCAGGGTTGTTTCTACTATTAGGCAAGTTTAGGCGGCTGCCTAGGGCGACAATATTTTAAGGGCAGCAAAACAGCCGAAAAATTCAAAATCAAACAGCGAAAGGTTGTACAAATTAGAAAAAAATCTTATGTTATGTAATAATTATGTTTAATTTTCAATAAAAATGATATGTTTGTTTTGATGTATTTGTTTGTTTTTTTGCCTTTTTGATTTTGGTGCTCCGCGAATTTACCTTATGGTCAAAAGTGCTCCGTGACTTCAAAAAGGTTAAGAACCACTGTTCTATAGAAAGGTTAACAGATGAGCTCTGTGAGATAGACGGGGATTTCAATCGAAGCGCAAATGTTAAAAGAAGCATCACAGCTGCCGTTCGACCTTATGCTATGATTCTGCAAGAAAGGAAACAACAATCAAAGCAAATGAAATTGGATGCTTTTTTCAAAAAAGTGTGAGGATTTAATTTCGTACCGACGAACTGGTGAATTGGAATTTATTTTAAAAAATTAATTAATTATATTAAGAGATTATTATTTATTTTGTAAAAGAATTTAAACTTTATTTATTAAATACATTTATAATTTATTTTGAATATATATATAGGCTATGTATTAAATAAACATATTAGATTGTTCTTAGAATTTTGACACGGAACCTAACCTTATATCGTCCATTATATTTGTGTTCATTTTACGCCGATTCTTTTTTACGCCGGTGTGTCTTGGAACGGAACACCGGTGTAAAACGAGGTTTACCTATACTAGACAAAATAATCCGAATAATTACCGTCCTATATCACTGCTCCCTGTCTTCTCTAAAGTGTTTGAAAAAATTCTTTTTAATCAGATAACGTCTTATTTCGAATCCAATAATCTCTTTAGTGAGTCACAGTTTGGTTTTAGGAAAAATAGATCCACCACACAAGCTATTTTGGAATTTATTCTTGAAATATCCAGATGTTTTTAAGCTAAAGAGTTTTGCTTATCTACTTTCTTGGATTTAAGCAAGGCTTTTGATTGTGTATCGCATGATATATTACTGGCTAAACTCGCTATGTACGGTTTCAGTCACAGTAGCTGTTCACTTATAGAATCGTATCTAACAAACAGAAAACAATTTGTATGTATAAATAATTCAAAGTCAGAGTCGCTCAATATTATGTATGGAGTACCGCAGGGTTCAATTTTAACAAGATCATTGTCCCTGGAACACATGCAACATGTTTCTAGTGATAATTTAGCTAAAGCAAAAGACTGGTTTATATCAAATAAATTATCATTAAATGAGGAGAAAACACAAAATTTACTCATGACAACAAAAAATCATAACTATAATAACCCGCATTTCATTAAATTTTTAGGAGTCCATATAGATCCTCATTTAATATGGGACCATCACGTTGCCCATATATGTGGGAAATTGTGCAAAACTATCTATCTTCTAAGAAACCTACAAAAATCAGTTACAAGAGATGTTTTATTAATTACGTATTTTGCGTTATTTCAGTCGCACATAGCATACGCTCTTTTAGCATGGGGACACTCTGCCTCTGCTGAAAGAGTTTTTAGACTACAGAGGCGTGCAATAAGAGTGATGGGGAGTTCATCTTATAGAACCGATTGTAGGTTACTCTTCAAAGATTTTAGAATCATGACACTACCATCACTTTTTATCTATCACTGTTTAGTATATACACATCAAAACCTAAATTCTTTTGTTTCTTATGAAGATGTTCATAACTACAATACGCGTAATAAATCAAATATTTACCCCAATTTTACACGAATAAATAAATCAAGATATAGTATTAACTATTATTCCATAAAGTTTATAAATTTGTTACCAGTTTCTACCAAAGAATTAAGTTCAGTACAATTTAAAAAAACAATTAAAAACTTATTGACTGAAAACCCAATGTATAATTTTAAGGAATTTTTTGAAGTTAATTTATAACTTCTGTATATCTATTACCATTTGTCATGTTATTGTAATTTATGTGATTGACTGTCCATTAATGATTATGTATTGTATGTGGACAATAAATAAATATTATTAAAAAGTAAATCTTTTTCGGTCTAGGCCGATTCGCTTTTTTTTTTTTGGTAGCTGGATGCTAGTGTAATACACGTGTCATTTCTTAAGTTACAAGATCTCCATGGTTACACAGAAACAACTCACAGTCAAACATTTATAATTGTATTAATTGTTCAATCCAATGAAAATAAATAAACTTATTTTTTCTAATAATAACTACTTTTGGTCGCCCAAAAAATATAATGTGTACCTTTCCAAAAATATTTTTTTGTCCTTATCTTTTTGAAGTCCTCGGCTGCGCCTCGGCCTTATAATTCAGATGCAACCGAAAAAGATCTACTTTTTGCCCATGGTACACAAATAACTACGGCCAAGATTGAAGTCGGCAAACCAGCGATAAACAGTAGTCCTCGGATGCGCCTCGGGTTCTAATTCAGATGCAACCGAAAAAGATCTACTTTTTGCCCATGGTACACAAATAACTACGGCCAAGACTGAAGTCGGCAAACCAGCGATAAACAGTAGTCCTTGATGATGCTTCATCGCCAAAAGTCGAATTAAGTTCATCGATGCACTGTTGTTGGGTTAATCCACGTCGAAACTTGTAAAAAATAATCACTCGAAAATGTTCACGATTTAATTTTTAGCCGAGATGAATTTTGTCAAAACGTTCTGAGTACGTATATCGTCAAAAATCTCAAACTTTACGATAAAAGCGTCAGTTGCCAGATAGCAGCACAAGTTTAGCGCAAACCCGAAATATAAGATTTGCCTCTTATAATTCGGGTTTGCCTCGTACTTAAACATTTTATAAATATCTATTACGGGTTACGACAAATTGTATTCTGTATAATGACTTGAAAGTGAAGTATTTTTATTTACAAGTGTTCAACGTATCTTCCTTTTTTATTTAAACACTTACGCATCTTTACTCTTGAGATAAATGTAACTCGGAGCATAATAAAAATAGTTGTAACTTGAAAGTAAAAAATGTATCATTTTTATTTTAAATCTTCTCCGAGCTACAGATAGCTCAAGAGTAAAAATGTGAAAGTGTTTAAATAAAATGGCAAGCACTTGTACATAAAAATACTTTTAAGTCGTTACAGAGAACACAATTTTTCGTAAACTGTAAAATATATTAAAAAAATGTGTAAGCTAGCCACAATCTGGTTTTGTGATTCAGGAGTTTTCGATTTGTTGTTTGTAGTAGTAGCCTGTTTCTAGTACTATAAAAAGTTAAAAAGTTGATGTGAAATGTGAATTTTCACACATTTCTGGGTTTTGCAGGTATTTAGTAACTGAATGATGATTATTTGGGATGCCAAAACAAATTTTATGTCAAAATATTTTTTTATGAATTTTAATTCGAATGTCTATTACCATTATCTAAGTTTCTAAATATGTGCAGTATTTTTTTTATACAGCAAGGTTCATTAAGATTTTGAAAATTGCGCCTATGGCTTCCATTGGTTGCTTAAATCATAAGCCCTGCCCCCGATTTCGTCAAACATAGAATTAAATTATAATTTCAACACTTCCCACTGGTTATTAAATTTACGCTTTTAAAAATTAAATGCAACATTTACCAAAATATAACTAGAATTTTGACAAAATAATTTAAACAAAATAAAAATGCAATAAAAAAACAGAAAAAATAAAATTAACAGGATTCGAACTCTAGTTTGCAAATTACAAGGCACACGACAAAATCAACTACGCTACTAGAGCTACTGATCTGGCGTGTTACATAGCGAATTAAATATTTAACATATTTTAGTTAAAAACACAAAAAATGCGTTATTTTCCGAAAACATAATCTGATCAAAAATTCCTGTTGTACTATTCCGGTTCACACCAATGTATATTACTTACAATTTTTTCAAATTTTTAGTTTAAACCATCTGGGCTACAGAGTGTGGGACAAAATTTTTTTTGCACAATTTTGCAAAAATCGCATCAAAATAATTTATTTTGCAAAAATAAAACTTTGATCGATAATCCACGTACTAATCGCTTTCATTTGATACCCTACTCAGAATTTAAAAAAAATATATATTTTTTTTGATGAGCACATATTTGTTTATATTTTTAGGGGGATATGTTTTTTAGATGTTTTAGTATTTTTCCTATGTGCGGGTCAAAGAGTTGTATAAGCATGCCAAATTTCAACTCTCTAGGTTTAGCCGTTTGGCTACAATTTTTACCGAACAGACAGGCGACAAAATGACGTTATAAGGGTTTTTTTGGTCATACCTACAAAACCCTAAAAATGTATAATGTGAAACATGTTTTACTTTATTTGAAAAGAAAAGCATCACGATTCGTATCTCGAATCTAGATTTGTATCTAGAGGTCAAAATAGGATATGAAAAAAGTTCTCTCGAAAAGTCCGTATGTCGAGAGGTTCGTAAGTCGAGGAACCACTGTAATATGTAAATATAATACTGTAATAATTATTATATTATAATATATTCACAATTTAATGAAATTCATTCTGTTTGAAATTCTATTTTTACAATTGCTTCCCTGCTTTTAGAATTCGTTCGTCTAATGTTTTTCTAGACAATTGACCCTTGAAATGAAGAGACCCGTATAAAAACTCCCTAGGTAGTCATTTATTTCTTTCCTTTCTACATATTTACTTTCGTCAGAAGCGCGTCTCACCGCCTCATCACAAAACCAAATTCAATCCATGACAATTTGAATAAATTCCATTCAATCGTTTACAGTTAATTTACGCACTTCTTTTCCACATACTTGAAAAATATCAGAGATATTGTTTTTGGGAATGCGTTTTATAACAGTGACGTAAAGGAAAATTTTGGTTGAATAATATAGTGTTGAATATTATTCCGAAATGGAAAACTGTATTGTGTGGGGATATTTTTATGACTTTCATATCAATTTTCAAAACTATTTCTCACAGAGTTTTATACGGAATTTTCGATTCCTATTTTTAAATTATAGTGTCCCGTTTGGAATTCCACTCATACAAGGTATTTGAATTAAAACCTTGTTTATTATGTTTGGAATTTCTACCTCTCTAGTTTTCTTTCATAGTTTTTAGTTCTAAATCTCCGATTTTGACGTAGAATAATCAACGAAATTAAGATAGATTTCAATCGCTTTTTGATACTCGTACAATAAAAAATCAGAGACACATTGTGGCAATAGTATCATGTGATAGACTAAGGGTCGGCAACTGGCGTTCCGTGGGACGAATGCGGCCCACCGAATGATTTTATGCGGATCATCAATTAGAATATATAATGTTTACTTTTCTTATCCAACGTAGCCAAAACATTATTGCCACGTTACATTAGGCGCGTAAATTTGTTACTGAATGCGGCCCCCGGTGATAGACAATAGATGTACACATGATACTCCTACTTTTTTACCGTGACCTTTTTTTAGAAGCTGTGGAGACGTAAGGAAGATTTGCCCTCTGGAGTATAGTAGGTGGCTTAACTTACATTTCCCCAGCAGTTTCCGTACAGTCTGCCCTTCATAACGAGTGTGTATACTGCTGAGCAATACGCTATTTTAAAGGCCCTGTGTTTTGTTTCGTCAGAGCAAAGTCGGTCAAGCGTCGTCTTGACGGACTCACTGAACGCTCTGAACAGTATCCAAGATCCAGATCCAGTGCATCCTCTTGTTCTAAAGATCGGGTTGCTACTCCTCAATCTGAATGCTCAGAATGTAGAGCTGTTTTGGATACCAGAACATGTTGGTATTAAAGGTAATGAAACGGTTGATGTAGCTGCAAAAGCCGCGTTCCACAGACCTATGATTGATGTGAGTTTCATATTTCCAGATGACGCAAAAAGTTTCATCTTCCTGCAGGATTAACCGCAGGGAGGAAACCACCATCACACGCCTCCGCATAGGCCACTGTTGGTGGACCCATGGACACATCCTTCGAGGTGAAGAGTCTTCTATATGTGAGACGTGTAAGACAGTTTTGTCTGTGTTACACATTTTAACTCAGTGTGTGCAGTTAGAGGATGTCGGGGAGAGGTTAAGCCTGTGCTATGACCTGTCAATTGCTTTAGGTAACGACAGAATACACATGGACAGACTGATACTCTTCTTGAGAGACTCGAACTTACTTTTTTATTTGTAAAGTCTTACACTTTAATTTAATGTGTTCTAGTTCTAGACTGTGATATTTGAAGCTAATTGGTCCCTTTACAGTCTCTTACTATCACCCTGCGTTTTCGAACAGACTTTTTATCTTATTTATTTGTATTTGTCCATATATATATATATATATTGTGTCCTAGATCTCCTCGCTGGAGCATAGGGCCTTTACAAACTCGCGCCATCGGGGTCTGTGAAGAGCAAGCCTTTTCACCTGGCGCCAGGTAGTTCCGTGAGCATCAAGTTCTTTGTATATTGCTCTCCTCCATGTGGATACAGGTCGGCCTCTACGACGGTTTCCCTGAGGGTTCCACTCTAATGCCATTCTGGAGATGTCGTTTACTGCCTTCCGGAGGGTATGCCCAATCCAGTTCCACTTTCTTGCCTGAATTTCCAAGTGGATAGGTTTTTGTGCTGTCGATTATTATTTGTCCATGCAAGATTTCTATTATTGAGTATGCGTATTTTTAATTATTTTATTTATTTATTTATTTATTGTTTTATAATATATACCACATTCGACTGCCAACAGTCTACAACACACAATACCACAATACTGTCAGTAGTCAGTAACAAGTTACTGACTACTGACAAGAGAGATGCCATCACCAAATAGTATAACCTACAAATTATATGAAAAATCAATTTAATATTATTTATAAAATTTATTTGATTCCTATTAAAATTTACATTTTACAGTATTAAAATATACATTTCTTGCAATTCTTGTCGACAAAATATTAAACTAACCCGCACTACTCAAAGGGGTAACCTCCGTCAACCCGATGCCGAAGGTATTGGCATCAAAACAAGTTGCCTGCGTTCAGTGTCTATGTTATATGATGTCATTGGCCGGAATTAACGGGGATGCCAAACTGTTAACGTAATATTATGGTGATAGCCTCACAATTGATCTCGCATCTGACGGCGTGGATTTCAAATATTATGATTGAAAAAAAAACAAAAATTTGCGTAAGTCTAAAATTACCTAACTCCAAGTCGGGGAGCGTTTATATTGGCTTTCATGTTTCTAATAACAAACGTTCTTTAGTTTCCGGAGGACCCTTGTAGATTTATTATGCGCAACTTAAATAAAATTATTCTCGGTAAGCCAATACCCAAGATATTTCAAACTCTTATTAAAAGGAAACTCCCCTTTATGTCTAAGTTTCTTGGTGTATTGATCGAAGGTAGATGATTTAAGATTTCTGTTAACAAGAAAGCAGACAATCCCTGAACTTCACTTGCATACAAAATTTATTTGTTCAAGCACTTTGGAAGTAATTGCTTTGTGAACACTTTGGAGGAAACTTGAGAGCTTGAACTTGATCAACTTATTTTATATGTACATTACAGAAACATGTAATAACTACTTCTACCCGTCTACTTATAAGACTTTCATAAATTCAGTATATACAGTCTAATATTATTTTTCTAAAATCTAGATGTTCAAAAATATAATTAATAGTTAAAAATCTCTGTAAAGTTGCTTTCTCACACGCTTTCAGGGCCCGTAGCTATTTGGTAAGGAAAAATTTCGATCATATTTTTTGCTACAATTGTTTCAAAACCAACACTTATTTTGTCGTTTAGTCTAAGTATTTTTCAGTGTTCATCAAAAATATTGGGAACATAACACTGGTTCATGTTTTTATTGATATCAGAAAAACCTATGACAGCATTTTGCGTGATTAACTCTGGAAAATTATGGAAGAATTCAGCATCCCCAGTAAACTTATCAAGATGGCAATGCTGTGTTTGTCGGTATAAGCAAGTTAAAGCATGAAACCTTTTATCATAGCCTTTCGAAATTCATACTGAAGTCAAACAAGGAGATGTCACGCTATCTTTGCTGTGCTACTTCGTCCTGGAGATGGTTTTACGAAATGCCGAAGAGAGTGGAGTAGTAAAGGAGAGCGACAAGGAACAACTGTCCCTGGGCACCAAGCAGAGAGGGCACCCAAATTGTGTCTCATTCTCAATATGATTAATGTATTATAGAAAATGGAAGACACGCAGAGCAATACAATACATGTTATTATATGCAAATAAAATTCTATTTGTTAAGCGGTTAAAATAAGCAAAAACTTGCGCAGTAACGTGATTTGATTTGGGTTTGGACCTAGATTATCTGATAAATATAGGGGAAATAGGCATGTTTGAGTTTTTATTTGTCCTTGGGCGCTATATACCCTCGCAACGCAACTGTGCCCAAGATACCCACAACCGTGGTTTACAGCTCAATGAGTCATATTTTAGGATGTGATTATGATGACCTAAATATTACTTCAAATAAGATTGAAGACGTACTATTAACTGATCTTATTGACGTTGTAAAGCGAAAAGTATGACTCAACATCGTTAATAAAAAAAACTTATTTTCATTGTTAGTAGACGCAGTTATGAGAAAATGACAAATTTATAAATTAATTGTGACACTTTTGAGAGCGTTTACACTTTCAAATACCCAGGAACCATGATAAATCAGATGAATCTGATATAGTAAGAAATCGGGAATAGAATTCAAGCTGCTAATGCATCTAGTTTTGCACTAGGTCTTTTCTTCAAAACGAAACACCTGTCTAGAAACATTAAGATCAAGATCTACCAAATGAAAGTGGATCCCATACATAAGGGTACGCGTATAGTGAAAGCTTGTTGCTGGTAGCCGGCTGCCAGAGCTGGCGAAGGTCAGCCTGCGAGCAGGAATATCCTTGTATTATCAATGACACCTCGCATAGTAGAGGCTGGTGCTGGATTCCCAGAGTTGGCTGTCAGCGCAAACCAGCGTCAGCAACAAGCTACCAGCAACCAGCTTTCACTATACGCGTACCCTAAGACTCCAAAACATGAATTTTAAATATCGAAATCGAAAACACCTCGCAGTTTTCAAAAGTAAAATATTACACCGAATCCCATTGGTCTCATTCAAATTGATGGCGTAAAGAGAAACCGCAAGAATGTAGATATCTAAGAAAAGTAAACTCAAGCCTGAATATTGCATAGAAATTGAGAGACAGATTGTTATCTTGGATAGGACTTGTCGACCAATGCGAAGACTTCGCAAAAGATGGTAAGATGACCTATCCGATGTAACAAGTATTGGGATAAGAGTAACAGGACAAATCTGACACTTTACAGATCAAGATAGAGGGACAATGGTAAGACAAATGACAGTGCCTAAAGAAGAAGATGATGTATGAATATCTTACAAAATAAAATGAAATGGAACATTACAAAAATAGTTTTGGATGGAATCCACAGGACAAAGAAAAAGCTGGTAAACTAAGAGACACATGGTGATACACCTTAGAAAAATACGGCAATAAATACGAAACACAAACCTAGTAAATATTTTCATTGGCATAACTTCATATTTTGCCGCTCCCTCCTTGCAGAATTTTCTTTGTGTCCCTTGTACTTTGGAAACTTTGTCTGGAGAGATCAAGCGTCAAAAAAACGTCATTTATAGGTTTGATGGGCCCACCCGTAGTTGCCCGTAATGGGCCCATAGTTACACCACTGGATATTCTCTGTCTATGTATTCAACAATATGTCATCTTGTTTCATCTTGCGTGGGTCAACAAGATTAACACTTGATTGTTTATTAGCAGTGATTTAATGTTTCAGATTTTCCGTTAAGCAGTTAGTAAACAATCTATCCTAGCAGGATAACATTATCTGTAAATAATGTTGAAATCTGATCGTTTCTTAGACCACATTTCCCAAAGTATCCGCTCTTTAAGAAGACTGATTACTAGCATCGATACTTCCTTACAAACTTAGCCGACCACACGTGATATATTATTCACGACTAAAACTTTTCTAAAGAAGAGAAATTCACCCAAAATTGTAGATAATTATTTATGATTTGAACAACTTACAAAAACAAGATATACAAATGTATTAAATTATACAGTACAACTTAGATGCAACAACTACACTACTGTCATATTATACTAGCGTCGGCGAATCAATGCAGTTACGTCACACGAGGTAACAAACGACTATATTGTCTGGAACAAAGCAATCGTTTGTTACGTCGTATGACGTAACTGCGTTGATTCGCCGACACTAGTATACAAATAATAACTACACACCAAACAAAATCGGTTGAAGTTCATTCAAACACTCTGTATTTCTACAAACTTTTTAAAATTATCTAGCAAAATAATGAAAAGTTTGTATACTTCAGAAAAACCATGTTGCGACGGTCATGAATGGTAAAAACTTATTATAAAAGTGAAATTTCCCTAAAGGTATAAATTCTGCGTCAATTCCTCATATTTAATTCATAAAGGCCATGAACTCTAGCCTTAAACAAATTAATAACAAAACGCCACGAGAACAATATCCCCAAAGTTCATAACTGTGAAATTTGATACCTTAATAAAACATTAAAGTGTTAATAGCCAACTTTGGGATCAATTATTTTAGTTAACAATATCTATCGAGATAACAATCACTAAGAAACGTCCGCTTCAATTCATTTTCTCGCCGCTAGGGGAAAGATAAATCAGTTCAACCACTCTGTGAGAGAAAACCACCTTTGTTCTTTGTGACGTGAATAGTATCAGGTGAAATGGTAACTCACTCTATTGATTAGTTGTTGAACTAATTAATTACACTTTAAGGTTTCTGTTGCATGCACGAATGAACACTAACTATCACCGTAAGAACGTTAACTAACGTTTATTGGAAGTTAGTGGCATTTTTAGTAGTCTTAGAAAGTGTCAGAATTATTGATTCAACGCCTCTAACCTAATCATGTCAGTATGGTGAATAGGATGCCCTTATCAATATAGGGTGAAGGGTTGTTATCAATTTATTGACAAGGATTAAAGGTTTGACAGTTGGATAATGTGAAATTGTACAATGAAGTTAGTTTCATATAGTAGCGATGGAGAAAATTAGTAAGAGAACACTCGATGTCGAATATCCCCAAATCAAAATGCTTTAAGTGAAAGAAATGAGGGATCTATTTTGGATTTTGAAATAGAATGGCGAGGTGGAATAGGAGTTTGCTCGAAATTAATTACATAGGCCTGCAGACATTTTGTTTTTGTATTATTTTACATTTTCAGATTTGCCTACTGCCCACTGCTTTGAGCAAAATGAGCATATGCATATGTTGTTTCCAAAATCGTAGTTCGTCAATTTATAATTCCTCGAAAATTGTTTTCTAGTGTTCTGAACTAGCTACTTGAAAAGCGGTTTGATTGCAAATTGAGCTTAATAATTCATTATTTACATAATTATCTGGGATAATTCCAGGTATATCTTGGGGACAAAAATATCTGGGTATATTTCTGTTAAACTCCTGCCCATGTCAAATAAATTGTGTAATAAATATTTATACAAATTACAAGTTCAGCTTAGCCGTTCGAAACCGGCTATACCATAAACTGTGGGTGCCTTTCTGTGTAAGTTAAAAAATTAACGTAAAACTAACCATATTACTCCTGAATATACACAGATTGAAAATATGATCATAAAACCGGAGGTAACAGGAGGCCTAAGCTAACCTCGGGCTGTCGCGCCAATGATGAAATTAATGGACTGAAACTCAAAGACAGATGAAAAGTAAAATTATTTTTCACGGACCGACGAACATTCAGATAATATTTCACGGCCAAGCAATACCTATTATAAATTGAACGTTACGAGGGTTTAATCCTTTACGGATCATTCATTTTATTTAAGATAAAATATCATAAAATTAACTTCCCTTGGTACCTGACGTTTGAATTTTATAAGATGAGATATTCTATATAAGATTCCTGGTCAGAAGGAATAACTCCAAACAACGTTTCAAACTCATTTTCCTTCATATTTTCTAACTCGATTAAGCTCCATTTAATTTTTCCTGAAATTAACGCAACTTCATAAATCCCTGTGGTTATGTCGTGAAACCACGTTACGAAGTACGAAAAAATAGACATTATAAAAACAAATCCATAAGCAATTTATCATATATTATCATAAATCACTGATAAATTTACTTATCAACCATTACAATCCGCTAATTGTATAAAATTTAATAGTTTATCGCATTCTGAACTGTTTGATATGTCTACTTACTCAGCACAAAACATTCAAATGAAATTTTAACATACCGATATATTTCAGCGTAAAATACTGCTTACTGCTTATAGAGGGTGCTACAAGACATGGCGTAGCGATAGTGCTTTTATGGCTTCGCCACTGGATATCTGTAATAAATTTATTGAAAAGTGGTTTCTTGGTGTAACCACTAGGAACAAAAGGGTTAAAGCATTTCTTTTGTGGACCGATCAAATATCTATACTGACTATTAAGAAACACTGAATTAAAACATTTGAACGACGAAATGTAACAGAAAAGATTATACAGGAAAAGTTGAAGGAAGAACATACTCAAGAGAGCAAGAATTTCTTCGTACGCTAATCTAAGAACATGACACAGGGTCATGCGCGCACCTTGGTAGGTGCTCGGGTTTGTGCTCCTCAACACTAAAAACATATGCATTTAAAGGACACATTTTCCTTGAAATTGAACAACAGCTCCCCAAGAAATAATTTTGATTTCTGAACCCTCCTAAAGAAAAATATAAGCTTCTGAACCTCCCCAAGAAAAAATTCAAGGTGCGCGCATATACAGTGTGATAACAATTTCGGTAACAAGATTGTGGATTGCTATGATGAATGTTTGAAATGGATAAGACAAAAGGATAATAATAAGTTACATTAATAACGTATTAACATTGAATTATCGTTTTACTTCAAGATAACAAAATTAAAAAATAAAGTTTTAATTTTAAAATTAAAAAAGAATAATTAGTTTTTAAGATATGGAAATATTTATACAATTCAAGTAACTTTCCAGTTATTTTGAAGTACTTATAGATATAATGTAAAATCAGTTTACTTTTAATTGATAAAATTAAGACAATTTGTTTCTGATATCTATATTTAAAATAAATAAACACTTGACTATGGAATAAAAACTTCTACACCGATATCCGTACCTACCAATGACATCAAATCCAATTTATGGCAAAACATAAAAGAATACTGGAAACGACAATGGCACAGTCTAACGAACAACAAACTTCGCCATATAATAGAAGACACAAAACCCTGGGCTCCAGTAGGCAAGAGAAAAGAACAGAGAGTTCTTATAAGACTCAGAATTGGCCACACATTCATTACACACCAATATCTAATGAAAAGAAAAGAGGTGGAAAACTGTGACAACTGCAATAAAAATGTTACCATAGAACATATAATCCTGGAATAGGCAACTATATGAAGAACTCAGACGGAAGCACAAATACCAGACAACCTGAAAGAAGCTCTAAGCAAAGAATATGAAAACATTTTATTAGACTACCTCAAAGAAGCAGATCTGTTCCGTAAAATTTAAATCCCAAATGTTCTATTATTTCTAAATTATCTAACTTAAATGTCTTATCATAAAATTGTAAATACAGAGTGATTATTTAATGGCGAGACGACGTCATTGGAAGTTTTAATAATTTGCCGTTTCATACACATCGTAGCAGGTGATTATACGCGCATGCGCATAATCTTTTTTTCTTCATAATCATAGTTATTATAGTCATAGTATTCACCAGTATTTCTGCTAGACAGCACGTAAAATTCGGTGACGTCGTCTCGCCATTAAATGATCACTCTGTATACCTCAATGTAAATTAATGTCAACATTCATCTTTGTAAATCAATAATAAATAACCACAGCAGTTGAAACGCACCCAAAATATACTCTAAAAAAAAAAATTAAATCATACAAATGTCCTAATGATGATTTTATATGTCCAAATAAATAATGGAAGCAGAATATCTAATATCAGCCATTCCATTTTCACCACATCACATTTTTTAAATTAAGACCAAGTTTCAGATCAAAAGTTCTTTTCAAAACATAGTTTTTCCTTATGTAAATATTATAAACGTACACTTAAAAATTCAATTACATCAATATGAAATTCACTCTCTTAGATTGCTGATACTGACATCTTGGTTAGTAAGAATAATTCCGGTTCGGTTTACCAAATTTATTTATCCGAACCGCAAGTCGGGTCATAGACAAGTTTGTAACCCTTAACTAGATTGGACAAAGACTAATTGAGCATAGCTCTGTAGTGGTCATGATTTAAATTTTGAGGATTTAAGTTCTAAGTGTCTTCATTAGTGACTACTTCAATGCTCACTTCAAAACTTTTAAGATAGATGTACAAAAAGGTACAAAACACAAACACTTATGTTATCATTTTACGGAAATTTAATTATTAAGTATGTAAAAAACAATATTCTTTTTCAGCGCTCTGGAATAATTATTTACAATTCAAATAAACAATCATCATTCTGCGTTTTTGAAGGTTTGTTTTTGAAGTATGTGAAACGTTATAGGAGCCTCGTTTCAGTGAAGTTGGCCCAACTATTTAAATCATGAAAATGGTAAAATAAAGTAAATATAATATAAGATAAATGTTTTTTATTACAACAGTATTTTGTTAAAAGAATTTCACTAAAATATTTTCCGATATTTTCAATTATAAGTTATCATACATCTAGAAGAGAAGACGGCATGGAAAGGTAAATCATGCAAGAGATAGTAGATAGACGTCGATCGAGGCAATTATCTCAAATCCTGGGTCGACCAAGTGCAGCTATAAGTCAACCACATACTACAAGAAACTACACATTTGGTCAAAGATCGAAAAGCGTGAGCTCCGAAAACGAAAACCCCCTTTAAGGCAATGAATAAAAAAATAAGAAAGAAAGAAAATGAGAGAGAGAGAGAGAGAGAGAGAGAAAGAAAGAGAAAGAAAGAGAAAGAAAGAGAAAGAAAGAGAAAGAAAGAGATAGAAAGAGAGAGAAAGAGAGCGAGCGAGAGAGAGAGAGAGAGAGAAAGAAATTTCCCTTCTAATATAAATATTTTCTTTGAAACATTATTTATAATAGTTGGGCAAATTTCACTGAGACGAGGCTCGTATGCCATGATCTCATGATAAACAATGTCACAATAAATTGTATTCTATACTTTCGGTTTGACCCGAAAAATGTCAATACTGCCATTAAATTTTTTGGATAGGCTTTGGTAATCAATGTCTTTTCCCCAACGTTACTCACACATCGCATTTTCGAGAAAAAATGTACTTGTATAGAATACATTCTAGCAGCAAAGCAGAAATAACTTGGCCTAATATTTTCTAACAGAGATATTATTTATCATAACCATGGAAACGTTACATATGTATGAAAAAATAGATACTCAGAATTTCGAAAAAATTTCAAATTTTTTTCGTTTTATCAAAGAATGTTTTATCAAAAGTTAATAGTTAATGCTTTTATAACAACTTTTGTTAAATACATTTTTTCGAAATATTTTTCTGTTGTTAAATATTCGCAAAAATCTTAAAATCAACACGAGTAAACTCCTATTTCTAGTCATCCGATTAGAAGTTTACCAAAAGTTGATCAACTCGTGCCATTGATGTCAAAAGCTTAAATATGAAGTTTCATAAAAATCCATTTAGCCGAATTTGCTCTGCACGTGTACACAGACAGACGGACGGACAGACGGACGGACAGACGGACAGACAGACTGACAGACATCATGCTAAAAATAGTCAATACGTTATGTAGGGACCTCAATTCGTGGAGATCCATCGAAATCTCGAAATGTCAAAATCGGTATGATCAAAATACCTCCCTTATATATGTTGGCGGTCGGTAAAAACAATAATAAATTTGTATTACTTTTATTTGGAAATTTCGTAATGGATCCCCCGACTACTTTTTCTGTGAGCGCCTGAATGACGGTAAAAAGGTTTATTGGTTACACCTACAAAATTCTATAAAACATTTTTTTTATTGATTATCTGTTTAATATTTTCCTGAATATGCGCAAAAAACTGTCAAACAAAAAACTTATTCAATAACCCTTGCAATATATCTCAATTTTGTATACCATTTACTCTCACAAAATCAAAATTAAATATTAAAGATGATATATTATCTCTCAAAATCCATCAAAACATTTCCTTGGGTGTGGTTTATGAATTTATGAATATTTAGCCTTGAATTTTTTATCTCAAGTAATTTTTTTCACTCATTATTCATCTATTTTCAATCCTCATCCCTCATTCTACATCCCACATTGTTTTTAAAATGCATTGTTTTACGTACAAATGAAACGTGGTATTTTCATTTTAACTGAAAACCCATGTTGAACATTTTTTTTTAGTTGATGCTTAGTGTCAGTTATTAGCTAGTGGAAATCGAGTAAATTTTAAACAGATAGAAGTATAATCAATTTAGTTTTTTTGTAAATGTTTGTTTTCAATTAATATTATTGGCTTTTAACTTGCATTTAACATGACGTTTTGAAATGGGAATCAATTACAGCATGTATGCTCTGCTTTTAAATTGACATGTATATTGATGTTTACAGAATCGGACTAGGGGTATCATTTTAACACAGTGATTGCACAAATTATGTGTGCTATATATGAACAATAATCTATCTATTTACATTGTTTGGAGCTTTAGAATTTGTCTTCCTACAACAATTTGAATGCATGATTTGCACCTAGGGACTTGTATCCATTTACAGTGGGTGGCCAAATTATTAGGGACAGTACACCTCCCTTGCAATTTGCAAGTTTAAATGTATTTTGTGAGAAAATAAATTGTTTTTAAATCATTTTACTTCTATATTCTTGTTGCTGGTATCATTATTATTTTAAAAAGCGGGAGATCGCCAAAGAAATCATCACCACCAAGCGGCTATTTATAGAAACCCTTATCAGAGAGTGGCATCACAACCCCAATCTCCGACACAATGCAAAAGTCTGCATAGAAAGCATGCCCAAACGCCTGGAAGCCACAATCGCAGCAAAGGGTGGCATTACAAAATATTAAGATTTTACTTAATTTGTTAAATTAACACTTTTTATACAAAAATAAATGGTTATGAATAAGCAATTATGTCGTTTTATATTCTAAATAAAACACTCTAATGAATAAAAATAAATACGAGACCCAAAGCCACTTATTTCCTCATTAAATTCATTTGAAAACTACAGAAAATTTGTACTGTCCCTAATAATTTGGCCACCCACTGTATTACGTGATAGATTACGTCTGCATTTTCTTTAGAAGTGTGATGCTAGAATCGACTCAAAACTAAATGGAGATTTTTTTGTAAGTTAGAAAAGTACTTGAGTGCATAGTTTCAGAGGGAATAGAAAAAAAAAACTCGACACGAAAAAACGACCAGTAGTAACAACTGGGCCGTAGGAATAAAGATAAGCATAACTTGGAAAAACTTGACGTTAATTGTGAATTTTCACACTTCAGGGTTTTGTAAGTATTTAGTCAGTGAATGATGATTATTAGAAGGCCAAACGATGAATGCCTGTCACTACATAACACAATTACAAGTGTTGGTTTTAAATCCTTTAAATCAATAGGCACGACAAGAAGGTTGCACTTAGATTTCTTCTACCGTGTATCATATATCTCTAATAATACCACAATATATATTTTAAAGCATTTTTTTATTTTATAGAATTGCAAAAATTTCATTCAAATCCAGACCTGGAAACACTGCGGGCGATCTTTTGTCACGCAAGAGAATACTGTAAAGAATTCACTTTAAAAATTAATATAAAGTTTGAATTTTGTCTTATAATAATTAATATTCCTACCGTCTTGTGTTTTATTCAATTTTTTTAAATAACATGAAACGCCTACAGAGACATTGTTTATATTGCGACTATATGAAAAACTAACAAATTCTCTACTAGAAATAGAATCTATGTGTATACAAATATATATACTTTTTTATTTAGCTAAGACATTAAACGAAAATCTTAATACTTGGCAAAATTTTGTCAAAATGAAATGTATTTCAAAAATCAGTTACATTTCCTTAACCTGCACTTAAAGAGCTTCCATTTAATATACCCACAATAAAATTTAAATAATATATATTTTTTTTCAATAACACAAAAACTGTAATATTTTCCAAAAACGAAATCAGATAAAAAATTCCTCTCGTGCGTTTCCGGTTCATAGCAATGTAGATTGCTTAGAATTTTTTCAGATTTTTAATTTAACCCCTTAGAGCTAAAAGGTGCGGGACATTTTTAGTACTTTTTGGAAAAAATCGTATAAAATTAAAAAAAAAAACTATTTCCCTTTCCTTTATCTACGTCTTAAGAGCTTTATTTTGATACCACACAATAAATTTTAAAAAAATATTATTTTTTTCGACGACACAAAAAAAAACAATATTTTGCGAAAAACCAATTTGATCAAAATTTCCTGTTGAACTATTCCTAACCTAACCTAACCCCTCTGGGAGATAGAGTGAGGGACAAAAGTTTTTTGCCATTATATTGACAAAAACCCCATAAACAAAGATTTTTCAAAAATAAAAATATATTTGTGCATCCACGCATTAAGGGGTTTCATTTGATACTCCACGCAAAATTAAAATATATATATATATATTTATTTTTCCATTAAATACATATTTGTTTATATTTATCCCGCGCTGTATTTTTTTGAACTCTCTATAGTTATCCTATATGTGGGTCAAAAAGTTGTACAAATTTCAACTTTCTATGTTCCAACCGTTTGGCTACAATTTCTGCCGTACAGACAGACACATGAGTGACGTTATAAGGGGTTTTTGGTGGTCATGCCTACAAAACCCTAAAAATGAAGCAAATTCTTTCAGCAATACGAATAATGCTTCTAATGAGTGAGTAGCAAATACTTTTTTGTTGCTGTTTTGCTCAAGACAGAAGTAATTGGATAAGTGTTGTTACCATGGCGGATACAATTGAGAAATATGAAATCGGCTCGTTCTGTTCCACGTTCTAGAAACTTTAATAGTTTGTTTCGTTTTAAAGATGAAGGTTATCTAACTTTTTTAAAAATTAAAATTATAAAACCAGTTGTAGACATTAGAAGTGACTCTAATTCTGCACCTACACTCTTCCAGCTTATGCTAAAGATAAAGGCAACCATTTTGAAGATATTCGTTACAATTCATGTATGTAAATAAGTCCGTAAAAATTTTGCACCAAATATAAATTTCTTGATAATAGCTAACATAAATGAAAACTATTTCAGACTGAACTCCTGAACTCTTGACATTTCCTCTCGAAACAGTGTATATTTAAATATATTTTACATATTTTCCAACATACATTCAAAAACTTTAACACTATTTTTCGTTTCTGTTAAAAAATGTCATTTTTTTGTGTATTACATTTGGAATTCTACGCTTGGCTTAATTTAAATACGGTTAAAAAAGTTTAATAATCTCCCCAACAGAATATAATCGTAACTTTTCTTTCATTTCCTGCTTCCAAATGCAAGGTTCAAATTTCCACCCACGCTAAATTTTTAAATAGACGAAAAATGCCAGTTGATCATTCAATTTTTTATTGAATAAAAAACTGATTGAACGTGAGATATTGTGTAAAATCCATTAATTGGAGAACTGTGAAAACGTGATTTTAAGATAATTCCCGAGTGTGAATTTAATTTTGTTCGTTAATCTAGATTTTTTTAATCCAATTTTTCTGATTGGATTCTCATATACGTATATCACTATAACTGTCATTTGTTTTCATATATTTACATACAGTTACTTCTTCAGTTCACGCTGACTACATACAATACGATACCACGCTTTTGCATTGTTCCCAAGATATATTGGACACTTTTATAAACTCATAAAGTCTATATTAACGTTTTTGTTAATTTTTCTTTAGTCTTAATTAGAATATTGTACTGTAAACCATTTAATTTGTTAATCTTAAATAGTTCTTTTTACAAAACAGACTAACAACATTTGGACAGTTATTTGGCGCAGTCGGTAGGATCACTAAACGGTATTAGCAAAAATAATATCGGTCTGTTTTAACAATTTATTAGTAATACGAACAATAAAAACGTGGGCAAAGAAATTCCGCTACAAAAGAGTAGTAGAGCAAAGTGATCCCTTGGGGTAAAACTATCACATGCATTTAAAAATTAATTAATTGTACCATCTAGCATTAATGTCATGCAACTAGTTCGTTATGGTTATAACATCATCTTAAGTTAACCACTATGCCATTTAAGTTTAATGCTCACAGTCTGTGGAGTTATATACATTTTTCAAGTGTCTGATGTTAAGTGTAAACTTTAAGCAGTTATATGTCCATTATAGTAATTTTAAGCAAAATTTTACTTACGCCATTAAATTTTGTGTTAAAATATGAGTCTTTATGTGTTCTGTAAAATAATTTATACTGGCACGTTTGACAATAAATTCAAAATGGCGTTTATTTGGTATATTGGAGTAAAATGGTCCTGTATGGAGTGGGCAAAACGATTCCAGCGAGGAGATAAACAGCTGTGTCCAACAGAACGATACGGTATCGATAAAAGGGAAGAGTCTTATGCGGCAATTCTGTGGTAAACCTGTAAGCTTACAGACAAAATCTATAAGAAACAGTACATAACAACACATAAAACAACTCCTTAGATACGATCGTCTGTAGCTTACAGATTTGCAGAATTAATGAACAAAATCGTAAAGATATTAGTGATCAGTCTGACACTAATGAAGAAAATTATTCTGATGATGCAGAATATTTGTTTGCACCGAGATCTTTGCTAACTCGTACCATGGGGAAGGATAAATTTAATGTCTTCAGTGTCTTCATTAAGCACATAACGAATGCGGTGTTGAAGAAAATGACGCAGACAGCTATAATTGTGACTTTTGTGTATCAGCATATAATTCTGTTCATAGAATATTATATTTATTGTACGATAATAATAAATACATCCTCGGCATTTACTAGTGATTGTTTTACCTTTTACCTTTTGCAACTCTTGAGTAATTATTATTCTTTTTTTTTTACCGACCGCCGACATATATAAGGGAGGTATTGTGATCATACCGATTTTGACATTTCGAGATTTCGATGGATCTCCACAAATTCAGGTCCCTATATAACGTTTTGACTATTTTTAGCATGATGTCTGTCGGTCTGTTTGTCCGTATGTCTGTCTACCTGTCTGTCCGTCTGTCTGTGTACACGTGCAGAGCAAATTCGGCTAAAATGATTTTTATGAAACTTCATATTTAAGCTTTTGACATCAATGGCACAAGTTGATCAACTTTTGGTAAAAATCGATTGACTAGAAATGGGAGTTTACTCGTGTCGATTTTAAGATTTTTGCGAATATTTAGCAACAGAAAAATATTTAGAAAAAAATTATTTAACAAAAGTTGCTATATAAATGCAATAAGTAACAACTTTTGTTTGAGATATTTTTTGAAAAAACTAAACATTTTTGAAAAATTAATTTTTTTTCCAAGTATCTATCTTTTCATACTTATATGTAACGTTTCCATAGTGATGATAAATAATATCTCTGTTAGAAAATATTAGGCCAAGTTATTTCTACTCTGCTGCTAGAATGTATTTTATGCAAGTACTTTATGATGGCGGTCAGTCCTGTTATGGCCACAACTGATTTTTTTAAATTTTTATTATAAATTATAAATTAGAAAAAGCAGTATTACATAGTCAAAGAGTCGAACTTTATTGCTGTGTATTTAGAGATCAATAAAATAATTTGTTTGGATTCTATGAATTATTTTCTGTTAGGTGGATCATATTGCACCACCTTCCCCTACGTGTGTAAAAGACCCTCCGAACGAAAATCGAAGACTTCTCGCAGCCAGTTCCGATTCCAGCCAATTCCAATTGATGGACAAGTGGACACTACCACTCTTGTGATTAACGATGTTATTCAGCGATTTTAGCAATGGTCCTAGAATTCCTAGCACAGCTGAATTTTTAACGAGATACTCGAAATCTCAGGAAAATTAGTCAACACATTTTGTAATAATAGTAACCCTCACGACTTTCTGAATATTTCTTGTTTAGTCTGATTACAAAAATAAAGGGCTAAACGGCAATAAATATATCTTGCTGGAATATAACCATTTGGAAAGTTATTTTACATATTATATCTCTTTAGTTTTTATGTATTGAATCTTATTTGCCGGTAGAGGCACCACTTGGTAAACACACTATCCTCCGATATCCGAAATTTACATCATAACAAGTTTTTTGTTTCAATATCACCTTTCACTCTACTGGGAAAACGTTGCTCAAATTTTGAAGAGCAGCTGTTTCCGAAGAACAGCTACAAGTTTCCGTATCGATTTAGTGCATGATGAATATATTGAGGCACAATAAGAATGTATTTTTAGGGCACATTTTTTTAATATAAAGTAACAATTTAATTATAAATACCAAATTACAGAATAGTTAACGAATAGTAGTTTTGAAAATTGTGTCATTTTTTACATTACTAATTTGATAATAATTTTCAATTTTACTAGACCCATCCTCGTCTGCAGTGGTAAAAGGATTTACAAAAAATATTATGATTGAATCCAATTCAGAAATTTATTGATATTAAAGCTAAACTCTTCCAGGGATGTGTCAAAATGAGCAATTGTAACATTATTATCAGCACATCTTTCAATAATATTTTTCAAATTTAGAAAATGTAATAAATTATTTTTCTATAGATGTGATTTTCAAAGTGACAATTTACTTCTGAAAGCATTTACTGCATTTATCATTTGAACAATAAAAAGTGTCCCAAATAACTTGTTAAGCATGGAGATCTCGAGAACGGTAATAAATACAAGGTCGGTTAAATTAGGACCAAGTTGCCGCATTAAGGGACCATTTTAACGAAGTCTTTGTTCCCCCAAAAAAATACATAGGTTACTAGATATGAACGAAAATGTAAATTTTCTTGGTTTTAATTTTTACTCATAACTTTTGCACAGAATTTTTATCTATCTAATAGGATATTTTGATTGTAGAAAAAATTATTGTAACAATGTTATTGCTCAATAACTTAGTAATAGATATCACACAACAATGTTCTATAATTACCGACCGCCACATATATCAGGGAGGTATTGTGATCATACCGATTTTGACATTTCGAGATTTCGATGGATCTCCACGAATTGAGGTCCCTACATAACGTTTTGACTATTTTTAGCATGATGTCTGTCGATCTGTCTGTCCGTCCGTCTGTCTGTCTGTCCGTCTGTCTGTCCGTCTGTCTGTCTGTCCGTCTGTCCGTCTGTGTACACGCGCAGAGCAAATTCGGCTGAAAGGATTTTTATGAAACTTCATATTTAAGCTTCTGCCATCAATGGCACGAGTTGATCAACTTTTGGTAAAAATCGGTTGACTAAAAATGGGAGTTTATTCGTGTCGATTTTAAGATTTTTATGAATATTTCACAACAGAAAAATATTTCGAAAAAATTTATTGAACGAAAGTTGCTATAAAAGCAATAATTTATAACTTTTATTTGAGACGTTTTTTGATAAAACGAAAAATTTCGAATAATTTATGTAAAATTTTTCGAAATTTTTTCATACTTATATGTAACGTTTCCATGGTCATGATAAATAATATCTCTGTTAGAAAATATTAGGCCAAGTTATTTCTAATCTGCTGCTAGAATGTATTACTTTATGAAGTACTTTATGATCGCGGTCGGTTCTGTGGTAGCTACAGCTGATTTTTTTTAAAATATATTTGTGACTTTCAAATAATTTTTATATTTATATAGTTTTGTGAAAAAATGTTCAAATAATACGTAAACATTTTTTTCGCCATGATTGTTTATAGTTTAGAACCTTCGTCGAAAAATATTATACTTGATGATAATGAAATATCACTTGGTACAAGTATTCTTTACACCTAATAAATAATTTTTATCCGCTAGTATCTATATTGAAAACCGCGGTAGATTTGAGGTGGCGGCAAAAGTAGATTACCAAGTACAATAACTATAATTAGTTTTCTTAATAGAACAAAATATCATGGAATATATTTGTAGCATGAAGAATTAGCTACAATTTGCCGCATGGTACACAAATATGCGTCGATTGGTTTACAAGATGGTGTCTATAATGCAATTTGTTTATTTACAATCACATGACAGTTCTTTTTCAATTAAAAATATATCCTATTAGATAAATAAAAATTCGCTAAAAATTTTGATGTATAGATTGTTATTAATTTTATTTCAGATTGTTAGTCTTGAATAAGAAACTATACGATTGTGCGCACATTTATCAGTAAATAATCCTAGATCCAGTAACCATTTTTGTCTTCAAGTTGCCAATAACATTCATTCTTTGATATTAGGAACTTCTTCACCTAAAGTAATAACGATAAAAACCTTTCAAGTACTTTTCCACGTCTAAGCTATCGCAATTCCGTGTGAGTAAAAAGATCGTAGAATTCTACATTCTCTTTATTTCTCTAATTTAATTAATCGGTGTTACATTGGTGCAGCTCTCATTGAATTTATAATTTTCGTACTGTTCTTAATATGTTGAAACAAATTTTACAAAGCGAAGAAGACAAACAATGTAGGAAACGAATTATATTTCTTTAAGTACTGTTCAAAAAATATTAATTTGATTATTTTTTTTTTATCATCTTTTTGTTTCTCCAACAGTATGAAATAAACAGTAAGTATGCATTGTTTTAACTCCTCTCTTGGTAAATATCTGTTAACGAACTCATTTTATAAAACTACACTATTTATTATTTTCTAAATTTAACGACGGGCACCAGGTTGCGTTACCTGATCAATAGAATAAAAATTCATGAAACGACAGAAAAATTTTATCTAACAGGATAAATGAAGGGAATTAATTTATCTTTTAGATCAGAGGTTCTTAAACTTATGTAGTCCGCGGACCCCCTCTTGAACCATTTTTTTTTTGCGGACCCCATCCCAACCCTAGTTATTTTACGTCGTTCTTGCGACTTAATTTCTGACTCAATAATCTCATAGGCACTACGTTATAATAAATATTGGTAAAAATGTATCGCTGGTTTTTTTAATAAATGGTCTTGCGCATTTATAGAGTTGGACATTTTTATTAGCATATAGAATAAAAAACAAAATGAATAAAAATAGTAGTAAAAAGAATTAAAAAAAGTTAAAAATTATAGACGTTAAACTCATGCAAACATTTCTTGGTCAAATATTAGTCAAAATAGATCTTATTATAATATGTTTTTTGTAAATAATTTGCAATTGAATAAAAATAATTAAATTTTTACTAATTATTGTTTAGTTATGTCAATAAGTAGTTAGATTACAACAAATACAAAAAGTCTTGACCATGTAGGACTTTTATTAAATAAGTTATTTGAATAAAAGCGAAAAGTAAGGGGGATGTAAAGTTAATGTCAACATTGTTTCGCGGTCCCACGGTAATGGCTACGCAGACCCCCAGGTGTCAGCGGACCACGTTTAAGAACCGCTGTTTTAGATAGCTATCGAGCAGTTTATCTAGAGGTGGAACAACCGACCCTTAGTGAAGTAGGATTGTATATTTTTTGATTTTCTCAAAACACCGTTAACTATAAATAAATGATTTCTGAAATAAACGATTCAATTAACTCAATCGACAGTACCTGATAAAAAAAAAGTGATATTATAACTGTTTTCAACTCTTCTCCAGCTTTGAAAAACAAAATGGTTTTTACTCCTAAAATAACTAAGGGAAGAAAAGGAAAACATCATCAACCACAATTTCTTTAAGTCTTTGTCCCCACAAAAACACCAACAAAAAATATTTACTTACGCAGACAAAGAACAAAGCCATTCTTTACTAGATTAACCTTAGTATAAAAACACTTTTTATTAAAGTCCTGCAGTAATCTCCTGTAATTTCAAAGGTAAAGCTACCATATCGTATAAAGGTGTAGTTTTTGTACATTTAATTGAAATATAAATATAACAAGGCAGGTAGTAAACAGTAAACAATGTTTATGAAGCTCTAAACGGATGATATTAAAAAGGGTATTGTACTGACACGTGAAGTTATCTGTGAATGAGCAACTCCCACAATAACAGCCGCCTACGCATTGTGACATCTGGGCACGATCCAGACCACCTGTGTTTACTACTGATACTGACCGATATTTACATTCGAGAATAAATAATTGTGGAATTTACCAGGAAATAAATTAACTGTTAATGAGACTGAAAATAGTTACTAACAGATACAATTAATTTCACAATTTTATAAAAAATTGTGTGGAAAAAAAATAATAAAAATAATAAGAGGTTCCCAATGCCTAGATCGACGTATAAGAGCAGAGAAGGTAAGTTTTCGTTTCTACACCGCCGGACAGACAAAAATCCACGATAAATTAATATCAAAAATATTGCTGATGTTCTAGAATCTAGCATCAATAAATATGCTAGATGAATATTGCTAGATTTATATAGAATAATACTAGATGCAATGCTAGATGCTAGATTTTAATACCATTTTGTAACACGCTAGATCTAAATTTTATATATTTACCGTCTCCTAGCAACGAATGTTTTAGTAATAATAATAGTTGTGATTCTGACAGTTAATTATTGTGTGTTTTGTATAGTTATATACTGAATTCTGATTGTAAAACTGTTAAAACTTTATTACTGTTTATAATATATATAAATATATCATTATATATTCCAATTTATTAATTAACGGGCAATATAAATATAGTGCAATTCTATAACTGGCGACCCAACGTTGTGGCCCGAATAATTGTTGAAGTTTTACAGTATTGTGATTTTGACTATATTACAAGTGTAACAGTAACTGTTGAGACTATTTTATGGAAAGACGTTCGTGAAGTGCTGGACATTCCAATTCATTGCTCATTGCGTATTCAAATTAAATATTATTTGTCGCGAGTGTGTACTGTCCTATCGTGCGAACATTGTCGTGCCGTCTCGACCAATTTTGTACTGTTAGTTTTACGCACATAAGTTTCTTGAACTTTACATGAGTTTTACTGATTCTTCGAAACGTAACACACGCGGTAGACCTGCAAAGATGACGAACGTTGTGCTTTCAGAAGAACAGTTTAAGACGCTGCTTCAGCAGATAAATAATCGACCGGTCCTTGAACGAACTCCTTCGCTGACATTACCACAACAAAATGGGAATTTTGTGAAATGTACTTCTCGGTTTGATGGAGCAAGGGAGAGCGATGTCGATGCATTTATATGTGCTATTGAAGTTTTTAAAGAATGCGCTGATGTTTCTGATGCGAACGCTTTAAGAAGCTTGCCAATGCTATTGACAGGTGATGCTGCTACATGGTGGCTAGGAATCCGTGCGACAACTGAGACATGGAATGAAGCCATAAATGCGCTCAAAATCGCATACGGAAGGAAAAGAGCTCCATTTCAAGTTTATCGGGACCTATTTAAACTTGAACAAACAGCTGATATGCCAACTGATCGCTTCATCAGCAAATGTCGAGCATTGCTAGCAGAAATTCCCGATAACTTGACGGAAAAGGTTCAAATGGACATGGTATATGGACTTATCCATCGGCGCATCAGAAAACATGTGCCTAGGGATAGAGTAAGTACATTTACTGAATTTTTAAGACTAGCACGTACTGTTGAGCAATCTTTTGAAGACAAGCCATCCGTACAAATAAAAAATGAATCTCTGCTCGTCAAAGAGAAGGAGAATGAGGAAGGAAATCTCAAAAAGAAGATTAAATGCAATTATTGCAGGAACGTAGGTCACACAGTAGACGACTGCAGGACCCTACAAAATAAAAGAGATAGGCAAAACGATGCCAGCTTAGCTAATAAAACAAGCGTTGTAGAAACATCTAAGTCTAGTATCAGCTGCTACGGATGCAATTATCCAGGAGTGATACGTGCTAATTGCCCGAAATGTAAATCTGACGAAACAAGTGTCCAGGCCACTAGCTTTTATACAATAACTGACGACACCGCCACGCTACAGCAACCGATTGTTCCAGTCAGAATATTTGAATTTGTGGGTACAGCTATTGCCGATTCAGGAGCATCTCGTAGTATCATGGGGAGGAACTTGTTTAAAATATTGCAAAATAGGTGCAGATTTGAAACTTCCAACCTAGTCATGACTTTAGCAGATGGAGTTTCAAAAGAGGTAATGGTGCAAACAGCAAATGTACCAATTACCATTAAGGGAAGGTCCGTTCTCAGTAAAATGATAGTGTTGCCAGGTGACAAGGACAACCATACCTTGTTAGGCGCTGACGTACTATGCTCGTTAGGAATAGTCTTAGACTTAGCAGATGAGTCGTGGTATTTTCGAGATTCACCGGATGAAATTTATTCATTTATTGTGAATGATAAACAAGCCATCAATCCAGATATATCAATGTCTGAGCAAGTAGCTCTCACAGCTATAGATAACACAGAGTTACGTGCCAACGAAGAAAGTCAAACTGTCTTTGAAGTAGGGGGAGAGCCAACTAAGATCATCGAGCACTGTATTATTACTGCTCCAGATCAAGTACCCATCTCAGTACCAACTTATCGTATGTCTGGCGAAAAGAAGGCAACAGCTTTTGAAACCGCCAAATTACTCATAGAAGAGATCGTTAGCGACAATGAACCTCAGTTCGTTAGCGAAGTGATACAACAGATGACGCATATCTTACGAATTCAACTGTCATCAATCACTACTGATCGTTCAGAAGAAAATGAAATAAAGCGAATCATCCATCGTATTGAGGCTAAAGAATTATTTGAAGATCGACAAAAGAAGTACGCCGATCAGAACCGTCGTCCAGCCCCAAGTTACAAACCTGGTCATGTATTAACAAAGGTGCACACTTCGGAAATTGTACCATACGTCGGTAGAATGGACCCAATTTTCCCAGTCATTAAGAAGAAGAAAAGAGGGAGACCAAGGAAGACTTCCGCAAATTTACTGGTTCAGTTGCGGGACGCTTCCACGAACCAGAGGGGGAGACTGTAACACGCTAGATCTAAATTTTATATATTTACCGTCTCCTAGCAACGAATGTTTTAGTAATAATAATAGTTGTGATTCTGACAGTTAATTATTGTGTGTTTTGTATAGTTATATACTGAATTCTGATTGTAAAACTGTTAAAACTTTATTACTGTTTATAATATATATAAATATATCATTATATATTCCAATTTATTAATTAACGGGCAATATAAATATAGTGCAATTCTATAATTTTTATTTTTATATTTATGGATTTTTAGGGTTTTGTAGGTATGACCAAAAAACCCTTATACCGTCATTTTGTCGTCTGTCTGTCTGTCTGTCTGTTCGGTAAAAATTGTAGCCAAACGGCTAAACCTAGAGAGTTGATAGCACATAGGAAAAATACTAAAACATCTAACAAACATATCCGCCTAAAAATATAAACAAATAAGTGTTTACCGAAAAAAAAATATTTTTTTTTAAATTCTGAGTAGGGTATCAAATGAAAGCTCTTACTACGTGGATTAACGATCAAAATTTTATTTTTGCAAAATAAATTATTTTGACGCGATTTCTGCCAAAATTGTGCAAAAAAAATTATGTCCCACACCCTGTAGCCCAGATGGTTTAAACTAAAAATCTGAAAAAATTCGAAGTAATGTATATTGGTGTGAACCGGAATAGTACAACAGGAATTTTTGATCAGATTATGTTTTCGGAAAATAATGCATTTTTTGTGTTTTTAACCAAAATATGTTAAATATTTAATTTGCTATGTAACCCAGCAGAAACGTCAGTGCTCATAGCGATGTGCGTTTCGTCATTGGTTTTCTAATTTACCAAACAGGTAACTTGCAAACTAGAGTTCGAATCCTGTCAATTTTAATTTTTTTGTTTTTTTTTTCAGTTTTCTTTTGTTTAAATTATTTTGTCAAAATTATAGTTATATTTTGGTAAATGTTGCATTTAATTTTTAAAAGCGTAAATTTAATAACCAGTGGGAAGTGTTGAAATTATAATTTAATTCTATGTTTGATGTATAAGAAATCAGAGGGCGGGGCTAATGATTTAAACATCCAATAGAATCCATAGGCGCAATTTTCTAAATCTTAATGAACCTTGCTATGTGAAAAAAAATACTGCACATATTTAGAAACTTAAATAATGGTATTAGGCATTCGAATTAAAATTCATAAAAAAATAATTTGACATAAAATTTGTTTTGACATCCCAAATAATCACCATTCAGTTACTAAATACCTGCAAAACCCTGAAATGTGTGAAAATTCACACTTCACATCAATTTTTTAATATCAATATCCCAAAACAGGCTCGTCATGAAGAGACGAGCCCCGTCTCAGTAAAGTTGGCCCAACTATCAAAAATAGTATTTTCAAAGAAAATATTTTTTTTGAAGGTAAATTTATGGGTATCAATTAGGACGATGAGTATCCGGGTACCCGCTACCCGACCCGTTAAAGTTGTACCCGGTTCCGAATTTGAATACCCGCTACCCATTATCTACCCATTAACGGGTATCGGGTATTTAGCGGGTAATTAACGGGTATCAGATTACTAATGGGTAGCGGGTAATTAACGGGTAGCGGATAATTAACGGGTAATTGTTTGAGAAATTTTGAGTATTTATTTATCTGTGACTATTTTGTTCTCGGTTACAGTAGTAGGAGTTAAGTATGCGTATTCCATAATGCACCTGTGCTTATTTTTAGGCTTTTGTAGGTATGACCACCAAACCCTTATAAAGTCACTCATGTGTCAAACGGCTTAAGATAGAAAGGTGAAATTTGGCATGCTTATACAACTCTTTGATCCACATAAAGGAAAAATACTAAATTTAATAAAAAAATTAATATTTTTTTATATGATTTTCGGTAAATATATGCTAAAAACTTTTGTCCCCCATCCTATCTCCCAGAAGGGTTGATGTTGTTGGGGTTTGTGTCGTTGAAAAATATTATTTTTTTAAAATTTATTGTGTGGTATCAGAAGAAAGTTCTTAAGACATAAATTAAGGTTCATTTTTTAAAATTTGTTGCTTTTGACACGATTTTGACCAAAAATCTGAAAAATTTATAGGTAATGTACATTAATTTGAGCCGGAAACGTAAGAGAGGATTTAATTATTTTTTAATAAATGGCTAAATCATGGCTTATTATTTAAATTTAGTCTAATAAATTAAATGGATGCTCTTAGTACTCAAATAACGAATAGAAATGTGCAAAAAATGTTTATCAAAAAATTATTTTTAGACATACAGCATTCTGTTGGCTCTTACACTTATTAAATACCTACAAAACCTTGAAATGTGTGAAAATTCACACTTCACTTCAATTGCTTTACTTTTTATTTTTATATATTAACGGGTAGGGGGTAATTAACGGATAACGGGTAATTATCGGGTAGCGGGTAATTATCTGGTAGCGGGTAATTAACAGGTATTGGGTAATTAAAGGGTAGTGGGTAATATCCGAATAATTGTTGCGGGTACCCGGTTCCATAAATTTCTAGTTCTCGTCATTCCTACTAGGCATATACGTAGCTATATGCATTTGGCCCCTAGCAATAGAAGCCTCTTGTACAAATAGTAGCAAAGCCCCAAAAATGTTTGAACCTAAGAGCCCCAAAGGGTCTTAATCTAGCAGTAAACACACAATTTATTATTTGTAACATATACCAGAAATGAAGTTGAAACAAGTAAAATTAACTAAATCAATACCAAGACCTAGGGTAAACGATATTTAGTTACGTCATCATTAACGTCATTGTTTGGTTACTATGGCAACATAGCATGATATTCGTAAAGTATATTCAATTACAATACAGGTACAGAAAAATAGCATGGAACAAATGAAATTCAAATTTAATTTAACTAAAGACATGGTTAGTACAGGAAATGAAGCTAAAAAAATGACAAAACCCTGCAATTTTTTCGTCCAGCATCGATTTGGATAAAAATTTGGAATTAGGCTCATTTCACCCTCTAGTTCATTTTCTACATTGTGCCGTTGTACGCTTTTTGTTTTTTAAGAGTGAAAACTACCCCTAATTGTAAAAAATTATAAAATAACATTTGAAACTTTAATATGGGTAAAATTTGGTTTGGATTAGCTAAATATGGATCGTTTTATGCTTTAAAATACAATTTCATAATGTTTCAACCCTTAAAAATCAACCCTTGTTGGATTAAAAAATGATTTCATCTTGCATCGATTTGCACCAAAATTTGAAATTAGGTTCGTCTCACCCTCTACTTCAAATTTAATATCATGCTCATGGGCACTGTTTATTTTTTAAGGGTGAAAACTACCCCTAATTGTCAAAAATTATAAAATAACGTTGTAAACCTTAAGATGGGTAAAATTTGGTTTGGATTAGTTGAATAATGATTGTTTCATGCTTTGGAATACAATTTCTAATGTTTCAACCCTTAAAAACCCACCCTTGATAGAGCTTGATATAAAAAAATTGCTCCAAACCGTGATATTCGAAAAAAAATTTATTGTTTTTTTAAACATAGCTCCTTCATTTTTAGTGATTGAAAGTTTTTTTAAAAACGATTTTGTAGGGCTTTTCAAAAGCTATAAGACTATGTAAATTAAATTCCTTAAGATCCCTTAATTTTTAAATGGGGTGAGTTTGAAGGGCTCGAATAAGGTGGTGTTCGCTTGTAAATAGAGGTTTTAAACGGCTATATCTCGCCAAATATTCACTGTAAAGAAAATATATGCACAGAGAAATTTAAGTCATTAAAAAAGATACAATTTAGTGCTCTATCATTTTTTTCGTATCTCCAGTAATTTCGGAGATATTTTGAAGAAAAGGGTGAAAAATACGAAATCGCAAAAAATTGTTTTTTCTTTAAACTCCAATTTTTCTAAAATTAGGCATTTTAAATTGGTCAAACTTCTTGGGTGTACTGAAAATACATATAAGAAGAGAACCACAGAAGGTTGAGGATCAATTTTAATTAGGGGGGGGGGGGTAAATAGGGGGTTGTTTTCACTGATTTTTTCGTAGAAAAAAGTAGGTACCGAATTTATTTTTATCATAAGTCGCTTAATTTTTATGCTAGAGACTTTTTTGTTTTTTTGTTTGAAAGGCCTAATCAAATACTTTAAAAAAGATTCAATGAGTTTTCCTCGAAAAATGCAAATTTTTTCTGTTATTTGACTTTGAATCTTTCAAATTATGCATTTGGCGATAAAAAGTTAACCATTAAAATGCCGTATCTCGGTTCGTATTGGTCGTAGAAAAATAATAAAAAAAGAATTTTGTTTGGTTTTTTAAAAGCTACAATTTTGCTTTCTACAGTTTTTTTGATAAAATTCATATTTTTCGAGTTATTCGCAAAAAACTTTTTAAAAACATCGATTTTTTCGTCGAAAAACTGTTTACTTTAAACCGCGAATAACTCAAAAAATATTAGTTTTACGAAGAAAACGTAAAGAACATTTTTTTCTTAGAATTACTTTTTCCATCGATTCCTATAGTTAAAATGTAGTAAAAAATTTCCACCCCCGAGATGGGGTGGCAACCACCCCCAAGGTTTTAGCGTACACCGGCATGATGTAGAAAATGATTCTTGGGCTATTCCCTACCTTCTGTGAAAATTTCACGCAATTCCATGCTGGACGAAAAAATTGCGAGCCAAAATGCTTCATTTCCTGTACTAGGTATTAAAATGATTGGCGCTGCCACTAAAAACCAAACTGAAATAGACGGAACTAAACTTAAATACGTTCCTACTTATATGCTCCATATAAAATGGAGCAATTTTTTTAGCTACATGTATCAAAAGATATTATCATCAGCATTGTCGTGACAACAAATTGTGGGTACATTTTAAAAATTGATGTGAAGTGTGAATTTTCACACATTTCAGGGTTTTGTAGGTATTTAATAAGTGTAAGAAGTCACCAGAATGCTGGATGTCTGACAATTTTTTTTCTATAATCAGAGCTTTCATTTTTTTTGTTTAAAATAAATTTAAATAATCTGCGAATATTACGTCATTAGAAAATATAAATTACACTAATTCTGCACGCCTAAAGCCGCATTCAGACCTCTTTAAATTAACGAGTTATAGACTGTTCGTTGTTACGCTCTGACTTATGTTTTAAAGCATTCTTTTAACGTTCCATGTACCGTTCACTTCTGTTATAAATTAGTACGTTACCAATAGCCCTCCATCTGTGAATTTTGAAACCAACTATTTAGCTTCGTAAAATATTTTATATGTATTATCGTTCTTATAATTCTGTTGTCTTAGATTTTAACTAACTAATTACCTAAATTGATCATATTAACTGTCCGTAATTTTGAGCAAGATTTGTTAATGATGACAATATGTTAGGTTATCTAAGGCATTCGATAACTACGGTGTCACTGATAGAATGCGATAGCCAATGTGTTTACATGTATGTCTCATTAAAACATCTAACTAGCTATAAGTTTAGAAAATTATGCACAATCCACAACAAACAGCGCATTAAATTTGGAGGTGTGAACGGTTTCACGTCTTATCATATGGCAAACTGCTGGTGACAGTGGACAGTCCATAAGCTACAGTGCATAAGCTATTGATTTAAGAGCTTTGAATGCGGCTTAATAATCGAGTGTATGAGTGCAAGCTCCTTAAGAAGGTGATTCGTTCTCATCTGTTTTTTACTTGCCCGACCTTAATATATAAGGGGCAAGTATTGTAATCGCGAAAATTTTCGATGTCGAGATTTTGACTGATGACCACGTTTCATGGTCCAGGGAATCCAAAAAGCCTATTTTCGAAGTGCCGTCCGTATGTGTGTGTGTCTATCTGTGTGTGTGTGTGTGTGTCTGTGTGTATACACGATAACTCAAAAACGGTTTAACTTAAAGAGTTCGTTCTGGTACTAAAAAATTCTCCTAATAACTGGGAAGAAACCTATTGTTTTTTATTAAAATCTGAAACCGGAAACGGAAGTTATTAAACATTAAAATTTAAAAAAATTCGTAACTAGTAAACCAAGCCTTGGACAAAAAATTGTGTTGGACATAATTTGATGTATTTTTGAAGATTTACCTAAATCTGTATGTATTTTTGTTTTATTATTTATTTTTATTATTATTTTTATTATTATTTTTTTATGGGAGGGCAAGTCTAGCGGAGGTATTCCTTCGCCACTGGTTATTATATTTTTAATAACAAAAAAAGACATGCACTACCTTAGTCATAAATACAAAAAATCCATAATATTATTACCGATAATTTAGCATTCAATTAATAAATAATTAATTTTGTCAAAAACACAAAAACTGAAATATTTTCCAAAACCGAAATCTGATGAGTGGGGCAAAACATTTTTGGCATATATTTGACTAAAATCGTGTTAAAAGAAACGAATTTTAAAAAACTACTATTCGTTACTCAATGTACGTTCTAAGAGCTGATACCACAAAATAATTTTTTTTCAACGAAAAATATAAAAAAATCGATATTTTTCGAAAAACTAATCTGATCAAAAAGTCCCGTTGAACTATTCCGGTTCCCATCAATGTACATTATGGATTTTTGTTTTAGTTTTTTAGATCAACCCCTCTGGATGATATGCTGGGAGACAAAAGTTTTTTTACACTTTTTTCGCAAATTCAATAAAATTAATTAATTTTTCAAAAATAAAAGTTTGTTGAATTATCTATGCATTAAGAGTAAATTTTACCACCAAACACTGTTCAGTCACTATGCATGCGGAAAAGATAAACACAAGTGACAACTTATTAAACACATACGCTGTCACTATTACGAAAATTTGCGCGCTATTGTTTCAGTAATATTCTATATACAAAACCCTCAAATGTGTAAAAATTCATACTTCACATCAAATTTTCTATAATTGCCTACTTGCAATTTATAATTTACATTAATTGTTGTAAGGTCATATATATCATTTTCCTTTTGCAATTATGGTTCAATAAATTATTTAAGCAAATTTTACCGCAATCAAGTTATAAATGTCACATGCAATTCATAACTTTTTATAAAGTATGATGTATAATGTGAGCAATACATCATAATTTTTATGAATAGAATCATTCACACTTTTCAAATGACAGCATTAACATTTTGCATGCATTACATGTTTCATGTTACGCTGCATATTTATAGACAAGCATGCAGTTGCAGAAACATCAGTTAATAAACAGTTGAAGTTAAATTAACACATTTGTTAATTTAACAAGCGAACAAGAGATTTCAAAATAAACATGATATTGCATTTAATCATGAACTGGACGTTATGTCAATAACCATATATTTGATCAATTTGTCCAATAAATAAACTAAATTAAGTTACTTTGTCATGTTCTTTAATAACGTTTTAACACTATACCTTTTCAACCAGGGATGGGGAGTCGGAGTCGGAGTCGGGAGTCGGGAGTCGAGGAGTCGAAGCTTTTTGGAGGAGTCGGAGTCGGAGTCGGGAGTCGGAAAAAGTTATCGACTCCCGACTCTTTGTCTACATATTTATCAAGGATGAGAACAATCCGAAAGCGAAAGCAAAATACCATACTACCAGAATTTGTTAAAGAATGAGAACAGGAACGACATTTTTTCTCTGTTCATGAACGAAAATGAAATTAAAAATATTCAATTCCGGTTTCCTTCATGCTTTTCAGTTAAAAATTTAGTTAATTTTTAGTAATATTTATTTTTTCTTTTTTTGTATACTTTGTTTATTATGTTAAAACGAAACTAAACTGGATTTTTATTTTCTCAAGTTGTAACGGGCTTTGTGATTATTTTATGTTTCATGTTGGCAGCTAAAATCTATATGTCAAAAGAAAAAAGTGACATGTTATGAAAAATAAAGTACAGTCTGTTCCAAACGATTAAACGGAACTAACTGGAATTTTCATTTTTGTAAGTTGTCATTAGCTATTTTTTTATATATTGAAGTTGGCTTTTCCTGAACAAAATGATCAAAAGCTTCAATCAAACGGTAAAAGTAACTAGTATTGACAATCTAGTTCCGCCTAAACCAAAGGAACAGACTTTATATAAAATACAAAATAATTTTTTTTTAAAACTAATATATTTGAAAATTTGTATTAAAAATTACTCAATAGTCAAGATGAAATGAAAATGACATTTTATAAAAACAGCTCGCCCCAACCCAAGATATTTAATGTAAGTATAGTCTGTTTGCTTGGTTTAAGCGGAATTAGATATCGAAATCTACTAACTTTTAAGGATTGAATGAAGCTTTATATCATTTTGTTTAACAAAAGCCCACTTTGATAGTTAAAAAGTAAACTCGTGATAATTTGAGAAAATAAAAATTCCATTTAGTTCCGCTTAAACATTTGGAATAGACTTTACAATTTACCAGTGAAAGGAGTCGGGAGTCGGAGTCGGAGTCGGAGTCGATTTTCAAAAATACCGACTCCGGAGTCGAGAGTCGGGAGTCGATAATTTTTCTGTCGACTCCCCATCCCTGTTTTCAACTTCAAATTGAGATTAATCAACTACAAATTGGGAACAAACAGTTTCAAATTGGGAATAAACAATTTCAAAATGAGAATAAACAATTTCAAAATGGGAATAAACAATTTCTAATTGAGAACAAACAATTTCAAAATGGGAATAATCAATTACACACTTTAATATAAAATAAAATAAAAATGAAAATGAAAATGTTTTTATTCGATAAACAGAAATTATTTAAATTCTTAATGTAAATAATAAAAAATAACAATTAAAAATTAACGTCCATAATATTTAATGCATCAGATAAAAATATCTGAATATGTGCGACATATCTGGTGCATTTAGCCAAGGCCGCCCCAAGCATTTGCGGGGCCTGGGGCAAATTGGAGTTGCGGGGCCCAATCGATATACATTAATTTCCTTTTAATTTTTATTTTATTTTATTTTATTTTTATTTTAAGTGTCTAATTGCTTATTCTCATTTTGAAATTGTTTGTTCTAAATTTGAAATTGTATATTCCTATTTTGAAATCGTTTGTTCTCAATTTGAAATTGTTTATTCCCATTTTGAAATTGTTTATTCTCATTTTGAATTTAAGATCGGTTTGTATTCACTCTAGATGTTTAAATCACCGGTGCTGCCATCTGCAATGTTAATCAGGGTTTTATAGATACAACCACCAAGAAACCCTTATAACGTCACTCATGTCTGTATTCGACTTACAACCAAGTAACTTATATATAACACCATGGATACAAGTAAAAAAAATATAATATATAAAATATATGTTATGTCATGTGTTATAATGTTATGGGCCTCTCAGATTTTTCAAGTTCTAATATGAATATTAAAACTGAACATTTGAAAGAAAACAATTTTGACACATGAAAAATACAAGTGCAAGCTTTATTGACGAAAAATGATACATGGAATTATGTAAATGGAAAGAAAAAGAAACCAGTTGAAATGCCGGGAAATGCTGCACAAGAGTTATTAGTAGAAAAATGGGATGAGGCAGACGAGAAAGCAAGGTCAAATCTAATCTTATGTATTAGTCCTTCACAACTTCGTCAATTTAAAGACTGTACTACCTCTCATGAATTATGGATTAAATTGCATGATGTGTACCAGTCAAAAGGTCCCGCTAGAAAAGCTTATTTATTAAAACAGGAAATTTTGATTATTTCCCCAAATAAGAAAAATAATCAAGATAATAAAGTAAATGAGCAAAGATTAAGTCAAGATCGGGAAGAGCTGATAAAAACAATACCACATGATCGATAAACAAACTAATAATGTGCAAAAAGTACAAAATGAAAGTCCCGAAGTAGTGGCTACAGTAGCAGAAATTTCTCCAGAAAAAGCGTTAAATGGAAGAAATGCCAAAGAATGGATGGAAGCAATATGTGACGAAATTACTTCAATGATCAAAAATAAAACCTGGAAAATAGTTCAATTACCAGATGATAGAAAAGAAATTGGGTGCAGATTAGTTTTAACTAATAAGTATAATTTAGATGGATCTCTAGAAAAACGAAAAGTCTGTCTGTCTGTACGATAGAAATTGTAGCCAAACCGCTGAACATAGAAAGTTGAAATTTGGTATGCTTATGCTCTTTGACCAACTCTTTGACCAACATATAGGAAAAATACTGAGAGTTCAAAAAACACATCACAAGATAAATATAAACAAATATGCATTTAATGAAAAAACAAATATTTATTTTTTAAATTTTGAGTGGGGTATCAAATGGAACCTCTTAATGCGTGGATAAACAAACAAATTTTATTTTTGTATTTTTATATTATAGGATTTTCGCGAAAAGTACTTTAAAAAACTTTTATCTCCTACCCTATTTCCCAGGGGTGTTCATCTAAAAATAATCTCAATAGTGTAATGATAGGAATCGGAATAGTTCAATTGGAATTTTCGAACAGATTAGTTAATATAATTTATATTAGTTAATATGAAAATTTTTTTAATGAAAAAATATTTTTTTAAAATCTATTGGGTGGTATAAAAAGTGAGCTTGTAAAACAAAAATTAAGGAACGAAAAGCAGTTTTTTAAAATTCATGAACACGATTTATGCAAAAATGTACTAAAAAAGTTTTTGTCCCGCACCCTTTAACCTAAACGGGTTAAACTAAAATCCTGAAAAAATTATCGGTAATGTACATTGATCTGAGCCGGAAACGTGCGAGAGGAATTTTTGATCACATTTCTTGTATTTTCTTTTTTTAATTTAAATGTTAAAGATTTCTTTAACTCCTAAACTTAAAGAATTTAAGAAACTGCGATTCTGCCACTTCTGAACTTATAGAAAAATTTAAATATTACCCTCTTCATACTATTAAAAGTCTACAAATAATGTTAAACGCTGCCACGGCTGTCAAAAATAAAATAAGTCATTTAATAATATAAAGCTACTACTACCAACCTTTAATATTTAAAAGAAACTTTAAGGCCCGGTTTCTGAAAGCTTAGTTAACTATTACCAAATAGTTAGAATATGGTTGCTATGGTTACTTATGGGATTGATATATTGTAACCGAGCTTAACCAAAAGATTAAACTCGGCTGAGCTTTCAGAAACCGACCCTAAGAATTTAAAACTCTTGAAAAATGAACAGAATTGAAACTTTTCTTAAATTCTTCAACTTTAAAAGTTAGAGGCATTTAACGCTTAAAGCGAACCGAATCGTCTGATTAGTGTTTGGTTTTGAGAGGGGCTTCAAAATATTAGTTAAAGCCCGTACCAATCTTAAATTCAGCCTTGATTAAATGCATGAATTTATTCGCTAATGGAGTTTTCCAATCTGCATTTTAACATCACAATCGTATATTATTTTCCTGCATCTATGGACCTTTTTACAACTTAAAACTCACGCTGACAGTTAAAACAGATATCTACCTCAACTCGAAAAGAATTCAAATCTATTTGAATTTAATTTAAATGTTCTGGAAGCTTTAGAACGTTGATAGAGTGATAATAGAAAATGGATTTAACCGAAGACAATCAAGGTGGCAATAAAGCGGGCCTCTCACAATCAATAACGGTTGTTTAAATTAGGTTACATTTATACGATTTAGTTTTTATATTGTTCTGATTACATTGTTCATACTACACATTGTTTTACAATCGATATTCGTCTAACAGAAGTGACAGTATGGCTGCCTTAGTTGTGAGGGATATTTTTAGATATTAATTTAATGGGGGAAGTGTTTCAAGGACGAGGAAATAGATTTTTCAAATACTACGAGGTTATTGAAAGCATATATTAAGGATATCTGAGAATAGCAAATATTAGCTTGACGGTGACATACCTCATGGTCAAATTTTATGGTAAAATGTAATCTCATGTAATGTGATTAGGTTTCATGTAATTTTTAGGATTTCACAGGTATAACTAAAACCGCTTATACCGTAATTCGTAACAAGAAACCTTATAAATGTGTTAGTCTGTATGTACGTAAAAAAATCTGAAAAAGAAATTGGCCACCTTTCAGCCACCTTTGAATGGATCGTCCCCTAGCTCTGAGGGTATAAATTCTTCGCTTCATCCCCGAATGCAACCGGGACAACATTATGAAAAAGAAAATCATAAAAAATTTAATTTCCCGACGTTGGGGGAAAATAAATATTAGCCTTAGCACTAAAGAAAGCTGATCCCCTGCCTTATGACGAAAATGCTCGGTTTCTACATTAAGGGATAATTTACTTAATTTAAAACTCATTGTGAAGGGGTTTACTCCCTTCCAAAACTTACTATATGAGCTTTTCGTAATTTTATGGTACAATTCTGTGACAAATCTGTAAGCTTACAGACAAAATCTGTAAGAAACTGTCCATAACAACACATAAAACAACTCCTTCGAATCGCAGTGACAATCGACGTGGATTGACCCAACAACAGTGCATCGATGAACTTAATTCGACTTTTGGCGATGAAGCACCATTAAGGACTACTGTTTTTCTATGGTTTGCCGACTTCAGTCGTGGCCGTAGTTCACTTAAGGACGAATTTCGTGAAGGTCGTCCAAAATCGTTTTTTGTTCCGGAAAACATTGATGCTGTGCGTGAACTGATACTGCAAGATCGTCATGTGACTTATCGTGAAATTGAGGTATCCTTGGGCATTAGTGTGACCAGCATACATTCACTATTGTATGAACATTTGGCCATCAAAAAGATTTGTTCCCGTTGGATCCCACATAATTTGACAATCGCAGTGGAAAAAGCCTCAATCTGAGTGGAAAAGGTGCTTCGAAAATTGGTTCAAACGCATGCAAAAGTGTATTGATCTTCATATAGAATATTTAAAAAAATAATAAAGCCACTTTTGATGATAAATAATTATTTTTGATCTCAAATCCCGAAATATAAAAGGCAACCTTCGTATGTACCGTAAATATAAGAGACTAGCCAGGTATTTGGTTGCGATTAGTAATGATTTTTGTTGGTAGTTGATCATTTAAGGGGCACTTTATTCAAATGACAGTTCGTCTTAAAACCACAAACTCCATATTCTGTGGTATATATGTATATGTAAATATGTATCAACGATATTTATTAAACAAGATACTGTTAAATGATTCATCGTCGGTTGAAAGCGATGATGATGAATTTATCATGGATTATCTGAAGAGAAGTCAGTTTCTCGCCACAGTAAAGTGGAGGAGAGCAATAAACCAAAAAAACCAAGATTTGATCTTGGTTTTTTTGGTTTGTAATCAATCTATTAAACTTCAGCAACCACGTTACGTAAATAACATTTTTTCAACAATTTTGTATTCTCTAAAATCTTATTCATATGGTGCAATTCTGTGACAAATCTATAAGCTTACAGACAAAATCTATAAGAAACTGTCCATAACAACACATAAAACAACTCCTTAGTTACGATCGTCTGTAGCTTATAGATTTGCTACAGAATTGCACTATAAGATGCTTCATATGATTCTACGAGGGACATTCAATAATTAAAGAGACAAATTGATGTAGAAAAAAAAAAACTGTGTATTTTTGCAAAATGAGACATTTACTACTTCTCAACATAATCGTCACGAATATTAATACACTTGTCCCAACGATGAACTAGTTTTTTATACCTGATGCAGAGAAATCTTTGTCATGTTGTTTGATCCAGTTTCCCACAAATTCTTTGACTTCCTCGTTATCTTTTGGATTCTGGTTCAAAATGTTGAACCCAAGTTTCATCACACGTTTTTTGTTTAGAAAAGGGTCACCTTCCCGTTAATAGCGTTCTTTCAAATCTGTATACACTTTGAGTCTTTTTTCCTTGTGTTGTTGCGTTAACTGTTTCGGGACCCACCTTGCACTTGTTTTGCTGTACTTGAGCTTGTCAATGATAACGTGATGAACTGTGCCAACACTTACTGCAACTTTTTTTAATATATCTTCAACAGTAATACGTCGGTCTTCACGAATAATGTCGTCAATGCGGGTTACAAGCGAAGGAGTTGACACTTCAACTGGCCGGCTAGGACGTTGCTCGTCAGTCACTGAGGTTCGATCATTTTTGAACTGTTCTACCCACTTATAAAAATGTTCGCGATTCATACAATTTTCACCATACTGTAAAATCATCCGAGAAAAGATTTTAGTCGGTTTTTCACCTTCAGAAAGCAAAAACCAAATCACTGAACCTTGTTCAACTAATGTGGAAACTTCAAGCGGACACGCCATCATTAAATGCAATCTTTAGGTTATAAACAAAACAATTTTTATCCGTCAGGAGTTCTCAGCTCATCCCAGTGATGCAAAAAGTTCCATTTTCTGGGTCCAGCGGTTTGATTAGAACTCCTCCTATAGAGACAGCTTGCAGACTGACTGACATGTGGGTGATATTTGGTTCTATTTACGAAACCCTAAAAAAATAGCTTCCAAAAAAGGCATCAACTATTTCAGTGGCACCACCCTCCTTGGTCAACCTTTCAACCCTCTATAGCAATAAGTCCGAACTATTGGGAATTAGTAATTTTGTCACAGATTCATGTTTGTGCTTGTTGGAACAAATAAGTAATTAATTCCGTATCCAATTTCAATTTTCTCTCTCGGGAAAATGGGTATTGTTACAAATTAATATATCTTATCAAACTTGGTAGATTCGTGCTGAAGTTGCAATTTACTTTCATTAATTCGATACTGTAAACTGCAAAATAACAACCTAATAGTTATTGATCCTCTACTAGGGATTACATTGCAATTATTGAAAAATTTGTTTTACGAATAGTATTGTAATTAAATATATATTCTGGTGGAAATTTCTAACAAGGATGGTAACGTTAGGTCATATTAATAAAACAGTAGTTGCACTCAGCGCTTTATTTAAGCAACTTTTACAACGATCGTGTGCTAATCAAAATCTAGTCTTCGTGCGCTCTGACAACCAGTCGCCGGATCAACTAATAATATGTACCTAGCAGATTTCAATTAATGGTGCAATTTTGCGACAAATTTACGTATCTAAGGAGTTGTTTTATGTGTTGTTATGGACAGTTTCTTATAGATTTTGTCTGTAAGCTTATAGATTTGTCACAGAATTGCACCATATGAATAAGATTTTTCGTTCCGAAAATACAAAATTGTTGAAAAAATGTTATTTACGTAACGTGATTGCTGAAGTTTAATAGACTGATAACAAACCAAAAAAACCAAGATCGAATCTTGTTTCTTTCGATTACTTGCTCTCCTCCACTTTACTGTGGCGAGAAACTGATTTCTCTTTAGATAATCCATGATAAATTCATCATCATCGCTTTCAACTGACGATGAATCATTTAACAGTATCTTGTTTAATAAATATCGTTGATACATATTCACATATACATATATACCACAGAATATGGAGTTTGTGGTTTTAAGCATAACTGTCATTTGAATAAAATGCCCCTTAAATGATCAACTACCAACAAAAATCATTACTAATCGCAACCAAATACCAGGCTAGTCTCTTATATTTACGGTACACACGAGGGTTGCCTTTTATATTTCGGGATTTGAGATCAGTAACAATTATTTATCATCAAAAGTGGCTTTATTGTTTTTCATAATATTCTCTATGAAGATCAATACACTTTTGCATGCGTTTGAACCAATTTTCGAAGCACCTTTTCCACTCCGATTGTGTCTTTTTCCACTGTGATTGTCAAATTATGTGGGATCCAACGGGAACACATCTTTTTGATGGCCAAATGTTCATACAATAGTGAATGTATGCTGGTCACACTAATGCCCAAGGATACCTCAATTTCACGATAAGTCACATGACGATCTTACAGTATCAGTTGACGCACAACATCAATGTTTTCCGGAACAACAACCGATTTTAGACGACCTTCACGAAATTCGTCCTTAAGTTAACTACGGCTAGGATTGAAGTCGGCAAACAATAGATAAACAGTAGTCCTTGATGGTGCTTCATCGCCAAAAGTCAAATTAAATTCATCGATGCACTGTTGTTGGGTTAATCCACGTCGAAAGGTGCAAAGAATAATCGCTTGAAAATGTTTACGATTTAATTCCATTTTTAGCCGAGATGATTTTTTTCAAGTTACTGTAAACAACACAAATAGCGCTCGTATGTCAAAACTTTCTGAGTACGTATAGCGAATTAGAGCGATTAGCGAAATATTCCAACTAAAATCAAAGCATCTAACGTGGGTACATGCCTATTTTTTATAGTGTCTCTATTGCATTATATTAGGGGGAGGAGGAACTCCCCCCTACCCTTTGACAAAAGTTTGTAACTATGAATATTTGTATTTTTCTGTTCAATCTATTAAATCTCCTCTCTAACAATTGATGGTTACGCCTATGGGGGCGGGTAAATTAATACAACTACAGCTACAAATACCGACGGTTTATAATAAACTGCCGTAAATTTTAACAACCCGTTTCCTGAAACCGCTGGGTGACCCTACTCCTCCTTCTTAGAGAATCAGAAGTGAAATGGCACATTTCAAAGAAAAAAATCAATTCAAAACATTTTAAGCTTGTCAATTTTCTTTTCTCTGTGAGAAACGTTAAAACAACAAAGCATTTCATAAAACTCATCTTGAAATTTTAATTAATTCTATGCAAAATGAAGACCACTTTATTTTTTTGTAATTAAAAAAATAATTAAAACTGTCCAGAGACATCTAGCGGTAACTATGATAAACAAGGTTGGGTTTAGTCTCTTGCTGAATGTAACTGAGACTCGTGCGAACAATAATAATACATGTGTAATATGAATGATGTAAGTGTAATTAATGATGTAAATAAACTTGCGAGTTACACCCAGTTTTTATATGTTTTTTATGCTAGGATGGATGCTAGGTTCTAATTAAGTGGACAGTGCTGAAATGTGAGGTTAGGTTGCGTAAGTTATGGAATTACATTAATTAGGCTAATGGAAAACGTGATAAGATATTAATAAAATATGGATTAGTTATTAATAGATGGCACTATTTATAAAAGAGACGCTCTTTTGCTGGCCAGACAAAATCGTTTGAGTGCAGCATCGCTTTTTATAGAAATTTATAATAAAGCAGCTGATTCAAGGGCAACTCGGCATTCATAATATCTTCCCCTTTAAAAAAAAAAACATATTTTCCCGCGAATACGAATTCTCATATTACGAAAAAAAGGTTAATGGTTGATACGAAAACATATAATAATTCGGTTCAAAGCTTCATGCGCAAGTAAATTAAATTTTTATTTTTTTAAATTGTCATGCGCTTAATATTTACCATCTGAAGTGGGATTTCGCTAAACAAACCGATCAAAAGCCTCATTTAATCGACTAGATCTCAAATTTTAGTTCAGCACGAAGCTAAGGAAATGAAAAAAAGCTGCATATAATTGCCCACGCGAGAAACATGGACTCCACAAATCAACACCAGTTATCTTCAATAAAACAAACACTGACAAGAAATTGGAGGCTTTTGAACTGAAATGGTAAAATTGTAGGAATCATCGGTATTCAAGGAATTACCACCTTTTTGCTTGTACCGCAACCAGTCATAATGGTTACCACAGTACCTACGTAGTCTCTTTAACTGTTCACCTGTAAGCGTGTGTTCCATTACATAATTTTGGCGGGTGTATGTTCCTCAGCAATATTATTGGTACATCTACTTTCAGGAAGATGATTATTCTAACTTAAAATATATAAGAGCTGAAGTTCCACAAGAAAGCGTCCTTGGACCAATTCTCTATTTACTCTATACCAGTGACTTGCCTACTCCGGTAGATACGACTATAGCTACATTCGCAGATGATACTGATCTCCTTGCAGTTGAGCAGGATCGAGAAAGATCTATGCCAAAACTACAAACGGAGAGCAATTCTGTTGTTAACTGACCAAACAATGGAGCTCAACGAACTGAAGTCTATCCATGTGAATTATACGAATAAAAAAATAGAACCTCTTTCTCTGAGCATCAACGGAATGGCTGTACCTCAGGAGCTGAATGCAAAGTATCTTGGCATGACTCTTGATGCCTGCTGCTGGACAATCAACACCATGTCCGACGATTGAAGAGGGCCAAGCCATTAGATCTAGCGTAGTGTGCTGCGCGTGAAAACAGGTCACAGTGTGACAGTGATGTGATATCAAATTAACCTAAAGGACATCAATAATTTGACTTTGACAATAGTAGATAAGTATTTAGTTTAAGATAATATAGAACAAAATTAATAGTTAGTTCACGAACCTAGTTTTAATGGCAGGCGCCAAGTGGTGCTATTATACAAACAAAATCTACTTTCAATGTAAGAGCGTAAAGAAGAAATCCTCTTGGGTTAAGAAAATTAAAAAATTAGACTAGATGTGACTGGCATCTTGTTCATCTACAACTGTGTCGACAGACATGTAGGTTTGTCAGTGAAGAAATATATGTTGTCACTGATATTTTCAAGAATATGCGTTGATTATAAATCGAAAAAATGGTTTTTGTATTAATCCCGAGCAAAAAAATATTGTTATATCTTTGGAACTACTGAAGAGATTTTAACATTTTTTTAATTCTGAAGTGTATAAAATAGTGTAACAGGAATGGAAAACGTGGATTTAGTCTTACCCACGCGCACAAATTTCATTATAACTTTGGAACTACTGAGACATTTATAATTAAACATAACCTAAAACCTGACCAGATGATGTAGCTACAGATAGAAAGAACCACATGAAAATCAGATCAGCAGTTCTCGAGTAATGCGTTAAATATAAACTGACAAGATGTATTATATATTAACCGCACGCACAAAGTTAGTTATATCTTTGGAACTTCTAAAAAAAAAAAATTAAAACAAATCAATTCTGATTAATTTAAATCGTGTACCAACTTTACCGCTAACGAAACTTAGGTTGTCGGTGATAATTTCTTGAAAATGCGTTTAATATGAACAAAAACATGGATTCCGATTTATCCTCGCGCACAATTATCATTATAATTTTGGAAATACAGAACCGAATTGAATAACAGCCCTATACCTGACCAGATGATGTAGTTACAGATGGAAAAAAACTGCATATAAATCGGATTTCAGTTCTAGAGTGAAAAACATACGTATACAGACAGACAGAAAGACGTTGCTTTTCATATAATATAAAGTAGGGGTCTCCAACCTGCGGTCCGCGGGACATATCCGGCCCGCAATAAGATATCATCCGACCCATGGACGTTTTATAATAAGTTTACTTAAATAAAAACATCAAAAATAATCATAAAATCGCAAAATAAACCATAACTATATAATATCCGATTCTTAAAATTATTTATTATATATTATTATTAATATCACTATTATTACTAAGCTTGTTTTTAAAATCAAGCGCCAAGAGCCCAACTGAATTCAGTTTTTCCGGCTCGCCATTTATTTAAGAAATTTTGATGTGACAAAAATTCGTTCTCGTCAGAAAGAACTCTTTAGACATTAACTGCATAAATAATTATCTTGACCATCTGTATCATTTTTTTTATATTATTATGTATTTCGTTTTCTTAGGTCTGGTTTCTGAGTGTTTAGTCGAGTTTAACCATTTGGCTAAACTCGGTTACAATAATACAATCCCATAAGTAACCATAGCAACCATTTTCTAACCATTTGGTTATACCGTGAGATCATTATTTCTTGCCAGTTACATAACAGTAAACAATGAGTTTAAAAATATCAAAACTGTATTCTAATTCACAGCTGAAACTACCAATTTAACAAAGAACCAATCAGATTACTTCATTTATCCGAACTCACCCGAGGAACGACAAAAATATGTGTTCCTAATTTAATACCTGTTTTCAAATCATTGGCGTGTAGAGAAAAATAGTGTTCATTTAATAATCAATTCGTATAAGGTAATAAAAATAGAATGTACGCCTATGTATACATGTCCTTAGAAATAAGTTTGATAACTTAATGTTTCTGTCAAGTATTGCATAACGGACAAGATTTGTTGATCGTTCTGTAGTTAAAAAAGCTTTTAGAAACCCTAAAGCCGCATTCGGAGCTCTTTAAATTAAGAGGTTGTAGTCTGTGCTTTGTTAGCTGTGAGTTATGTTTCTATGCATTATTTTTAACGTTCCACGGTCCGTTCATAGCAAGTTGGAAATTAACATGTTACGAATAGTCCGCCATCTGTGAATTTTGAAACCCACTATTAAGCTTCGTAAAATATTTTATATGTATTATCGTTCTTATAATTCTGTTGTCTTAGATTTTAACTACCTAATTACCTAAATTGATCATATTTACCGTCCGTCTTTGTAATTTTGAGCAAGACTTGTTAATGATGACATTATGTTAGGTTATGTAAAGGCATACAATATGTACGGTCTCTCCGATAGACTGCGATAGCCAATGTGTTTATATGTCTGTCTCATTAAAACATCTCACTAGCTATAAGTTTAGAAAATTATGCACAATCCACAACAAACAGCGTATTAAATTTGGAGGTCTGAACGGTTTCACGTATTACCATATGACACACTTCTGAAGACAGTGAATAGTCTATAAGCTATTGATTTAAGAGCTCTGAATGCGGCTTTAGTATTAATTTCCAGACCATGTTTTATCGGCATTTTATTTTCCTCTACTATAATTTCGCTTTAATGACGACAATCTCTATATCTATATTTGAACGTAATAACAATAATTTGTTATTCGAAAACAAAGATTTAATGGAAGGTAATTCATAAATATTTCATTAATTCTGTGTTTTTAAAGTTGGGGGCAACTATACTATTCTAAAACAAGCAATAAAAATCTAGAAAGCTATCAAGGAAATGTAATCAACTTCTTCCTTTTTCGATTACTGCGAGAGTAAACATCCAGTGTGTGCTTGTATATATCCGTATTACGGCTCTATTTACGGTTGCTCTTTATTACACCAGAGTTTATATTTTATTTGTCATTCTGTTTCAGTTCTTCTTGGTTTTCAGCAATGGAAGAAATCTTGTTTTATTTTACTTTATGTAGACTGGTATTTTTAAATTTTGTATATGAATGCAGCAAAATTTATTACCTAACATTTTCCCTGAAAGAATGTCTTCCAAGCAAAGGATAGTGTCTAATTTTCAGTGGTGCGCCAAGCCTTATGAAATATAGTAAAGGAGAATTTACTTGACAGATTGATCGATTGAGAACCGATAAAGAAATATATATCTACTAGCAGACCCGTTGCCAACAACGTTGGTAAACTGATATCGAATAAAAATGAATATAAGCAGGAATCAATTATTAAAATTTGCATGATTCTGCGTATATTAACAAAACAAAAACGTTTCTTGATTATACCTAGGAAATCCTAAAAAGCTGCTTAATGCGTGTCGTTTAAAAATTAATATCAGGCCGGGTACGGCCCGCGGGCCATATGCTGGACATTAATGGTATAGCTGTTTCTGATTATACCTAGAAAATCCTAAAAAGCCGCTCAATGCGTGTCGTTTAAAAATAAGTATCGGACCGGATACGGCCCGCGGGCATAACGTTAATTGACACAACATTCTTTAATTAAGCCAAGGTATATACTGACTGGAGAGCTAAGAGCTATATTCTCGCTAAGGCTAAACACATAGTGAAGCAGAAATTAAATAAATGAATTCCTGTTAACACGCGCATAGTGGAGCGTACTGCAGCGAGGTTATATCGTTGTTATAGTCGAGCAAAGCGACGCGTTCAAACAATTTTGATTTCTCTGCTATCATCGTTGCTAAAATAGTTGTTTAAAATGGATATTGAGGCATTTACAAGTAGTTCTCATTTATAAGAGGTATTTATAATAGGTTCCGATTGAAATTTGTCCATTTTTTTACCAATTTATGTTGAATTTTTTCCAAAATATAATCAAACGTTGAAATACTCATGCGAAAATAAGAATGAAACTTTTCTAGATGTTCGCGGAGTTGCATATAGAAATGATGAAATTGACCATGTATGTATATTTCTACTTTTATTTATTCTGTGAACATTGCACCTTCTAGTGTGTTTATTTTTATTTTTTAGTAAATACCAAATTTTCAGGGAAGTTTTCTGTTAGTAAAAAATCCATTATAATTTTGTGAACTTTCTGCTCGATTTTAAACGCGTCACTATGTGTAGACACTCTTTTATAAGCGCGATATTCTATCGCTGTTTTACTCTCCGCTTTCATAGCTGCTTTGCTCTCTGCTTCACTATGTGCTTAGCCTAAGTGAGCTGTTGTCGGAAAACGTTGCTCTGAATGGTGGGGAGTGACTGGCCACACACCTCAAGCCCCGCTAGCACCTAGGAACTAAGCGTTACGAGGATACACAGAAATTAGGGCTTTTATATATATAATTTCACACAGTTTTAGGTAAGATGTCAAGAACGTATTTCTGCTTCTTACTGTAACGTACGTTCATAGTTTCTGTCTTTTTTTTTTTTTTTGGTTATATTATAATATGGTAACTTCAACGTATGTCCCTTTGTATACAGGCGCGGGCATTCAGCTCTGGGCGGTCGCTAATGGTGTAGTGAAAGGGGTTCCACGTCTATTACTGGACATAGTTTCTTAAAAACTCATCAACTCGGTAATTTTAAAATCAAAATAGATTATTTAAACATTCTGTTGTTTATATTTCATTTGTTCGCCCAAGTGTATGACTGTCAGCTCTTTGTTAAAGTATTCGTAATTCAATTTCTTTTAAATTTACACTACAACCAGCTCCATTCAACTTGGTAAATATAGAATACACCAGTGAAGGTTGACCATGCATTTCAGTTACACTCAGAATTTTAAAATTTAATTTTGTTATTTATTAACTCTTACGGAGCGGTGCTACTTAAAATGTACCCCACAAAATTTGAATAAAATAATCGTTCTTGAGTTTCATAAATACTATAAATACTTTATTTACCTACTTATGAAACAATGTAGGTAAATATTTTTAACACCTAATATTGATTAATTAATTTTTCATGAATTTTATTGGTTGTTTTTAAGTAAAGGGCGGAGTCAACTCGGGTGAATTCCCTGATTATTGCAAAGCAGCTACCGCATAAACAACCGCTTCAGTCTGAATCTGGACGTCGGACAGGACGGACTTATCAGGTTGGGCGTATACTATGCTTTGCTAGAAATTTAGTTGGTTAGTATGAAACAGGATTTTATGAATGTTGGACGTATGAAAACATTACAATTGAAAATATTGTAATTTCAGCTAAAAAACATTTTTAATATATTCCATAGTAAACCTGAATACAAATTATTAATAAATTATTTATTTACGATAAAATAAAAATGGGGTACATTCGTGCCCCACTCCGCAACCAAAGGACGCCGTAACGTAAGGGTTAAACGTTATAGATCAGTTTCTAAAAGTTTTATTTAAAGAATATATGCATTTAATATGACAAAATTTAAAAAAAATAATAATCTTTTTTAGGTTATCACACATATATTGTCTTGTCAAATCAACCTCCTAACACTAGATGGAAGACAGGCGTATCAAGTGAAACAAATTGTATCTCTTTCTCTATTTCTAGCTTTGTCTGCGAACAAATGATATGGCTCTATTCAAAAATGGAAATTTTATTGCTATAGTTCTCTCCCATTGAACCATATGCTTTAATTAACTGTCATCTGTCAACTAAAGTCTCCTTTACTATACCCAATATGTTTATGTGTCTGTCTCCTTAAAACAACTCACTAAATATAAGTTTGGAAAACCATCGATTATCGACAACCTATAACGTATTAAATGTAGAGCTCTGAACGAATGCTCGCGTTGCCATATGACAAACTTGTAGTGACAATCAACAGTGCACAAGTCATAGCCTATAGTCGACTAATTTAAGAGCTCTGAACGCAGCTTAAGCGTTTCGGAAGCCGATGTTTTATATTTCTATTTTAAAAAATGATCATTTAAATTAATTAAAAATGCTAATGCCTATTTCGAGGCTAAACTGTTTATCAAATTCGTGAATACACTCGTTAGTCCATTTATGTTTTATTTAAATTCAGAATTAATACAATATTTCAACCCTCAAATGAAGCTGACATCATATTACATATTAAATGAATTTATGAAATACACAAATAATTTAACAAGCTTTTTCGTTTGATCGTTACAATCAATTTATTCTATTTTTAACTAAAATTCATTTTGAACATGAGAAATAGCAAACTGTTACCTACATAATTAAAAAAGTTTTCAACTATAACTTATTTTCAAGGTGTAGTTAATAATTTAGAAACTTTTTCTGTTTGCTAGTGATATATTTGTGCTTAATAGTTGGCAGTAATTGAATTTGAACGGGTGCGACATCTGAATTTACGGTAACTTACCAACATTTCGACATTTAATTTGTCGATAACACTATGTAGCATAATGTATAAAACATGTAGAGATATCTGTTAAATATAACCAAAGTAGCACGACACGCTATTGTGAAATTAAGGATCGCATGATAATAACAAAATTTGATGAAAGTGTCATTTTGTATGAAGTAGTGTTAATTTTATCAGTTAATTTAGAAAATTTTAACAGAATTGTTAAGTAGTATCAGTGAATACAAGGTCATTCCAAACAAAATATCCTTACAACGTTGTCTGGTTGTCGTCTAAAGGCAAGCCTGTATGAGTGGTTTTTTGATACAGAGGCGAAACAATCGCTGGTGAAGAGGTAGGCTTGTAGAATTGAATCAGATTAGTTATAATGTCGATTTTAATTCAACAACCCTTAAATCCATCCTAAAAATCATAGCAACTAGTTAGTGAACCCGGAGAGTTCGAAACCGCTTGTGAATAATTAACTCATTATGTGGGAAACCTTGAGTTTTAAGGAATGCACAGAGTAAGTACAACTGAAGTGTATCAATTTATCTTAAATCAATCAGCTAACCGAGATATTTCAGTCTAATTGCAACTATCTTCTGTTCCAATTAAAACTATAGTACACGTGTATGGATCTAAAATATGGACTTTAACGAAGCTTGATTGATTTCACAATCTTAGGCCCGGTATTTCCAACCATAGATAAAACTGACTATCAATGGGATAAGTAGTTATCAATGGAATAAACGATTTTTTTGCGTATTTCCAATTAGTTATCTATAAAGTATAGATTATCCACAGGATAAGTTATGCCCACCGTGTAGGTCAGGTATGGCCAACAGTTTTAACCCCTGGCCGGAATGGAAAAAACAAACTTTTTTCACGGGCCGCAGGAAATATTAAAATTAAAAAATATAAAAAATGTAAAATGTAAAAAATTAAAAAAACAGAAATGATTCGTTTAAGTAAACAAAATGTTATTATGGAATTTATTTATGAATAAATGTAAGTAATTTAGAAAAACAAATTAATAAAAAAAGCCTATTATTTATAAAAAGCCTATTAAATAAAGCCTTTTGCATCGCTTATTATTTGTTTAATATCTGGCTCTATACTTGTAGTAGCTATTCTTAACAAAGCCTCCAAATGTAAATCATTCAATCTTGTTCTTGTTGTATTTTTATTTAGATTCATTAAAGAAAAAGTTTGTTCACAAATATAAGTTGAACTGAAGATTACTAAATATTTCTTTGCAAGTTTTTTTAAATTTCCGTATGTTCCATCATTCAATTGCTTATAAAAATTGTTTAAATTTTCTTGCTCTTCTCGATATTTCTCATGTAATAATTCATCACATTGTAAATTAATTATTTCTAATTGTATATCAACAGGAACGTCATCTACATGTACAGAAAATGGATTTCGGATAAAAGTTCATATCGAGTACAGACGAGTACAAAAGTTGTAAATCTTTATAATAGAATCTTTTTAAAAAATAAAGAAGTACCGCGAATCCATTAGACCAATTATTGGAAGTTAAATAGCTAATATTGAAAAATTAATCGCGGGCCGCATAAATACATTACGCAGACCGTATGTTGGCCATGCCTGGTGTAGATACTGATAAATGTTATCCATTGGATAAATCCATTGTACATAATATAAGCAGGAATACGTAAAATATATAATATAATAGGTATTATGTACATATTTAGTAATATACTTTAATTTATACTGAAATAAAAAAAAAATAGATTTTTTTAGATAATTTACATTTATTGTTAAAGAAGGAAATCATGGATTTAGAAGATTTGCTAGCAGACGATGATGAAGAAATTTTAGACTATTTAGAACGTCCCAACATAGTTCGTGTTAGACCAAATGTTATGAACCAGTGGGATGAGCAAGAATTTATTAATCGATTTCGCTTAGTGAAAAATGCATTTAATATCCTGCTCCACCAAATATTCCACCAAATTATTATTATTTTTTTAAACTATATTTTATTTTCAGTGTTTTTGCGTTTTTATTCTGTCTGCAGGATGCATTGAACATAATACATTTTTTTCCCAGGCCCATTGTTTATATTTTAGATTTACAGCGACAGTAGCTTTATTTTCTATAACATTTTAACACAAGATTTACAAGTTGTCTTGTTTCGGAAATATTGAAATTTGCGCTTCTTGGGTGTTTATCGCACATTTTTCTGTACTGACTTTGATAGTTGTCACTTATTTTGTCAGTTTTACCTATCTCTCTTTTAGTCGTGTGAGTCGCGTATATGTCTCTCTTTGTTTAACACAACGCTGCTAATACCAAGATAAAAAAACATCGTAAAATATTATTATCAATCAGAATAGTTATCTACGTGATAACTAGAGTTGGAAATACAGAAAGCAATTTATCCTAGTGAATATCTAGAGGATAATATTATCTCATTGATAGTTATTCTTATAGATAACTGCAAGGCGGAAATACCGGGTTTTAAAAAAACTACTATGTCGAATCTTTCAGCCCATCTAAAATAAATGTAAAAGAAGAACTCACTAAAATGAAGATATTAGAATACTGTAGTCAAATAAATATTACACAGGTACAAATGTTCCAAATAATTACAGTGAATAGAACACATTGTGAAGATGAAAAAGGGCAAACCAGGCAAAAATGGAGAAATATTATAGATAGATGTTCTGCTGAATACTAGATACCATATATACCAAAGATTAGATACTAAAAGATGCCAGAAAGGACTGCTACTTACCAAAACAACATAAAAATTTGTGGATGTGTATGCATGTGCGATAAAAGGCAACACTACTGACAGCATCCAAGAAAAGTAATTGGCCACCAAATAATACAAATAACACGGCTTTTATCGAGTATGAAATGAAAATTAATGTTGCTATTATTGGTTTGTTACATAAATCCGTTTGTTTTTTTTTTCACCTTTTATTAAATAAAATGTACATTCTAAAAAAAAACTTTTATCATCAAATGTACTGTCCATTATTTTTTGTCACTTAAACAAACGCTCAGGCAATTTCATAATGCCATCTCTCCAGAAGGTTCCAAGTCTTTGCTCTCGAAAAAATTATCCAGGTGAATTTTGATATCGTCCACAGATGCGAAATTTTTTCCGTTAAGGGAATTTTGTAGAAAGCAGAACAAATAGTAGTCGGATGGTGCGATGTTTGGACCATATGCTCCGACTACCATTTGTTCCGCTCTTTACAAAATTCCCTTAACGGAAAAAAATTCGCATCTTTGGACGATATCAAAATTCACCTCCACAGATTTTTCGAGAGCAAAGACGGAACCTTCTGGAGAGATGGCATTATGAAATTGCCTGAGCGTTTATCCAAAGTGATAGAAAATAATGGACAGTACATTTGATAATAAAAGTTTTATTTAGAATGTATATTTTATGGAATAAAAGGTAAAAAAAAACGAACTTACGTAACAACCCAATATTGCTTAATATTTCGTTTACCGAATCTTTAGCATATGCAGGCGTTTTTCTCAAGTCGCTATAGCTATAATACATTAATTAATGTTCATAGTAACGACGGGTTATTGAATTATTATTAAATTGTATTTGGCCCCCAACGTGGGATGCTAATTTAACACGAACTTTTCTTTTACATTTATATGAACAAAATAACAGTCGGTGTTCGATAGTGAAAATAAAATACACAATTAGAAATTAAGATTCAATAACCGTTCGTTATTATGGACAATTACTTATAGTGACTTGAGCAAAATGTCTACATGATTTACACTGCATGTGTTACAAGGTAAATTTTCATTTACTCTGTTTTAAAATGAAGGGTATTTTTTATCGTCAAGATATGTGTCAAGATTTTATACGGAATATGTGTCAAATATTCCGTGCGTAATCTAGTGGTTTTTGGTCACCTCGTAAATTTTTAAAGGGTTTTCTTATCTTTCCTTACTATCGGTAAATCAGTAATCTACACCAAGGTCCAAGTTTCCTTCCGTAATATAAAGATAAAGGACTCCTTTAGATTACTTCTTAGTCCCTACGTACGTACCATTTATTCGTGGTATTTGACATTTTTGGTCACACCAAAAATAATGCACATAGCACGATGAAAAAATTTACTTTTTATACCTTATTGAAGGGTGGCCCGAGACTTCTCAGGCGTAGGTATGGCTAGAACCTTAACTCAGCCAGAAATAAGAATTCGAAGATATTAATTGCACTATAAAGATTCAATAGTTCTATAACTGCTGTCCCTTAAAGGCTTATAACTGCTGTGTTACAATAGCTTACGGCTGCTCAGATGTTTAGTAACTCTTAATTCTTCATGCATGTTAAGGCTGCGTATAACCCCCAGAGATTACCAATTTCTTATACAAAGTTAACAAACTGAAATAAAATTAGTATCAATCTATGCATCAAATTTTACACCGAATTTTTATCTATCTAATAGGATATTTTTAAATGTAGAAATATTTATTGTAAAAATATTATCGCTCAATAACTTAATAATTGACCTCAGCAACATTGTTCTGTAATTTTTTAAATCTATTTATGGGTTTCAAATAACTTTTATATTTATATAGTTTTGTGTAGAAATGTTCAAATAATACGTCAACATTTTTTTCGACTTGATTACTTATAGTTTAGAACCCTCGTCGAAAAATATTATACTTGATGATAATGGAATGCCACTTGGCACACGTATTCTTCACAAAAATTAAATCATTTTTACCCGTTACAACTATTTTGAATACCGCGGCAGAATCAAGATGGCGGCAAATATAGACTACCAAGTACAATAACTATAAGTAGTTTTCACAATAGAACAAAATAGCTAAAATCCTTTTTGTAGAATGAAGCTTTAGCTACAATTTGCCGCATCGTATACAAATATGCGTCAATTGGTTTACAAGATGGCGCCTATAATGCAATTTGCTTAGTTACAATTACATAACAGTTATTTCTAAAATTTAAAATATCCAATTAGATAGATAAAAATTTGCTGCAAATTTTGATATATAGATTGTTATTAATTTTATTTCCGACTATTAGTTTTGCATAAGAAACTATAGGGTTGTGCGCCGCCTTAAGCTGTCGGATACCAGAATCTTATGCATTGATTTTTCAAAACAATTCAATCATAATTTTTGTGGACAATGATGAAAACTGAGCAAAAATTGAAAACACTCCCTTTTCCGACCTGATACCCAATGATCTGTTCTTGAAATTGAATAATCCACAATCATATGGAACATTTTTCATAATTAATTTTTTGACAATAATCAAAGACGCATATTTTGCTGAGGCTATTTTGGTCTCTTATAAGTGGGAAAACATGCCCAAATCAGACTTAAGAGTCTACACAAAAGTGTAGAAAGTTGAATTGAAGAAAGAATCCACTATGAGTCCAAATATTTCCAACAATAAAATACAGCAGTAATCCATAGATTAAAAAATTTACTTCAGTCATGAATGGACGACATTGAGCAGCAGTAAATCTCCAATGAACTATTTTGAATGCTCTTAGAGTAACAGTAGCACTTCCCAGTATCTTCCTTTGCATTTTGGAGTGCCTCAAGGTTCAGTTCTTGGACCACTACTGTTCTTAATATTTGTAAATTACTTGTCTCTCTCTACAAACGCCATAACAATTCTCTACGGCGACAACATTATTAGATTGTAAACATGATTTAGATTCTCTTTTCTTTAGGAAAATGTCTCTAAGGTAAAGTGTAAACTCTTGGTTTTCCTGTAATAAGCTAAGTTTAAATAAAGAAAATCTCAGGTTCTACTGCTGAGCACCAGAAGACATGATATTGCCAATCCCCCCCACCATATTTTTTTTTTTGTATCCGCGCTTACGCTCATCTTCGTGGGGATCAACACGTGGATATACTTAGCCGCAAACTACGATCAACCATGTATTTAATAAGGAATTTGAAGCATGAAGACAGCTCAGACGTTGTATTAAAAGCCTATTTCTCCCTCTTTCAGTCCCACCTAACTTATGGGTTGATAATCTGGGGACATTCATCTGCAGCAAACAGAATTTTACAACAAAAAATTGTAAGAATAATTGCCAGTGCGCCTTTCAGAGTAGATTGTCGAGATCTTTTTGTGAAACTCAAAGAATTGGAATCTACCGAGCAAAAGAAGTATTGGTAGACCAAGACCAAGAAGTATTGGTTATATATCCTGTTTGGTTTAGGCGGAACTAGATTTTAAATTCTAGTAACAGTTAACGTTTGATTGAAACTTTTGATAATTTTGTTTAGCAAAAGCCAAGTTCAAACATTACAAAATTAGCTCGTGACAACTTAAGAAAATTCAAATTCCATTTGGTTCCACTTAAAGATTTGGAATAGCCTATAGCAACGCAGTTTATTGAAATAATGTATTGGATGTAAGAAAATGTTGTTGTATTCATTAATTTATATTTAATAAAATTGATGTGAAGTGTGAATTTTCACACATTTCAGGGTTTTGCAGGTATTTAGTAAGTGAATGATGATTATTTTGGATGCGAAAACAAATTTTATATTAAAATATTTTTTTTGTTAATTTTAATTCGAACGCCTAATACCATTATTTAGGTTTCTAAATATGTGCAGTATTTTTTTTTATATAGCAAGGTTCATTAAGAATTTTAAAAATTGCGCCTATGGCTTCCATTGGTTGTTATAAGTTCCGCCCCTCTGATTTCGTGTACATTGGAACAGAATTAAATTATAATTTAAACAATTTCCACTGGCTATTAAATTTACGCTTTTAAAAATTAAATGCAACATTTGCCAAAATATAACTAGAATTTTGAAAAAATAATTTAAACAATATAAAAATTAAAAAAAAAAAAAACAAAAAATAATAAAGTCTCTTCTCTCAGGTTCGATCCCTTTCGGATCGGGTTACTTGGGTGAAAAATCAGCGTCAAATACCACTAGACCAGCACACACGTTCCAGTGTGGCGTGTTACAAAGCTATAACTTGTGTACATTATTAGCCAAAAATCACAAAAAATGCGTTTTTTTTCCAAAAACCTAATCTGATCAAAAATTCCTGTTGAACTATTCCGGTTCACACCAATGTACATTACTTAGAATTTTTTCAGATTTTTAGTTTAAACCATCTGGGCTACAGGGTATGGGACAAAAAGTTTTTTGCACAATTTTGGCAAAAATCGCTTCAAAATATTTATTTTGCAAAAATAAAAATTTGATCGTTAATCCACGTACCAAGGGCTTTCATTTGATACCCTACTCAGAATTATAAAAAAATATTTTTTTTTTCGATTAGCACATATTTGTTTATATTTTTAGGGGGATATGTTTTTTAGATGTTTTAGTATTTTTCCTATGTGTGGGTCACAGAGTTGTATAAGCATGCCAAATTTCAACTCTCTAGGTTTAGCCGTTTGGCTACAATTTTTACCGAACAGACAGACAGACAGACAGACAGACAGACAGACAGACAGACAGACAGACAGACAGACAGACAGACAGACAGACAGACAGACAGACAGACGACAAAATGACGGTATAAGGGTTTTTTGGTCATACCTACAAAATCCTAAAAATTTATCTCGCTCTTATAAATTATCCTGATTGATTTATCACTTTTGATCAAAGCATAAACAAAAGTATTCAGTGGCAAACAAACCAAAAATTTGAGCAGAAAGTATGAAAAAGTTTGACAAACATGGCCACGTGCCTTTATCGATCTATTTGAGAAGCTTCCAGTTAAAATAAATTTGACCTAGAATTATGGGCGCAACTGCGACCTCACAAAATCAATATGGATAACGATACGAAAGATAACAACTCTACAAAGATATTTGATGAAAAATAAAACTAGGGCTAGGAGCCAGGTTTGTTATAGGTTATTTAAAATGATGTATTACCACTGATAACACACTTTATTGTAGATTAGATAAATATTGATGCATTATGTAATAGTTATTTTCAACTATGTCGAGGTTTAGAAAGATTTTGCTAGGTTAGGTTATGATTTATAGATTTTTGTAAATATTACAACGCTGAGTGATGGAACTTAAACATACTCATAAAATACAATATGATCGAAAAAACAGGCATCTAGTAGGCCATAAATTTTGTTTTTAAAGTTTTGTAGGTATGACCAAAAAACCATTATACCGTAATTTTGTCTGTCTGTCTGTCTGTAAAAATTGTAGCCAAACGGCTAAACCTAGAGAGTTGCAATATGGCATGCTTATACAACTCGACATACCAGCACATACCAAAAATACTAAAACATCTAAAAAACAAATACCCCTACAAATATAAACAAATACGTGCTAATCGAAACATTTTTTTTAGTTCTGAGTAGGGAATCAAATGAAAGCCATTAGTACGTGGATTAACGATCAAAATTTTATTTTTACAAAATAAATTATTTTGATTCGATTCTGCAAAAATTGTGCGAGAAAAATTTTGTCCCACATTCTGTAGCCCAGATGGTTTAAACTAAAAATTTGAAAAAATTCTAAGTAATGTACATTGGTATGAACCGGAATAGTACAACAGGAATTTTTGATCAGATTATGTTTTTGGAAAAGAACGCATTTTTTGTGTTTTTTGGCTAATAATGTACACAATTTACACAGCTTTGTAACACGCTACACAGGAAGGTGTATCCTGGTGTAGTGGTTATGCACTGGCTTCTCACCCAACTAACTCAGTTTGATCCGTGCGAGAAGAGACAATATTATTTTTTGTTTTTTTTTTGCATTTTTATTTTATTTAAATTATTTTTTCAAAATTCTTGTTATATTTTGGCAAATGTTGCGTTTAATTTTTAAAAGCGTAAATTTAATAACCAGTGGAAATTGTTGAAATTATAATTTAATTCTGTTTCAATGTACACGAAATCAGAGGGGCGGAGCTTATAACAACCAATGGAAGCTATAGGCGTAATTTTCAAAATCTTAATGAACCTTGCTATATAAAAAAAAATACTGCACATAGTTAGAAACCTAAATAATGGTATTAGCCATTCGAATTAAAATATTTTAATATAAAATTTGTTTTGGCATTCCAAATAATCATCATTCACTTACTAAATACATGCAAAACCCTGAAATGTGTGAAAATGCACACTTCACATCAATTTTTTAATAATATGATGATTTTATAACATTTGCTGATCTTATAGTTCTTTCCTTTTTATTTATTGGCCATAAATGTGATAAATTAATAACCTAACCTAACCTAACCTAGGCTACAGGGTGTGGGACAAAAAATTTTTTGCACAATTTTGGCAAAAATCGCATCAAAATAATTAATTTGCAAAAATAAAAATTTGATCGTTAATCCACGTACTAATGGCTTTCATTTGATACCCTACTCAGAATTTTAAAAAAATATATATTTTTTTTTGGATGAGCACATATTTGTTTATATTTTTAGGGGGATATGTCTTTTAGATGTTTTAGTATTTTTCCTATGTGCGGGTCAAAGAGCTGTATAAGCATGCCAAATTTCAACTCTCTCGGTTTAGCCGTTTGGCTACAATTTTTACTGAACAGACAGACAGACAGACAGACCAAAAAAGATGGTATAAGGGTTTTTTGGTCATACCTACAAAACCCTAAAAATGAAAGTTGTATGACGATTACAAGAATTTTAAGATCTTATTATTGTATAAAATTTAATGATCTTCATAAGATTTTAAATTTGGTAAATTAACTTACCAATATTTGGTTATATTACTTACCAATATTTCAAAAAATGTCAAATAAATCCAAACATTAAATAATTATTTTTAAATTAATAAACTGGCATTTAATCCAAATAAAGCTAATTTGTATTAAGAATGAGAAAAAAACAAAATGTAATGAAAATGATATTTTATAACGACTTGTCAACCAAAAATATTCAATGTAAGTATGATTAAATACGAGGTCTGTTCAAAAAGTATAGCGAATTTTGAATTCCCGCGGGTTACGTATATTCGATTTTCGATTTTTTTGTGGCGTTATGTTGGTACTCATGTCTCTCACTTATGCCAACAAGTTCGGCCATTTTTGATGTTCAGTTAATTTTTGACAGCTGCTTTGCTTGCTGGTGTTCGATTTTTGCCTATAAATGCTTAAACAACTGTAATGGCAGGCAGGAAATTAACATCTCGGAGAGGTAGAGGAGTGAATAACATCTTCCCACCGGCCCATAACACCATGGCTGAACCGGAACAGGCGCCAGAACAACCCAAGGCGACCGTGCAAAAGCAAGTCATCGCTAGTAAGGTTTCCGGCACCGTAAAATGGTTCAACGTCAAGAGTGGCTACGGCCCAGATCTGGCCCCCTGTGACTTTTTCTTGTTCCCGAAACTGAAGAGGCCCATGAAAGGACGACGCTACGCTACGAGTGAGGAGACAAAGACGGCATCGAAGGAGGAGCTGAACAAAATCACACAAAATGATTTTTTTAAGTGCTTCGAGGATTGGAAAAAACGTTGGCACAAGTGTATAATATCTGGTGGGGGTTACTTTGAAGGGGACAAAATAGATATTCATGAATAAATAAATAATTTTTGAAAAAAAACAAAATTCGCGATACTTTTTGAACAGACCTTGTATATAAGATAAGCTTAAATAAAATGGCCACAAGCCCTATTAAATATTTAAAAGTAAAATGCGTTTCTTTTAAAACAGAACTGAAACTATCAACTAGTTACTATTCGTTAACAATGATAACTTGTTTAAACGACGAAAGTTTTAAAATATATACCACTCAGGAACGAGCACAATTAGTGAAGTGGTACAGCAGTAATTTTAGTTTAAGACAAGTTACGATTTATATTGTGAAACATTTCCTGACCGTCCTTCTTTTCCACAAAAGGCTTCCATTGGACCCTGTTTCTTGCCATGTATTTCATTTCTACCCAGGACTTGTTCAGTTTTTCAGCCTCTGCCAAAAATCATTCGTTTCTAGGTAGATCTTGGACGACTTCTTTTTCGATTGCCATGAGGATTCGACTCGAGGGCTTTTCTTGCAATATGGTCTAGAGCAGCGGTTCTTAAACTGTGGTCCACGTAGCCATTACCCAATACATCCCCCAAATTTTCGCTTTTATTCAAATAAGTTATTTAATGAAAATCCTACATGTTGTTATCTAACTAGTTATTGACGTAACTAAACAATAATTAGTAAAAACTGCTAATTATTTACAGAAAACATATTATAATTAGATCTATTTTGACTAATATTTGACCAAGAAATATTTGTATGAGTTTAACGTATTATAATTTTTAACTTTTTATAATTCTTTTTACTACTATTTTTATTCATTTTATGTTTTATATTCTATATGATAATAAAAATATTCATCTCTATAAATGCGCAAGACGATTTATTAAAATAACCAGCCATACATTTTTACCAATATTTATTATAGGGTAGTGCCTATGAGATTATTGAGCCAGAAATTAAGTCTCAAGAACGACGTAAAATGCCTAGGGTTGGGATGGGGTCCGCAAAAAAAATGTTGTTCAAAAGGGGGTCCGCGGACTACATAAGTTTAAAAACCACTGGTCTAGAGATCTACATGGGGTGTGCCATCCATACTTTCTTCTATATTGCTCCATCCCCAATTTGCTCTAATTCAACCCTTGCTTGCTGTTGCCCTGCACGTTACCACATACTTTCATCAGAGACCCGTCCTTACCAGTAGTTACGCAAAATTCTGCGTAAACAACGGCTAACATAGACTTGAAGTTGGTTAGTAACATTTTTTGCGACGTCATTGCAATGTCATTGTAACCTGTTTTTATTGTAGTTTTATCCAAATTGACATGTATTTGAACTGTGTAAACATTTATTCTAAATGTATTTAGCATCAATAAAAATATTATAATTATTATTAAGATTTATAGATCAAGACGCACGAGATAACTTCGGAGACCACTTAAAATTAGATCAAAATCGGAGCAACATGAACGAATTGTGTTCAGCAACAAAAATTCCAATACAGTTTTTCAAATACTTCTTCCGTTCCAAAATAACTGTCCGATTCTAGTTTTATTAATGGATTATTAAAATAATGGAATTAAATGTATCAGTAGTTCTTTATTTAAATTAGTCCTCGATTTGGGTTTCTTTAACGCCATTCAATCATTACAACACAAAGAGTCCCCGTCCAGTATTGATGAACCCATTGCGGCCGTGCATAAAACATGGGATGAAATAACCGCGGAAAAACTAGACAATTGTTTCACTACACTGCAGAAGTGCATGGAATTGACCATGCTTCATAGAAGAGGCAACGATTACAAGCTTCCTCACATTTAGTTTAGTTGTGAAAATATACGTTATATATCCCTTTGCATATTTTTTTATGAAATTGGACAATTGTTTTGGAACAAATAAAATTTCTAAATCGGACACTTATTTTGGAACGGAAAGAGCATTTATTTGAAAGTAATGCTTCGTTAAGTATCAATTTTTTATTCATCTCTCGATTGATATTACCATCAGAATATTTAACAGCAACAAATTTACATATATATTACCTCAGCTGCCATTTTCTTTTAATCAAACTCTTATTTTGCTCTCAATGGCTGCTATTATCATTCTCAATGAATAGCAAGCTACAAAATAGCAAAAAAGCTTAAAAAGGATCGTAAAGATACTTTTAAATAGCTAGGATACAATGTTGTGTTTTGTTTGTAAGTTTTGTGGTAGTTTCAAATGTTATGATGTCTGGAGCAAGTTTTAATGTATAGCAGATGTTTGAAGGTTGTTAAAAGAGTTACTGGTCTATCCATCGTATTTTACACAAAACCCACTTTATCCGTTGGTTTTATACGGTGGTAATACTTAAAAACAAACTTTAGTTTATTTAAAACTAGTTGCCCTGCCCGGCTTCAACCCCAGCTTCGAAAAAAATTCGATATTATTGACCTACAGTTTCTTGGAACTTAAAACTAGAGTATCGGGAAAACCGCATTTTTTGAAAACCGCGATTTTCGGTTTTTAAAAATCAAAAACCGCGGTTTCGGTTCCGGTTTTTAAAGTTTTATATTTTTTCTACTACAGATACTCTAAAATAAATCAATAAATTTTTATTATGTGTTGAAATACACTATTCGCGACTCCAAATAACAGTGATACATCTGGTGGCGGCTTGGTAAATTAAACAGAAGCGTATATTTGTATAATATTTGTAGTGTGTCGTGCTGCAGGTTATGTGAATTTAGACGTATTTTTAAATATAGTGACTTAAATACAGTGCTTTTTTGCCGAAATATTGTTTGAACTGATAAATATTAAGAAGTAACTTCTGAAATATACGCTTCTCGTCGGCCATCAACTGTCGTATGCAGCTCCGCCAACGTTAGTTTGAGTCGCGAATTGTACTGTACAATAAAAAAACTTATACTAATAAAAAACCATACAATAATTATACACTACAACCTACGTAGTATACTAAATTAAGGTTTATTTAAATTTAAATAAAAGGCTTTTAAAAACACTAAACTATTTAAATGTTTATCATTTAAACGTGAACGCAATTTGGTGCAGAAGTTGGCGCTTAATGAAAATGTTCTTTCGGCGTAGGTGGATGTTGCTTTAATAGTGAATATTGCACTCTGGCGCACTGACTTTCCCATGCGCATTGCGTCTGGCGCCAATACATTTCTTTCTGTTATCTAATAAAACAGAAAAGTCTAGTTGGTAGCATACATTATGCACCTGCCTACTGATATATATATATTTTTAATCTAATAAAGCATTTATTCAAGAATAATACATTTGTTGCCACATTTGAGAGATTTTCTTCTTATCTTTGTATCTTTTTTCTTAAGGATTAATATCTTAAGAACAAACCGAAAACCACGGTTTTTTCTTGCGGTTTTGCGGTTTCGGTTTTTGCACTGAAAACCGCGGTTTGCAGTTCGGTTATAACCGTTTCATAAACACTACTTAAAACATACCTACTCGTTATTAGGTGACCGAACAGAAGACAATACTATAAACATGTGAAAGGCCAGGATTAAACTGAGTAGCATTACTTCTCTCTTTATAAACAATGTGCTATGTTCATAATCTTTTACTAAATATTGCAATGAAGCATTACTTGTTAAAATAAGAAAGTGTGATGCTAGCGCTAATAGTGTTCATAATAACATAACCTCATAAAATAACCTCACGGTATAATATAGATAGACATATACATAGATAGATAGATATTATCGAAAAGTATTGATAAACAAAATAAATTAATTAAATTCCTATTTTACTATCTTCAACTATTCACTAAATTTCTTTCAACGAACGCTTTACAGATATTATTTTACAAAGATGAAAAATAGAGATGATTTAAAATGTAATTATGGGTTAGGTCGATGTTTGAAGAGGCAAGGAAAGTTCAACCACATCAATATGCTACTGTAAATTTGCATGTCAAAGAAAATGAAAATTTGCAAGATAAAAGAAAAAAACACACTACGCAAATTTAGGTATAAATAAATTTTTTACAAACAAAATTAGGTTGAAAGTCAGGAAAAAGTGAAGTACATGAGTTAATATAACAGAATAATTATTTTCCTCCGGTCGTTAGGAAACAAATCAACTTATCTAACTCGTTTCAGTTAGGTAATGGAGTTCATTATTACACTAGTGCAATAATTATTACACTAGTTTTAATTAATTAAAATTAATTATATACTTATTGCACTAATTATATTTAATTCATTACCGCCAAATATATTCTGAGTTTTATTTTAATTAAGACTCTATTCTCACAGCTATTCTATTCAACACCTACATACAAATTAGAATAAAAAAATTGATGTAACGTATGAATTGTCATACATTTCAGGGTTTTGGAAGTAAGTAATAACAAATTATGCGTACATATTAAAAATCATAAATTTAGATAATATTTGCAAGAATATTCCACGTGGTTCCATCTAGAGATTTACAAGCGTACTTAATTACGAAATACGCTCGCATCAAGACCCAGCTGAAGCTACTCAGTTCTCCAGTCAATCAGATAAATATTGTACGCACGGTGTTGCAAAAAATCGACAAAAAAACATAACAATAACAATCGACAGAAATATTTATCTGTACAAAATTCCTGTTGTACTATTCCGGTTCATATTAATGTGCATTAAACAGATTTTTTTAGATTTTTAGATTAATACACCCTGGTTTACAGGGTGTGTCAAAAAAAAATATCAAATGGGAATAATCATGTTTAAATAAAGGAATATTTTTAATAATTAAAAAATAAAAGCTTTTTCTTCGAAATAATAATCTGAACAAAAATTTCTGTAGATCTATTCCGATTGCCATCAATGCAGTGGTGGGCTAGCTCTTAAAATCTGGGGGGCCAGGAATTTTTTATTTTGGGGGGCAAATAAAAAATTTGGGGGGCAAATACAAGTGATGACCTAAAAAAAAGGTCCTAAGTTCTAAAATACATTTTTCTCCAAACAAGTCTGGGGGGGCAACTGGGCCCCCCCACTCGCTAGCGCCGTCACTGCATCAATGTATATTATTGAGAATTTTTTCAGATTTTTAGACCAACCACTCTGGGTAATAGAGTTAGTTTTCTTATATGTGGTTCAAACAGTTGAACAAGCATGCCAAATTTCAACTTTCTATGTTACAATATAAATTTTTTTCAGGATGGCATGGCTATGGGTTCTCCACTGTCACCTATTATTGCTAATATATACATGGAACATTTTGAAGCGGAAGCCTTAAAAGAAGCCAAGTACAAACCGAATAAATGGTTAAGATACGTCGATGATACTTTTATCATATGGCCACATGGTAAAGATAAACTCCACGAACTCCATCAATACCTAAATTCAGTACACACTAACATTAAGTTTACTGTTGAACTGGAAGTTAGTAATCAACTGCCTTTCCTAGATGTATTGATAATCAAAAATGGCAAGGGGGTTCTAGCAACCACAGTCTACAGAAAACCAACACACACAGGTCTATATCTTAATTTTAACTCATTCCACCATAATAGCACTATGAGAGCTGTTGCACTGAGTCTAGTTAATAGAACCAAAGTAATTTGTTCTTCTAAAAGGCTTTTAAAAGTTGAATTGAAGAACATCCGTTCCACCTTACAGGATAATGGCTACAGTCATAAAATTATTACTGATGCTATCAATCATAAGAAAAATGACGCACCTAGAACTGACGAAGTGAGATATGTCTCTATGCCCTATTATAAAGGAGTATCTGAGAAAATTGGTAAGATAATAAAGAAGCATAATATCCAAGTAGCCTTCAAATCGAGTTCGACTTTAAGATCTATCCTATCATGTATAAAACCCAAATCTGTCCTAAACAAAAACTGTGTCTACTCTATTCCCTGCCAGTGCGGGAAACAATATATTGGCGAGATTTGCAGACCTCTACATGTTAGGGTAAAAGAGCATAAGAAGAAAGTTCAGCAGGGCGAAATTTACAGTTTCTATTCTAGCCTAGTACTATCAGCAATGGCAAACGTAAAGGTGTCCGCATTAAAATTGCAAAATAATTTCAAACATAACATTTTTTCAATTAATTATTTTTTTCAAGGACCCAAAAAATCTATATTTTTAGAAAAAATAATCTGTATAAAAATTCCTATTGAACTATTTCGCTTTCCATCAATGTACATTGTTGAGATTTTATTCAGACTTTTAGGCCAACCTATAGCTGAAATGTGGTGAGGAACAAAAACAAAATGGCAGAATTTTCGCGAAAAAAAGATTTTTCAAAAATAAAAACTTGCTCATATATCCACACATTAAAAGGTTTCGTTTCAAATCTAACTCATTTTTTTTTTCCCATGAATTTGTTTATATATTTCCCGCATTGTGTGCTTTATTTTGAACTCTCAATAGTTTTCCTATATATGGGTCAAAGAGTTGTACACGCATACCAAATTTCAATTCTCTGGGTCCAACCTTTTAGCCACATTTTCTATCGAATAGACAAGCAGACAGAAACATGAGTGTCGTTATAAGGATTAACTGATCATACCTACAAGACCCTAAAAAGAACAATATTTAGCCACATCACCCTTTGATTTTTCTGAATGTAGCGAGGTATGCTCATTTTTAGGGTTTTGTAGGTATGACCAAAAAACCCTTATACCGTCATTTTGTCGTCTATCTGTCTGCCTGTCTGTCTGTCTGTCTGTCTGTCAGTCCGGTAAAAATTGTAGCCAAACGGCTAAACCTAGAGAGTTAAAATTTGGCATGCTTATACAACTCTTTGACCCGCACATAGGAAAAATACTAAAACATCTAAAAAAAATATCCCCCTAAAAATATAAACAAATATGTGCTCATTGAAAAAAAAAATAGTTTTTAAAATTCTGAGTAGGGTATCAAATGAAAGCCCTTAGTACGTGGATTAACGATCAAAATTTTATTTTTGCATAATAAATTATTTTGACGCGATTTTTGCCAAAATCGTGCAAAAAAAATGTTGTCCCAAACCACCCCACCAGCCCAGATGGTTTAAACTAAAAATCTGAAAAAATTCTAAGTAATGTACATTGGTGCGAACCGGAATAGTACAACAGGAATTTTTGATCAGATTATGTTTTCAGAAAATAACGCATTTTTGTATTTTTAACTAAAATATGTTAAATATTTAATTCGCTATGTAGAACAGTAGATAAGTAAGCCCTCGTAAAGTTGTGCGTTTCGTCGTTGCTCTGTAATTTGCAAACTAGAGTTCGATTCCTGTCAATTTTAATTTTTCTGTTTTTTTTTTACATTTTTATTTTGTTTAAATTATTTTGTCAAAATTCTAGTTATATTTTGGTAAATGTTGCATTTAATTTTTAAAAGCGTAAATTTAATAACCGGTGGGAAGTGTTGAAATTATAATTTAATTCAAAGTTTCAATGTATACGAAACCAGAGGGCGGGGCACAATTTTCAAAATCTTAATGAACCTTGCTATATAAAAAAAAAATACTGCACATATTTAGAAACTTAAATAATGGTATTAGGCATTCGAATTAAAATTCATAAAAAAATATTTTGACATACATAAAATTTGTTTTGGCATCCCAAATAATCATCATTCAGTTACTAAATGCGAAACCCTGAAATGTGTGAAAATGCACACTTCACATCAATTTTTTTCATTTTGAAATTATTGTTTTACTCCTGTGCCATATTTAATTTAATTTTTCGAATAACTGTTTCTTAGTTTTTATTATATCCTGGAAAATCACTTTTTATGAGACCCCAGATATTCTCAATTTAGTTGAGGTCTGGAAAATGACCACGAGGTAACATTTAAAAAACATTACAAAAAAAAATTGAATAAAAAAAAATAAAACCCGTATAGTGTGAGGAAGGTGCATGCTGGTAGATTTACATTTTTTAAAAGTTCACCGTCTTCTTATCTTCTCTCAGTCTGTTTCCCGCATGGTGAGGTAAATAAAAAAAGTCGCGCGGGATTTAGAGTAAACAATCTTGAAGTGATTTGAAGAATTTCCCATGTGTCCTCTGCAGCAGTGCATGAAATCTCCTTGTTATACTCAAAATGGAAATAATAAAATGAATTATATATTTATTGTCTGTTCAGTATCTTGTTACAAGTAATTTTAAAAAATTAATAAGTTTCCAATGCTTAAGTAGCGCATAGAGCAGAGAAAAGTAAGTTAATGTTTATTGACTTCCGGCACTATATGACAATCATTTGATTGGCGTCAATTTTTCGAGAGCTATGGTTATTTTTAGTTGAAATTTTTTAATTTTTTTATTTGGTGTCCAAAAGAGCAGATTAACAGACAAAATAGTATAAATGGTAGTAATTTCACACGATTATGAAAGTTCGGACACGAGCTGTAGGCAAGTAGCGCAATTCAAACGAGTGAGAAATGACTATTCCATAGAAGTTTCATACTATGCTATTTCCACGACTATAGCTTTATTATTACTTACTTAATTTTTATTCAGTTCCCTATAAAAACAATAATTTGACAGTTGCTTTTCAGCGGCGTAACGTAGTGATAACACATGTGCTCTGCGTTGCAAAGGTCTCGGGTTCAAATCCCGTTCAGGCATGGACATTTTCTCAAATAAAAATTGTCCTGGCTAATTGCCACAGCAGCAAAGGCCATAAAATTTAAAAAAAAAAACTACTTATTACGTTGCCTAGCAATATCATGTACGTGCCATACGGAATGTAATGTGGCAATTCTGTGGCAAATCAGTAAGCTACAGACGATCGTATCTAAGGAGTTGTTTTATGTGTTGTTATGGACAGTTTCTTATAGATTTTGTCTCTAAGCTTACAGATTTGTCACTAAATTGTAGAATAAATTCAATTAAAATAACAATACTTGCGTCAGCTGATTAACTGACTGACCAATACCAATTGTATCAAAAAGTATATTTACAAAATTCGACAACCTTAACTATATTATTTAATTTTAATCCAGTTTTATTTTCAAATTAACAATAATTTGGCATATGCCTTCAACCTATTTATTACGTTGCCTAGCAACGGTTGACCATTGCTGTTTGAACCTGTTATATAATGAGCTCAACATGTTACGTAATGAGCCCATTACGTAACAGGTCAGCAGTGTATAATAAAAAAGGAGTGAGGAATGTGCTAAATTTAATCACTGACATGCCTGTAATGAACGTATATGTACATAAATAGTCGTCTAAAAATTAATTTTTGCGATTTTTGCCGGAAATGTATCAAATAATGTTGTCCCCCACCCTATTGCTTATAGGGGTTGGTCTAAAAATCTGCAAAAATGCATATTGATGCACAATGATAGGAAACGGAATAGTACGCTTGAATCTTTGGATTGGATTATTTTTTCAAAAGTTATTGAATTTTTTGTATTGTCAAAAATGTAATAAATATTTTGTTGAAGTCTGATTAACGGTACGAATGACACAGAAGTATTCTATGAGATTGGTAGTACATTTAAAATTCGCCAGAGCCTTGACTTTTCACAACAATTAACCAGTGGTACTTCATACATAGTTTTTTTGTAATACCACGAATGTGAAGTAAAAAACAGTGTGATAAAATAACACTGTTCACCTAGTAATTAGATAATTAGGTTATGTTTAATTAACCATGTTTAGTTAGTAAAAGGCTAGGCCAGAAGTAGCCATAAGGCTCGAAGTAAGCTTAAAGAACTTTGAGTAAAAAAAAAAAAAAAATGGGTGTGTAATGTGTAATTCTGAAGTGATACCAACAATTTAAATTATTCAGATTTATTTCAGTTAATAACTTTATTTATTTCTTAAAATCTTAAAAGGTTTCTGAAAATCAGGGATTTTGGCGGGCACTGGAGGACGATTTATGTAATCAAAGGACTCCTCAAATTAGAAATTTTACCAACAGATGACACAGGTGTAAAAATTTGAAAATATTGAAAAATCCGACTTATTAAATATTAGAAGCAAGCCAACGTTTTGTAAATCTTATATCAGTTAGTGTCGTTTCTTTTAAATTTAAAAACAGACGTTTTATAGAAATCAATATGCAGATTCGCATTTCTGTGACCTATATTCCAAATAGAAGATCAAGTTTCTTATGAATCTTTTTTAAAGTAATTGTAACAAAACACCGAGGCAAAAACAAAATTAAATTCCATCTCTAAACAATGTTTTCCAGTTTAATTATGTTACAGAGAAGTTAAAAATAACGTATCTCTTAAAAAGATTTATTTTACCGATTTGTCAGAACAACTTTGCAGTCAACGCGCTAATAATATATAAAGCTACATACTTATAGCTAGTGAGTTCTTTTAAAGAGACCGACATATAAACACATTGGTCAGTCTATATCGGTGAGAACGTTCATATTGTACGACTTTCCATAACCTAACAAAATGTCATACCGGCGATTACAGCAAATCTCGCCCAAAATTACAAAGAAGAACAGTAAATATGATCAATTTAGTAATTAAGTTAGGTTTAGTTAGTAGAAATCTAGGACAGCAGAATTAGGAAAACGATAATAGATAATAAACATTTTACGAAACCATCGTAGTTGGTTTAAAGATACACAGATGCCGCACTAATCGCAACTCACTAATTTCCTTAGCTATAAACGATGCCTGTTACGTTAAAACTATCTATTAAATTTATGCACAGCTCACAGTCCACAGTCAACTAATTTAAAGAGCTCTGAATGCAGATTTCATATGTAGTTGCATTAAAATTAATAGTTACACGAAAATAATTGCCTGTGTTATAAATGTCTTTCTTTTCCCTAAGAAAAACTATTGCTTTTAACTCATTCAGAAAGGAACAAGGGTCTGAAAATATGATGATCCCAGTCAGTGGCGCACCCAGGGGGGTGGCCAGCGTCCCGCCCCCCTAAGAAGGTAGGAAATAAAAATAAAAACACACAAACATACTAGAAAATATTAAAAATAGAGATGATGACTTTTTTTTTTAGGTTGTCACTTGTATTTTAGAAGTGAGAACCCCCTTTTTTTTTAGGTCATCACTTGATCCTTATTCAATATTTAAATAATTTTGTCTTTCGACCCTCTTATCAACAAAAATTCCTGGGTGCGCCACTGATCCCAGTGAACATACATCTGATGACGAAATTAAATTTTGATATATAAAGGTAATTTCTTTTCTGACATTTATGGAATCCGACAAAATCGAACAATTGTATTTCTTCCAAATTGTTTTCTTTGTAATGAAAAATAAGACTCACAGAGCATCAAGTACTTTAAAGTTTGAACAAAGATTGGTTTAGTTCAAGAAATCAATTGAATTATTTGGCTTTCAACTGTCAGAAACAATGTAATCTAAAAACACGTACAAACCTAATGGACAAACATAACAGAACAGAAGCAAAGAACTTGCTAACACCAAAGAACACAAACACCAGCAAACGTTTACATACTGAGTAAAATACACACAAACAGGAATAATCAAAAACCAAAAGTTAGGAGGCCCACTACTTCAGCGGTGGGATTACGGATATTGCAGATTGTTTAATTATTACGATTATTGTTATTATAGAATTCTATTCTACAATTGACAAAAAATATGATCTCAAGAGGTACTTGGCAATCACCAATAGAATCGCGTTATTGGCAATGATAGAATAGATTTCTATTCATTATAATACCACCACAGATACCAATTATAAATCTACACCAGTGTTTTTTAAATTGGGCCGCGGTTTCTGAGGGAAAAATCACTGTATACCAGGCCTTGTAACTAGAGCATGGCGATAAAGGCCTCGCCCCGGGTGTAGGGTAAAAAAAAAATCCTCTTTTTGGTCATTAGTTAGTTTGGATTCCTTTTTCTTTTGCTGTTCAGTAAAAAGAAAGGATTCCCAACTAGAATCGTTTCTTTTTGCTCATTTGATCTCACAGGTGCTAAAATATTGAAAAGGAAGCAAGTTAAACGCTTGCCACCGATACTTAAAACCTAAAAATTGGGCGTTCGTTAAGGATTCTCCAGTTGCAATTTCAAAATTAAATACCACTTATTTTCAAATACGTAATTTAAAATACCCAAAATAACAAAAAAAACAGATGCCACAGACAAAATAGCCGCCAGAAAGGATCCAATGAATAACTCGACCGTACAAGACTATGACATGAAAAATTAAATAAAACGTAAAATCCGAGAAGAAGTAAACAACACATGGCAAAATATACAACTTAATAAATTAAGAACAATAAAATTCGATAGGAAGAAATGGCCATTCTCGGGAACAAGAAGAGAGCAAACTTCCACTACCAGACTACGAATTGGACACACAAGAATTACTCACAGCTACAAAATGAAGAAAGAATATCCCCCATTGTATAATGACTGCTGCACAATTATTACAGTACAACACCTTATTACAGAATGCACCAAATATGATACAATAAGACAGACACACCAAATACCTAACACCCTACAAGAAGCACTTTACGAATATAACAAAACAATCCTACATAAATTTACAGGCACTATACAGACAAATATAGACTACCACCAACATACATAATGCCCACATAATGTAATGTAATTAACAATATTTTATTAAATATAATACCGGGTACTAATAACCCAAGATGTTGATGTACCTTAAATTACCTAAATAATAAAAAAGGGCTTAAAATAAAAAAAAAAAAATACGTAATAGACCACAATATAATAATGACTTTTTACTATGGACAAGTATTTAGCAGACTTAAATATGAAATATACTACTGGAAATCTTCTGTTAAACTGAAAGAAGTATTCATGGTTTAAAAGAAAATAGATGTACGAGGGCTGTTCAAAAAGTATCGCGAATTTTGAATTTCCGCGGGTTACGTTATTCGATTGTCGATTTTTTTGTGGCGTTATGTTGGTATTCATGTCTCTCACTTATGCCGACAAGTTCGGCCATTTTGAATGTTCAGTTAATTTTTGACAGTTGCTTTGCTTGCACGTGTTTTGGCTCGTCTTCGATTTTTGCCTATACCAAAAAAATGGATCAAAGAATCTGTATTAAATTTTGTGTGAAAAACAAAGTTAAGTGCGTGGACGCATTCCGAATGTTGACTGTGGCATATGGTGAAGCTACCTTGGAACGAAGCAACGTTTATCGGTGGTACAAAATGTTCTCAGAGGGCCGAGAAGATGTGAACGACGAAGAGAGTGCCGGACGCCCGAGCAAGTCAACAACAGACGAAAACATTGATGAAGTGAAGAAAATAGTATCGGCCAATCGTCGAATCACCGTTAGAGAAGTTGCTGAGGACCTAAACATATCGATTGGTTCGTGCCATTCGATTTTTACCAACGATTTGGGCATGAGACGGGTCGCCGCGAAATTCGTACCAAAATTCGTCGTGTTTTTTGCCAAAAACAACACACTAATAATGCCAGAGCCACCGTTTTCCCCAGATCTGGCCCTTGTGACTTTTTCTTGTTCCCGAAACTGAAGAGGCCCATGAAAGTACGACACTACGCTACGAGTGAGGAGATAAAGACGGCATCGAAGGAGGCGCTGAACAAGATCACAAAAAATGATTCTTTCAAGTGCTTCGAGGATTGGAAAAAACGTTGGCACAAGTGTATAATATCTGGTGGGGATTACTTTGAAGGGGACAAAATAGATATTCATGAATAAATAAATAATTTTTGAAAAAACACAAAATTCGCGATACTTTTTGAACAGACCTCGGCAGTTCTTAAGTCAATTGCAAATTTTACGAAACATTAAAATATATATTTATAAATAGAACTAAATATTTTAAAAATACTCATCATCACAATTATGATACTAGGAGGAAGAAAGATTACAGACTGCCACCAAATAGATATGCCTCGAAGCAAAATTCATACGAAACTATGCGTTCAAAAATATTTAACCTTTTACCTTTAAATATAAAGAATATACCAACAGTTTTAAAATTCAAAAAGGAAATAAAAAATATCTATTCTAAGTCTGTCTATTCGGTTGAAGGTTTTTTTAATATAATTCACAATAGGTGAATTTTTTATGGTAGTATCAGGTCTTGAAATTATTATTGTATAAATATTGTATATTTTAAATGTATTTTATTGTATTATATTAAAATTAAGACGTTTGTAAGAACGTAACATGGATTAATTTAATTTTCTTATTTTTTTAAACACTCTCATTTGTCAGTTCATTTGACATTAAATATTATTTAACTTAAATTGATTATTTTTAATATTTTATTTATTTTTTTCATTTATTTTATTTTATTATAGTAAACAATTCATTAACTAATGTTTTCTTTAAATAATATTATGACTGAAATAATTATTATAGACCTATATTTTAAGTTAATAGCTCATTTATCATTGTAATGATCAACTACGCTAAATAAATTATTATTATTATTATTAATGTCCAAACTTATCGCAAGCAGACGATCTGAAAAGTAAAATATTAAAATGGTAAACCAGTTGTTGCTGTATATAATTGTTTAGAATCATGCTAAATATCCATAATTTTAAATTTAAAAACTCCTTAGATTCCAGTTGAAAGAATATAACAAGGACATTCGAAGTTAGTGGAACAAGAAACGTTACATTCACTACATACTTCCGTTTCCTGCATCTGACATTTAGATTCTTTCATAAAATATACTTCAACGTCCTTATTATTCGATCGTATTTATTCGGAAATTGAGGTTAAGTATCCTTTCTCACAAGAAATTGTAAGATTACAGATCACAGTGTTTCTGACAGTTCAAAGCTAATTCAATTGATTTCTTGAACTAAATTAATCTCTGATCAAATTTCAAAGTACTTGTGCACGATTCTGAAAGAAGCCGAGGTTCAGAGAAAATCATGGGACGAACTTAAAACAATAGTATACAATCGAGTCAGATGGTGAAGCACGACGGTGAGTTTGTCAAAGAGTAAACACTTAAAATAAACTACGAAGCGCTCAGCTCCCAGCAAGTAATATTTAATGGTACGTACTCATCCGTTCTACTCTTTTCAGCCTATGCTCAGACGGAAGGTTTTTTTGCAGCGCAACTAACTTCATTTGAATGTTTCGATATTCATTACTATCTTCGTTATTAATATTCAAAATATTACAAACTCCCTAAATTCAAATTATTAATATTTAAAATGAACGCAAGGCATAAATTTAATTATGAATATAACTAATATTTATATAATCGAAATAGAGCTAATAATAATAATAATAATAATAGTTTTATTGACCAAATTACAAATACAAAGAACTGCTTTCAGTCAGTCAATACAATATTATGGAACAAAGTCATAAAAGTTCATCAAAATTAACGTTGTTAAATTCATCAATTGTGTATAATGGGTTATTTATAAATAAGTGTTTAATTTTAAGTTTGAATTTGTCTAGATTATAAAATTTCACAACAAAGTAATTTGAACAATTCCTGGATTTATTTAAGCGCAAAAACTTACCACGAATATTATTTTTACAACGCGTGTTGTGCTCGTGCGTTTCACTAAAAGTGATATAATTGTGTAAGTTTTTGCAACAAATAGACACAAATAAATAAATAGTGAAGGCAATGACATTTTTTTTCAGCTTTACAAAAAGATCTCGACAATCCGCTCTAAAAGGAGCACTGGCCATTATTCTTACAACTTTACGTTGTAAGCTGAAAATTGTTTTTCAGATTATTAACCCATAGGTTAAGTGGGACTGAAAGAGGGAGAAATAAACTCTCAATACAACATCTATGCTGACTTCATGCTTCAGATTCCTTACTAGATACACGGTCGATCGCAGTTTATGACTGAGTACATCCACGTGCTGATCCCAACGAAGGTAAGGATCAACGTGGATACCAAGAAATATAACGAAAGGGGGATTGGCAAAATCATGTTTTCTGGTGCTCAGTAGCAAGGTCTGGGTTTTATCTGTATTTAAAATTAGTTTATTGCTAGACAACCAAGAGTTTGCACTGTTCACCAGAGAAACATTTTCCGTAATAAGGGAATATAGATCATGGTTGCAATTTAGTAATGTTGTATCGTCAGCGTAAAGGATTGATTTAGATGTCATAGTGAGAGGCAAGTCGTTAACATATATTAAGAATAGTAGCGGTCCGAGAACTGAACCTTGGGGAATACCAAAATGTAAAGGAAGATACTCAGAAACGCTACTTTTAAATTGGGTAAACTGTTTCCGGTTAGATAAGTATGATTTAAGCATGGCAAGGCTCTTGTCGTCAAAACCATAAAAAGATAGTTTGGTTAATAAAATAGCTATTGCAGCATATTGCTTATGTAACAAATATAAAAGAAATATTAAAATAAGGCAAAATAAAAGATATTTAATTAGACAATTTATAAAAAAGATTGGAGTAAGGAGAATATCATAATTTGGTTGCAGAAATATGTTTAAATGTTGCGGAATTGTTTTATAATTATTTACGCATCAATAAGGACCAGTTTGATTATTTAGTGAGGATGGTAGAGCCAAAAATAAGGTTAATTTCTCAAGTATATATGTGAAGTACCGATTCGACAAGGACACGATATACTAGAAAGAAAAAAACCGTCCGTTTTGTCGGACGAAGTTGAACACGATCCGACTTTTCACGGGTGCCGGCCGAATTGAAATATTTGCTGGCTTCTGATTGGTTAGGTTAGGAAGAACGGATCCGTCAAGCGGATATGAAGTGGATGAAAATAAATTCTCGTAAGGTCACAATCAAAAGTAGGCCATTTTAAAACAATTTTAGGCTGCAAAGTTACGTTTCCAACACTACCTCGTGCTTTTTGCATCGTTAAAATGTTGAAAAACAAACACGAAATTTTGTTTTCCATTTATTTTATACAGTGGGCATTTTTCTTGTTAAATTAAAAATGTCAAACGTCAAATAGATTGTCAAGTTACTTTTCTAAGCACTGTTGCCTATACGCTACGACAGCCAAAAGTCTTTTCCTTTCTAAAAAACAATTTCTTTTGCAAATCATTGCAGAAAGTTTAACAGTATTCAACTTTGCCTCACTACAATTGCATTTGCGCCGAAGCAAGGTTTTTGAAATCAACCAATTTTTTTAAATTTTATATGGCATAATGCCAATTTTGTCAGAGATTTTCAGATCGCTACTAGCGCTCTCCTAACCTAACGACTAATTTTTACAGCAGTCGAGACCTCCGACTTTACGTGCCCCCTGAAGTACACCCCATATTCCCGAATATTAATTCAGATATACGAGTACTCATTTAAGTGAAGACTGAGTGGTCCTACGGTTGCAACGGCTAAGAATTTTTTTGAATTCTTAGCCCGTATTGGGATAGATATCACGATCCTACACTTACAAAGCAAGTGAGCGAATCACTACGCTAATACAACCACAAAAACATCCAATCAACCAATAAAAACTCGCTATGCAATGACGAAAAAAGCCCGACACCGTAATGAAAACTTTTTTTGTGTCGGAGAACTGTTATGTTTTCGGTTTGAACAAGCAAGAGACCGTATAGACTCGATGGACGCCGAGACCGTAGCGGGATATTCATTAGCTAGTGGGCAGTGTGACTAAGAACCCGCGTTTCGTATAACACGGATAGATAGGTTAAAATCAAACTCAAATATAGTTTTGAGTGTAGAGTTTGTTTTCCGGGTGAGACTTATAAGTATTCTAAGTATTTTATTTAATATTGAACGCCGCAGCCATCTGCTGTGTTTCAAAGTTTTGCGTTTTATACACCGACTAGCTGGGCGCCTGCTCCTTTGAGTTACGGAAACGTATTAGATACTTTCACTAGGTAGGGACTAGAGCAAACCCCAAGTAGGTGTGAGTTTTTTGTGGACCGATCTGACTGAGCGTTCGCTCTGTTGATTAATGGCAACGCATTAGGTTTCACTAGGTGGGAACCAGAGGGAACCCCAGGTAGGTCGCGTGTTGCAATACTCGCAAACAAGAGCGTGTGGTAATTTGTAACAACAGGTCGTGGTAGTCCGTACTGCCGGATTTATTTCACTTCCAGATCACCTGGCGCCCTAAAAAAAATTTATTCGTTCATCTGAACCGCACGAACTTCTCCACTGGATGCTAGCCGTGTGCACTATAGGGTTACGTGAAGTCGTAGCAAAATACTTAACATTATTCAATAACATTACATTAATTCACGCTACCACCGTAGATAAACAATAAACATCCAATTTTTAGCCATGATTTTTTTGTAATATGAAAACTCACTTGTACCATGACACAAATCCACTGACACAAATCTTCCATCTTGATCTATTAGGCCGCGAACATACAGAAAGCTGGTAAGTCAGCGCTGACAATCGGTACCGAAAAAAAGCGTACTGGGTTACTGGTTGAGCACACGCTAAACGCTGATATTGCATGTGACACTGACAGATGACATAGCCTATATATTAAAGTTTTTATTTATTTTTTCCTATTTATCGTACATTTTTTAATTATATTGGCTTAGCATAGTGTGTACGCTAGTTTTGAAAGTGTATATCTACTCTTTCGTATATTGGCTCAATTATAAGTGAAAATAACTAGTTCTGATTCATCTTTGGATGAGTTGTTTCTAACAGAATCACTATATTTAAAAATGGAACCGAAAAGAAAAGGTTTACATGCAATAAACCAAGGGAGACGTAAATATGGTGAATGCCACCACCTTTTTCCTCAATTAAAAGAAGATGATGCAAGATTTTTATATATATATATTTTTTTTTTGTTTCGGCGCTGGCAACATGCTGCTTAAACTGCTTAAAGGTTTCGGTAAGCGGGTAGCCGACACCGACCGGCGCCGACCAGTACACAGCGTGTGCGATTATATTTAAAAACATGGATAGATACTGCGGCAGATCAGCGCTTGTTGCCAGTAAAGCCGGTGCCGGCTTTCTGTATGTTCGCGGCCTAAGGTGCGAGATCGTTTGAGATATTTTATATATGATTTTTTTTACTTGTTTCATGACAGCTAGTCAGCTGTTATGTATAGGCTATTCCAAACCTTTAAGCGGAACTGAATGGAATTTAACTTTTCTGAAGTTGTCACTAGCTAATTTGCCTTAGCTAATTTTTTATATTTTGACAAATAGTCCTCTTATTTCAAGCTCTTTATTGACCTTGAAAGATCAACTCAAAAAAAGTATAAAAATTTTATCTTATCGGAACTATGGTCTTAGGAAAAATATTTTAAAAGTTGTAAAATTTATTTTTGTGATCGTGGGAATCACGAACCGCAGGCATATATGCGAAAATGAACGTAAAAAAAGAATAAAAGTAAAAATCCTTAAATCAGAACACCATAAAATCCCATGTTTAATCCAGATATCAGTTTCAAGATTAAAATAATTCTATTTACTTCCAAAACATGTTTTGCTTTCTACTGTATTTCACGCTAACGTAAACCAATTTCAAATAATCCACTTCAATTTAATTCAGTTTCATTGAATCTCATTTTGTTCGATATTTCGATGCACCGAGATTTACTCAGTTCAATGTTTCATAAAAAAAAGGCAGCCAAATAGTCTCATGAAAACTTTCAATGAAAACTGTTTTTGCTTTTGAAGCACTAAATTTTACTACAATAGAACTTAATGAAAATTTTGCTGCAAACATGGAAAATTGAAATTCATTAAATTCGCTTCAAAAGCAGAATATTTAAACTTTAATTTTAGATGCAGAGAAGGAAAATATTCTCACATGTTTTTAATGAAATTTTTATCAAAGCAAACGAAGCAATGCCGTGTCACAGAGAGATATAAAAGGTCCACAAGTACGTGCTAGAATCTAAGTTGGCACCACACTAGGTATAGTTGTAGTAAGTTTCTTATACACAACTAATAATCTAAAATAAAATGGCTAACAATCAGTACATCAAAATTTGCAGTGAATTTTTAGCCCGAGCGCCCATTAAGCTGTCACTGGTTGGCAAAGTTGCGAGTTATTAACCATGTTCAAGTAATCAAACCGTCAGCTGATAAGTATTTCAGCTGCCAAATATTTGACAATGTCATGATGAAAAACAATCTATACATTTCAGCAACACTTGACGACATAGTTAATTACATTGTCAGACTTAACAACGATTTATGTAACTAAGCCATAGTGATATAAGAACGATCTAACAATGATTTAACTAGGATATGACTTAGAAGTAACGTAATTTTAATATCGCGCTCACTGCTTTGATACATTTTAAAGCCCAGTCGTTCAAACAGCGCAGTTCTTCATTTTGCGTCATAACTTCAATGACAAACTTAGTGGCGAAAATATAACTAAATCGATTTTTTATGTATGTGAATTATAGACTAATATTGCTCTTCATTCTTTTGTTTTACTAAAACATACCTATTGAAGTCATATTTAGTTTGTGTTTGATGGTCATTTTGAAGATTTACAAATTTTAAAAGTGTTTATTTAATATAGGGACATTTGTATTTGTATCGCTAAATAAAACAATGTTTACATTTGACATTTTATAATACGCTTGATGTGTTTTGATACTTGTGTTGACATATCTAACTTATACTAATTGCTAAAAATCTTTTTTATTTTGTTTTTTGTTTATTTAGCAGTTTTGTGTTTAGTTATATATTTTCTTATATCTTATAGATTTCCATTTGTTTAATTTTTGACAAAGTTAATTTATAATATATAATCATACCATTCAATCTATCTTAATAAAGAGATCCAAAATAAATGTATAACAAACGTCTCAACACAATTTTGGAATCGATTTATTTTATTGAATGGTGTAAAATTTTCCCGGGCAACATTATATTGCGCTCTTAGAAACCGGAAATGAACAGGAAAGTGATAAAAGAAAATATGGAAAAGAGGAAATAATGGTTCAAATAGGATATTATTTTCCTTTTCATACAGGAAGTTTATTAGAATGTTGCAAAATTAAAGTTATTTCCAACGGTTTTATAAAATTTTAAAACTTGTTGCAGTCAAGTTACAAAACTTGGCTAAGATATTTTACTCCACCACCATATTCAATTTCTCATGCATTCTCTAACTAAAGGTTAGTTAGTTAAAAATTTTGGCGCACATCAACGAAGGCTATTTGCGCCTCTCTAACTAAAGGGTGATCCAATTTGGACTCTAGGATTTGTTTTTTTAATAAAACACAACATATTGGAAAAATCCGAATTTTATTGTTATTAGCGTAGAAGTACAGACAAGTACAATTATTTATGAAATATGATGTCGGCCAAATGCCCTCTACGACTCCGCTGACCATTCTTTTAGCGAAGTTTTCCGTAATCGTTTCCAATAAATGCGGTTCGAATTCAGCAATTGCACGTCTGATGTTCTCTTTTAGTTCTGGAATCGTAGCAGGCTTGTTGACATAGACCCTTTTCTTCAAATAACCCCAGAGAAAAAAGTCTAATGGGGTTAGATCGCAAGACCTCGCTAGCCTCTCAAATGAAAATGAGCTCCATCGCACCATATGATTTTTTTGCAAAAATCAGCTACAACTTCTGTTTTCTAAAACCCAGTTCACAAATGTACGGCGTTTCTGGTGGTCCGCTGCTTTCAGATCTTGCGTCAGTTGAATTTTATACGCCTTTAAAAGCAGGGCCTTTTTTTAAATTCGTTGAGTAGTGCCATATGAAAGATTCAATTGCTGTGAACGGTGACGGATTGACGTGTTTGGTTCTTCTTGCACACTATCACGCATACGAGCAATATTTTCACCTGAACGACCTCTGCGTTGATAGCGAACTCTTGGTGTATCATTAAGCATACCACTTGTTTCAAATTTTTGCAGTAGTTCACGAATTGCACGCTCACTTGGAACATTATTCCGTCCAAAAAGTGGTCGAAGTTTTCTTCGCGTAATCGTAACTGATCGCCTGTTTTCATAATAAACTTGCACGATATTTATGCGTTGCTGCACAGTATACAGCGCCATGATGAATTTGCAATGTGTTTAGATCTCAACTGTAAAAATGCAAACTTCCAACATTCACTGAACGAAAATAGCGCGCAATTCAAATCTCGGAGTCCAATTTGGATCACCCTTTATCACTTATTTTAGTCCCTACAAAATTCTCTTAATGGCAAAAATTTCATTCGAGACCTACATAAAGCACTTTAAGAAGTTATTAAGCGAAAAACCGTAAAATAAGTCCCGCAAAAAAAATATGCGTATTGTCTTGAAAGAAATAAGGTCAAACTACACCTACTGACCAAATTCCATACCACACTGACACTTTGCGAAGGTGTAAAGGTCATCAATTAACCACTTGTGGATTTTCAGTGTCCCAACAGCGACTATTTTACATCTAACATAACCGCTGAGATCTAATTCAATTTTCTAAGTCACTATAATTGATTTTCGCAGTAAGTTTTAATAATAACAATGCGTTGTTGCACTGCTCGACTATAAGTTCTAGAGTTTTCTTTTTTTCACCATTCAGTAAATATGGTAAATGTCCATGAACTCCAGCCTTAAATGTACTCCATTACTCCGTTAGTCAAAGCTGATGGATTAATTATAAATTTAACATAACTCTCGATTTAACCATTAATTCATAAATCGATAATTTGTAAAATTAATTACTTAAAATTATTGTAAATTCAATTAACGTTAATTAAGCTGCAAAATAAATTATGGTTGATATATTGGCATCGCGCGTAAATTAGGAACTAAAGTTGGGGAAAGATAAATGTAGAAGATAAACATGAGATAAATTACACTTTAGGAAATTCACAAAATGGAAGTTACTCATGTTTCAAGGAAATCGATCCTTAACGTTCTGTTTCATCTATTAATTTTGTAATTATACATTTAACTATACTTGAAAAGAAGCGGAATAAGAAAATGGAATACGTTAAGACGATGGTTAAAATAAACTTGAAGAGAAGACGAAGCTTTTCTTAGATTCTTTGAAATAATTTGTGCCTTCAAATATGTGGTAAAAAAAACATAGTAGTATTATTTTATAATGCCTTTGAAGGTTTACAAACCTATCCAAACGCTCGGGTAGCTTGCGAATACTAACAGAGAAAAAGTTTGCTGGTTGCCTGCGAAGCCAAAATGCACTGGTTCCATCACCTCCTCATCGAACATCTCCCAAGTATTTCTTAAGGTAGAAGTAATAAACGATCGATCGCGATCGTCTGGTCGATTGCAAACAGGTGATCAATGGCGAGTCCATGTGAAATACATAATAAATATACGAGGTTGTGTAAATTAAGTAACCGGACTGATTGTTTAATAAAAAATTATTCGAATATAATTACAATTCAATATGGTCTCCCTCAAAATAACTTCCTTGGGAAGCCACACAGCGCTGGAGACGGTTCTTCCAATCCTCATACCAGTGCTGGAACTCGGATATTGGAATAGCTTTCAGCTGGTTACGGACGTTTGAATGTTTTCGAGTGTCCCAAAATGACGTCCCTTGACGTGATTTTTCAATCCTGGCAAGAGGAAAAAGTCACAATGATTCAAATCAGGCGAATAAGGAGGCTAAGGAGCCACAGGAATGTGTTTACTGGCGTCCTTTTGGTCCTGTTAAAGGTTTTTTGGAACCATTTTTGCGCAGATTTTTCTCATCCCCAATTCATTAATCAAAATCTGATGAACGGTAGTGTGAGTCAAATTCAACTTTTCCCCGATCATTCTGACTGTCAACCAACAATCTGAACGCACAAGATCCCGAATTCTGTCGACAATTTCATCGGTTCTTGAAGATGAAGGCCTTCCGCTGCATGATTCTTCAATCAACTCTCTTCCTTCTGAAAATGCCTTAAACCACCAAAAAACCTGGGACCTTGACAAAAAACGGTCTCAGTAGGCCTACTGAAGTTTTGCAAAAGTTTCCGTTGCGGCCAAGTTTGAAGCAAAATCTGATAGCACACCGTTGCTCGAAATGAATGTCACTCATTTTTAGAACGCACTAGAATGACTGTTTCACGAAAAAAATCGCTACGGACAACAAAATTACTCTAGCGAGTTCAAACTCGTGCTGAAGGCGTATCACATGTTCACCTGCCGCCCTGTAAGTCCTACGTCCCAAATGTTGCCAGATCAAACGCTATGTTGCTAGCCCGGTTACTTAATTTGCACACCTCGTATATGTTTATTGAACCTTCATCACTTGAGATTTTCATTTGGGGTAATTTATCCCCGTCCCCCACCCTGCTCTAGTAATTATGTGCTAAATATATTTTATTTTGAACAAGATTAAAATAATTTGAAGTTTATTAAACATAAAATCTGTTTTATACTTTAAGTCCGATGTAGTGACATATGTTGAAGTCATAAAATATTTTTATCAAGCCAATTTTAACTGCTCTATATAAAACTGCAATAATAATTCTCAACTTGCTTACTTTCATCTATTGTGGTCAGAAACTTCTCTGTCAGCAAAATAAAGTTTCTATTACGCGTTTTGCAAAACTTTTAACTATTACGTGTAACATACTATGCTGAAATCTTTGATCTTCCAAAACAGCTAAGCTCGTAAAAGATGTTGTTTCTGAAAGACACCATTTTCGTAAATCGGTAGGGTTCAAGAACCACAGGTTGAAAAAATGTATCTTTGTTATCATTTTTTTGTTTTTAATAAGTTCCCAACGCGTAGGTGACGTATAAGGGCAGATAAGGTAAGTACTACGTTTCTAGATAGCACACTCCAGCACAATATGTCACGTGTTTATGTGACGTTTCGACCAGTTTTATTATCCTTGAAACGTATGGTGCAATTCTGTGACAAATCTATAAGCTTACAGACAAAATCTATAAGAAACTGTCCATAACAACACATAAAACAACTTCTTAGATACGATCGTCTGTAGCTTATAGATTTGCAACAGAATTGCACCATTAATACCTTTATAAAATTAAGGTTGAGTTGCCAACGGAGTGGCCGAGCGCATTAAGTCGTGCGGTTTGTTCTGGTGGATTATACAGTTTAACTGTCCGGTCGGTGGTTCGAGCCTCCTTCGTTGGTGATAATATGTTTACATTACTCCCATTTTCACAATCATTCACCCCTCATCCAGGTGTAGGAGCTCGCCCCCTGGCATCGGCAATTAGCCTCGTTGCAGAAATAGGCCGATGTAAAATAAATAAATTTAAAAAAAAAAGGAGTCAGGAGTCGATGAAAAAAGGTGGGCTTTTATTGTCCACGAGCCAGTGGGCTATTGCTAGGGCCGTGGTCGGCACATTTACACTTTTTTTAGATTTCTCGTATCCTCTGTTCATCATATTAAAATTTTAGATTCCGACATTCTAGTCATCAATTGAAAATTTTGGTTTCCTCGTCGTTTATCCCTCGAAAAATTTGAATTCGCCCGGTTATCACTTGAAAATTTTGAATTCCTCCTCTTCGATCATAACTTGAAAATTTTCAGCAAAAATGAATACAATAAAAATTGTTTATAATAAGAAAACAAATCTTTATTGTTGTATATACTTTTCAATTTAATGAATATTTAATAAAACTAAAATCTACATAGGGGAAGCAGAGGTATAACGGGCCCCTTAAGGATTATCTTTAATTAAATCTAAAGGAACATCGTAAAAAATTTCGAAATACTTTTATTCGTAAGATGATTTATTGTTTAATTATTACTGACAGTAAAAAAACTTGAAAAATACCAAAATAAAAGTTATGACGATATAAAAAAAAGCTTCCTTGTGCTCCAAAATCTGGCGCAGAATGAACACACGTGAGTGTATTCCTCATCATCATCTTCTCCAGCGCAAAAACAATGTGCCCACTTGCCACTTGCCTCTGCACTGGAGCAATCAACGTCTGGATATATGTGAAAAATATATCAACACAGCAAAAAACACGTTTCACTAATTTACAAAATGTAAAAGCCAGCTCTCAGTCATACAACCACTTTCGGAAGACACTAGCGAAGTACTGAACGTGATTGGAATGCACCCAAACATGGCGGCATGCTTTAACAGCCAAAAAGAGGGGAGCTCGTTATGCCGCAACTTCCCCTATATTTCCCTTATAGATAACGGAAAAAACTTACATGACAAAAATGGTTTATAATAAGAAAACAAATGCCGAAACTTTGAAATTGTTAAAAGTGTACCGCGACAAAAAAAAGGTTGAGAATCGCTGCTCTAGACCTTCAGTTTTACCCGAATTTTATGGAAAAAACCCTTCATTGTTCTAAACTGACAGTTTTACAGTTTTGGCAAAACGATCACGAAATATCAATCTTTTTAATCGCCATTAAGTCGCCATAGATTTACTTTGTATCTGACATTTGTAGTTTTAATGAAACCTCTAATAAAGCATGCAAGTAGTGGCTGGCTATAAAATAAATAGTGAATATTGTTTCAGAATTATACAGACAATCAGTGAAGATAATCATAGAAGCATATAAACGGAATATACAGAGCTATATTAACGGCACTATAACGACTAATTACTATAATTGTCTTCAGTGAGGCATGTGTAAATCTTGCTTGATCCCATTAATATTACTACACTTAGGGGTAATTGCGCAAATAACATTACAAATCTAACTACACTAGTGGCTAAGTTACTCCACGTCTGCTGACATTATAATAAATGGATGAATGTCCCGAGCAAAGATGGAGAAGATTCCAGATTTGACCTAGAGTTCTAATCTAACCAATATGATGATAGGTAAACGGTTTTTAAATGATGCACTTAGTAAAGTTTCACAAACTGTTTTATTTAACATGCTGACTGCAGTTTCGGTAATATTTACCATTTTCAAAGCTACAATGGCTTTGTACATTGCTTTGCTACAGTACTTTGCTACATTGTAGCTTTGAAAATGGTAAATATTACCGAAACTGCAGTCAACATGTTAAATAAAACAGTTTGTAAAACTTTACCTAGTGCATCATTTAATAACCGTTTACCTATATTCGAGTTTCACCAAGTAAAACTATCAACTATTCAATACAGTATGATGATAATTTAACAAAGGTCTGCAATCAGTTTACATTTGGATTTTTTTACATTTTGATAATTACTGCCCAATAATTACCAAAGAAAATTATTTTTTTATCTATCTTGTATAGATTTTTCTAGTCATATGTTATACTTAAAACATAGTTCGTCAAATTATAATGCCATGAAAATTGATTTCTACTGTTTTCAACCATTAGTAAAAATTATTTTTGTCTTTCATATAAATCATCACAGAAGGAACGCCTTGGCGATAATATGCCACAGTTTGGCAAACAAGAGAGAGAGAGATTCAGTGGTGGAGCTAGCTCTTAAAATCTGGGGGGGGGGCAGGATATATTTGAGTAAAATCTAAGAGGGCCAGGAAATATTTGAGAAGAGCATCATTTTTAGGGTTTTGTAGGTATGACCAAAAAACCCTTAAACCGTCATTTTGTCGTCTGTCTGTCTGTCTGTCTGTTCGGTAAAAATTGTAGCCAAACGGCTAAACCTAGAGAGTTGAAATTTGGCATGCTTATACAACTCGTTGCCCCGCACATAGGAAAAAAACATATCCCCCTAAAAATATAAACAAATATGTGTAGAGTAGGGTATCAAATGAAAGCCCCTAGTACGTAGATTAAGGATCAAAATTTTATTTTTGCAAAATAAATTATTTTGATGCGATTTTTGCCAAAATTGTACAAACAATTTTTTGTCCCACACCTGTAGCCCAGATGGTTTAAACTAAAAATCTGAAAAAATTCTAAGTAATGTACAATTGTGTGAACCGGAATAGTACAACAAGAATTTTGGATCAGATTATGTTTTCGGAAAATACCGCATTTTTTGTGTTTTTTGCTTGACTATGTAAAATATTTAATGATATTATGTAGTGCAGTAAACAGAGCGCTTTGATGGTGTAATGCTTAGAATGCTGGCGTTCTAATTTGCAAACTCGAGTTCAAACGGGCCTCGAGGCAATTTAATTTTTTCTTTTTTTTTGCATTTTTATTTTGTTTAAATTATTTTTTCAAAATTCTAGTTATATTTGGGCAAATATTGCATTTAATTTTTAAAAACGTAAATTTAATAATCAGTGGAAATTATTGAAAATGAATACTCTTGGACTTACAACTAAGTAACATATATAATACCATGAATACAAGTAAAAAAATAAAATATATAAAATATATGTTATGTCATGTGTTATAATGTCTGTATCATATTAGTGCCTAAATATATTACTGCTATACTGCTATTTATATTCCTATAAATACACGAAATCAGAAGGGCGGAGCTTATGACTAAAACACCCAATGGAAGCCATAAACGCAATTTTCAAAATCTTATTGAAACTTGCTATATTAAAAAAAATACTGCACATAATTAGGTATCTACATAATGGTATTAGGCATTCGAATTTTAACGAAAATTAACAACAACAAAAATATTTTAACCTAAAATTTGTATCCCAAATAATCAATATTCACTTACTAAAATCAGAAGACCGGCGAAACCCTGAAATGTGTGAAACTTCACACTTCAAATCAATTTTTTATCGTTAATTTTTATCATTAATACACATGAAAATAGATGAAAATACAGTGAGGACCTAAAAAAAAGGTCCTTACTTCTAAAAAACAAGGTCCTTATTTCTAAAATACAAAAAAGTCTTCACTTCTAAAATAATGACCTAAAAACAAAAGGTCCTAATAAATTTTTCTCCAAGCATTTCTGGGGAGCCAGAGCAATTTATGGGGAGGCGGGCATTCCAGACCCCCGGTGGCGCCGCCACTGGAGAGATTAGATTAATCTACAAAGTTAAATACGACCCATCACAGTCAGACATCAAAATACTTCAGTTTTGATGTCCGACGTTGAACGCTACTTTTTGCTTTATGTGAAAATTGCACTTGATGATCATTTTGTCTACTTGTTTTTTGACCAGAGCTCTCTGTCCCGCGCTCCGCACCAAATACATCATTAAACTGACCAACTAATGCGGCAACTTTGCCACAATTTAACCGACTTCGTATCTCTTACGGTTCACAAGATCCCAATGGTTAGGCTCGAAAAACAGGCATCCTGTAGATACATAGTGACGGTATAAGGATTTTTTTGTTAAACCTACGAAACTCTAAAAATATTCAAATACGCTTTCTCATAGGAGCTATAATTTGCCTAAACTAAACTAAAAACTGAACAAAAGTATTTTTAGCATAATGAAAAATATATTTATTTTTACCAACATAAACATTTAAAATAACCTACAATCAAATTTGAATATGGAAAAATATTAGCATATAAAATGCATTTCATAATTACATACTCATACTTTTTAATGACACGCGAGGGTATAAATTTAATTGAAACTTTTCTCTTGAATATATTGTGCAGTTGCAACTATAATGTCAATTGTCAAAGTTTCCTCTAACATAATTAATCTAGTTTCTTTAGAAAACTTGAAGAGAAAATAAAAAATAAAAGAATTTGCAACTTTATAAGAACTTTTGCTAAATGATAGTTTGTTTTTGTTTTTTAGTAAAAGTTTTTTCTTAATTAATTAAAGTGCAAAAAAGTAAAATACGTCCAGGAACAAGAAATTATGGTTTTTGTTTTTCGTATTTCCATAATTATCCAAATTTAAACCGGGTGAATACTTTTACCCTGGAACATTGAAATCTACATTTTTGGCGATTCCTGCTCCTCATATTTACTAAGATTTGCAATGGTAGCAATCGAAAGCTGCAGAGCCGGACAAAGGTATTTCTACGCCCAAGACACAGTACCCGTCTTACGCTCCCACTCTTAACTAAATAAAAAAGGAAGACGGATCGCAGTGATGACCAAAAAAAGAAGTCGTGATTTTTGCGTCTCAACTCTTTCTTGCGCCGTTACCAACTCTGCGCCCGAGCAAGTGCCTCACTTGCCACACCCCATATCCGGCCCTGGAAAGCTGTATCTATAATACCCAGGTACATAGAAATATTTAACAAAAATCCTTTCGCTACAGATAATGTGTTTTACTAAATTAAAATAGTAAAACATTTATTAACAAAATTATCAAAAACTGGTTAGCAAATGTACTATTATTTAAGAATATATAGTAAATGTTCAAATAAATGACCATACTGCATCAAGAATATCTTATTCTGCTTAAAATGAATTGCGTACATTTGTAAGTCGTCTTTTTGGAATTGACGCATATTCTGCAAAGATGGCAGTCGTCAAAGAATCAATACTTGGATGACGAATTTCATAAACTTTACTTTTAAGACGACCCCACAAAAAAATATCGCACGGTGCCAAATCAGGAGATCTGCCTGGCCAGTTTATTGCACCATCTTCAACGATTTGGAAACGACTGATTCAATTATTTTCTTATATTTATTCCAAAATATACAATTCACCCGTCATTTTGAAACCAGATCTCCTAGTTTCCAAAAGCAACTTCGTAAATTGCAGGAACAACTTTAGTAATTAATACAAATAGATACATATCTGAATTTATTTTTCCTTCTACCTAGTCTTGTCATAAGTACCACTACAAAGATTTCAGTAATATATGTTACAAGATGCTTCAAGATATTTTAATTTTCTTTTAGTACATAATACCTAGAAGGACCTTAAAGAAGAAACATCAATTAATTTTCACATTTACCACTTCTGGCTGTTACGCAACGCATAAGTCTCTGCGGCCACACGTCAATAGAATTACGACGGGTTTCTATAGAAAAACCCACCATTGCCTTCAACTGGGAGAGCTTCAGACTAGCAATTTAGGGCGTCTCTTCTTACAAGCCATCTCTGGAAGCACGGAAATTTTTAGTCCAAGGGGTTGAGGTTTGAGTTGTTAGGCGGCCAATCAGCAGAAAAGACCGGTACATTGCCTACAAAGCCATTGCTGCGCAGCCTTCGCATTATGAACTGACGCTGAATCTTGCTGGAAGCTCCAGTGATAATTAGTGAAGAGGGAGTTTTTCAGTTCTTTAACTATCAACTTCAAAACGGTTTCTTAGTTGACTTTAACCAACGTTTTTCCCCTTTCTCATAAAAATAAAGCTTAGTGGTACCGTTAGCTCTCACCTCATCAAACTATAACTGAAGCAGAATAATAGACTTCGTTCAACATAAGAAAAATACAAGCGGATGGTAACAGTTCCTATGCGCAGACACCAAATTTCGATCATTACATTATGAAACTTAGTTTAACACATTTCAGTGTCACCACTTAGTTTGATTCGTTTTTGACTACGCGTATTGTGCGATGTTGTTTGTTTATTTCAGTTATTATTATTTATATCTAGTACGTTTAGAGGTATGTCGTGTACTAAAATGTGTAAAAATGTATTTAAAATACATTTTGTTTGTTTGGTATCCACAACAATTGTTTAAAACACTTATGTACGTCATGTGGTCAGCTGTTTTCTATATTCTGTAATTTATAATATCCTGTATCTTTCTTGTAATGAACGTACTCTAGTTTCGCTGAATCGTCAGCGCTTTCTTACAAACTTCTCGTGAACTTATAGCATACACAATGTGGTTCTGGCGATTAAAAGCCTCCTCAATATTAAAAATCTTTTCAAGAAATCCAGAGACTTAAAGGCTGTATAACAGCCAGAAGTGGCCATTTTGAAAACTGATTGGTATTTGGATATTTCTTATGTAATACCCTTTTTACACTAGAACTTTAAGATCGGATGTTAAAGTGAATGAGTCTTTAAACGCTAATGTGACGTTATGGACGTATGGCCTCGTCTAAATACAAGCGATGTTTAAGACAGAGATCTGCGTCTTAAACATCGTCCGCATTACCAACATAATTTCTATTATAAAAAATACTCTTTGAATATGTGCTGTCAACATTTTATATTATCATAAACAAGAATACTGTATTATATCGACGTTATAAGAAGTTTATACTTATTTTTATAATAAAATTATTTATTTTAATAATGTGTTTAATAAAATACAGAGCTACAATAATTGAGATAAAATGTATCGACTTACATGTTAATACAGGTGTAATATATACTTTATTGTAGTGTCTTTATTGTAGAATAAAATGAAATATCCATGTTTGTTTATAATAATTCAAAATGTGCGTGTGCGCAGACAGTTCAAAACTGGTAATTTCATGACGGTAACTTAAGGACAAAATGTACTGTAGCTGATGACAGCACCGGAGATTTAAACATCAAGTGTGAAAGCATACCGATGTTAAACATCGGTGAAGTTCACTCGTCTTAAAGTTCTAGTGTGAAAAGGGTATAAGATGTAAGATGAATGTAAAGGCCTTATCACACTAGAGTTATTATTCAAGTCTAAACTTGGAAAATTAAAGTCTTTGCATTCGAATCGAAGTCTTGTGTGTGTGTGATAGCATGAAAAAAAACCTAGGTTTTTAAGACTGAGCAAATACGTCGCGATACATTTCCCCTGTCTCTAGAAGACAGACGAAATCCAAGTCGTTAAATGCGCGTGCGCGTCCTCGCTCTCTCAGTCAGATCAAGTGAGATGAGTCTTTTATTAACGTTATGTACGCAGACGCAAGTTACTTATCCCGTTTCCCGTGTGAAGCAGAAGAATTGAAGACTTGGATCCTCGAAAAAGACAAAATAAAACTTGGATAGCGTTCTAGTGTGATACGCCCTTAAGATATGTACGATGTATGTTATATTTCTTATTTAAGACGCAGCTGTGCATTATGTACACTAAAAGAAAATTTCATTTGCTTATTTTCCTAGGGAAAACAGTTGATATATAAATGTAGCACCGGAAGCTCCAATGTAACGTAAGCTTGAAGTAATAAACTCCAACGTTTGAACTATACAGCGAATATAATTTCTACTAATTACTTTCATTATATGCGAATGTTTTACCCTAATTGTATTAACAACTACCCTTTAAACACACACAGAAAAGTTTAGTAGGTACTCTTATAAATAAATAGACACTATTGCACAAGGCAAAGCACATTTCCCATGTTTCCTATGGCCCACATTTCGTGTTACACTTTTTCGTGTTCAGAGCCGCAGTAGGGGGGGGGGGGGAGGGCGGAGGGGGCGACGGCACCTAGCGCACTAAAGAAAAGGGCGCCATTGCGAAGATGAGGACCTTTTTTTTTTGCTCGTCACTTGGATTTTGGAAGGTGAGGACCTTTTATTTACCAAGGGCGCCAAAACACGGCTCTGCCCCTAGCGCAAGTTTTCCTTATTGCGGCTCTGGTCGTGTTACTGATATCGGTCTTACATCAAAAGGCTTAGAATTAAGTAAGCAAGTAAGTAAGTAAGATATCGGATTAGGACCTCTCAAATGATACTTTTAATAGGGTCCCTCGTTTTCTAAAACTGCTCCTGCATATTTTTAACAACACGTAGCAGTTAAAAAACATTTCCACACGCAGTCAATAACAGAAAACATAAAAATAATAAAAATTCCTAAAATATCTTGGAGAATTTCACTAGAAATATCATGAATAACTTTCCTGGAGAAATGTCTTGATCTCACAACTGCACAACTTTATCTTGTGTGCATTTGACATAAAGGAAACCCTCGGACCGTTATAAGTTGAGGGTTCAGAAGAGATTCATAAGTTGGACAATACATAAACAACTGTCTTCAACCCAAACACGTTCTCCTTGGACACTGATAACGTATGAATAACGTATAGAAGTGGCTTTATTCAGTTAAGGGTTGCACACGATTCTCACACGAAATAAGGTTAAATTTTGGTTGAAGTTATGCGACGCCCCTCTGACTCAATGTGAAAAACGTCTTTGTCTAAATTAACTTTTTATTGGAGTTAATAAAAAGTATATTATGCTGATTCTGGTTAATAAGATAGTACTTTATCCCTTTCAAGATAAAATGAGATTACTTTTATTTATATGTGGTAAATATATTCGAATTTAAGAGGAAAAAGGAGTAATATTATTAAACATAAAATTTAAATTGAATAACCTTTATATGATCCAATTTAGTTGGTTCTAAAACTTACAAAAGACTGCACATTTTAAAATTAGATAATATAATTTACAAAATAAATTCCAAAAGGGTACGATTTAACTGCACAATATTTAGGGCCGGTCTTTCCACCTTCAGATAAAGTAGCTGGTAACGTTATCTGACGGATAAAAACAATAAAGCGTCTTTCCACCTTCAGATAAAGTTATTCCTACGAATAAACTATGCTATTTGGTAGATAAGTTATTCGGTAGTCAAAGTAGCGAATAAGTAACAAATAAGTGCTGCCACTGTCAAAAAGTTAGAAATTAAATGATTTCTTGGAACAATAAATTGCAAAATGGACTTAAACAAATATAATTTATTTCAATTTTATTATTTGTAGAAATAATGCCTTAACTCCAAAATAACAGTGCACCACTCGACGATGAGAAAAAATATGAAAACAGTATCTCGTGCGATATCCAGCTTATGTCTGATTTCATTTGTATGCCTTGTACGGAAAATTAAATACACAAATTTCAACGAGTATTTTACGAAATTGCCCGCTATCCACGAGTGGTTGCAGCCTGGGAGGAAATGTTAGTGAAACTTCTTTCTTCTCTGAAAAAAAGGCTGAAGTAAACGATGTCGAGAAGGATATTTTATATTAAACGCTAGCCGGGATCCAAGCCTTACAATACAATGTTTAATAATTCTAATATTCGCTTCGAATTTGAGCAATAAGATTATAATTGGTATAGTAGCAACTACAGTATTACGCAACTTTAACGTTACAAGAATGGATATGAAGAACCACCCACAAAAGATCAGTACTGTGTCGGTGACGTACCTGAAAAACTGATTACTCAGAAAAAATGAAAATGAAACAATACTCCGTGATTTAATTTCTTTTTTTCAAATTTATTATAAATTATTTTGTATTTACATCAATCGTAATAAAATTAAAAAATTAAATAAACGTAGAACAATTATTATTAATATCTACTATCTATTTTTCATTCCCCCAATTTTATTACATGCTTCGAACATTAATAATTTCTAAAATCTTGTATAACGCATACATAAATTTAATTTTATTATGACAATAACCAAAAAAAAAACGGCTCGACAGCTGTCAGTTTACCAATTTATTTATTTATTTCCATAGAGAAACAAAAAAAAAAAATCTTTCTCAACGCCTATTTCAGTTACACATTCAGTGTTACCAATCTGAGGATTCAATATGTCAGTCTCATTATTCGTCAGATTACTATCTGACAGATAAATTTGAATTGAAAGACGGGATGACATTTATCCAACAGATAAAGTATCAGATAACTTTATCTATCAGATAGTTACCCAGAAGTTTATCAGAAAGTGGAAAGACCGGGCCTAAGTCGATAAATTGACTTTAAATTGAACATTTAATTTTATAAAAATATAAGTATCTTTCTTATTATTATTTTTTTTTTATTAATGATAAATACATATTTATATTTAGAAAAAATTTAATTAAATCCTCATATTAATAATTTAATTTTATAGTCATTTTTTTTTATTGCACACATATTTTATGAAATGTTTATACTAATTGTGTATTTTATTTTATTTAATGTGCATTTAAATTGTCGTGATTCCATATCTGGAAATACCTGTTATTTAACAGAGAAAAAGTAAAGCAACGAAAGAATTCGGAAAATTATAGTTGCTCATATTGAAAACATAAAGACAAACCAGCTAGATGGCCATACACGACGAATAGAAGATGGAAAGTTATCAAAATTAGTTTTATTTTCAGCACCAAGAGCAGAAAAAAGGGAACTAAAGAGGATTGAGCAAAAAGCAATATCAGGATCTCAATATTGAGGCTCGACTGATGGTACAGTTTTGCGGATGGGCCGATGCCGATGCAGATGCCGATGTTTTAATGAGTACATCGGCCGATTACCAATGCCAATGCTGATACAGAATTGCACCATTATGGTGCAATTCTGTGACAAATCTGTAAGTTACAGATGATCGTATCTAAGGAGTTGTTTTATGTGTTGTTATGGACAGTTTCTTATAGATTCTATCTGTAAACGTACAGATTTGCCACAGAATTGCACCATTACTCAGAATTGAACTATTAGTCAGCAACTCTACAAGTTGCGATTTTTCCTAACTATCATCTGAATAACGTAATCTTCAAATGCCTGTCAGGCATAACTGTATTAGTTGCTAGTTTTTCATTCGTTTTTCGTACTATACTTCTTCGTATCAATATATCACTTTAAATTCCAAGTTGTAAGTATCGCCAGGAATATATTTTACATATTTTATTATATATAAAACGCCCATAAAATACATATAAGCATTCACTTCAGATAACTGGATCAATACAGTGAAAAGTCTCGTAACGTATGTTAACATTCCGGTTTAACATTGTTCGGCGCCTTTGAATTTGTCTTCTTACAACACTTTGAACGCGTGATTTGCACCTAGGGACTTATATCCATGGATTTAGTACACTACGTGATAGGTTACGTCTGCATTTTCTATAGAAGGGTGATGAAAGAATCGACTCAAGACAAAATGGAGATTTTTAGATGTTAGGTTACATAAGATTTATTGAATATAGTTGTAGTGTTGCAATAGTGAGTGACCAAAGGGAAGGATTACTATGTACATCCCTCGTAATACCGGTATTTAGCGCAAAGATTCAATCAGTAACAAGTTATCACGCAAATATTAATTATTTAACTGAAAGTCAGGTCTATTATTTAAGCAAGGCGTTAAAATATTAACGTCAAGAACTGACTTTAATTTTTTTAACACCATTTTAAACGTAAATGCTATTCGCTAAGCATATTTGTATTAAAATTATAACGCGGCGGCGATAAAATTGCCAGTTAACCTTTTTACAATAAGCGCCTACTAAAACGGTGGCTTTAAAAGTTAACACCGGTGTTTAGTTGGCAAAAATGGTTGATTCTATTTTAGCAAATGTCATGTTATTGAATAAAATAAAAGATTGTAAGAATATTAACAATATTCAAACTTTATATTACTCTTTAATTGAATTCTTTAGAGTAGAGCTAAAAATGGTCCTTTTTCATCTTTGTGATACAAGTAACCCTTTTGAGTTACCAGATGCAAGTTCAAGAAATTATATAGAAACAAAGTGGAGTATTCAAGAGCAGTTTTAGTTTTTGTTGAGACATAGAACTTAAAATTATAATCCTCCGAAAGATAGAAAAATTACTTATGCCTGTGCCGTCCTTCACAATATCGCAATACTTTTTAATGATATATTATTTGAAGACATAATTTATGACAATGAATGAAGATCATAACAATGTTATTCCACATAATCCAGGTTGTAACAATTAGTTTATGTTTTGAATTTATGATTAAAATATGTTTTCAGGTATTCAAATAAATGGTAACTGGTGACAAAAAGGGTTACGAATTAGAAATAGCGTAATAAATCAGTTAATTATTTAATAATTAAAATTACAACACCTTTATAAAAATAAAATAAATTCATATTTTATTCAAAAATGACGTAATAAACTGTTACAATGTAGTACATAAAATTTACTAAATAAAAGTTGAATATAGTTATATTAAGTTTATAAAAGTAATATACTGTAACATGTTTGGATTGTTCAAACAAAAACGCAGAATTTTCCAGAAGGTAAAATTTATTTACTCTTAAATTTTTGTAGTTTACGGAATACTAACAACACTTTTCGCTCGGAGGCACAAACTGTCTGTATACTTGCCTGAGCAAGTATAAAAACCGACTGACTACATAAGAAAATCTCGTTACCAAGTTAACTCGTTTCAATTGTTACAATGTTCTATGTTTTTCTAAAGAATTCTAGATTGTTCCATAGAAACCATACATATGACTTACTAGAACTTTCCAGAATATTCCACGAAATTCCACCCTAGGCGTCCCATAAAAGAAATCAAAACATTTTCGTTACAATACTATGGAAACCAGTTATAATGAGTATCCCATGGCCAAACATTTTTGTACCATTTTTAGAGTTTTGTAGGTATGACCAAAAAACCCTTATACCCTCATTTTGTCTTCTGTCTGTTTGTCTGTCTGTCTGTCTGTCTGTCTGTCTGTCTGTCTGTCTGTCTGTTCGGTAAAAATTGTAGCCAAACGGCTAAACCTAGTTTTTAAAAAGTTTGGAGAGTTGAAATTTGGCATACTTATACAACTCTTTGACCCGCACATAGGAAAAATACTAAAACATCTAAAAAACATATCCCTCTAAAAATATAAACAAAAATGCGCTCATCGAAAACAAAAATATTTTTTTTAAATTCTGAGTAGGGTATCAAATGAAAGCCCTTAGTACGTGGATTAACAATCAAATTTTTATTTTTGCAATATAAATTATTTTGAGGCGTTTTTTGCCAAAATTGTGCAAAAAATTTTTTGTCCCACACCCTGTAGCCCATATTGTTTAAACGAAAAATCTGAAAAAATTCTAAGTAATGTACATTGGTGTGAACCGGAATTGTACAACAGGAATTTTTGATCAGATTATGTTTTCGGAAAATAACGCATTTTTTGTGTTTTTAACTAAAATATGTTAAATATTTAATTCGCTATGTAACACAACAGATCAATAGCTCTAGTGGCTCAGTTGGTTTTGTCATGTACTTTGTAATTTTCAGTTCGAACGTTGAAGAGTTCGAATCCTGTTAATTTTATTTTTTTCTGTTTTTTTTTTTTGCATTTTTATTTTGTTTAAATTATTTTGTGAAAATTCTAGTTATATATTGGTAAATGTTGCATTTATTTTTTAAAAGCGTAAATTTAATAACCAGTGGGAAGTGTTCAAATTATAATTTAATTCTGTTTGACGAAATCAGAGGGCGGGGCTTATGATTTAACCAATGGAAGCCATAGGCGCAATTTTAAAAATCTTACTGAACCTTGCTATATAAATAAAATACTGCACATATTTAGAAACTTAAATAATGGTATTAGGCATTCGAATTAAAATTCATAAACAAATATTTTGACATAAAATTTGTTTTGGCATCCCAAATAATCATCATTCAGTTACTAAATACCTGCAAAATCCAGAAATGTGTGAAGATTCACACTTCACATAAATTTTTATAATAAATGTTGCCACTGAGAATATTTGAATTTACATGGAAGTATTGGGTTAAGGTTTTCTTAACATTGGACACTTGTCAAAAACCTTAAAACTCAACATAGTAAAGTGAAATTAAATAAAACTGAGAAAATGAGACGGGTGTGTCTTACCGTTCTATATTCAGCGTGTTGGCTGTTCAGTAGTAAGTTGCGCTGTCCGCTAAAATGATAATATTCGTTTACATTGTACATATGAAATTCATTTTAACTATATCAAATTTATCTTATAGGTTTGCGTTTATAATAAACTTATGGAAATGCGCCACGCGAAACAGCTCAATTAGCTACAATGTTTCGAAAAAAAATGATATTGCTGATTTTTGTTTCACTGCATTCCTCTTGTATAGCGCGTTTGTGCGACGTAAAGTTGCACACCTACTTGCAACGCCCCTACTTTGAAGCATCTTTGACAATCCCCTACCAAGGTTATATTTGACATATCAATCTTAGATCTTAATAAGATTTTACCCTCTTTTCTCTAAATCAAATCTTCTGGCATTAAATTGAAATTAATCGTATTACTGGGAGTTACAGTGTCATAAACCAAAGTGGAACCCTTTTTTTAAACTTCAACAGTGTAATTGTCCCTTGATTCTTCAACCCCAGTTTCATTATAGTGTAAATTACTCTTTGAAGCCTTTAAAGGGTTTTAATTACAAAAGAAATGTTAGACTCGGTATTTTGTTAATGCTTCTTTAATTTAAATGTTCAAAAAGAGAGAAAATCTACCTACTTTGATCGCCAATTAGTTGTATCTGTATATAAGAATCTCCATATAAGAATCAAGATAATATTTAGTAGACAAATAAAGATAATACGACTAGAGTATCTATAATATAACTAGTAACGTTTACCGATTAAGTGAAGCTTTTGATTATTTTGTTTAGCAAAACCCCACTTTACTCATTAGAAATAGAACTCGTAACAACTAAGGACAATGAAATTTCCAGTTAGTTCCGCTTAAAAGTTTAGAATAACCAATGGTCAACGGTAAAAATAAATAATATCATTTGAAAGAGCATAAAAAAGCAAATTTTCTAAGTATAAATAAATTCAAATTCATGTGAGCGTTAGTAAAATTTATTCTTAATTGTTTATAATATGAAAAATAAACCTTGTGCAAGAAACTAAGTGTATATTAATTTTAATTGAAATTTATTTAAAATTTAATTGACAGAGGAGTCCGTGTATTCTCGGTGAAATATAGTTAATAAAAAATTCATAAGTAAATAAAAAACTCGACGGTCGAAAAAACTTTTATTAACATATTTTTATACCCTAGGTATACCAAATACCAAAATTTACAAATAAATACCCTTTCACGGCAAGATAAGTCTTAAAGTAGGACACATATTAAAGAAATTAAATAAAGGTGTCTCAAAAGAAATTTTATATTTAGTGGATCGATTAAAAAAAAAGTAAGCCGTATATAGAAAAAATGTTTATTAATTATTAAAATACACTTTTTGGGGATTTACTTCTTAAAAATAATATCGTCTAAATGTAGACCCTCGCGTTCTCGGCACTCATTTAATCGAACAGTAAAATTATTTATGACGTCTCGGCAGGTGGACTCAGGGATGGCTGCCATTTCGTGACGGATATTTTCTTTCAAATGCGCCAGTGAAGTCGGTTTATTGGCGTAAACTTTAGATTTAAGATAACCCCATAGGAAAAAGTCCATAGGGGTTAAATCTGGACTGCGTGAAGGCCAATTTATGTAACCTCTCCGGGAGATCAATTTCCCTGAGAAAATTTCACGAACACGTGGCAGAGATATATTGGACGTGTGTGAAGTTGCTCCGTCCTGTTGGAACCATGTTCTTTGGTTATAGCCAGGAAAGTTTTGCAGTTCAGGTACCAAGAAGTTGTCTAACATCTCCACATAACGTTCTGAATTCACTGTAACAGCACGCCCCCTTTCGTCTTCAAAAAAGTAAGGGCCGATAATTCCTCGCGCCGACATCGCAGCCCATACGGTCACTTTAGGCGAATGTAGGGGTTTCTGATGTTTGCGTTTCGGATTCGTTGCACTCCGGTAGCGGCAGTTCTGCTTATTTACGTGGCCATTAAGATGAAAATGAGCTTCATCCGAAAACAAAATGTTGGTAAACGTTGAAAATCGCTCAATCACCTGATTTACGAAATTAAGCCTCTGACTGGCATCTTGGGGCTTTAATTCTTGCACCAATTGAATTTTGTAGGGGTGCAGCTTTAGGTCTTTGTGCATAATGCGATGTAATGATGATCTATGCACATTTAAAGCACTTGCGCGCTTCCGAATTGAAAGGTTTGGGTCGTCACGAACAGACTGATTAACATTCTCCACGTTTTCTACCGTTCTTGATGACCTAGGTCGCCCGGATTTTGATTTAACCAGCGTTGTACCAGTCTCTTCAAACTTTTTAACCCAATGTCGAATGAGAGGAATGCTTGGCGCATCATTTAAGTGGCGAAAACCTCGAATACTGCAGAATTTTCTACGCGCTACAGTTGCCGAATCACCGTTTTTGTAAAACTCTCGCACGAATAACGCGCGGTTTGCTCCCGAGAAACGCTCCATAGCGAGATAATTCCCAAGAGCCAGGCTACCGATTGACATAACCCCCGCGCCCCTCGGATACGTTGCGTTCACGCAGTAAGCTAAATAAATATAAAATTTCTTTTGAGACACCTTATATAACACCAGCCTTTTATAATAAATACACAATTAAAAATTTACTTGTTAATAATAAATTAGATAAAACTGATTAACACAACAAAAGTGGAATTTAACAATCATCGTGTCAGATGGCTCAACAATATATATAGGTCAAACTACTCGAAAATTTGCTACAAGATTTAGAGAACATTTGAAAGCCATCTATAATAAAAAAGTAGAACAGTCCACCATAGCAGAACATATGATCACTAATAATCATAACCTTTCTGTAAATGATTTTAAAATATTACACGTATAAAGTTTCTGCGCACGCTGCTCATAATTCTAATAATTTTTTTTGCAGTCCAAAAATTCTTAAAGAATAGCTTACACCTCCCCAGACAGTAATACCATATGATATGATGCTATAAAATTGTGCATAATAATATATTTTTAAAGTAGAAAAAGGGGTAAGAGTTTTTAATCTTCTCATTGCATACAAGATGGAGGTTAGTTTATTTGCAATTAATCTAATATGAGTACACCATTTGAGATTACTGTCTATTGTTATTCCTAAATGTTTAATAGACTTAACAGAATGCAAAGAGCTTTTATCGCTCTTTATTAATAAATCAAAATTATCCGGACAATTGGATGTTAAAATGAATAAAAAATGTTTTGTCAAGGTTTAAAAATAAATTATTTGCTCGAAACCAATTGTCAACTAAATTGAGGTCTTTGTTTGTCTCATTAACCAAAGGTTGAGCATTATATGCGTTATTTATGATTGCAGAATCGTCGGCATACATATATAATTTAGAGTTATTACAGAGAGATGGAAGTTCGTTAACGTATAAAATAAATAAAAGGGGCCCAAAAATAGAGCCCTGTGGTACGCCAACATTGATAACTTCTTCGGCAGATATATTTTACTATCTGTTTTCACTCTGACAAGTATGATTGCAATAAACTTAACACGTTGCCTCTTATTCCAATCCTTTCTAATTTGTCTAATAAAATTTTATGATTTACAGTGTCAAAAGCTTTGGATAAGTCGGCAGGTACACCAATCATAGATTGCCCCTTGTCAATTTTCTGATACAAATTGTTGTCGTACAAAAGTACTCGTTCTACTTAAAAGAGAACGGAAAATAACTTTAGTCAAAATATTTGCCCTTTCCCAATGAGTCACTAGGAAAATGTTAACTGAGTGTTTTCAATTTTCTTCACAAAGAAAATTAAGACAACAACTGTTAGCAGATTTCATAACCCTGGTTAAATAACCGTAACGGTAAAATAGACACAGTGGCGATATTGCACAAAATTTATTACATTTTGTGAATCTCTAGGATATTCTTTATTGTCTGTTTTCAATTTTCTTTCACGCAAACAAAACTAAGACAACAATAGTTCGTGGATTTCATAAAACGTGTATAAGCTCAGGTTTAGGGAATTTCATATCGGGTAAGTTGGTTGATGTATTCAGAGATGGGGTTGCTGTACAATATTGGGTCACATTGCTAAAACTGGGTCAGGTTAACTACTTTGCTGCATGCTTCTCTCTATATCTATTGCTAAAAGAGGAAAGGAGACTTGATCAATACTCTGTTGAAAGACTTTGGATGTATGTGTGCGTGTCTGTCTGTGTCTCTATGTATGTTTTTGTGCATGTGTTGGTTTTAACAATGTTCCATTGCTTTTGAATTTGTCTTCTTACACTACTTTGAGCATTGTGATTTGTACATGGGTTAGGTTGGAAATAAAATTGCGCGAGACTGGAATTCTTTGAAAATACATGTTCGAGTTTTATACAACGTTGCAATTTGTCGCAAATTGTAAGATAAAGGTGACGTTTTTATTTATATTTTTTGTACACTCATATGCTGTAAATTTGATTGGACAGATCTTAACAAATAAATTCCAAAATAATAGTAGTTTGTGTACCTATACGGGAAAATGGATGGAAAATGGACAGGAAATGGATGAGAGCTGAGTACGACTTATAAAGATTTAATAGTATTTTATTTAACAAGTATATAATGAGCGCTATATTTCACAAGGATGGAGTCGTAGGCGAGGGTAGTAATCATTCGAGTGAAATTTAGCTATTATATGCGAGTCAAATACAATATTTTAGCTACAACTATATAGTTTTAGCATTAAAAAAATTAGTTTATTTAATTTTAAAACACAGAAATTCTGAGCGTCAATTGTATAACTTCAGAACCTACTTCACGAGATGGTCGCCGAACCATCAGTTGATTGTTTTATACAACAATGTTTAAAACACTATATTATTTATTGTTTTATTTACTCTAACTTATAAGTAATATTCTAGTTATAAAGATAGGCTGTGTGAGGGCCAAATAGTCGTCATTGCAGAGCGCCAAACATTTTAACTAACAAACTAACTAGCAGTGTAAAAAAACGTTAATTTCACTTTTTTACACTTATGAGCAATATGAAAAGCATTATGTATTTACAATTGGACACAATACATTTATTATTTATTATTATTAATTTATTTACTTCACATCGGCCTATTTCTGCAACGAAGCTAATCGCCGATGCCAGGGGGCGAGCTCCAACATCTAGTTGAATGATTATGAAAATGGGAAAAATACAAACCTATTATTCTCGCCCAAATAATATCGCCAACGAGGAATCGAACCAGCATCCTCACAATTCAGACTGTACCAATCAGTCAGAACTGCACGATTTAACGAGGTCGACCACTTCGTTGGCTATTTATTATTTGATGGTCGTAAATAAAAATATTTGGAACAAGTGTAAAAAAAGTGACATGCATGCGTGATCCCCCGAAACATTAACATGAAATATATATATATATATATATATATATATATATATATATATATATATATATATATATATATATATATATATATATATATATATATATATATATATATATATATATATGGAATAGTAATTTGCACTGTACCTACATTTATTTAGTCTGATGAAATCCGGACATAGATTTGATTTATTTCTGGTATTGTAGGTATGAATATGTCCATGAGTATTAAAATCACTAAGATGACTGTGTGCATAAAGTAGGCAATGATATGCGTACAGCGCTGGAAAAGTCATTATGCGTAGTTCAACAAAGCAATGCTTACATTCAGCTCTGTACGATAAACCCATCATTATTCTTACTAATCGACGCTGAAGTGAAAATATTCTGGAGGAAAAGGTGGAGTGTCCCCAGGCCAAAATCGCGTAAGATATTTGTGATTCAAACAGCGCGAAATAAGCTATTTTTAATATATCAATTGATATCGATGTCCTGATATTTCTGATTAAAAATATTGTCTGGCAAAGTTTGCCACAAAGTGTGGATATGTGGGGTTCCCAATTTAACTTTTGGTCTAAACAGATTCCAAGAAAACACACCGAAACTGGATTTTCAAAAGAGTGAGGTCTGTTGGTGATCAGTAACTTTTGAGTTTTATTTTCATTTAAAGTTAACCTGTTTCTAACCAGCCAGTCAAAAGCATTTTTAATGTATAGGCTGGTTTGGGGTTCAACCTCACTTAAGGATGTTGACTGGGTTAAGATGGTAGTATCATCCGTATACAGTATGGCATTTATGTTAAGCGCTAAGGGGAGGTCGTTTATGTAGATTAAAAAGAGTAAAGGACCTAAAATAGATCCTTGTGGGACACCAATATCGATTTCAGAGCATGTCGACACATCTCTGTTATATTATATATATATATATATATATATATATATATATATATATTAAGAATTAAAATCAAGCAAAGTGTTTAAAATTATATGGTAATAATTCCCTAAGGACATACAGTGGGTGGCGAAATTATTAGGGACAGTGCAGATTTTCTGTAATTTTCAAATAAATTTAATGAGGAAATAAGTGGCTTTGGGTCTCGTATTTATTTTTATTCATTAGAGTGCTTTATTTAGAATATAAAACGACAAATTAAGTAAAATCTTAATATTTTGTAATGCCACCCTTTGCTGCGATTGCGGCTTCCAGGCGTTTAGGCATGCTTTCTATGCAGACTTTTGCGTTGTGTTGGAGATTGGGGTTGTGATGCCACTCTCTGATTAGGGTTTCTATAAATTGCCGCTTGGTGGTGATGATTTCTTTGGCGAACTCCCGCTTTTTAAAATAATAATGATACCAGCAACAAGAATACAGAAGAAAAATGATTTAAAAACAATTTATTTTCTCACAAAATGCATTTAAATTTGAAAATTACAGGGGGGGTGTGCTGTCCCTAATAATTTGGCCACCTACTGTACATGCTTAGAATTCCGTACGTATTTATCCTACGAAAGTCCAATTCGTTGGTTTGCACCAAAATGATCAGAATATCTTTCCGCGAGCTGAAGTCTCTTTTATATGCATTAATACTAATCATTTTTATTAACAAAGTAAAAAATACTCAGGCAGAGCGCTTGAGATGAGCTTGTTTAATTCACAGTTCACAGAGCGCAGACAGTACGGAGCCACGGTAGGAAGAGACGCAGAGAGAAAGATGAAGATTGAAGGAAACAACGAGCATTTCAGCTACTATAATTTTTTTTTAAAAATATGTGAAGTGTAAATTTTCACACATTTCAGGGTTTTGTAGGTATTTAATAAGTGTACGAAGCCAACTTAATGCTGGATGTCTAGGAATTTGCTATAATCGCATCAAAATCAATAGTTTTTTGATAATCGTTTTTTTTTTTTTCGTTAATTGAGTACTAAGAGCTTTCATTTAATTTTTTTAAACCAATTTTAAATAATTTGCGAAAGATTTGTCTCGATAAAATTTAAGTTAAAAAATCCCTTTTTTTCTACATTTGTTTCTTTATTCAGTTCTTCATTAAATTAATAAGAAATTTCCAATTTCAGAATCATATTTCTCACTATTAACAATGTGTTATATGATTTATAATTACATCCTTACTATAAATGGTTTATTTTTCTTTGATACCTTAAAACAAGAAACTAAAGTAATTCAAACAATAGGTTGAATCACGACGTAGACAGATTAAAAAATCCGTAACATTATCCATTATTTAGGCACGAATTAAAAAAATAATTAATTTTGGCGAAATACTGCAACATTTTCAAAAAACGTGATCAAAAATTCCTCTCGTACGTTTCCGGTTCAGATCAATGTACATTACATACATATTTTTTTAATTTTTATTTTATCCCCTTTGCGGCAGAAGAATGCGAGACAGTGATTTTTTTTAGTACAATTTTGGAAAAAATCTTATAAATAAAATATTTAAAAAATTTTTTTGTTCCTCAATCTACGTTTATGAGCTTTCTTTCTATACCACACAATAATTTTACGACAAAAAATAATCTATATTTTTCAAAAATCTCAAATATTTCCTGTTGAACTATTACGGTTTCTATAAAGATACATTATTGAGATTTTTTCTGATCCTTCGATCAACCCCGTTGGGAAATAGGGTTGGGGACAAGTTTTTTGACAAAAATCCCATAAAAAATAATGATTTTACAAAAATTTACAAATTTGCTTGTTTCTCCACGCATTAGGAGGTTTCATTTGAAACCACACATAATAATTTAAAAAATTAATTATCTTTCACTAAATACATATTTGTTTATATTTATCTTGTGATGTGTTTTTTTGAACTCTCAGTATTTTTCCTATATGTGGGTCAGAGAGTTGTATAAATATGCGAAGTTTCAACTTTTTATGTTCAACCGTTTGGTTACAATTGCTACCGTACATACAAACAGACAGACAAACACATGAGTGACGTTAGAAGGGTTTTTTTTTTGTGGTCATACCTACAAAAACCTTAAAATCAAATTTAAGTTTTTATTTCTTAAGGAAATTCATAATCGCCATCATTTTCAACGACAGTTTGCCGCCTTTTCTGTAAATATTCATTCCCTTTCCTGTAATAGAGTTTTGGGCGTGATGAAAATTGAAACTCTAGGTCACTTCGAACATCTGTTACAGATTTTAATTTTTATTTGCCTATGAAGTCCTGAATAAATAATCAAATGGAGCAATGTCCAGTGAGTATGGTGGATGTAGTAAAAGTTTATATTCGTGCTCAAGCCTGTGACCTCCCCCTTTCCGGTTTGCGCGCCTTTTTATACCTACAAAATCCCAAGAAGGGAAAAATAGATACACTTGTGTACATGCATTTTGCTGACAGTATTGATGAATCTACCAGGGATGGGGAGTCGGCAGAAAAATTACCGACTCTGACTCCGACTCCTAACTCTGACTTCGACTTCGACTCCGACTCCGACTCCGACTCCGACTCCCGATTTTTTTCACTCATAAATCGTAAAGTCTATTCCAAAAATTTAAGCGGGACTTAATGTATTTTTATTTTATTAAGTTAACACTTAAGCTCACTTTTTAACGATCGAAGTGTTATTTTGTTAAACAAAATGATAAAAAGTCTCATTCAATCGTAAAAAGTTAGTAAATTTCAATATCTAGTTCCGCTGAAACTAAAGAAACAAACTATACTTACATTAAATATCTTGGGTTGGAGTGAGTTCTTTTTATAAATAAGTCATTTTCATTTCATTTTGACTCTGCGTCATTTTTAATACAAATTTTCGAATACATTAGTTTACATAAATTTTTATTGTATTTTATATACTTTATTTTTCATAATATGTCACTTTTTTCTTTTAACATTTAGATTTTGGCTGCTAACATGAAGCACGAAATAATCACGAAGCTTTTCTCAACTTGAGAAACTAAATATCCAGTTTAGTTTCGCTTAAACATAGTAAACAGAGTATACAGAAAAAGATAAAATAGATATGAGTAAAAATAAATATCTGTACTGCGTCTTATTAATCTGTTAATACGAGCAGTATTAATCAAATTTTAAACTAGAAAGCATGAAAGAAACCGAGTAAAACTGGTATTGAATATTTTTAATTTCATTTTTGTTCTTGAACAGAGAACAAAATGTCATTCCTGTTTCCGTGCTTTAAAAAATTCTGATACTATGTTTATTTTGCTTTCGTTTTCGGTTTGTTCTTTTCCTTAATAAAAATAGAATTAAAGAGTTGGGAGTAAATAACTTTTTCCGACTCCCGGCTCCTCCAAAAAGCTTCGACTCCTCGAATCCCGACTACCGACTCCGACTCTGACTCCCCATCCCTGGAATCTACCAAGAATTAAAAAAATTACCGCATCTAATCCCATTCTATAAAAAAATAAGGAAGTGCTGTCAAAATAGTTCCGATACAAACTCCCCTTTGGCAAGAGTGCAAAGTGGCCACGAACTTTTGTTATTTACTATTATTATTACCTTTTTTTTCACTGTTGAATATAGCTCGTATAAGCAGCCAAATAATTTTTCAAAATAACACACTATAGGTTTTCAGAAAAACTAAATTTATGTATCTCTCATTCTAATTATTAGATTATGCCAGACTAAATATTGGTTAAAGTAAATAAAACATTAATATAAAATATACACTGATTATTTTCAACTAAAATTATAATACCTACGTAAATTTTTAGCTGCCATATTTTACTAGGTCAATATATCCAACTAGCGACCACTCTTTATAAATGTTCATTTGCGACTGATCTTTCGTTAAAACATATGGCCAGCGAACCTTGAAAGAGTTAAAAAAAAAAAACTAATTCATCTTTAATTATTTCAACTTAGTAAATAAAAATAGTCAATTCCTTGAACACATGCAAGCGGATGAAATTGCACTGCAATTAGAACCGAAATTAATGGCTAATGACTAATAATTAACACAATATAATATTAATATAATATACTAGGGCAGTGTTTCTCAACCTGTTCTGATATGGGACCCCCGAACTTATGAGGGCTTACGGGCTTGAGCTCCAAGATCTCAAAAACACGTGGTTTTGTTTGAAGGAATACACTTGAATTCTATGAGTTTTTCTTTTAGTCGTCACTCGTATTTTGAAAGTGAAGGCCTTCTTTAGGTCATCACTCGTATTTTGGAAGTGGGGACCTTTTTTCAGGTCATCTCTTGTATTTTGGATGTGAGAACTTTTTTTAGGTCAACACTTGCATTTTGAAAAATAATGTGCTTTTGGTTAGCAAAAAGTTTTGGTTGCCAAGTAATTTCCGGATTCCTACTCTTTTAAATCCACTTTGTCTTCTGCCCCCCCCCCCAATTTTACTGGGTGCGCGCCTAACAGGATGTATCAAGATAGAGGGAATATGATTTTTCTCGAAAAGGCGACGTGTTAGCAAATTGGGAAAACCAAATTTTACCTAAAAAATACAACGGTAGTATTCAAAACAAACCGGAAGTAAAGGATACCAAGGACAACTTTGATTTTTTAAATTTTTAAATTAAACGTATGTCGTGTTGGGTATCTTCTGTTAAAGTTTTTGAAAAGAAACAATTTTTACTTAAATACTTTTTTAATATTTTTTACGCTTAATGAAAAATTATATTCTTTATAATGACTTGAAAGTAAAATATTTTAATTTACAAGTGTGATTTGTGTGTCTTCCATATTGATTTAAACACGTTCGCATCCTTACTCTTGAGTTATCTGTAGCTAAAAAATAATAATAATATGAATCTCTTGTCCGAGCTTGTAGAAAGCTGTATCCCGGGTATAAAGTTAAGTTTGTAGTCCTGATAGTTGGTGTTTTGGGTGGTATGAAAGCCTCCTATCGAAGGGAAATCAAGTCCATTCCGGCCTGCAGATCTTCTGCCACCTCTTTGATCTGCAGGATGCAGAAAGCAGTGCTGCTCGGGTCACTCCGCATTGTGCGGGCACTGGATCTGGCGTAATTTTCCGCGGCTGCATATCGCCAGGATTTGGGATGCAGTCATGTGTATTTAGCTCCACTAGTCTCTAGTATGACGCGGCTCAAAAGGTTGCTGAAGTTTGAGATTAGTGGACGCTTGTCAAGACCTTACAAACCCCATAATAATAATAATAATAAACATTCAGCCCTACTTCGGTGATCTCCTCCTCCCCCCCACATAACAATACATCTGAAGGTGAATAGAATATAAAGACGTACACTCGCAAATAAAAATTACTCCCTCTATCCGAAAATAAGAGCCCCATTTGAAAAATTAGTTTTTTTTTATTTATTAGGAGTAAAAAAATATAAAACAAGGATCAAGTCTTCTTTGATAAGATTAAACTTGACTTTAATGTTCAACTTGACGTTGAAACGTCAAGAATTAAATTAAATTAAATTAAATGAATAAATTAAGTAATTATGTGAGTAATAAAGTTTTTTTTTTTTTTTTGCAATGGTCAGTCAAACTTTTATTTTGTTTGTTTTTAATGTCCTTCAATACCTAGCATTGATCCTTAGTCTCGAATAACCCTGTTAAATTAAAATGGGACTCTTATTTTCGGACAAAGGGAGTAGTTACTAGCTGATTGACCCGGCATTGCACGGGTGATTGTTTAGATGTGATATGCTGCTGTCACTGTTAAGAATAGGGGAAACTTCCTAAGCGCCCTGACATCTGGTAGTAATTTGCGGAAGATACGAAAGTAACATTGTTTTGTTTTGTTCAATGGAGAAATACGTGTTTTTTTGTTGTTCGTGTTTTATTTTTGTGAATCATGGAAAAAAAACAATCAATTTTGTTGTGCGCCGCAATGTAAATCGTGAATAAGGAAGAATCCTTCTTAAAAATTCCATAATTTACCTAAATCAAAAAAATATATCAATTGAAACGACGTTTGGAGGCAGAGAGAAAGTGGATCGTAGGTTTTTATGGACCCAAAAACTAAAAAAAAATCCTGTTGTACTATTCCGGTTCACACCAATGTACATTACTTAGAATTTTTTCAGATTTTTAGTTTAAACCATCTGGGCTACAGGGTGTGCGACAAAAAATTTTTTGCACAATTTTGGCAAAAATCGATTTAAAATAATTTATTTTGCAAAAATAAAAATTTGATCGTTAATCCAAGTACCAAGGGCTTTCATTTGACACCCTACTCAGAATTTAAAAAAAATATTTTTTTTTCGATGAGCACATATTTGTTTATATTTTTAGGGGGATATGTTTTTTAGATGTTTTAGTATTTTTGCTATGTGCGGGTCAAAGAGTTGTATAAGCATGCCAAATTTCATCTCTCTAGGTTTAGCCGTTTGGCTACAATTTTTACCGAACAGACAGACAGACAGACGACAAAATGACGGTATAAGGGTTTTTTGGTCATACCTACAAAACCCTAAAAAAGCTCTGAAAACAGGAAAAATACAACTCGTGTTCATTTTCACCATGTAAACAAATACACGAGTAACGGTTTAATGTCACTTTCGAGTGTTCCAGCTTTGCCGCATATGGCGCTACGATCTTAAAAAGTTTCCCCTATTAAAGACCAGACGCGTACACACGGGGGTCTTCGGGTTCGACTCCCCCCCACCACAGGAACAAAAAAATTGCAGTGTACGGTGTTAATACAACCGTCCGTGCTTATTTTTAAATGTTATTTAAAAGCCGCTTCGATAAAAATTAACGATTACTATTTTACAAAAGAAGGTTTTTCAACTTCAGGTCATTTCTAAACGAACTATAGGTCCAGCCACAATTTCTACCGAATAGACAGACACGTGAGTGACGGTATAAGGTTTTTTTTTTTGTCATACCTAATAAATCCTGTCATGCTCTAATAAAATTAATGAGTAGAGAAAGATGGAGAGCTGGTGTGAGTCTAAAAGACAAGTCGACTGAAAATGCACATAAAGACAGAGAAAGACAGAATATTTTTTCATAAAGAAATCCTATTACAATTTAAGTTGTTTTCATCTCAGAAAGAAAATTAAGAAGAAGAGACAGTAAAAACTAGGTTTTTTTCTTGTTACGAAATTTGTTGTTTTTTCCATTTGACGTTGTAGGTTTTTGTTGAAGCTAATTTCTTTTCGGGCTTATCTCATATCTTTAGCAATTTATTGTTTTTACTTTCTTGTTAGTCTAGACACTGATAAAATGAAATTGTGTTCAGGTATTTGTAAAAAACATGCTGACTTTCGTAAATAACTTTTTCACTTCCGGAATTTAATACGCATTTTGGAGTAGTTATGTGACAAATTTAATTACAGGTAAATGGTGAATCACAGAGCACTAAAAAAAAAGATCTTAAATGTAAGTAAGAAAGGCAAAATTAATCTGCAATTATAGTGTAAGCGTATTCGCGCGAAGTGTTCTTGGCGCGTATACGCCCGTATTTGAACGACTGAATCAAACATGTAGAACTAAATATGAGTGGTTAGAGTAGAAAAGAATTAGTCGCGCAAATCACTGGTGATCGTTGGTTATCGCTAGAAGTTCAACCGGGTTTGTTTCTTTCGCGCGAATACGAGCGAATATAGCTTCTCTATACATTTTTAGTTTTTTAATAAGAACGAACAATTTATATTGATAGTAAGTGCAGAGGCATCGACAGATGAGGGAAGCCGGCACAATTTACCGGGGCTCGGGTACACGGCAGAGCCCGGGATAGATTTTTTTTGCAAATTATCTAATTTTAATACTTTCTATTTTGTTGTATAATTTCTTTAATTTCCTTGTCGGTTATTTACAACTTATACTCATACTCTACTGTTACTTTAAACATATACTCTACTGTTTTAATTTCATTCGATTTTTTCTCAACATTTTTAGGGTTTGACCAAAAAACTCTTACGTCGTCACTTATGTGTCTGTCTGTTTGACAGAAATTGTCACCAAACGGCTAGATTTAGAAAGTCCTAATTTGACATGCTTGTAAAACTCTGTGAGCCACATATGGGAAAACTATAGTTAGTTCAAGAAAACACACCACGGGAAAAATATAAAAAAATATTAATTCAACGAAAAAAAAAAAATATATATATATATATATATATATATATATATATAGGTATTAAATAAAATTCTTATTACATATTCGTCATATATTTATTAAAAAAAAATTTATCGAGACGTTTCGATTGGTAATCCAATCATTTAGTAGGACAGACCGTTCGGCTAGACTATGATTAACCGTTCCTGTCCGTTCCAAACAGTTTAATGTGGAAATACATTTTATACATTTGACAATAATATTGGACTGAGGACTGGATTACCAATCGAAACGTCTCAATAAATTTTTTTTTAATAAATATATGACGAATATGAAATAAGAATTTTATTTAATACCCATATTAATTTGGTCAAGAACTTTCTTTCGATTATATATATATATATATTTAAAATACTGTGGGGGGGGCTGTAAAATAAAACCACATAATACGTGGATAAACCTGCAAATATTTATTTTAGGAAAATAATTTTTTTTATAGGATTTTCGCCAAAAATATGTCCTCTGTCCTATTACCCAGACAAGTTGATCTAAAACTCTGAAAAATAAATTCCAATAATCTATATTGATGGGAACCCGAATAATTCAACGGGAATTTTTAGTGAGATTAGTTTTTCAAAAAATATCGAAGTTTTCATGCCGTTGAATTTTTTTATATTTATTGTCTTATGAAAAAAGCTCTTAAGACGTAGATTAAGAAACAAAAAGTGATATTTTAAAAATTTAATATTTTAATACGATTATTGCGAAAAATATACCAAAAAACTTTTGTCCCGCACCCTTTTACCAGAGAAGTTAATCTAAAAATCTGAAAAATATCTGAGTAATGCACATTAATGTGAACCAAAAAAGTACCACAGATATTTTTGATTTGATAATTATTTCGAAAATCTTGAATTTTTCGCAACACTGTGCTTACAATATTTATCTGCCTTACTAGAACTATATAGCTATAACTGGGTTTTAATGTGAGCGCATCTCAAGTACGGTTGTAAATCTCTAGATGGAAGCACGTGTTTTATTCTAACAAAAGTCGAAATTTATGATTTTTAATATGTACCCACAATTTGTTATTACTAACTAAATACCTACAAAACCCTGAAAGGAGTGAAAATTCACACTTAACATCAATTTTTATTATATAAGGATATAAAATGTTAAAATACAAATGTTAAGTGATTAAAAAATTAATTAAAATATGCCCACGAAGGAATCTAAAAAATATAATAAATCTAATTTAAAAAAATATAATCTGTGCTCTAGCTTCAGAACCACTGGTTTAAAAAAATATTTTCTTCTGAAATCAAATGTCCTCCTTGGTCTCCTACAACTCTGTTATTGACTATTTTTTATATCTCTAATAATAAAGAAAATAATAACGGTGTCGTTTTTGCTGTTACATATGGACCCTTGAATAGGTGTCCGCCAGATTCAAAAGACATTACAGAAGGTCCATGATACTAAAAAGGTTGATAAACACTAAACCAAAAAATTAATGTGATGTTCGAAATTTGAACCCGCGTCTTTGTGCTTCATGCCTACGAACACAATGCCGCGTATCAAAAAGTCGTCGTACCACGAAGTCAATGTAATATTACAAAAACAATAATTTTGCACCAAACTAATTTAAATTTCCAAATTGTTCTACTTTGAAGTACGAGCAATGGATTTATATTCCAAAGTTAAATTTGCATTTTATTGTTACAAATGGCGTTATATGATCCCTTAGTTGTAATATGACTTACCCCTTGACTATAACAATAAATAAATATATGATTCAATAAAAATTTTATTTCTATCTCAGTTTTATTATCTATTAGCGAAGAATAAAACAGCAATTTTTCATAAAATTCTGTCATGAATACATAATTTAAATCTTGCAATATAAGCAATTTGCTTTTTTTTTAAATGTTCAGCAATTATACTAAATCAACAATGATGATACTGGGTTTCATGGATAATTTTTCATTTTAAGTTTTTATGATAGTGATATTCAGATTATCTCATTATTCAAACAAAGCTGAAGCTTACTCATAAAAGATTATTCATAAAACGTATTTAGATTATGATATTTTATTTCGAATTCCATTAGTCAGCATATACAGGATAAAGATAGAAGGAACACGATTTTTCTCCAAAACGCTATGCAATAATAAATTATAATAATGTATAATATCTGTTGCTGTTAAGAAAATTTACATTTTTTGCAGACATCTACTATTTCATTTATTATGTTGACGATTACAATAAATTTAAAAAAATACAATACATAATTAAATCTATATTAATAATATTGGAGGCTATATTTGTTTTTTTTTTTCGGCCTAATATTTGGTTTATAAACTTTTCAGATGATCATAAGACGGTAAATCGGCAAATGTACTTTCTGCGCCTGTCACACATACTATTTTTCCTACTAACACCTATTTTAAAAAATTCAAAAAATAAGACATAGAAATCATTATGTATGTTAGATTAATAGACATAATAGGTGGCTTGTCGTTGCTACGATGTTCATAAACAATTAAACGAATGTCAAAATAATTATTTTAAAATACATTGGTATTTGTACGTTTCTTAAATGCGAGGGATGTTTCCAAAGTTCTGGGAATATAGCTATAATTTTTATTATTTTGTTAATTTTCGTCATTATTACAATGTAGTTTTTCAACCATATCTCCATTTAACTGAATACATTTATCCCAACGATAAACTAATTTTTTTAAGCCGTCGTCAAAAAACTTTTTCGGTGTCTCCTCAATTGAGTTTCTGTTCTGGTCCCAACAGCCTTGGCACCCAGCGCGGCCAGACCTTGCTAACGCCCAAACAATCATGCAAGATGTCATGAACTTGTGTACCTATCCCTAGGCGCACACTAATTTGACGAATAGTTATTCGCCTGTCCTCTTTCAGTAGGTCTTCGACGGCAGTAATGTTTCTTTCATTTACCGACGTGCTTGGGCGCCCACTGCGTGGATCGTTTTCTAGTGATGTTCTACCGATTTTAAAACGATCGATCCACCGATAAACAGTACTTTTGGATTCTGCAGACTCACCAAATACTCCTTGCAGACGCTGAATAATTTCTGATGTTTTCACACCTTCTTTCCACAAAAAGAAAATTATTGCTCTTTGAGATTTTGCAGCGTCTTCCATGGTTACAAAAACAGTGCTATGAAAACGCGTCTATATCAGTAGAACACCTAATTCAGACTGAACAATATTGCACTAGATAGTTGTAAAAACATGTCAAGACTTGTCTGGCACCAATAACATTGCCTATAAGTTCTGCGTAATTTAATTATAGCACAATTCCCAGAATTTAGGAAACATCCCTCGTAATAATGTATGAAGATGAAGTAAGCAGCGAGGTTGACGAGGAGTAGAGCAAGCGGCAAAGAAAATAGTGTCAAAACTCTTGCCACAAAAGTCAAGAGAAAGGTAATAATATATATAATAATATATTGTGTAACAGCCAACTCTTTATGCGAAGGATGAATTAATTTTAATACTTTAAATAATTGTCAAATAACAATTGATTACAAAAATAAACTTAAATGTGTAGTATTATTTAATTTACCTATATAAACCAATCGGAAAATACTTTCTGCGCTAGATCGGAAAGTATTTTTCGATTGGGTTGCCTTGGATACAAAACACTCCTCAGCAAACACCAATTTTCCACTTTGCTATAGCAACAGAAAGCTTTCTGATAGGTGAGTAGAAAAAATCAATTTTTGTCTGCCTGTTTGTCTGTCTGTCTATCTGTCCGAGATACACGCAAACGGCTGAATCATATCTGAAATCACTCTCATCACTGAAATCTAGCGCAAACGGCTGAACATATTTTCACGTAATTTGCTATGACGATAGAGCCAGGATTCGAACATAGGCTATAAGACATCTCAAAATTTTCTTAGGTAGGGTGTTTCGGGGTTAAAATTGTTTATTAAAAAACTTAAAATATCACCCTTAATATTGACTTAACAGAAAAATATTAAAATCAAAAATTGTTTATAATAAGTAAACAAACCTTTTTCAAAAGGTTTAAAAAAAATATGCATAAAACAAGCATTTTTTTTTATCATTAGATGAATATTTGGGGAGTTACGGATGGACACTTTAAAACTAAAATCTACATATATTCCCTTTATCACTGACAACGGAAAAACCTTACATGACAAAAATAGTTAATAATAAGAAAACAAATATTTTCTTTCTATGCATTTTTGACAGAAAATGACTATATTTCAAAAAATACATATGAGAGGGCACTTTAAATATATATTTTTAGACTGCCCAAACTAAAATTGGTCTAAATAAAAAAAGGTAAAATTTGCGCGAGAAAATAAGGTAGAACCAGAAGACAATCACTCACTAGGTTTTGAGAAGTGACACGCTAACTGGTGGCCAAATTGTTGTACTAAATACTGCAGTACAGTTTGAACTTATTACGTATATTTTAGTGCTGAATTTTTGTAATAGATATATAATTATAAATTTGTAAATATTTCATTTTTGAAAGACCGTATCTAAAAATCTAGAAGAGATAGGGACCTGCTGTTGGAATTTTTGAAATCCCGATTAAGGACATTGGGATATATTATAAAAAAAAACACAAAAAAATGTGAAATTTTTAAATAATATATATTTTATTTTTTGATATTTTATAAAATCCTAACTTAAGAACAATAAAATATAGAAATTTTTGAAATCTACAGACTTTTAACTATCTAGATAAAAAATAGGGCCCTCCTTAGTTAACGCTTTTTTGATCCGTGTAGTTTTGAAAATTTGTAAATACAGACGATTCCGTTTAATTGGTCCACCGCTTAATTGGGGCAGCCGCTTATTTGGGACAAATCTCAAAGAACAGAAACCAAACCAAGGAACCAACAGTAAATTTACATGTTTAATTGGGACAACATTCCGCTTAATTGGGACAGTTAAGATCACAGTACATATTATGTTACACATATTCTCAAGAAAATATACAAAGAATTTAATATTACAGCGTTATTTTATGCAGGAAGGAAATGAAGAGAGCCCTACATCCGCACTGAATACCTGTGCTGATTTTGTAGAAGTGAAATGTTACAAAAACAAAAGACAGACTACACTTGACGCATTTTTGCATTGAATTAAATTGTATGTACCTATAATCCGTCTCAATTTGTAATACGAAACTAGATCTGGTTACTTTGGTGACTGTTGTGGTGTAAACAGACTTTGGCGTATCCGTGTGAACCAATACTATGACAATATTATAAATGTATTGTCAAAACACAACATAAAAAATGAACTTTACCTGTTAGTTACGTATTACAAAATGAGACAGATAATATTTATTATTTTATTTTGGAATTTATTATTATTTTTTCTTAAAAGTTTATATTTTTTGGATATATGTAATTTATAGTTTTGTCCAAGAGTTTATAAAATAAAATTATTGAAAGAAAAATATGCATAGTTTAATTTTTTGTGAAATTCGCTTAATTGGGGCAGCCGCTTAATTGGGCCAACATGCCTAAGTCCCGATGTGTCCCAATTAAGCGGAATCGACTGTATTTTAATTTTGAAAGACCGTATCTCAAAATCTACACAAGACAGAAACCTAAAAAAAATTGGGGCCTTAATAACCCAGCTTTTACAATAAATACAAATCGTCAAACAAAACCATTGAAAATGATCAAAAATCTCTCTGATTTACTTCAAAATGTGTATACCTATATGTATTTTGATTCGTAGATCCCAAAAATAATCTCCATTACAAGCTACGGTTTACCGCTTTTGAATAAATTCAAACAAACCGACAGAAAATGACCATATTTCAAAACATATGATAGGGCGATTTAACCCAAAGAGTCGAATGGTAGTTTTGAAATTATCTGGAACAAACCGAAAGAAAACGGTATCAAAAACAACATTGATTTTTTAAATGGGAACGTACATCGCGATGGGTAATTTGGATAAAGCTGTTAAAAAAAAAACTTTTACTTAAACATTTAATATCTTTTACGGTTCGCTAAAAATTATATTCTTTAACGATACAAGTACAGACAGGTCAAAAGTAAGCATACGAAAGTGTTTAATTTAAAATGCACTTTGAAAACTTGTAAATTAAAATACTACAGTCATTATAAAGAATATAAATTTTTCGTTTAAATATTTAGTCTTGTATTAACGTCAGAAAAAATGAAAATTTGATGGTACATTTTAAATTAAAAACAGCGTTATGAACACAGCGATTTTCTCCAACCAGTGCTCGAATTCAAAAATCACTAATATTAGTTCGTGCTGTTGCTTCCATCGATCTTCCATTTGTTACAAAATAAAAGAAATACATATATCACAATAGACATCAAGCCTAAACTTAAATTTATTACTTTTTGTAAACTGAATGCATAAAATATTTATTTAGAAACCTTTTATGTTCTGTGGAAGAAACAATTGCATTAAAAATTAAAACAAATGAAATATTTAATTCAAAACATATATTTTATTTCCGTGATCGATATTTGGCAAAAATATAGTAATAAAAACAGTAACGACCTCATAAAATATGAAACGAGTACTAGTACTAGTGGAGTTATCGTTATTCCATAACAATGACAAGCAGGACACTTCCAGTTGATATTGATCGTGGTGCGCTGCACGCAAATATATTATCTTTTTAGATCTGTCTACTCAGCTTAAATTACAATTACTTTAATCTTCCCTTACACATACTGCATCGAAACCACTTCGGATAAGTAATTGCTTATTTTATCTTCAGCTTTTTAAAATGACAGCTAAAATGTTTCTGTAATATGTCAACTAAGGGGTGGAATATAAAAAATAACTTATGGCATGTAGACCTGAAAACTCCGAATTAAAGGAGACCTGACATATTTACGTCGATTAGTATTTTTGGTAGTGGAAAATGGTGAAGTCGCAAAATTGAAGACATCCTAGCTCTTTACTAGATATCGAATACAGCACAGAATCCTTTTTTTTTTTGTTACAATTTGGAGTTGCAAAGATATTCAGTAGAAGAAGAATGGAAGATCCCTTAAAGCAGCGGTTAATGATTTGACTTTTCATTTATGAGTATCCCTATTTTCAATACCCGCACCCATCCCTTTGATTTTTTTGTTTGTTATGTTAGATAATGACATTTATATGCTTTTATTATATTTTTTTTATATTAGCGAAAATCAAAACAAATAAAATCATCACTAAAATAATTTTTACCCACATTAATTTATGTTGAAAGTAGAATAATTAATCGTCAGCTTGTTTCATGGATCCGAGTTTTTTAAAATCAGGTTCAAATGAAGACAGATATAACCTGAAATCAGGAGCTGTGTCAAGCTTATTGCGATATTTATTCTTAATGTACGAATAAGAAGAGAATATTTTTTCGACTAGCACTGTGTTCGTGAAAAGTAATAAATGCTTTGTCAAATTTCCTTTTTAAGGCATTTTTGGCAAAAAAAAGTGTTCCCCGCCCTATCTCCCAGAGGGGTTGATATAAAAATCTGAAAAAAAACTACGTAATGATCAATAATGGGAGCCAGAATAGTTCAACAGGAATTTATAATCAGATAAGTTTTTCGAAATTTTTTTTTTTTTTGTCATTGATAAAAATTAATTTTTTTAAAATTTATTTTGTGGTATCAAAAGAAAGCTCTTAAGAAATAGATTAAGAAACGATAGATAGTTATTCTAAATTAATTTCTTTTAACACGATTTTAGCCAAAATGTGCTAAAAAAGATCTTGTCTCGCACCGTTTTACCCAAAAGGGTTAAACTAAAAATCGTAAAAAATTATAGGTAATGTATATTGATCTGAGCCGGAAACGTACGAGAGGAATTTATGATTAGATTGTGTTTTTGAAAAATATGGCAGTTTTTGTGTTTTTGACAAAATTAATTATTTTTTTAATTCATGGCTAAATTATGGATAATAATATTATGGATTTTTTGTATTTATGACTAAGACAGTGTGTGTCTTTTTATGAAATTAAATATATAATAAAACCAGTGGCGAAGGAAGACATCCGCTAGACTTGCTCTCCCATAAAAAAAAATAATAATAATAAAAAAATACATAATTATTTTTTTTTAATTTAAAAAAAGATTAACGTAAATCTTCAAAAATACATCAAATTATGTCCTATACAATTTTTTGTCCAAGGCTTGGTTTACTAGTTACGATTTTTTTAAAATTTTAATGTTTAAAAATTTCCGTTTCCGGTTTCGGATTTTAATAAAAAACAACAAGGTTCTTCCCAATTATTAGGAGAATTTTTTAATACCAGAACGAACTCTTTCAGTTAAACCGTTTTTGAGTTATCGTGTATACACACAGACACACAGACACACACAGACACACACACAGACACACACACATACAGACGGCACTTCGAAAATAGGTTTTTTGGATTCCCTGGACCATGAAACGTGGTCATCAGTTAAAATCTCGACATCGAAAATTTTCGCGATTACAATACTGGCCCCTTATATGTATATTAAGGTCGGGCAAGTAAAAATTTAACAGCTGAGGACCGAGTTTTGAACACCATACCAACACATTGTTAATAGAACAAATATTCGTAGACTTCTTACACTTATATAATACCTACAAAACCCTGAAATGTGTGAAATTTCACACTTCACATCAATTTTAATTTATTTATTTTAACACACTTTTGTACATATTTTAAATGTTAAGTAAATTTAAAATTTCATAAGGTAGCTCTCTTGATTTGATTTCTTATTATATACAATTTTTGTTATATATATTTTTCCTGTTAAGTCAATAATAAGGGAGATATTTCAAAAGTTTAGCTTTAGGGTGTCCACCCGTAACTCTCCAAATATTCACCTAAATGAAAAAATACATAGAAATTAAAGATTTATTTGCTTTAAATTTTTAAGAAAATATTTAAATGCTTTATAGCTTATGTTCGAATCCGGGTTTTACTCTCAAATTACCATAGCAAATTTCGTAAAAATATATCCAGTCATTTTGCGTGAATCTCAGACAGACAGATAGACAAAAATCGATTATTTTTGCGGATATCATCTTATACCATCTGAAATGTGTAGAAACCAAATATGGGTCCTAAATAATAAAAATACAGATACCAATTTTATTAATATAGATGGAGTTCACTGACTTAAGCTCAAGTGTTTTTTGCAATCAAACTTATTTGCTCTTAATCCAAATCCCCAGTCTTAATTGTAGATAAGAAAAATAAGGTAATCAAAGCGATAAATTTTATCAAAGTAAACCACTTGAGACAACCTAGTTCCTATTATCAACTTCCTAATTTATGTTATCTAATTACCGAAGTAGCGAATGTGTAAAATAAGTTTATGTACGTGTGATATAAATTACAATTCAGCAGGTGAATTCCAGGGATTTCTCATTTACAACTGACATTTCTGTAATAACTCTGTCGGAATTTAAACAGATAGTCCGTATAATTTACTTGGACTTGTCACAGTTAGCTTATGTCTTCAACACCCCCTATACACCGTCCAAATTAGATTTTGAGTAGAAATTTTATAAAAACGCAACTAACTACAATATTACTGTATAAGAGGGATGTCAAACTCATTTCAGCCCGGGACCAATTTTGTAGCAAGTAAAATTCACGCGGGTCGCACGATATGCATTTATATTATTAATCATTCTGTTTTTCCTTTTCCACCATTTTTTAGGATTCTGTAGGTATGACCAAAAAACCCCTAATACCGTCATTTTGTCGTCTGTCTGTCTGTTCGGTAAAAGTTGTAGCCAAACAGCTAAACCTAGAGAGTTGAAATTTGGCATGATTATACAACTCTTTGACCCGCACCTAGGAAAAATACTAAAACATCTAAAAAACATATTCCACTAAAAATATAAACAAATATGTACTCATCGAAAAAAAAAATATTTTTTTTAAATTCTGAGTAGGTTATCAAATGAAAGCCCTTGACGTGGATTAACAATCAACATTTTATTTTTGCAAAATAAATTATTATGACGCGATTTTTGCCAAAATTGTGCAAAAAAAAAAATTTGTCCCACATCCTGTGATTTAAACCAGGTGATTTAAACTAAAAATCTGAAAAAATTCTAAGTAATGTACATTAGTGTGAACCGGAATAGTACAACAGGAATTTTTAATGAGATTATGTTTTCGGAAAATAACGCATTTATTGTGTTTTTTTGTTGACGTTGTACAAAAGTTATAGTTATGTAACACACTATACTTGAAGGCGTATCCTGGTCTAATGGTTAGCTTGCTGTTTTGCTACGCAGCAAACTAGGGTTCGCTCCCGGACAGAGGAGACAATTTTATTTTTTGTTTATTTTCATTTTATTTTGTTTAAATTATTTTGTCAAAGTTGCATTTAATTTTTAAGAGCGTAAATTTAATAACCAGTTGGATTGTTGGAATTATATTTTCATTCTATGTGTCATGTTCACGAAACAAGAGGGGCGGATGACTTAAAACAACCAATGGAAGCCATAGACGCAATTTTCAAAATCTTAATGAACCTTGCTATAAAAAAAATAAAATACTGCACATATTTAGAAACCTAAATAATGGTTTTAGGTATTCGAATTAAAATTAACAAGAAAATATTTAAACATAAAATTTGTTTTTTACAGCTCTTAGATTAACAGACGATAAATTATTTTAAAAATATCATTCATTTTGCCGTGATTACTACAAAGCAAAATTTGTCCTACACACTCAGCGTGCCGCCTTCACTTATTATATACCTGCGAAACCCTGCAATGTGAGAAAATTCACACTTCACATCAATTTTTGATTACAGGATGTAAAAACAACAAAAAAATATTAACACATTTTAAAGTGAACTACGTGTTTAAGGCAGTAATGTCATATTTCTAGAATTTTGTTTCTTTTATTGTTGGAAGAGTGAATTTGACTGTCTTTTCTACTTTTTACTCTCGCTATATTTGCCCTTCAGCAGGACGAGTAAACAACACTCCAAGTAAAGTGGTGAACAAATGACAAAACGAAAGAAAATGAAAATTTTAAAAGGAGGTACTTTGGAAATAATTCGTTTTTGAATAAAAGCAAGATGAAAATTGAGGTAAAATGTGGAGTAGTAATTGTTAAATAGTTGAACACGGCTATAAGTGCTTTAAAATTATTTTGTCTCATAGCTGTTTTATATTTTCATCTTTAACGGTACGTCTAATACCCATATATTACAAGTTTATTCTACAAAACTAACAATCTGAAATAAAATTAGTAACTATCTATCTATCTATATATATATATCAAAATTTGTAGCAAATTTTTATATGTCTAATGGGATATTTTTAATTGTAGAAAAAATTGTTGTAATAATGTTATCGTTCAATAACTTAATAATCCGAGTAAAAATAAACGGCTAATTTACAATGGTCGAACAACGGCAGCATACCACCAACGATCTTACATAGTCCAAATGGCTCTTCAAAATCTTTAAATGTCGTACGCATAGACATAGGGTACGATGGGAACCGCTGGTCTAGTATCTCCACATTAAATATTAAAGTAAAATTAATTTAATCAAAGATAATGAGTGAGTGATTTTGAATTCAACAGCATTCAAAGTTATTTGTTAGTTGACATATTTTTATTTGTAGGAACTATGCGACATATCATGTTACCGCTTCAAGATCATTCGTTTTTTTAGGGTTTTGTAGGTATGACCAAAAAACCCTTATACCGTCATTTTGTCGTCTGTCTGTCTGTCTGTCTGTCTGTCTGTTCGGTAAAAATTGTAGCCAAACGGCTAAACCTAAAGAGTTGAAATTTGGCATGCTTATACAACTCGTTGACCCGCACATAGGAAAAATACTAAAACATCTAAAAAACATATCCCCCTAAAAATATCAACAAAAATGTGCTCATCGAAAACAAAAATATTTTTTTTTAAATTCTGAGTAGGGTGTCAAATGAAAGCCCTTAGTACGTGTATTAACGATCAAATTTTTATTTTTGCAAAATAAATTATTTTGATACGATTTTTGCCAAAATTGTGAAAAAAAATGTTGTCCCACACCCTGTAGCCCAGATGGTTTAAACTAAAAATCTAAAAAAATTCTAAGTAATGTATATTGGTGTGAACCGAAATAGTACAACAGGAATTTTTCATCAGATTATGTTTTCGGAAAATAACGCATTTTTTGTGGTTTTTGGTTCACAAAGTACAAAAGTTATACCAATGTAAGACACCCACATGCAAGGCGTACGATAGCGTAGTGGTTAGAGCACTGGTGTCGTAAACTAAAATTCGCTAGAAACGAAGGGTTTTCGAGTACGGAGTGAATTTTATTTTTTCAGTTTTTTTTTTGCATTTTTATTATGTTGAAATTATTTTGTCAAAATTCTAGTTATATTTTGACAAATGTTGCATTTAATTTTTAAGAGCGTAAATTTAATAACCAGTCTTATTATATGATTAACAGACGATAAATTATTTTAAAAATATCGTTCATTTTGCCGTGATTACTACAAAATAAAATTTGTCCTACACACTCAGCATGCCGCCTTCACTTATTATATACCTGCGAAATCCTGAAATGTGTGAATATTCACACTTCACATCAATTTTTTTTACTTGAATGTAAAATCCGTATCCTTATCCGCGGATCAGGACGCAAGTAATCCGTATCCGTATCTATACTTACAGATCTGGCTTTTATGTGATTAAAAGTCATTTGAAACCCACAAATATATTTAAAAACTTTTAGAACATTTTCGTCTGATACCTATTCCCGAGTAAAAAAATCTAATATTTGAAGCGAAGTCGTACAACAGTCATACAATGGTCACCCTTTGAATGTTTATAATAAAATTCTGTAAGTCCTAGTTTTTCCACCAAACGGATGGTGTTTGACCGATGTAAGCCTCAGCTATAGCTGAAGCTTTTTATAATTATCACTATAGACGGCCGCTGTACGCCGAGTGTACGGCTGTTTACATCTTTTGAAGAGTCATTTGGACTCTGTGAGACCGTTGTATGCCGCTGCAATGCTAAGCGGCCGTTGTTCGACCATTGCAAAGTCGCCGTTTATTTACTTGGGTAGATGTAAAGATCTCAAAAATTTGCCAAGTTGTACTATAAATCACCTGATACTTATGCAGAGCCTCAATTTTAATGTCTTGCCTAAGGCCGCGAACATACAGAAAGCTGGTAAATCAACGCTGACAATCGGTACCGAAAACAAGCGTACTGGGTTACTGGTTGAGCACACGCTAAACGCTGATATTGCATGTGACACTGACAGATGACATAACCTATATATTGAAGTTTTTATTTATTTTTTCCTATTTATCGTACATTTTTTAATTATATTGGCCTAGCATAGAGTAAACGCTAGTTTTGAAAGTGTATAGCTACTCTTTCATATATTGGCTTAATTATATGTTGAAATAAGTGAATATGGCGAGTACTGATTAATTATTGAATGAGTTGTTTCTAACAGAGTCACTTTATTTAAAAATTGATGTGAAGTGTGAATATTCACACATTTCAGGGTTTCGCAGGTATATAATAAGTGAAGGCGGTATGCTGAGTGTGTAGGACAAATTTTACTTTGTAGTAATCACGGCAAAATGAACGATATTTTTAAAATAATTTATCGTCTATTAATCATATAATAAGACTGGTTATTAAATTTACGCTCATAAAAATTAAATACAACATTTGTCAAAATATAACTAGAATTTTGACAAAATAATTTCAACATAATAAAAATGCAAAAAAAAAACAGAAAAAATAAAATTCACTCCCCGTACTCGAACTCGAAACCCTTCGTTTTCCAGCCAGTTCAAGAGCGCTCTAACGCATGTAGCCATTGAACGCTATGCATCTGAGTGTCTTACATTGGTATAACTTTTGTACTTTGTGAACCAAAAACCACAAAAAATGCGTTATTTTCCAAAAACATAATCTGATCAAAAATTCCTGTTGTACTATTTCGGTTCACACCAATATACATTACTTAGAATCTTTTTATATTTTTAGTTTAAACCATCTGGGCTACAGGGTGTGGGACAAATTTTTTTTTGCACTTTTTTGGCAAAAATCGCATCAAAATAATTTATTTTGCAAAAATAAAAATTTGATCGTTAATCCACGTACTAAGGGCTTTCATTTGATACCCTACTCAGAATTTAAAAAAAAATATTTTTGTTTTCGATGAGCACATATTTGTTTATATTTTTAGGGGGGTATGTTTTTTAGATGTTTTAGTATTTTTCCTATGTGCGGGTCAAAGAGTTGTATAAGCATGCCAAATTTCAACTCTCTAGGTTTAGCCGTTTGGCTACAATTTTTACCGAACAGACAGACAGACAGACAGACAGACAGACAGACAGACAGACAGACAGACGACAAAATGACGGTATAAGGGTTTTTTGGTCATACCTACAAAACCCTAAAAATGGAACCAAAAAGAATAGGTATACATGCAATAAACCAAGAGAGATGTAAATATGGGAAATACCACCACCTTTTTCCTCAATTAAAAGAAGATGATGCAAGATTTTTTAAATATTTTTTTGTTTCGGTGCTGACAACAAGCTGCTTAAACTGCTTAAACGTTTCGGTAAGCGGCTAGCCGACACCGACCGGTGCCGACCAGTACACAGCGTGTGCGGTATGTTTAAAAACATGGACAAATCATGGGCAGATCAGCGCTTCTTGCCAGTAAAGCCGATGCCGGCTTTCTGTATGTTCGCGGCCTAAAGTGTCATAAACTACGGTATTTCTGCTGCCAATCTACAGAAGAAAATAATCATGAACTGGCGGAAAGAAGTCTTAAATCGGCAAAGGTGGAGGCAACATATGTAGGAAGCTAAAAACTCCCTTTAGGGTTGTATAAGCTAAATAATAACAATGGCAGTAACAAATAGTACCAATTTTATAAAACGTAACATCCATAAGTAATGAGAAAATGCTATGAGAGTGGAGTTATGACTACCTTGTATATTACAACACAGGCATCGAGAGACGGGAGAAACCGGTACAAATTACCGGGGCCTAGGCAACTACAGGGCACAGGATTGAATTCTTTTTTTTTAAATCTCTCTCCAGTATCATTATTTATGATTTTGTTGCATAATATCTTTGTCCGTAATCACAATACGTAATAATAATTGAAATAATAGTGTTTATAGGTCCGGGCCTCGGACTTAATTTGACTCCACACTTTGTTTATGTATTTAGCTGTCATCAGTTATCAGTATTTTGGGCCCCTTTGTAACGTTTCTGTCGGAAGCTTCTCCGTCATATTAACATATCCTATCTATATTAATAAAATTGGAGGCTATATCTTAAGATGATCAACTTTTTTACAATGAAAAGGAGGACACAAGGAAATATCGTAAAAAATATATTTTTTTTCATTTTATTCTTTGCAACAATAATACACTATAATATGATAAATGTAAAATAAAATCTTTGTTGAAAAAAACTTATAATGATTAATTATTATTTAAACGAGTACTTATCAATCGAATGAATATTTTATCAAAGTATCATCTTCTAACAATATATTGCTAATATCTGAACAAGAAATATTCTTCATATTGAATTTTACGGCAAGTGCTGCAGCTAGAGTATCAACATTCAATCTAGATTTCTCACTTGTCCAGAAATCATTATGGCTCAGTTACACGATGCAAGTAACTTGCACCAGTAAGTACTTGCACCAGTCACTGGCATCGTGTAAACGTACATGCAGTACTGGTGCCAATACTGGCACAAGTATCTCATGCAAGTCAAGTGAATAGAAGCCGTTCCTATTTACTGGCACAAGTAGCCGTGCCAGTGACTTAAAAATGGCCGCCATGAACAGCTGATGTATTTTTGCGGTTACAAACACAAACTTTTTCACACCTTTTTTTAATAAATGTAGTTTTTGGCGCCGATTCATTTTTGTTTAGAAAGACGTATGCATAAAATACATAAAATTAGGTTAAACATCGAAAATTGGCGCGTTAAAAAGACGGTTTTACGCATAAAAAATAATTGGAAGCATCTACATTTTGCAGTGTGTTTCGGGTTCTTTGCAAGGTTACTTAAATAAGATACTGGAATACGTGTAAACGACAAAACGACTTGTGCAAGTACTGGCACAAGTACTTGTGCCAGTACTTGTACAAGTTACTGGCATCGTGTAACCGGGCCATTAGCAATTGAAAAAACTCTTTCAACTGCTGCATTAGTTCCAGGGCAGCACAAGGTAAATTGAACAAGAATAAATAAATTTTGACATGGAATATGTTCATTTTTAAAATGGCTGAATATTTCTACCCATCTTTTATCAATTTCAACGTGTTGATTTTCCCATTGTATTAATTTTTCAGAATTTAAATATACATTCAGTCTTCTAATTTCTTCAAAGAGACAATTGTCCTCTATTTTAATATCTGGCATTTCTTTAGATAAAAACTCAACACAATGAATGAAGAAAAAAAACACCATTGAAAACAATTATTTACCAAGGTGTCAGACCATTCTTCGATATATTGAAATCATGTTTGGTAAAATTTCTGCACTTCTTTGATAAACTTTTCTGTTATGCCTAGATTTGATTCCTCCAAATAAACAAAGCCACTTGCGTCCGACGCGCTCTCGCAAGATCTCCCGTTCGGAGCGTATGCGTCTCACAATCGCGTCTCAACCGCATTCTACCGAACCTTGACGAATGTCAAATGCAAATACGTCACATTAATTGCAACGGATCGGCTCAGCATCGATTGAATACGAAAATTTACGAAAATGAGGACAATTATCGAATAGGAGGACATATAGGAGGACACTTTTTAAGGAAGGACAGACCTTACAAAAGGGGAACTGTCCTCCCCAAAGGAGGTTGGTCACCTTAATATATGTTTTTTATTTTTTCGGTCTCCTATTTGGTTCCTACACTTTTCAGATGATTATAAGACAATATCCGCAAGAAAACAATTTTTATTTGCCTGTCTGTCTGTCCGTGATTCACGCAATTTGGCATGATTACCAAGTAAAACCAGGATTCCAACATAGGCTATAAGGCATTTTAAAATTTATATTCTAGGTGGGTGTTTCGCGGTTAAAACAGATTATTAAAACACTTCTCGCTTCAAGATATCTCACTTCTTATTGACTTAGGGCCAGTATTACCAACTTTACTTAATCTCAGGATAAGTAAAGTCCAGCCATGTGATTGGCTAAAAATGTATCCTCAGAATAAATGGCAAAATTATTACAAGGGTAAATTTATTCCAATAGTTGCAAATACTGGGCCTTAGCAGAAAAATACATATATACAAGGTATCTCAAAAGAAATTTTATATTTATTTAGCTTACTGCGTGAACGCAACGTATCCGAGGGGCGCGGGGGTTATGTCAATCGGTAGCCTGGCTCTTGGGAATTCAGTCGCTATGGAGCGTTTCTCGGGAGCAAACCGCGCGTTATGCGTGCGAGAGTTTTACAAAAACGGTGATTCGGCGACTGTAGCGCGTAGAAAATTCTGCAGTATTCGAGGTTTTCGCCACTTAAATGATGCGCCAAGCATTCCTCTCATTCGACATTGGGTTAAAAAGTTTGAAGAGACTGGTACAACGCTGGATAAATCAAAATCCGGGCGACCTAGGTCATCAAGAACGGTAGAAAACGTGGAGAATGTTAATCAGTCTGTTCGTGACGACCCGAACCTTTCAATTCGGAAGCGCGCAAGTGCTTTAAATGTGCATAGATCATCATTACATCGCATTATGCACAAAGACCTAAAGCTGCACCCCTACAAAATTCAATTGGTGCAAGAAATAAAGCCCCAAGATGCCAGTCAGAGGCTTAATTTCGCAACATTTTGTTTTCGGATGAAGCTCATTTTCATCTTAATGGCCACGTAAATAAGCAGAACTGCCGCTACTGGAGTGCAACGAATCCGAAACGCAAACATCAGAAACCCCTACATTCGCCTAAAGTGACCGTATGGGCTGCGATGTCGGCGCGAGGAATTATCGGCCCTTACTTTTTTGAAGACGAAAGGGGGCGTGCAGTTACAATGAATTCAGAGCATTATGTAGAGATGTTAGACAACTTCTTGGTACCTGAACTGCAAAACTTTCCTGGCTATAACCAAAGAACATGGTTCCAACAGGACGGAGCAACTTCACACACGTCCAATATGTCTCTGCCACGTGTTCATGAAATTTTCTCAGGCAAATTGATCTCCCGGAGAGGTGACATAAATTGGCCTCCACGCAGTCCAGATTTAACCCCTATGGACTTTTTCCTATGGGGTTATCTTAAATCTAAAGTTTACGCCAATAAACCGACTTCACTGGCGCATTTGAAAGAAAATATCCGTCACGAAATGGCAGCCATCCCTGAGTCCACCTGCCGAGACGTCATAAGTAATTTTACTGTTCGATTAAATGAGTGCCGAGAACGCGAGGGTCTACATTTAGACGATATTATTTTTAAGAAATAAATCCCCAAAAAGTGTATTTTAATAATTAATAAACATTTTTTCTATATACGGCTTACTTTTTTTTTTAATCGATCCACTAAATATAAAATTTCTTTTGAGACACCTTGTATAATAAAAATAATAAACAAATCTTTTTTAAATCGATAGATTCAACTTATGTGAGTGAGGCCAAAAGTCCAATACTATCAGAGTTCAGAGTTCTTGTTTTACTGGGGCCCGGGCCAGCTCTCGCCGCACCTGTACTACAATAATACAACTTTGAATATTTAATACTGTATGAGAAAATAATATGCCAAAACTTCATAAGTTTTTGAAATAATAATTATTTTCCACGTCACAAATGCTGACAATTTCAAACATGACATCAGTTAAATCATACATATTTAATTCAAGAATGTCACCGTCAGGAAATATGTAGAACAGTTTTTACGTAAATAGTCTCTGTTAAATATAGAACTGAGTTTACGTTATGTGATGTGCACTCCTAAACACACGCTTTACATTTATTGAGCAGAACGGAAGGGTAGATAGTTAGAAAAAAAAAGTTGACATAGCACACTTGACTCTGACGTATAAATTCCACTTCGTCAGCAGTTGTGAAAGGAATTATTATATGAGATTATTGGTTGCCATGACAACCTCTCTGTTAATCCTTCAGGAATCTATTATAATCCGCCTTTTAGTTTTAGGGGTATTTTTAACTGAAAGAAAAATAACGAAAAGACACGTATTACCAAGATTAAATTGTGCAATTTAAGGGAGCAATATAAATTTGTTTCGTCCCGGCTGTAAATGACATTGAAAGAAAAGATCAAATGACCTTGAAAGACCAAGAAAGACCAGAAATATACACGGAAAACATTTCGTTTATAACTTACATTATAACTTTGGAATTAATAAACCGATTTTAATAGAAGTCTAAAATCTGACCAGATGATGTAACTAATACTGATAGAAATAAAACCGCATGAAAATCGGATCAGGAGTTCTCGAGTAATGCCTCAAATATAAAGCGAAAAGATGAAATTGTATTAACCACGCCCACAAACATCGTTTTCTCTTTGGAACTACTTAACAGATTTTCATAATTCCTTCAATTCTGATCAGTGTATAAATTGTGAATCAACTTAGGCACCGACGTGTGGGAGTGCTAAATTCAGAAATAAAATTGACTAATCTATTTGGTAAGATCAGCAATTTTTGGAAAGGGGGAACTAATGTGGGAGTTGTAAATTCAGAAATAAAATTTCATTATTATTTAAAATAAAATTATTCAATTAGTTAAAAAGTATTCAAATTATTCAAATATAAAAACTAATCTATTTTAAGATAAACATCCTCAAAGATTAGTTGAGCTATCACATATTTTTCTACTTAAGCGTAAAAAAGATACGCAGTGATTTACCGTCGTATATTATATGATTAGTTTGAAAGAACGTTATTGTTTATCAAAATAGCAATTGTCAAATGTTTACACAGAAGGTGATAGGCGACAATATATTCTCAGGGACGCCATTTTTTTTGTCGTTGTAAAAATAATCACCTCTCCACATTAACAACAAACCCTTCTATAACTTATCTTTCTATGACCAATAAATTATAAACCCAAATAATTAATTTTGACTCTAATTACTACGAAGTCCATATCACTGAAAATATATTGTCGCATATCACGTTCTGTGTAAACATTTGACCATTGCTATTTTGATCTAAACAATAACGTTCTAGTGTGTATAAGTTTTATTAATATTTAATAATATCATAGATTATAACATCTTCAAATTGTTTGTCTTTTCCAGCAAATTATTTTCCGAGTCTTCAGATGAATTTTTAATCATTGCTGTACACCTGATTCCTCGTCCGCGTATATTAAATAACCTTTAAATTGATATCCCTGCAGTTGGTTATTAACTCCTTTACTTAATCCATACACTAACCCTGAATAGAACTACTACGCAGCACACATATTGACAAGAAATACCGTAGGAAGATCGTTCAGAGTCTTAAAAAGACAATTTCCATGTTTGTCTGCAGTAATAATTGCATGTAGTGTTTTACAGAATATGACAATGTTATTTAAAGACGAAACTCCAACTATTGTAGAAGAAATACAAATACTTGGAGACGCTTCCGATGCAGTTCCGCTTGGACCAAACAGAAATTTACTAAATAATAATACTACAAGAACTGCGATTAATAACACCGTTTTTACTAGGTTATAAGAGAAAAATAATTTTGTTTTCTTTTTTGTAATATATCTATTTTTTATTACATGCAATATATAAAGAAATAAAGAATGTTTTAAATTATTTTCCTCATAAAATCATATGTTACATCTTTTTCCTACTTTAAAAAATGTTACGTAATAATAGAAATTATTTTTTGATTGTAAAATAATACATAACAGTACAAGATTCAAAGGGTTACTAAGGTTATAATAAGCCTGTTTGACGTTTAAGACAACTGTGAAGTTGATATTCTTACCAATCTACGAAGTTACTTAACACGATGTTAATACCGATGCTATTTCTTTATGAAACGTAGTTAAATTTTAACAGCTTGTTATTCTAGCATCGTATTAGCTAACACAGGATTTAGCATTCCTTTATGAAATCGGGCATTAAATTTTAATTTTAAAAATGATGAATAAAAATTATTTGAATATGTTATTTCAATTTTCAAATGAATAATATTTGCTTTAGTTTTGATGACCAAATTATTTAAGTGAGTTAAATGAGAAGGTGAATCCAGTATATAATATATATAAAAACGTATTGTATCCTAGAAGGCATTGTTTTTCAGATCTTTTACTGTGGGAAACCTTCCAAGATTTAAAGAAGAAATACACCAAAATGAGTCTTTTTCCATACAAAATATCAGCATTTCGAAATCATGAGAGGTCTCGGGGACTCTTTGAGAAAATCTCAAAAACCCTCAAGGGTCCGCGAACCATATTTTGAGAAACACTGCCATAAGGTACTGTATTATAACATAATACCTATGTTATTATAAAGTCTGTATTCGTTACATTATTTATTTTTAGAAAATTTCAGTAAACCTATACAAAATATATATATATTAGGGGTACCCATAAGTAATCAATTATCATTAGTGTGAAATATTTGCTTCAGTCTAATTCAGAGCGTGATTGTATAAAGACGTGTTTTATTGCGCAATATTACAACACGTGGTCTTCACTTTTGTGACAACTAAATTCAAACGTTTTTATTACACCGGTGTAAAATGGCGGACAATCAACCAACTGAGGATCATTTACGTCATTGCATGCTGTTTCATTTTCGATCGGGTGTTAATGCAACGGTTGCAACCAAGAAGATTTGTGATGTATATGGAGACGTATTGAAAGTTAATAAGTGCCAACGTTGGTTTAGAAAATTTTCCAATGGTGATTTTGACTTGTCTGATAGCAATCGAAGTGGACGCCCTGTAGAGTTTGATAATGACGCTTAAAAATCACTGGTGGAAACGGATCCCATGCTGAGTATCCAGAAAATAGCAAAAACTCTTCAGGCTACTTGGTCAACAGTCTAAAGACATCTTCAAGAAATCGGGAAGATTTACAGACAGGGTTCCACATCAATTGTCGGAGATGAATAAAGAACAACGGCGTACAATTTGCACATCTCTATTGTGCAGACAACAAAATGATCCGTTTTTTACGAAGGATTGTCACTGGTAACGAGACATGGGTCTTGTACAACAACAAAAAGCGCACCAATCAATGGCTTTCTCCAAATCAACTAGCCGTACCCACTCCTAAACCATCCCTCAGTTTAAAGAAGGTGTTATTGTGCGTATGGTGGGACTGTGATGGCATAATTCATTTTGAATTATTGAAACCGGAAGAAACTGTTACGGCTGAATTGTATTGTCAACAATTGGATAGATTACGTAACGAATTGTTTGTAAAACGACCAACTCTAGTCAACAGAAAAGGGGAAATATTGAAACACGATAATGCTAGGCCGCATGCAGCAAAATTAACCCAAGAAAAAATAAGGCAGCTAAACTGGGAGGTTTTACCACATCCACCATATTATCCGGATATAGCACCATCCGATTTTCATTTATTCCGATCCATGGAACATTCCCTAAAGAATAAAAATGTCAAAAATATCAATATATGTTGATTATAGTAACAGTTACTATTATAGTTCTTATTATTGTTAATCTACGCAAATTTAAAAAAAGATCAAGCATTTCTTAGAATGCTCTAGAAATGCGATTTTACATTCCCGATTCCCAAACATACAGAAACGTCGAGAATTTTAAAACACTAGCCATGTTCAGCAAATAAGCGTACAGTAGATACTAACTGACAGACGAAAAACCGAGAAACCAAAGAAGACATGCATAAAAAAGAGCAGCAAGTTATATCGGAACGAAAACTGTGTCCAAGAGCTTGAAAATTCAGCAAAATGGGTGACTGGGAACAAAAAGCGTCGAAAAACACTATAAAACTAACAACAATTTCGTAGGTATCTAGTAAAGATGATTGACGGTATAAGATTTTTTGGTTGTACCTACGAAATCCTAAAGAGCTTTAATGTAGGCCTATGGATATTCTAAACAAATATATAGAATGTTAAATAAGGTAGGTTAGATATTTGATAGATGTTCTATTTCATCCAAAATGAGTAAAACTATGTTGTGCAAATTATATCTGCAGTCCCGTCAAAAGATTTAAGAAGCCACAGTGAAGAAAATCAATGATACAGTCAGATATGTTTTCTAGATTGAGTTAATCGCATCAGCGATCTCGATAACCACTAAAAAACTGTCTTTTTCTTGAAATATCCAAAATTATACATTGTTTCAACTAAAATGAAGCAATGTCAAAGATATGCCAAGAATTTTAAAGTCATTCGCCAAACTAAAGTAGTAATTAAAAGCACTTTTAGCAAAGTTAACATAGTAACGATTTTGTAACTTTATAGGTCAATTTAGTACCACCATTTTATGAAATCCTGATAAAAAAATAGGTCATTTAAATATTTCTCAACATGCATTTAAACATCAAATCACTTGAATATTAAAATTTTCAATAAAAAAATTATAACCATCAGAAAATCGATTGTTCAAAATGTCAATCTGGTTTATTTGTAACCTTTACTAGAGCGCATGCGTGAATTGTATCCGAAAAATGGATTCATACTGTCATGTATAAAATATTATGACAAAAAATGTCACTTTAAATATTTGTGACACAGTTAATCAATTAACATAAATTATTTCGTGTGTATTTGCTTACAAAAATTGTGAGTGTCAATTGGGATCAAGTAATCGCTTAACGGCCTTGCATTGCGGTAATAATGTAACCACGAAAAGATAAATTACGATAAAGTTTTTAAAAAAAGTCCCGTAGTTTTTTTATTTGAAACAGGGTCCCCCCTATTTTCAAAAATGTTATCCAAGTAACTTATCATAATGATAAAAACTGCATACAAATTAGAGTGGTAGTAAAAAGTTTAAATATATATTCGATCGGTAAAAGCATGCACGCAAGAAATTCGATGGAGAGGCACTACGAACTCTTAATCGACCCGAGGTCGGGCGTCGTCCTCCATTGTTCCGAAAGAGAGACGTCCACTCGACTCGACGCCATGTACTTAACATAAAACTAGAGGTACTAAGGTTGCTTTCGGGGTTATAGATTCACCACTTCAGTATTAAAGCAGCACAAGAAAAAATCGATAATTTTAAATGAAAAGTTAAAGACATAATAAAATTTTTAATTAATTTGATGTAAAAAAGGTTTAGTTTGGTAAAGGGTCACGAAAGGCGAATGAAGGATATTCAAAAGGATGGGTTAATTAGCTAAAACATAAAAGGACTTACCCCAACTGGCGCCGGTTCTTCCCATAAACTGGTGCGTTTCCGAATTCCACATAAACGTTTTGAAACCTTGCCATTTTCCTAGCTTTGGTGGTGGTGTGTAGTACTGTTCGGCTTTCTTTTCCGCCATCGTTGCAGTTTTCCTGCGAAGAGAAATGTACCACTACTACCCTTCAGCCAGTCGACGCAGGTGAAAGAAAGAGACGCACGCGCCTAACACTCGTTTCACTGTTATAACGATGCAGTAACAACCCGGGAGCGGAACTATTTGAGTATGCGCAAAAACCCCTCCTCTAACGACGCTTGCCTTCGATCAGCTACTCTGCAGCGACGCAATTTTCGACGCGCAGGACTTCTCAACCTTATTTCAAGTCTGCCATCTGTCCAAACCTATAATGAAATTCCGTATTTTTTAAAATGACAAACAATTACAAGAACGCATTATTCAGTTCTTATCAGTGTTTTTATTTTACATGTATACGTATAACATTGCGCAATTTTCTGATAACGCCTATTAATTTATGTTGGTTGCTTTCTGAACTAATAAATAAATGCTTCTGCATTTGTTTTACGCGACGCTAGATGGTGTTGCGTGTATAATTATTAATAAAGTCATACATAAAAGTTTAAAACCGCAAAACTCGTAACTAATTAATGTATCAAATTTGTTTGCGCTTTATATTTATTTATATTTATTTCTACTTTATGAATACAAATATAATTTATATATACACATTTTAATCTACTTTTTAAAGAATTTGTATGCATAATGTCTTATTTATTTATTTATTGCTTGAATTATTGATTTTAATATATACCTTAATCATTTAAATTTGTTAGATGCAAATAGCCATCGTTGCTGTACGCTAAAATTATTAACTAACTAACTAACTTTATAATCTAATTCTATTAATTAATAATAAATTAAAATTTACTTATTTCTAACGATTTCTGCGATTTCTATGATTTTTTTTTTGTAGGTTTCTTAGCAATCAAATGGAAGTGTTTTGTTAGAATATTGACTAAAACGGTCCCTAGATATTTCGTCTAATTTCTTAAGTCTTAATATAGGTCAGTAATTTTGGGATTTTGTAGGTCCCATAAGTAAAACTTTTTTTTTACAATTCAGAAACTGTAACCAAATATTTAATAGTTATTTATGTAATGATTGTAAAAAGGAAATATTTTTAATTGGACGCGAATTTTCGAAAGAGGAGCTAGCCAAGTGCCGAAAATGTTAGCACGAGATTGAAAAGAGTCATTTACACAACTATTGTATAGTATATTGCAGTGGCGCACCCAGGAATTTTTGTTAGAGGGGGCCCGGAAGACAAAAAAAGGTCCTCGCTTTGAAAATACAAAGTGATGATGACCTAAAAACAAAAAAGTCCTCACTTCTAAAATACAAGTGACGACCTCGACCTAAAAAAAAGGTCCTCATCTCTTTTTTAAAATTTTCTAGTGTGTTTTTGTGTTTTTATTTTTATTTCCTTTTCTTGCTTGTCGACGTTGCCAGCTCTAAAACGCGCTGATCTGTAGAGACGCAGTATTCGTATTCTACAAATGGTCATTTGTTTTTGTTGAGTGTTATTTTGAGTTTTATAAGAGTTGATTTTTGTAAATCACACGAGTTTTTCATATTATTATAATTGACACATTTGACAATTTTACAACATTTGGCAACACCTTTCCCATTTGCCATAAGAGCAATACTGCATTCTCACCTTTGAACGGACTATAGTTATAGTCCTACTGTTTGTTGTATTTCGTGTGGGTGAGATCCTAATGATTAAATTATTTTATTTAGTATTTTAAATACAGCTTTGTATTTTTAATACTTTTTAGTATTTTAAATGTTGGAAAAATATTTGAAATACATGTATACTTATTTCTCAAAATACAATTAAATTTCCGGTAGATAATAATTTAATGATTGTTCAACAAATTTTTACAAATTATTACATACATTACACAAGTTCATATACATAAAGATTCTTAACCATTTAAGTATCTACATGTATCTGGAGCCCAGGCCTGGAAAGCGATTCGAAATAAAAAATCGATTTTAAATCAATGTTGAATCGAAATGAATCGATTAATCGTTGCTCCAAAAAAATCTATTTATATCGATTTTAGTCGATAAATAAACACTACTAACCAGTGACGGATCAAGCCTTCGCCGGGCCCAAGACATTTTTGATTTACGAGCCCCCAACCTATGATTTACGGGCCCTCAACCTAGAGGCGTTCAAAGTGAAGAGCAAAAAAAAAAGGTCTTCACCTCCCAAATTCAAGTGAAGAGCAAAAAAAAAGGTTCTCTGCTTGTGTTCTATCATTTATTTTACAAAATATTATTCATTTACTCTTCACTGAATTAAAGAATTTTTTTATATGATCCAGATGAGTATTTAATTATGAAAAATTAATTTGTAGCTAAAGATTTTTTTCATAAATATATTATGGAGTGGTAGATAAATTATGCATCAACAAAGTGAAGCGAATTTAGCTCAAGGAAGAAACGAAAGTGAATTGGGATAACATGGAATATCCATTAAATTTGTTCTGCCTCGCAAATGAATGGATCAGCGGAAGAACGAAAGATAACAGTTTAAAGACGTTAGTAATATAAACAGTGGCGTATTTATGGTTGGTGAGGCCCTACGCGCAATATTTTTTGGGGCCCCATTCCATTAGGTAAATTTTAAATCTGAGTTATTGCTTAATGAATACTATGTGTAATACATACCTGTAAAATCTGCAACGACTGCAAATTTTCGACAGTTTTATTTTAAATAGTATAATTATATTTTTTAGTATAAATATAGATTTTACCTATGATTTAAATTATTTTACTATTTTACATGTAAGTAAAGTACATAACATTAATAAATCTGATATGTATGTTTTTAAGAAATAAAATAAAATGTTGGTATAACTAGGGAATAGGTACCTACGCAACTGCGCATATGAACAAGTCATTCTGCATTAAATTTCCGGTAGATAATAATTTAATGATTGTTCAACAAATTTTTACAAATTATTACATACATTACACAAGTTCATATACGTAAAGATTCTTAACCATTTAAGTATCTACATGTATCTGGAGCCCAGGCCTGGAAAGCGATTCGAAATAAAAAATCGATTTTAAATCAATGTTGAATCGAAATGAATCGATTAATCGTTGCTCCAAAAAAATCTATTTATATCGATTTTAGTCGATAAATAAACACTACTAACCAGTGACGGATCAAGCCTTCGCCGGGCCCAAGACATTTTTGATTTACGAGCCCCCAACCTATGATTTACGGGCCCTCAACCTAGAGGCGTTCAAAGTGAAGAGCAAAAAAAAAAAGGTCTTCACCTCCCAAATTCAAGTGAAGGGCAAAAAAAAAGGTTCTCACCTCCCAAATCCGGGCCCTTGAAAATTACGGGCCCAAGACAAATGTCTTTTTTGTCTCGGGCGAAAGTCCGTCACTGCTACTAACCATAAACACTAACACTTTTGTTAAAAACATAAGACACACTCACCGTAACCGTTAACCTTTTAACCGGTAACCGTTTTTTTTTTTTCTCTTTCTTCTTGATTTTTGATGATTTACACAAATGTGTATCAATATAACATGTATTTTAAATATAAATGTTTAATTTATCGTTATAGTTTCTTGTTTTTCACGAATTAACACTTAAAACAAAAGCACAATATTACCGATAACAAAAACAACCACTAGAAATTTTCAACTGGCCTAAACTTGCAGCACACGTGTTCAATCAACACTGTTGATAAACAAATTTCTGCGGCAAGGTGGCGACTCGTAGAACTGATTTTTTGTTTGATAAGGAGCTTCTCATATTTCAAAATAGATGCTTAATCTTACGAATGACGCCGTTACGCATCACCGTTTGTATTCGTTGTTGGTCGAATTACACTTTTAATAAATAATATTTTATTTTATTTTTATTCTTTTAAGCATCGCTATGTGTGTTTATGTATACATTTTTAATCCGGGGCCCCACTTCTGCGCGTAGTGCGCGCACTTATAAATACGCTACTGAATATAAAGTTCACTTGTTTAAAGAAGTTTGGTACAATGATAAATGAACGAATAAAAAAACAAACTTTTTTTAAAATTTCTTCTTCACGCATGCTTGTAAGGGAGATGCGAGAAATACTGAATTGTATTTACAGTGAGATCGTTAATTCCTGAGCGTTACATAACGATAAACAATGGGTTCAAAAATATCAAAACTATATTCCAATTCATAGCTGATAGTCCCAACTTAACAAAGAACCAATCAGATTACTTTGTTGCCCCGAACCACCTGAGCAACAACGATAATCCGTTGCGAACTTCTTATTTGTAATTAATTCATTGGCGTGTAAAAAAAAGGTGTTCATTTAATAATTAATTCGGATAAAGGTGCAGTTTAACTACCAATTAATACGCATGGCACACAAGTGTTCATATACACAACAGTTTTGCCAGAAAGACCGGAAATCCCTTCGCAAAATGTTTATTATCTATTTCGTTTTCCTAATTTTGTTCCCTACAAATTTGATTTTTACAAACTATACCTAACTTATTTACCTAAAACAGCGGTTTCCAAACTTTGTTCAGTAACGACCCCCTTAGAAAAAATCCCATCTCTGCCCCCCCCCCCTATTTAGGAAATTTATAAACAATTTGTAAATAATTTCTTTATTGAAATAATAATCACAAAAGTAGCAAAAATATGTAATGTAAATAGTTTCTCTAATTCCTAAATATTTATTTTCACAACATAAATCACGAAAATCATATAAAAATAAATTATATTAATATTAAATATGTAATACAAATTAAAAATGTAATAAAAATCAATTTTAATGTGAAGTATGGGCTTGTTTCTTCGCACATAATTCATTAAATCGCGGTTTATATGGAGAAAGAGCCACTCTTATTTCGTCTTACACTATTATAGTCTATCTCAGAAAGACTGATAGTAATAAATCTTTTTGTCAGGCAGTTACCAGTGGCGTGCACATTTTAAACACGTTTAAATTGGTTTTGTGTATTTCTATATTACTATTTATCATTTTATTAAACGCACGCCTGTGACCATATTTATCATATAATTAAACGCACGCCTGTCACCATATTTTTCCTCAAAATTTTAGGGTAAGGGTTTTTATGTGTTTAACCCTAGTTCGTATTCCCATATAAGATGTGCGGCACACTCGGTTGTTTTTAATAATATTTCGTTTCGAACTATTCATATTTTGTGGGCCGCTTCTGTGTGAAAAAACAATAACTTTTTACAAATATTAAATTTTATTACTATCAGTCTTTCTGAGACAGACTATAACCGTGAGCGATATTTTGTTTTAATAACAGCTAATGTGGAAAATCCTGCGACCCGCGACCCCCTGGTGAATCTTGGACGACCCCCAAGGGGGTCGCACCCCCCACTTTGCAAACCGTTGACCTAAAATGATCATATTTACTGGAGTTTATTACGCTATTTTTAATGGGCTAATGTGATAAAAAATAAAATACTGTGTACCTAAAAACATAATTACCTAATGTTTAGTTAGTAAAAATATAGGACAGCAGAATTAGGAAAATAGGAGGGTTTTCCGGTCTTTCACTGGCAAAACTGGTGTATACTCTTGCCATTTAGAGCATCCGTATTAGTAGGTAACTAATCTGCACTTTTACCTTAATTCGTATAAGGTAATAAAAATCGATTCTACGCCTATGTGCACTTGTCCTTAGAATTAAGTTTGCTAAATAAATGTTTCTGTCAAGTATTACATAATTCACTGTATATTTAATAATTTCACTGTATATGTATAAGTTACCTCAATAGTTCCCGCTGACTCCACAAAATAAGACACCACCCTTTTATAACATATTCCCAAGATGTACTTGACACTTTTAAATAATCAGCATTTTCTTTTCAGTTATATTAACATGTTTTGCTTATCATTTAGTAGTATTAATTAGAATCTTGAACTGTAATGATTTAATTTTGTTAATGACGTAATAAAACTTTTAAAAAACTGATTCTGAACATTTGGACAGTTATTTTATATGAATTTGTTTTTGTTCCTTTTGTCTTTTGTTTTGTTTTGCAATGCAATAAACAGCTTAAAAAGCCAAAAAAACTATTCGTTGACTTTCTTTCTATAACAATGTAGACTGTAATCTATATTAATAAAATTAGAGGCTACAGGCGCGCACCCATAGAGCAAGCATACGGGCTTGTAAATCCCCTCCCCCCAAGAGTTCAAAAACCACGTGGTTTTTACGTGTTTTTGTCAAAATATAAGCGATAAGACCTTCCTCCAAGAGCTCCAAAAACAAGTGGTTGTTACCTGTTTTTCTTAAAATTCAAGTGAGGACCTTTTTTGTCATCACTTGTATCGTATAGGTGAACACATTTTGTTTCTAGGTGTCATCAGAACCGTGGCAAGGTTTTTGGCGCCCTTGGCAAATACTTAAAATAGCGCCCTCGGGAAATACTTAAAGTAAACACTTGAACATTATTTTAACCTAAAATAGCGCCCTTTTTATCTTTTTACCGACCGTCACATATATATAAGGGAGGTATTGTGATCATACCGATTTTGACATTTTGAGATTTCGATGAATCTCCACGAATTGAGGTCCCTACATAACGTTTCGACTATTTTTAGCATGATGTCCGTCTGTCCGTCTGTCCGTCTGTCCGTCTGTCCGTCTGTCCGTCTGTCCGTCTGTCCGTCTGTCCGTCTGTCCGTCTGTCCGTCTGTCCGTCTGTCCGTCTGTCCGTCTGTCCGTCTGTCCGTCTGTCCGTCTGTCCGTCTGTCCGTCTGTCCGTCTGTCCGTCTGTCCGTCTGTCCGTCTGTCCGTCTGTCCGTCTGTCCGTCTGTCCGTCTGTCCGTCTGTCCGTCTGTCCGTCTGTCCGTCTGTCCGTCTGTCCGTCTGTCCGTCTGTCCGTCTGTCCGTCTGTCCGTCTGTCCGTCTGTCCGTCTGTCCGTCTGTCCGTCTGTCCGTCTGTCCGTCTGTCCGTCTGTCCGTCTGTCCGTCTGTCCGTCTGTCCGTCTGTCCGTCTGTCCGTCTGTCCGTCTGTCCGTCTGTCCGTCTGTCCGTCTGTCCGTCTGTCCGTCTGTCCGTCTGTCCGTCTGTCCGTCTGTCCGTCTGTCCGTCTGTCCGTCTGTCCGTCTGTCTGTCCGTCTGTCTGTGTACACGTGCAGAGCAAATTCGGCTGAAAGGATTTTTATGAAACTTCATATTTAAGCTTCTGCCATCAATGGTAAAAATCGGTTGACTAGAAATGGAAGTTTACTCGTGTCGATTTTAAGATTTTTGTGAATATTTCACAACAGAAAAATATTTCGAAAAAATTTATTGAACAAAAGTTGCTATAAAAGCAATAATTACTAACTTTTATTTGAGACGTTTTTTGATACAACGAAAAATTTCGAATAATTTTTGTAAAATTTTTAGTCTCAATTTTTTCATACTTATATGTCACGTTTCCATGGTCATGATAAATAATATCTCTGTTAGAAAATATTAGGCCAAGTTATTTCTACTCTGCTGCTAAATAAATACATTATTTTATATAAGAACTATGATGGCGGTCGGTGCTGTGGTGGCCACAGCTGATTTTTTCATTTTATTTAAGGAGAGCATAATTTTTAAGTATGACCAAAAAAAGTCTTCACTTCTAAAATACAAGTGATGACAAAAAAAAAAAAAAACGTATGATGGCCACCCTGACACTTGATCCGATGCCAGAGCGTTGCTCCGGCTCTGGGTGTCATCACTTGTATTTGCGAAGTAAGGACCCTTGTTTTAAATCAACACTTGTATTTTAGAAGTGAGGACTTTTTTTAGGTCATTAATTGTAGTTTAGAAGTAAGAACCTTTTTCACAATTTAAATAATTTCGTCTTTTGAGCCCCACTTCCTCAAGAAAAATTCCTGGGTGCGCGCCTGGGAGACTATATCTGTTAATTTTTTGTTTAATTTTTGGCCTTATATTTGATTTCTACACGTTTGATTATAAGACAATATCTGCAAAAAAATCATTTTTTGTCTGTCTGTCTGTCCGAGATTCACGCAAAAACGGCTGGACATATTATCAGGTAATTTAGTGTGATGATAGAGTTAAAACAGGATTCAAACATAGGCTACACGGCATTTCAAAAATTTTATTCTACGGAGGTGTTATTTATTAAAAAAACTTAAAATATCTTCCTTATTATTGACATAACAGAAAAATATAATCAACACAAATTGTTTATAGTAGGAAGACAAAACTTGTTTGTTGTATGCATTTTTTCAATTAGATGAATATTTAAGGAGGGGATACGGGGGGTGGGGACACCTTAAAATTAAAATCTACATATCTCCCTTATTATTAACTTTATAAATTATATATGACCAAAATAGTTTTTAATAAGAAAACGAATATATTATTTCTATGCAGTTTTTCATTTAAATGAATATTTTTGGAGTTACGAGGGGACATCCTAAAGCTAAAATTTTTAAATGTTTCCCTTATTATTGAATTAACAGCAAAAATGTATATTAAAAAAATTGTTTATAATAAGAAAACAAATCTGTATTGTTGTAATGGGTGTTTTTTTTAGAGGTATAGAACTTTAAATTGCAATAAAACAACGATGGATTATTCGATTGACATGAATTTTTTTTATTCGAAAGATAATCTTGTGGCATTACATTTTAAATATGATTTCTGGCATATGACCGCCACGGCTGGCTCGGATGTAGTCCAATCTGGACGTCCAATTTTCGATGACTTTTTCCAACATTTGTGGCCGTATATCGGCAATAACACGGCGAATGTTGTCTTCCAAATGGTCAAGCGTTTGTGGCTTATCCGCATAGACCAATGACTTTACATAGCCCCACAGAAAGTAGTCCAGCGGTGTTAAATCACAAGATCTTGGAGGCCAATTCACAGGTCCAAAACGTGAAATTAGGCGGTCACCAAACGTGTCTTTCAATAAATCGATTGTGGCACGAGCTGTGTGACATGTTGCGCCGTCTTGTTGGTATGATTTAATGTAATGCCACAAGATTATCTTTCGAATAAAAAAAAATTCATGTCAATCGAATAATCCATCGTTGTTTTATTGCAATTTAAAGTTCTATACCTCTAAAAAAAACACCCGTTATATCTTTTCGATTTAATGAATCTTTACAGGGGTTCACCCTAAAATTAAAATCTAGAAATATCTCACTTACTATTTACTTTACTTTACATCAAAAATGAGAAAACATCTTTATTTTTTTTTAATGTTAAATTAGGGGAAACAAGAAAATTATTAAAGAAGATTATTTAGGGGGCAAGAGAGGAGTGCTACTTATAAGGATGAAATGTACCTACTTAACAGCAAAAATGCAAAAAATTTGTAAGTGTAAAAGTTTATTTTCAGTTTGGTTAAAATTTTCATTTAAAAAAAGTAAAAGGTTCAATATTTTTAACCAAACCACCGTGTAAATCAGGCCTGGGCAAATGGCGGCCCACGGGCCGAATCCAGCCCGCGTTAAAATTCTATCCGGCAGCGAAGCATTTTATAAATTATTGTGTTCTGCAAAAATATTACTGTCTGTTCAATATTCTTCCGAATTTTCATTCTCTCCAATTATTTAATTTTTTTCAATTTTTTTCTTTAAATTGCATAATAAATAAACGTTTTGGTTTAAAAATATTGCTTTTAAAATTTATAAAATATCCTTAGTAACAAAAATAATATTTAAAATTAGATAAAGATTTTTTTTGTCCCGCGGTCAAATTTTCATCTGCAATGTGGCCCGACAGCCAAAATATTTTCCCACCCCTGGTGTAAATCTTCATTTATTCAGATAGTGTTATTTTTATGAAATATTATTTTTTCAGTGTTAAAATGAACACTACTTTAACACTACTTATTTGCTAATACTATTATTTAACCAGTATATAAGTGTACACTAAATTTAACCAAAAAGGAAGTGTAAATAATTAACACGACAAGCAAGGAGCTTCATGGTACACTAAAAGTTCATTTTTTAGTATACCATGAAGTCCATTTAACACTGCTTTTTTAGAATGCACATATATTTGGTGAGATATAGCTATCGCACGAAATATCGCACTTATCATTTACTTAACATCAAAAATATATTCAAAAGAGTAATTTAGAATAAAGTAATGATTATTTTGTGTTCTATTTAAAATTGAAATATCCCACTTATCATTTACGTTACAGCAAAGTATACATTACAAAAATTACTCCAATGGGTACTCCAGCTAATATTAATAATAATTTTCATTCATATAACATGATAAAAATATTTTAGGAGAGCTGTTTTATCACTACGACCGGATATCCTAATAGATAGGACTGCAAATAACTCTGACAGAAATAGTGGTTTTATTGTTGATAAATACAGCTACGGCCCAGTCATATGGTCCCAATTTCTACTGATAAAAATAAATAATGTTAGTCATCACTTATAAAAAAGAGGCCCCTAAATAGGGCGTGGCGAAAGAGGCGCCCGTCACCGGCGCAGCAGTGGTTGTATTTTTCCTTTAGCAACTTTGGCTATTAGCCAAGATAGTTCTTATTTACTAAATCGATGATTTTTAACTATAGAGAACTCATTTTTCACTAGAAAATAAATGTTAATCCTCAGCGGGGATCGTTCCCAGACCCGCCACGTGGAAAGCATTGTTTGAATATGACAACTGTATCTATGTTTTGGTCTTACCCCCCCTAGAATAATTTCTGCGGGCGCCTATGGGTGTTGATTTACGGATTTCATGCTTCTCCCATGGGCAATTATATGTTACGTGTTGGAATATCAGTTCTAGCAACGATCTTTACATGCTAGCACCTAATAGTAAAACTAAAATCATTCAGATAAGTAACTCTATTCAGTTTAATCCTGGCCTTCCGCATATTTATAGTATAGTCTTCTGTCCTGTCACCTAATTACGGGTAGGTGTGTTATATAGGATGACCATTCGTCCCGCATTCCGCGGGACATCCTGCATTTTGATTTGGTGTCCCCAGGGCCGAATTTTGCTCTGTACTTATATTTGGGAGGTGAAGACCATTTTTTTGCTCTTTACTTATATTTGGGAGGTGAGGACCTTTTTTTTGTTTGCTCTTCACTTATATTTCGGAAGTGACGGCCTTTGTTTTGCTCCATCCCGCATTGCCTTCTCCAAGAAAATGGTCACCCTAATGTTATAAGTTCTAAATAAATGTAGGCTAATAATATCGAATTGTGTCCGAGTGAAGCCGGGTAAAGTAGCTAGTCAGCAAAAATGCTAAATTTGATCGCGAAATAATAGGAAGAATATTATTTTAAGAATATACAGCGATTATATTCTACTGCAACTTCGTTCTAGTACGCCTGTTGTTTATGTAAGACTGTAATCCGCATAACTTAACTGCTATGTGTGATGCGCTATGAAGCAATCTTGGATCTCCAGAAATCTGTGAGAATCTCCAGATGTTTCAGATATTTGTAATATCTGAATTAATTAATAGTTAGTGGTCAAATAATTATTACATGATAATATTGACATAATTTCCACATTTTCATCAAATGAGTACAGCAATAACTTATACACAAGATATTAAAAATTGATGTGAAGTGTGAATTTTCACATTTCAGGATTTTGTAGGTATTTAATAAGTGTAAGAAGCCAACACAATACTGGATGTCTAGGATTATTTGTTCTATAATCACATCAAAATCGACAGTTTTTTGATAATCACTTTTCTTCGTTATTTTACAAAAATCTCAGCGTTTTTTCTTTGCTTCGTATTCAAACCTTCATTACATTAATAAGAAATATATTGATAAATGGCTTTTTTTTTATATCAGAAACGTATTTCTTGTTATTAACAATGTTATTAACAATGTTATCAACAATGTGTTATTTTATTTATAAATATTTTAGTTTAACTGGTGCGGGACGAAAAATTTTTTAGCACGTTTTTGATTAAAATAGTGTTAAAAAAACGAATTTCGTTTCTTAATCGTTCCTTAATCTACGTCTTAAGAGCTTACATTTGATACCACACAATATATTTTAAAAAATATATTTTTTTGATCAACGACACAAAAAAATCGACGTTTTTCGAAAAACGTCTGATCGAAAATTTCTATTCAACTATTTCGGTTCCCATTAATGTTCATTACGGAGATTTTTTTCAGATTTTTAGATCAACCCCTCTGGGAGATAGAGTGGGGAACAAAAGTTTTATGACACATTTTTTACAAAAATCCCATAAAGAAAATTGATTTTTCAAAAATAAAAATTTGTTTGTTGATCCACGCATTAAGAGGTCTCATTCGATATGCCACACAAAATTTAAAAAAAATATTTATTTTTTTTATTAAATATAATTGTTTATATTTATCTCGGGATGTGTTTTTTTTTTTCAACTGTCAGTATTTTTCCTATATGTGGGTTAAAGAGTTGTATAAGCATGCCAAATTTCAAGTTTCTATACAATTTCTACCCTACAGACAGACAGACAGATAGGCAGACAGACAGATAGGCAGACAGACACATGAGTGACGTTATAAGGAGTTTTTTTGGTATACCTACAAAACCCTACAAAACCCTAAAAAACCTACAAAACCTACAAAACCCTAAAAATGCGGGTTTCATAGTAGGATAGTTATATTTTTTATTATTCATTTAGCTGTTATTTGGTCATAATGCGTAGGATTCGAGATATTTAAACACAGAGCCGCAGTAAGGAAAACTTGCGCTAGGGGTAAAACCGTGTTTTGGCGCCCTTGGCAAATAAATGTAAGTGATAAGCAAAAATAAAGTTCTCACCTCCCAAAATCTAAATGATGAGCAAAAAAAAAAGGTGCTCACCTCCCAAAATCCAAATGGTGAGCAAAAAAAAAAGTCCTCGCCTTCGCAATATGGCGCTCCTTAGTCAAGGTCGTCAGCGCCCTTTTCCTTAGTGCGCTAGGGGCCGTCGCCCCCCCCCTTACTGCGGCTCTGTTTAAACATATGCATAACAACCGGAGCATTATGAATCCATAACGCCCTCTCATTACGCCCTCAACAAATATTAGTCTCATTTACGGCCGGTACCTTATTGTTTGATTGCCATAGTCAAAAGGTATCGTATTTATTTTCATATTTCTGTTTAGATTTAAGTGGTAACAAACTATCCGTTGCTTTTTGATCATTTTTCTCGATATATTCGGATAATACTTGCACATTCATTGTGATTGTAAAATTAATTCTGAAAATTAAATGATTAAACAAAATCATTTGGTTTTTCTCTTTAAACTGTTTCTTGTCATAGGTTAGCAGATAGGTATAAATATCTGTTAATTTTTACTTTTTATTTTATGTGAAGTGAAAAATCAATCTTGTATGCACCATTGGCGTTACTGGATCGAGCGACATTCATCCTTCGGGCCAGAGGCCCTATACCAGTTTTGTTTTGTAATCATATCAAATTACGTGAAAATATGTGAAATTAGTTTTCCATGAATCTCAAATAGAAAATGATTTTTTTGTAGATATTCTTTCGGAATCATTTTGAACTGAAACGAAGTATGAGGAAAAAAAAATTAAAACAGATATAGCCTCCAAATTTTATTTATAAGAAGAGATCGCTTTCAGTTGTACAATCAAAATACACAGGAAAATTGAAATAAAAGTAGAAGGTAGATTAAGATAGAAGAAATGAAAAAGTAATCTGTTCAGGTCTGCGAAAAACAAGAGAACATTAAGAAAATTGGATAAAATTATTTATAAAGAATCCTTTCAGAATAATATATAACAAATTTTATTGATTTTTAAAGAAGTCTATGAAACAAAGAAGTCCTATGACTAATGAACGAATCAACAATCAACTTATTTATACGTATATGTTTTTCTCAGTCATGCTTGCAGTATTCGACAGTAACATGATCTCCTAAAATCAAATTAATTATCTTTCAAAATAATTAATAAGAGACAAAACCATATTTTGAGCACGGCTACTAAGACCTTTGGGCATTTTTATTAAAATTAAATTTAAAATAAATAAATAAAATATAACCTCACTGTTAATTGTAAGTACCTGAACGTCAACCTGACAAATAACGATTGAACAATCCAATTTTAAACTGACAACATTGGAAAAATCTACCAACATTAAATAAATAAATGTACTAACTAAGTTATGGATTGATGTTGATTAAAACATATCATAACGTTGGTACTTAAATTAACCAAGTGTGACGTCATCTCATATTTATTGTGAATGGAGTTTAATGTGCCCTGCTGACAAATAGTGTAGCGTATAATAATTTAATATCTTATCAAAAACTGACCAATGGCAAAGGAGTGACCGGAATTACCTATCTCGGATATAATCCCAAAATAATTAGGTGTCGTTATTAATATAAGAATTCATTGCGGTACAAGTGTTTTATTCTTTTGTTTTTTGTTGGTTTTTTGTTAAAATAAAGTTAAAATAGCACGTCTATGGCAAAAGTACCGTTGCATATATTTACCGGTCTCTACTGATTAACATGCACAGTTTGTCTAATTATAATGCATTGTTAATTTTTAGCTTACTATGTATTTCAGTAAAAATGAATTTCTAAAGCGTGTTCTACATTATACTTTATTCATCAATTTTCTAAACTTTTTTCTTTGAACTAGAAGTTGTCAAAGTTTTAATACAATTTATTTTTCAATTTTTTGGTAGAGAATGAAATTCTTACACGTGTTTCAGTTCATTTAAAGTACCAACATAAAAATATAATTCATATCTTGTCAAATGTTTATAACCTAGCTATTAGATTTGTAAAATTACTGATTTACGTACAAAACACAATTTATATATTCGCTTATTCAAACCAATGATCAACAAAACACTATTAAACACGTGGTAATACAAAATATTTACAAGCGTAATTTTAATGTTGGTACTATTGTTAAAACTGTCTACTGCGCATGCACCGAGTTCCAAGTTGGATGTGTTTTCAAGAATAGTTGGATCAAATCTAGTTTTGAATAAAGTTGACCTTGACTACATACCGTGTTCTACACTGTACAATTTCATTGATTTATTTCTAGTACAAGTTCTAGTCAAAGAAATAAGTATGAAAATTTGATGAGAATTGTATAATGTAGAACACGCTTTAAACATGTTTTATATGATATTTTCATTTTTCAGTGTTTTTTCAAAAGTAACTAACTGTATCTAGATACAAAAATTTTGGCATGTGTCTGTACTAGATATTTTTCATAATTCTGTATCTGCATCTGCATCTAGAGATAATTTTTCTGAGGTATCTGTATCTGTATCTAGATATTTTTTTAAAAGTATCTATTATAACACTGCTATTCGTTATAACAGACGTTTTACTTTATAATTTTAGCTGGCCACCATGACGCATAAGGCCAGCGGGGCCGAATTATAAGCGGGCATAAATTTATTCTGTTAACATGAAACGTGGTAAGACGCGGTACGTGTGAATGATTTCATTTAAATACATGATCTGTTTTTTTTTTTAAGACGTCATATTTAAAATTATTTAAACTGGCCAAAGGCCCAACATTTCATCTGATAAAAGTTACTAGATTTCAAAATATAGTTCCACTTAAACGTTTGGAATAGCCTATACACCTTGATTGATAGGTAAAATTACATAGTTTTGTTTTACTTGTAAAATTCTCTAAATCAACCGCTTGGCCACAATTTGTATCGAACGAATAGAATCGTGTGAAGGTTATACCGTAGTCAGATTTCGACTTTATCTTATCTGAATCGAGTAATTAGTTGTTTAAAACAGTTTTATCATTTGACTGGGCGAATGTTTTATTCGATGTGTCAGGGGGAAAAAGGATCAACGCTCCCCTTCATATAATTCGTTGGAGTATATTTGGAAAGTGATGTATTTTCACTTGAACAATAATTATGTCACTTTATCAAGAGTAGGCAATCTTAAAAAAATGTTTATTTATACGAAAAAAATAAATAAATAAAAATTGTCAATATTGTACAATGAAGTAATTTAAAAATTAACTACTGTTGTGGTTAACAAATTTTATCTTCAACTCTCCGAGCAGCGGCGTGTAATCTGCTGGTCCTGGGAGAGGCCCAGGCCCGTCGCCCCGCCTTGGCTGCGCCACTGGTTGTGGTTAACAAATTTATCTTAACCCCCCCCCCCCCCCCAGTAGCGCCGTGTAACCTGCTGGTCCTGGGAGGGGCCCAGGCCAATCCCCCCCCTTGGCTGCGCCACTGCTTGCGGTTAACAAATTTATCTTCAACTCCCTGAGCAGCGCCGTGTAACCTGCTGGTCCTGGGAGGGGCCCAGCCCCCCCCCTTGGCTGCGCCACTGATATCATTAGAAGCGGGTAGAAATTCTCTATCGGTTGATAACATTACGGTGCTTGTAAGGTAATAATGGGAGCAGCAATCGTAAAAATAGGTAGATTTCAATGTTGTTCTCCTATGTTCCGGAATAAAAGTCGTCACGAAGTATAAAATAATAAAATATAAAGAATTTTCAAATATGGGCCCTTATATGTAAAAATCCTTCGGGCCGACTTGGACACTCAATCCGCCCCTGATAGTGTTGTGCATTGAAGCGCCCAGAGAATCTTGCGGTCTCTCTATTCTGTAAAAATCGACATTCTGCAAGTGTAACATCTTGTCTAGCTCTCACAACACTAACTTGAACTATCAAATCGAGTTGTACATAACAGCACATTTAAACCAATTCGACTTAATCATACGAGGTGTGGAAATTAAGTAACCGGACTGATTTTTTAAATTTTTTTATTCAAATAGAATTACAATTCAATATTGTCTCCCTCAAAATAACTTCCTTGGGAAGCCACACATCGCTGGAGACGGTTCTTCCAATACTCATAGCAGTGCTGGAACTCGGATACTGGAATCATTTTCAGCTGGGACGTTTGAATGTTTTCGAGTGTCCCAAAATGACGTCCCTTGAGGTGATTTTTCAATCTTGGGAAGAGGAAAAAGTCACAAGGACTCAAGTCAGGCGAATAAGGAAGCTGAGGAACCACAGAAATGTTTTTACTGGCCAAAAACTCTTTTTTTTTTCTCTCTCGTTTTGCGCAGATTCTTCTCATTCGTAATTCTGTGGTCAAAATCTGATGAACGGTAGTGTGAGTCAAATTCAACTCTTCCCCGATCATTCTGACTGTGAATCGAAGATCTGAATGCACAAGATCACGGATTCTGCCGACATTTTCATCGATTCTTGAAGATGAAGGCCTTCCGCTGCGTGATTCAGCTTCAATCAACTCTCTTCTTTCTAAAAATGCCGTAAACCACCAAAAAACTTGATTCCTTGACAAATCACTGTTTCCGTCGGCCTGCTGAAGTTTTGCAATAGTTTCCGTTGCACTATGCCCAAGTCTGAAGCAAAACCTGATATCACACCGTTACTCGAAATGAATGTGAACTCATGAAATCATTTTTAAAAACTGTTTCACGAAAAACATCGCTACGTACAACAAAATTACTCTAGCGAATTCAAACTCGTGCTGAACGCGTACCACATGTTCACCTGCCGCCCCTCCAAGTCCCGCGTCCCAAATGTTACCAGATCAAACGCTATGTTGCCAGTTGCCACGCTATGGTTACTTAATTTACACACCTCCTATGACATTGTCGCACGACCTAGGGTTACCAAATGTCTCTCGTGACAGAGTAGGATATTTCAACTAAAAATAGTAGTTTAGTAGGACACAGTAGGACAGTTTTTTTTTTTTAATTTATTATGCTACGAAATATATAGGTACCTAATTAAGTTCAAATCCCATAACAAGGCCTTTTTTTCATAGTAAGGCATTTTTTTCATAATGAGGCGTTTTAGAATTTGTTTAATAATACTATAAAAACATTTTATTATAGATTATATATTATTAAACAAATTTTCAAAAAGGCCTCATTATGAAAAAAGGCCTTATTATGGGTAGAGCCCTGCAAATCCGCGGGTATCCGCGGATTATCCGCGGATATCCGCAACTTTTCTGCGGATGCGGATAAATTATCATTTAAACCATGCGGATGCGGATTAAATGTCATATCCGCTTATCCGCAATATCCGCGTGAACATTAAATCTTCGGTTACTTTCGGAGAAACAAGCAATTGTGTTCTGACTACGCAGTCCTCGGTTATTTTCGGTTGTCTGTATATACATGATATTTTGTAGCATTCAATCTCACTTTATGTTATTTTTATTAAGACAATTGTTCATGATCAAGACTGAGTTGAGACAATCAACTTCACTTTCTTTTTATTATTGAATATATTATAGAAAATAATATTTTGGACAAAAGTTTCCTGGTACACTTTCGACGTAATTATTCCTACCTCTGCTCTAATTCTGGCTTTTAAATCTGATAAAGGTTTTTTTTTTACATAAAACTGATTAGTAAGTTTTATTTAAATACCAAAATTTACCTACATAATTTTTTCTCGAAAATTTTATTATGTAACCTGCCAATTTTTTTATACTACCCGAAGTAAAAAGTTTTGCAGATCCCAAAAATTTGAAAAATGACACATGTTGCTATTTGAAAAAGTTGCAACGCCTAACTAATGCGCGAAATGGCGTAAGAGAATTACTTGATCCTAAAAATATGAAGCACCTTCTATCAAGTAACTTTTCTGATTTTTTTTAAAAATTCAATATTAAAAAAAGCAGCGCGCCACTTACTCCCTACGAAAAAGAACGCTTAGGCCCCCCAAAATTGTTATCTCTCTCTAGATTTAAATAAGTTATTAGCGCATCTAGGCCTTAAAACTTTTGGGGTCCCTTAGGTTAGGTTAGTAATAAATAAGCTGGTAAATCCAAAAATTTTCAATAACGTTTTAGAGCAGAGATTACCTAAACAGGCGAAATATGTTAGTTCTTTCTAAACTGACAGCAAAACCTGTAGTGCGGATAGTGCGGATATTTTTGCGGATGCGGATCGGATGCGGATTTGTTATTTACAAAAGCTGCGGATGCGGATCGGATTCGGATCATGGATGTGCGGATGCGGATCGGATGCGGATACAGAAAAGCTTATCCGCGCAGGGCTCTAATTATGGGATCCAACATAACATATAATTAACAAGAAATAGTCAATAAATAATAAGTAATACTAGTAATATGAAAAATAAATTATATGTTTATTGGTTCACATCTTTCTTTATATTTAACAAAATCACATTTTAGAAATAAAAATATTAAATAAATTATAAGAAATTTGTTTAATTTTTCTTTGTATATAATTAATAAGAAACAACCAATAAATAATTAACAATCAAGTTTAAATATACATATGTATATGGTAATAAAAAATGTAATGTATGTTTATTGGTTGACGTTCACATATTCTTTTTTTTTTTTAGGGTTTTGTAGGTATGACCAAAAAACCCTTATATCGTCATTTTGTCGTCTGTCTGTCTGTCTGTCTGTTCGGTAAAAATTGTAGCCAAACGGCTAAACCTAGAGAGTTGAAATTTGGCATGCTTATACAACTATTTGACCCGCACATAGGAAAAATACTAAAACATCTAAAAATCATATCCCACTAAAAATATAAACAAATATCTGCTCATCGAAAAAAAAATATATTTTTTTACAATTCTGAGTAGGGTATCAAATGAAAGCCCTTGGTACTAAATACTGCACATATTTAGAAACCTAAATTATTATTAGGCGTTCGAATTAAAATTAACAAAAAAAATATTTTAATATAAAATTTGTTTTGGCATTCCAAATAATCATCATTCACTTACTAAATACCTGCAAAACCCTGAAATGTGTGAAAATTCACACTTCACATAATTTTTTTTTTTTAATAAAATGTACCTGCTTTTTTTAATAAAGCTTTATCCTTAATGACATCATAGAAATTTAGTCAAAACGATATGCCTCGATAGGGGAAACTTCCTAAGCGCGCTGACATCTGGTGGCAATTTGTGAAAGATACGAAAGCCACATTGTTTTGTTTTGTTCAATGGAGAAATACGTGTTTTTGTGTTGTTTGTGTTTTATTTTTGTGTATCATGGAAAAAGAACAATCAATTTTATTGTGTGCCGCAATGTAAATCGTGAATAATGAAGAATCCTTCTTAAACATTCCATAATATACCTAAATCGAAAAAAATATCAATTGAAACGACGTTTGGAGGTAGAGAGAAAGTGGATCGTAGGTTTTTATGGACTCAAAAACTAAAAATGGGCAAAAATCCAAACCCATGCATGCATGTTTGCCCGTTGCATTTTATGGAAAGTGATTTTTTACGTCCAAAAAAAGACATTTTCCAAACGCATTTTATAGATAATTTATTGTTTTCATTGAAACGATACTTGAAAATTTCTCGATATTTTGTTTCGATACGATACTGATATCGATACTTTTTATTCGATATTATCGGTACCCAAATATCGAAATTTTCTCAGGATCGCATAATAACAAAAATTTAACGAACGTAAACAAACGTAAACGAACGTAAACGAACGTAAGCGAGCGTAAACAAGCGTAAACGAACGTAAATGAGCGTAAACGAACGTAAACGATCGTAAACGAACGTAAACGAACGTAAACGAACGTAAACGAACGTAAACGAACGTAGACGAACGTTAACGAACGTAAACGAACGTAAACGAGCGTAAACGATCGTAAACGATCGTAAACGAGCGTCAACGATCGTAGACGAACGTAAACGAGCGTAAACGAGCGTAAACGAGCGTAAACGAGCGTAAACGAACGTAAACGAACGTAAACGAACGTAAACGAGCGTAAACGAGCGTAAACGAGCGTAAACGAGCGTAAACGAGCGTAAACGAACGTAAACGAACGTAAACGAACGTAAACGAGCGTAAACGAGTGTAAACGAGTGTTAACGAACGTAAAGGAACGCAAACGAACGCAAACGAACGCAAACGAACGTAAACGAGCGTAAACGAGCGTAAATGAGCGTAAACAAGTGTAAACGAGCGTAAACGAGCGTAAACGAACGTAAACAAACTTAAACTAACGTAAACGAGTGTAAACGAACGTAAACGAACGTAAACGAACGAAAACGAACGTAAACGAACAAAAACGAACGAAAACGAACGTAAACGAGCGTAAACGAGCGTAAACGAGCGTAAACGAACGTAAACGAACGTAAACGAACGTAAACGAGCGTAAACGAGTGTAAACGAGTGTTAACGAACGTAAAGGAACGCAAACGAACGCAAACGAACGCAAACGAACGTAAACGAGCGTAAACGAGCGTAAATGAGCGTAAACAAGTGTAAACGAGCGTAAACGAGCGTAAACGAACGTAAACAAACTTAAACTAACGTAAACGAGTGTAAACGAACGTAAACGAACGTAAACGAACGAAAACGAACGTAAACGAACAAAAACGAACGAAAACGAACGTAAACGAGCGTAAACGAGCGTAAACGACCGTAAACGAGCTTTGACGAACGTATACGATCGTAAACGAGCGTAAACGAGCGTAAACGAACGTAAACGAGCGTAAATGAGCGTAAATGAGCGTAAATGAGCGTAAACGAGCGTAAACGAGCGTAAACGAGCGTAAACGATCGTAAACGAGCGTCAACGATCGTAGACGAGCGTAAACGAGCGTAAACGAGCGTAAACGAACGTAAACGAACGTAAACGAACGCAAACGAGCGTAAACGAGTGTAAACGAGTGTTAACGAACGTAAAGGATCGCAAACGAACGCAAACGAACGTAAACGAGCGTAAACGAGCGTAAATGAGCGTAAACAAGTGTAAACGAGCGTAAACGAACGTAAACAAACTTAAACAAACGTAAACGAGTGTAAACGAACGTAAACGAACGTAAACGAACGAAAACGAACGTAAACGAACAAAAACGAACGAAAACGAACGTAAACGAGCGTAAACGAGCGTAAACGAACGTAAACGAACGTAAACGAGCGTAAACGAGCGTTGACGAACGTATACGATCGTAAACGAGCGTAAACGAGCGTAAACGAGCGTAAACGAACGTAAACGAACGTAAACGAGCGTAAATGAGCGTAAACGAGTGTTAACGAACGTAAAGGAACGCAAACGAACGTAAACGAACGTAAACGAGCGTAAACGAACGTAAACGAACATAAACGAACATAAACGAACATAAACAAACAAATAAATAAACATAAACAAACAAATAAACAAATAAATCAATAAATAAATACCAACCTTACATAAAATTTCAAAGGTGCAAATTACTGAATTCAAAATTTTATTAGTTTGCTTTTACAAAAGTGAACAGCATATATAGGCTATTCCAAACGCATTTTATAGATAATTTATTAATTTTTCCTTTCGATACTTGAAAATTTCTCGATATTTTGTTTCGATACGATACTGATATCGATACTTTTTATTCGATATTATCGATACCCAAATATCGATATTTTCTCAGGATCGCATAATAACAGAAATTAAACGAACGTAAACGAACCTTAACGAACGTAAACGAACGTAAACGAGCGTAAACAAGCGTAAACGAGCGTAAACAAGCGTAAACGAGCGTAAACGAACGTAAACGAACGTAAACAAGATAAATATAGAAAAAAAGCATTTATCGCACCCAAAATTTGCCTAAATCATCAGTTGATATATTAAAAGGCCCTTCTACTTTATCAGGCAGAGATATTAATTTTTACTAATATATTTACCATATTTTAGTTGTTATTATATTGACAGACAGTCAAAAAGAATTAAAAATACAATGAAAAACTAAAAATATCCTTGAAATTTCTTTAGAATAGTATATTTTTACATATCTTGTAAATCGTAGATTACCTTTAAATTAAAAAAAAGCTCGGGAAACAGGAAAAATACAACTCGTGTTCATTTTCACCATGTAAACAAATACACGAATAACGGTTTAATGTGGCTTTCGAGTGTTCCAGCTTTGCCGCATAAGGGCGCTGCGATCTTAAAAAGTTTCCCCTATTGCGTTCATCGGCAAACGTCGAATCAGCGGTAAAGGCGTCTTCAAAAGTAAAAATACTATAAAGTAGGACATTTCCGATATTTTTTAACAGTAGGTAGGACGAAGGACAAGGAGGTAAATTGTAGGACATGCCCTACTAAAGTAGGACGGTTGGTAACCCTAGCACGACCATCTCGTTCAACAATCATCTATCTACACTACGGTTGAGGTCGTGCGACATTTTATTATGAACTTATAGTTATAGTTTATAATAAACTTTATTTCGATTTAGTTATGTTCTTGAAACTACTAAATTGTTGGTAGCTGGACACTGTCGCATATATTAACTATAATACAGACACAGCATAGATAAACAAACTACACAATCGATTAATTATGTAATAATATTTGATAATATTATTATCTAACGAATAATACTAATATAAATAAGGAAGTCAATATTTTGTAAACAAATCAACAAATTGTTTACTTTAGTAAGTTCATTACTATTCATTTAAATTCCTTATTTCGTAAATAAACTTTTTTTTATTACGGTTTCGTAAACCTGTTTACATCCATTGCCAAATTAGATCGAATAAAATTTATTTTTAACTTCTCAAAAAAAAATATATTGATTCTTTCATTCCGTTACTTTAAATTGACCTACTGCATTTGTAAACAAAATTTTATGTAACAGGACATAATCCTTTTTAGGATTTTATAGGTATAACAAAGAAAAAACTATTAATATTTCACAGGGCGAGAGGTGGGGGACCTGCGTTTTCCTTCACAAAAAAATATATATTGATGCTTTCATTCCGTTACTTTAAATTGACCTACTGTATTTGTAAACAAAATTTGATGTAACAGGGACTAATCCTTCATTTAGGATTGTGTCGGTATAACAAAGAAAATATTATTAATATTTCTCAGGGAGAGAGCGAGAGAGAGAGGGGACCTGCGTTTTCCTTCACAAAAAAAGACTATTGAGTTTTTAATAATGTCAATAATTTAAAAAAAAATGATGTGAAGTGTGAATTTTCACACATTTCAGGGTTTTGTAGGTATTTAATAAGTGTAAGAAGTCAACAGAATGCTGGATGTCTAACTCAAATTTTTCTCTTATCAAAATCAACAGATTTTTGATAATCATTTTTATTCGATATTTGAGTACTAAGGGTACTCAAAACTAAATTTAAGTTTAAACTAAATTTAAATAATTTGCGAATATTACGTCATAGGATGTAAATTAAAAAATCCTAGCGATTTTTTCTGAATTTACTTCGTACCCAAGTCTTCATTAAATTAATAAGAAATATATTGATAAATGGCTTCTAATATAAAGCGGGTTCATATTAAATATACTCTCTATAAAGATTTAAATTCATTTTATTATTCGAATTCAAATTACAGAAAATGATAATTATAAACTGATTTAGATAATAATTTAATTTAAGATAAGAACTAAATAATAATTTTGGTTATAAAGTGATACAGTGTCTGCGAACGCTCAATGAACGCGTAATGTAACGTAAGTCACATTGGGGGAGGGATACTATATAACGGGTGTTTTTTTTAGAGGTATAGAACTTTAAATTGCAATAAAACAACGATGGATTATTCGATTGACATGAATTTTTTTTTATTCGAAAGATAATCTTGTGGCATTACATTAAATCATACCAACAAGACGGCGCAACATGTCACACAGCTCGTGCCACAATCGATTTATTGAAAGACACGTTTGGTGACCGCCTAATTTCACGTTTTGGACCTGTGAATTGGCCTCCAAGATCTTGTGATTTAACACCGCTGGACTACTTTCTGTGGGGCTATGTAAAGTCATTGGTCTATGCGGATAAGCCACAAACGCTTGACCATTTGGAAGACAACATTCGCCGTGTTATTGCCGATATACGGCCACAAATGTTGGAAAAAGTCATCGAAAATTGGACGTCCAGATTGGACTACATCCGAGCCAGCCGTGGCGGTCATATGCCAGAAATCATATTTAAAATGTAATGCCACAAGATTATCTTACGAATAAAAAAAAATTCATGTCAATCGAATAATCCATCGTTGTTTTATTGCAATTTAAAGTTCTATACCTCTAAAAAAAACACCCATTACATACTATAAACGATTTATTTTTATCTAAATTAGCCATAATTTAGCCATGAATTAAAAAAATAATTAATGTTGTCAAAATACAAAAACTGCAATATTTTCCAAAACCGAAATCTGATCAAAAATTCCTCTAGTATGTTTCCGACTCAAATCTGTACATTACTTACAGTTTTTTCAGATTTTTAATTTAACTCCCTTGTGTAAAAAGGGGCGGGACAAGACCTTTTTTGGTACATTTTAGACTAAAATCGTGTTAAAAGAAAAGAATTTAAAAAACTGATTTTCGTTCCTTAATCTACGTTTAAGAGCTTTCATTTGATACCACACAATAAATTTTATAAAAATAATTAATTTTTTCAACGACTCCAAAAAAATCGATATTTTTCAAAAAACTAATCTGATCAAAAATTCCTGTTGACTTATTCCGGTTCCCATCAATGTACATTATGGAGATGTTTTTCAGATTTTTAGTTCATCCCCTCTGAAAGATAGGGTGGGGGACAAAAGTTTTTTTACATATTTTTGGTGAAAATCCTATCAAAAAAATTGATTCTTCAAAAATAAAAATTTGCTTGTCTATCTACGCATTAAGAGGTTTTATTTGATATCCCACTCATAGTTTTAAAAAAATATTTATTTTTTCATTAATTAAATATTTGTTTTTATTTACCTGGGGATGTGTTTTTTGAACTCTCAGTATTTTTCCTATATGTGGGTCAAAGAGTTGTATAAGCATACCAAATTTCAACTTTCTAAGTTAAGCCATTTGGCTACATTTTCTATCGTACAGACAGACAGACATGAGTGACGTTATAAGGGTTTTTTGGCATACCTACAAAAGCCTAAAAAAACTATCTACTTGAGACTAAGAAAATCTCATCGACCTTCGACATCAAACAGTCAAATAAAAGTTAAATATAACGAAATTTCATTAAACGAGTTTTGGTGTTATAACCCAATTTATTTAAAAAGCCACTTCGTGATTTATTGCCATTTAGTGCATTTGTGCAAAAGTGTGTTTCCTCTCTAGACTGCAACTAAAGCAAAATACAGAAGTACGTTAGAATATTTAAACCAAATTTTGAAAAAATATTGGAAGAAAAAAATTATTTTAAACCTTCTCATTAATTTTCAATTTGAATGCATAATATTTCCTTTTCCATTATTATTCTGTTTATTATATTTTTATAGTTATTTGTGCAAGACGTGCATAGCGCATTACTTTTTAGGGTTTTGTAGGTATGACCAAAAAACCCTTATACCGTCATTTTGTCGTCTGTCTGTCTGTCTGTCTGTCTGTCTGTCTGTCTGTCTGTCTGTCTGTCTGTCTGTCTGTCTGTCTGTCTGTCTGTCTGTCTGTCTGTCTGTCTGTCTGTCTGTCTGTCTGTCTGTCTGTCTGTCTGTCTGTCTGTCTGTCTGTCTGTCTGTCTGTCTGTCTGTCTGTCTGTCTGTCTGTCTGTCTGTCTGTCTGTCTGTCTGTCTGTCTGTCTGTCTGTCTGTCTGTCTGTCTGTCTGTCTGTCTGTCTGTCTGTCTGTCTGTCTGTCTGTCTGTCTGTCTGTCTGTCTGTCTGTCTGTCTGTCTGTCTGTCTGTCTGTCTGTCTGTCTGTCTGTCTGTCTGTCTGTCTGTCTGTCTGTCTGTCTGTCTGTCTGTCTGTCTGTCTGTCTGTCTGTCTGTCTGTCTGTCTGTCTGTCTGTCTGTCTGTCTGTCTGTCTGTCTGTCTGTCTGTCTGTCTGTTCGGTAAAAATTGTAGCCAAACGGCTAAAGCTAGAGAGTTGAAATTTGGCATGCTTATACAACTCTTTGACCCGCACATAGGAAATATACTAAAACATCTAAAAAACATATCCCCCTAAAAATATAAACAAATATGTGCTCATCGAAAAAAAAAAATATGTTTTTTTAAATTCTGAGTAGGGTATCAAATGAAAGCCCTTGGTACGTGGATTAACGATCAAATTTTTATTTTTGCAAAATAAATTATTTTGAAGCGATTTTTGCCAAAACTGTGCAAAAAAATTTTTGTCCCACACCCTGTAGCCCAGATGGTTTAAACTAAAAATCTGAAAAAATTCTAAGTAATGTACATTGGTGTGAACCGGAATAGTACAACAGGAACAACAGGAATTTTTGATCAGATTATGTTTTTGGAAAAAAAAGCATTTTTTGTGTTTTTTTGCTAATAATGTTGAAAACTTATAGTTATATAACACACAAAACTGTAACGTGCATCTTGGTGCAATTGTTACGGTACTAGCGTTCTGCCCAAGAAAATTAGTTCGTATCCCACGTGAAGAGACAATATTATTTTTTATTTTTGTTTTGCATTTTTATTTTGTTTAAATTATTTTTTCAAAATTCTAGTTATATTTTGGCAAATGTTGCATTTAATTTTTAAAAGCAACGTAAATTTAATAACCAGTGAAAATTGTTGAAATTATAATTTAATTCTGTTTGAATGTACACGAAATCAAAGGGAGGAGCTATGACTAGAAACAACCAATGAAGCCATAGGCGCATTTTTCAAAATCTTAATGAACCTTACTATATAAAAAAAAATACAGCACATATTAAGAAACCTAAATAATGGTATTAGGTACTCGAATTAAAATTAACATAAAAATATTTTAACATAAAATTTGTTTTTAAAGCTCTTAGATTAAGAGATGATAAATTATTTTTAAAATATTGTTCATTTTACAGTGAATACTACAAAGCAAAATATGTCCTACATACTCAGCATTCCGCCTTCACTTAATATTTTTAGATTATATATCTATCTAAGAGGATTTTTTTCAAAATTTTATTGAACCTTGCTATATAAAAAAAATACTGTACATTTTAGAAACTTACATAATGGTATTAGGCATTCGAATTAAAATTAACAAAAAAAAAAAATATTTTAACATAAAATTTGTTTTGGCATTCCAAATAATCATTATTCACTTACTAAATACCTGCGAAACCCTGAAATGTGTGAAAATTCACACTTCACATAAATTTTTTTACAAGCCGTAAACGAGTGCAGAAAGTTCCAGGCCAGCAAAAGGTAAATTGAACAAGAATAAATAAATTTTCACATGGAATATGTTCATTTTTAAAACGGCTGAATATTTCTACTCATCTTTTATCAATTTCAACGTGTTGATTTTCCCATTGTATTAAATTTTCAGAATTTAAATATACATGGCATTTCTTTAGATAAAAACTCAACACAAGATGCAATATCTGTCCCATTTACTTGCGATGAAGTAAAAAAATACCATTGAAAACAATTATTTACCAAGGTGTTTGTTTCAGACCATTCTTCTATATATTCTGACATTCTTCTATAGAAAACATGTTTGGTAAAATTTCTTCACTTCTCTGAAAAACTTTTCTGTTATGCCTGGATTTGATTCCTCCAAATAAACAGTCACTTGTATGCGACGCGCTCTCGCAAGATCTCCCGTTCGGAGCGTATGCGTCTCATAATCGCGTCTCGCCGCATTCTACCGAACCTTGAAGAATATCAAATGCAAATACGTCACATCAATTGCAACGGATCGGCTCGGCATCGATCGAATACGAAAAGGAGGACAAGTATCAAAAAAGAGGACACTTTTCAAGGAAGGACAGACCTTACAAAAGGAGGACTGTCCTCCCCAAAGCAGGACGGTTAGTCACCTTATAGTTATGCCCCTGTATCGGAAGGATTAAAAAAACTTCGGCTTTGATCGACTCTAATCGTAAACACGTCTAAATCAGTATGTTCTATATTAAACATAGAAAAACGTACAAATTTTAATAAAACATTTAAAATTAATGTCTCAATATAAAATACCTAAAAAAAGAATCAAATCTGTTATACTCTTAAACATTTTAAATATGAACGTTGCTACGCTACGACACTGGTCGAACCGTTTGTCGCGCGTTGTAGAGGCGAGTCGCGTTCTGTCTGCTTCAGTGTGACTGTTGACAATGCCGCTAACTGATTATATCGTAGATTCTGAAAAACTTATAGAATTAGTCCGTCAAAATGAAGAACTTTATAACTGGCAAAATCCAAAATACATGGATTCAATCAGAAGAGAAGAAATATGGGAAAATTTGGCTAAAATACTAGAAATACCAGGTTAGTTATAATTAATTTAACATATAAACTAAACAATATAATCTATTGTCTTGTTTTTGTTTATAAATATTTATTTTCCCATTAGTTTTGACACAATATTATATGATAATAATTACAAAACCATGTTCGACGATGCAGTCATCTGACCTTGCAGTATAAATTGTAGGTTAAGGCGCATTCACATAGACAAAACAGCGAAACGTAACTGATTTTACTTCTTGTAAACTGGTGAAAACATGTTAGTAATGTAAATGCTGGTATTAAATATTGTTTATACTTATTTTAGGCATAATATGTGTAATTATTTTACAAAAGAATTGTTGATTTTAATTTGAAAATCTTAGTATTTGACAGATGTGAATAATCCTTTACAAAATCAGTTGTTCGGGCAGAAATGGGAGAATTGTCGATGTGAACGATCTCAGTAAGCAAAACAGTATTTCTCCGATACGAATAAGGTTTTGCTTTTCCGGTACATAGGCGTCGATATGGGGACAGTAATAATATCCTTAAAAATGTATTATAACGGTGTATGATTTTATTACGAATTGTATCAGTATTTTTCATATTTTTTGCTTACGTAATTAAGACATTACCGGTGGAGCCGCTGTGTTCGAAGGAAATATGATTAGCGACAGTAGTACTTATGCGTCAATTTGCACATAGCGATCAGGTTAATTTAAGCACAATACGTTTTTATTTTATTAAAATAGTAAAAAGTAAATATTTGCAATATTTTTAAATTTGAAAGCGCTACACATGTATCAATGTGTATAACAGAATTATATCGCGAAAATTTGCATTTAATATTAACTTTCCCTCCATTTTTTTACGAAAAGTAAAAAAAACTAAGATGCCTATCTTTGTCCTTTCTTGAATGACGGCCAAAAACACTACAATTTGTTCTGCTTTTGTAGTTTTTCACAATTTCTGTTGACATTCTAGCAAAAGTCATTACTTAAATACAGGGTGTTTGTTTGAAACGCCGCAGCTCGAATAACTCCTTTATTTTAAGAGATACAAAAAATTATTCAAAAGAAAAGTTAAACTAGACAAAAGGGCCCGCTTAAGGACTATAATAAGAATTCTGTATCACTTCCGGTTGCAGCGGAATTTTTTTCATCTTTTTATCTAGCATAGGGAATCGGTACTTTTTTTTTCTTTCTTGAAAGTACATTTAATCAGCTTTACAAGGATATCAAATATCATACTTTAATTTTAACCATTTCAAAATGGCGAGCATTTATTTTCAAAATAATAAATAACATTAAAATCGTGGAAACTAAACTATAAAAAGATTTAACAATATGTAACTAGGAAAAACAATAAAACAAAATATGACTAAAGTTAGTAATAAACTAAGGAAAATTTACAAATGTTCAATATGACCGCCGTTGTTATCCACACATTTTCTCATTCGTAATAAAAACTCTTCCATTACATTTAGAACGATATACTCTTGAATTTCCCTGATGACTGGTCTTACCCTATGTTCGAAGTCTTCTAACCCTTACCTTCAGGATACCGTTCTTGGTAGAATTTCTGGGCCCTAACCGAATGTCAAAACCATATCTGTCATTTCTTCATTTAAATAACGTACGTAAGCCATAATTACAAACGATTTGATGTTACCAACTTTAATATCAAATTCGTACTAACAGGCAAGAAAATTTGCAGGTTTTATTTGGTTTTTTATGTAACAAAATTTTCAAAGCTTGCTATATGTTTAACTTTGTACGATTTATGTTATTTATTGTTTTGTAAATAAATGATCACCATTTTGAATTGGTTAAAATTAAAGTATGATATTTTGGTATCCTTGTAAAGCTGATTTAATGTACTTTCAAGAAAAAAAATAAAGTACCGATTCCCTATGCTAGATAAAAAGTTAAAACAATTTCCGTTGAAACCGGAAGTGATGCAGAATTCTTAATATAGTCCTTAAGTGGGCCCTTTTGTCTAGTTTAACTTTTGTTCTGAAGATTTTTTTGTATCTCTTAAAATAAAGGAGTTATTCGAAGTGCGGTGTTTCAAACAAACACCCGGTATACGTAATATGTCCATTTTCTGTCGATTTTTACTTGCCCGACCTTAATATATAAGGGGCAAGTATTGTAATCGCGAAAATTTTCGATGTCGAGATTTTGACTGATGACCACGTTTCATGGTCCAGGGAATCCAAAAAACCTATTTTCGAAGTGCCGTCCGTATGTGTGTGTGTGTGTGTGTGTGTGTGTGTGTGTGTGTGTGTGTGTGTGTGTGTGTGTGTGTGTGTGTGTGTGTGTGTGTGTGTGTGTGTGTGTGTGTGTGTGTGTGTGTGTGTGTGTGTGTGTGTGTGTGTGTGTGTGTGTGTGTGTGTGTGTGTGTGTGTGTGTGTATACTCGATAACTCAAAAACGGTTTAACTTAAAGAGTTCGTTCTGGTACTAAAAAATTCTTCTAATAATTGTGAAGAACCCTATTGTTTTTTATTAAAATCCGAAACCGGAAACGGTTATTAAACTTTAAAAATTAAAAAAATTCGTAACTAGTAAACCAAACCTTGGACAAAAATTTGTATAGGACATAATTTGATGTATTTTTGAAGATTTATCTAAATCTTCTTTTAATTTTTTTTTTTTTTATGTATTTTTTTTAATTATTATTTTTTTTTTTATGGGAGGGCAAGTCTAGCGGAGGTGTCCCTTCACCACTGGTTTTGAATCTATTCAAAAACGGTAAACCGTAGCTTGTAATTGACATTATTTTACACATTTTGAAGTAAATTAGAGAGGAAAAAAAAATTTGCTCCAAAATCGTAAGGCGTACCCCTTACGATTTTTTCGATTTTTGACCATTATCAGATGTTTAGTTTGAAGATTCGTATTTATTGTAAAAGTTGGGTTATTAAGACCCCAATTTTTTTCTAGACTTAACAATATACGAAGATTTCAAAAATTCAAACCGCAGTTCTCTATATTTTGTAGTACTGCAGTAAGGATTTTTATAAATTAAAAAAAAAATGACAAATTAAAAATTTCGCAAAAAATTTTTTGTTTGTGAGTTGTTTCAAAATGAGTCCTAAAGCCATTTAGGACCTCAGGCTTTAAAAAATTTCAACTGCAGGTCTCTATCTCATGTAGATTTTGAGATACGGTCTTTTGAAAGTGAAATATTTACAAATTTTCAACATTACATGGATCAAAAAGGCGTTAACTAAGGAGGGCCCTATTTTTTATCTAGGTAGAAAAAATCTGTACATTTCAAAAATTTAAACCGCAGGTCCCAATATTTTATCGTTCTTAAGTTAGGATTTATTAAAATTAAAAAAAATAAATAAATAAAAATTAAAATTTCACAAATATGTCCTGAGGCTTTTTAGGACCTTGGGATTGCAAAAATTGCAACCGTACGTCCCTATCTCATGTAGTTTTTTTAGATACGGTTTTTCTAAAATGAAATATTTACAAATTTTCAAAATTATACGGATCGAAAAAGCATTAACTGACGAGAGCTTGAATTAATATTTAGGTAGGTAAAAGTCTAGATTTCAAAAAATCAAACCGTAGGTTTCTATCTTTAATCTTTCAACAATAGATTCATCTCGCGAAATTTTTGATTTAATATTAACTTTATCTCCATTTTACTTCGGTAAAGAAAAAAACTAAGATGCCTATTTTTGTCCTTCCTTAAATGACAGCAATAAAAAAACAATGCAAAAATACTACAATTTGTTCTGCTTTTATAGTTTATCACAACTTCTGTCGACATTGTAACAAAAATTCAACACTAAAATATACGTAATAAGTTCAAACTGTACTGCAGTATTTAGTACAATAATTTGGCAACCACTTGCGTGTTCGAGCGTGTGACTTCTCAATACTTAGTGAGAAACTATCATAGTTCTATATTATTTTCTCATGCAAATTTTACCAATTATTTTATTTATCAGTTCTCAATACATCAAATATTCAATTTTAAAGATAGGAGGTGTGTAAATTAAGTAACCGTACTGGCAACATAGCGTTTGATCTGGCAACATTTGAGACGCGGGACTTGGAGGGGCGGCAGCTGAACATGTGATACGCCTTCAGTACGAGTTTGAACTCGCTAGAGTAATTTTGTTGTCCGTAACGATTTTTTTTTTTTTCGTGAAACAGTTTTTTCTAGTGCGCTCTAAAAATGAGTGACATTCATTTCAAGCTATGGTGTGCTATCAGGTTTTGCTTCAGACTTGGGTACAGTGCAACGGAAACTTTTGCAAAACTTCAGCAGACCTACAGAGACAGTGTTTTGTCAAGGACCCAGGTTTTTTGGTGGTTTAAGACATTTCCAGCAGGAAGAGTTGATTGAAGATGAATCCCGCAGATGAAGGCCTTCATCTTCAAGAACCGATGAAAATGTCGATAGAATCCGGGATCTTATGCGTTCAGATCGTCGGTTCACAGTCAAAATGATCGGGGAAGAGTTGAATTTGACTCACTACCGTTCATCAGATTTTGACCAATGGATTGGGGATGAGAAAAATCTGCGCACAAATGGTTCCAAAAAACCTTTCACAGGGCCAAAAAGCCGTCAGTAAAAACATTCCTGTGGCTCCACAGCCTTCTATTCGCCTGACTTGAATCCTTGTGACTTTTTCCTCTTCCCAAAAATAAAAATCACCTCAAGGGACGTCGTTTTGGGACACTCGAAATCGTTCAAACAACCGTAACCGACCAGCTGAAAGCTATTCCAGTATCCGAGTTCCAGCACTACTGTGAGGATTGGAAGAACCGTCTCCAGCGCTGTGTGGCTTCCCAAGGAAGTTATTTTAAGGGAGACAATATTGAATTGTAATTCGAATAAAAAATAAATAAATAAATAAAAAATCAGCCCGGTTACTTAATTTTCATACCTCGTATATTTCTGTTGTTATTATAGTTTTTAGAGCTTCGTATGTTCATATAACCCAGACACCTTTATATCGTCACTGATGTGTCTGTCTGTCTGCCGTTTATACGGTAAAAAATGTAACGGCTGCACCTTGAGAATTCAAATTTAACATAGCTAGTAGCATACGTGCAGTTCTTTGATCCAGAAAAATACCATGACTCAAACCTATTTCTCGTAAAACACACATTTTCTTTTTTTCTTTCTTTTATCTTTGAGTGTGATTGATACCGTTTGATAAGCTTCCATTTGATAATGGAAGCTCTTAATACGTAGATTAACGAGCAATTGTTTAAAAAAATATATATTTTTCAGCGATTTTTCCCATAAAAATGTTGTTTCTTACCTTATTTCGCAAAGGGGTTAAAAAATACAAAAAACTCTGAATAATGCACAATAATTTGAACTAAATGGTTGAACAGGAAATTTTTTTTTATCAGATTACTTTTAAGGAAAATATTGCTTTATTTGTTGCTGAATGAATTTGTTATTTTATGTAGTATGTCTAAGCAAATAAAAGTCCTGAATGGGTGTGTACGTCGCTGTATTCATTGTGCAAGTTAACTCAACTTGATAAATAAGATTCACGCCGGTCACAGTTTATATTAAAAAATTTGTACTATAAATAGAAATAATAAAATAACTAGCAGTATTATTTATTTTATTTATGCTATGTGCCTCGGATTATTGTGCGCGTAGCACTAAGTGTTACGCGCCGGAAATATTATATAATTTTTTTACGCTCGATTTCAGGGTATGATCCCCATACCAGCTTCGGACAAAAACATATTCTACGTCAAGAAGTTATTCCAGATACAACATTCGAACCCTCTGTATGCTTTTTCACCAACTATATACCTACGAAATCCTTAAATGTGTAAAAATTCACACCTAACAGCAATTTTCTGTAATAATATATATTTCTTTTCCCAGGTGTCAGAGTGAAACAAAAATGGCTGAGCTTAAGGACCTGCTTCACAAGAGCATTACGTCAAGAAGAAGACGTTAAAAGAAGAAAGAAACCACCAAAAAGAAGACTCTGGAGATATCAAAATCAAATGATGTGGTTAAAACCATTCTTACAAATGAAATACAACGTACCAGATGACGCAGAAGAATTATATGCATCCGAATTAAATATGTCCGAATATTCAAACGAATTCGAAAATTCAAATAATGAAAACAATTCAGACGAATCAACACCATTTACGTTTGTAGAAATGCCAAATTTTGAAGGAGGAAACGTTGAAGATGAAAGTATACAAATTAAATTAGAAATTGAAGATCCACAGTTATTTACACAACATTTTGAACCAATAACAGATATAGTTGAAAAAATTCCAAGTACATCAAAGAAGAAAAAGGAGAAATATCGGAAAAGAAATAGAGTTGCAGAAGACGATGACGATGAGGGAATAACAGAAATAATGATACCAAATTTTTGGGCGAAGACACCTAGGAAAGAAATAAAAAATGAAGTAGAAGATATAAATAAGTGCCAACAAAATGAAAAAGAAACGAATCAAACAAAAAATAAACCAACGTCATCAGAAATTAAACAGTCTAATACAAACATGTCAGAACCTGATAAAAGCTGCCAACCTTTAAATAATATATCTACCAGCATTCCAGATACTAGTTACCAACATACTAATACTTTTAAAAATTCGTTAAAACCAAATCCAACAAAAACGCCAGAGAACCTAAATAATCAGAATAAAACAAATATCTCTAACAATCAAGAACCAAGTACAAGTAAACCAAAGAAAACTGTTGTAAATACTGTTCAAAAATCGTCACCTGTACATGTGGTGCAGAAAGTAAAAGATGACCATCCATTAGATTTATTTTTTTCTTCAATGGCTGCAACTGTTAAACAATTTTCACCTTATCTACAACATATGGCAAAGTCGAAGATATTTGCAGTCGTTACAGAATTGGAAAGGCAACATTTTATACAGCAGGAAAATCAAAAATAATTGTTATATTGTTAAATAAATTTGTTATGAAAGATTTTGATTTTATTGTTTTCTCAACCTCAATGCACTGTCAAGGGTAATGCGAATCTCGGGCTGATAAACAAAATGGACACGCCTATTTACTTCAAAATATGTCGCCAATATTATTTGTGTACCTTTTTCTCAAATAATGCTTTATTCAGAACCTCCAAATTAGAATTAGTACTTAGAATTAACGTAAATGTTTGTTATACGTAACTGTACGTTATTGTTCACAACCTTCTAAATGAATACTTATACTTATAAATTAAAATTAAGAGTTTGTAGACTACAAAGTCTTATGTTAATTTATAATTGACACATGCGTAGTAAGCATTTGTCTTAACTTAAAATTTTCTATGACCATAATTTTTTATTTCTATCCATATCTGTCTGTTTTCTATGAACATAGATATAAATTTTCCCTCTATTTTAATTCTTTTCAGAACTATGAAACACATTAGCAAATATAAACAGCTGTCAAATATTGATCGATAAACTAGAAATCGAAAGAAATTTCTGTCAGTGTCTTAATTTACATTGTGAACACTACTTAATTACTACGTACAAATTTAATGTTAAGTACTAATTTCACGTTAATTCTAATTTGGAGGTTCTGAACGAAGCATATATCGTTGCCTTCCGAATATTAATGAAGATACACGTATACCAATCATTACTTAGGGCTGAAATTTCCCTCTACATGTTTATATATACAGTGGCCCCTCGGTACACATTCTTAATTCATACCAGATTCTTGGACTTATACCAAACAGGACGTATACCAAACGAATTTTTCCCATAAGAAATAAAGGGAAAATGATTAATCCGTTCCCATGAAAAAATACTATTGTTATTGTCATATTATATATTGATGGGGTTGTATAAAATAATTTAAACACTTCTTAATACTAAAATACATAAATACAAGAGCAGTGAGATGAAATACATATACAGTCGATTCCGCTTAATTGGGACACATCGGGACTTAGGCATTTTGGCCCAATTAAGCGGCTGCCCCAATTAAGCGAATTTCACATAAAATTAAACAATGCATATTTTTCTTTCAATAATTTTATTTTATAAACTCTTGGACAAAATTATAAATTAAATATAACCAAAAAATATAAACTTTTAAGAAAAAAAAATAATAAATTCCAAAATAAAATAATAAATAGGTACATACAATTTAATTCAATGCAAAAATGCGTCAAGTGTAGTCTGTCTTTTGTTTTTGTAACATTTCACTTCTACAAAATCAGCACAGGTATTCAGTGCGGATGTAAGACTCCCATCATTTCCTTCCTGCATAAAATAACGCTGTAATATTAAATTCTTTGTACATATTTTTTCTTGAGAATATGTGTAACATAATATGTACTGTGATCTTAAATTTATTGTCCCAATAAACGGAATGTTGTCCCAATTAATCCCAATTGTTGTCCCAAAAAATTTACTAAATTAAATTAATAAACCTGATTGAAGATCCCCAGGTTTGACGTTTACTAAAAATCTGTCCAAAGAAGCAGAGTTGGGTATTATTTAACTAAACTTTCAATCAACTAAAAATTGGAATGAAAATTTAATCTGAAAATTTGAACTAAATTAATCATTACTTATTCAATCAATAATGGATGTAATCATCAGAGTCCGGCAAATATATGCAACGGTACTTTAGTTAGGTGTTTTTCGATAAAAAGCGGCACATGTGTTATCTGTAGAAATAAAATGTTATTATATATATTTGTAATGTGCCCTGCTGACAAATAGTGTAGCGTATAAAAACTGAATATTTTATCAAAAACTGACCAATGCCAAAGGAGTGGCTGGAATAATCTCGGATATAATCCCAAAATAATGAGGTGTCGTTACAAGGGCGTAGCCAGAGGGGGGGCTAGGGGGCTGCAGCCCCCTCCGTCCTTCAAAGCGAGGCCTCACGTGAGCTGGTGATAGTGCAAATTTGCGTTAGATTATACAACAACGAAAATAGCAGCATCTTAATTATATTTCATGTCTAAATTGAAATATTCGGTTTTTAGCAAAAAAATTGTGTTGCCGAAACTATAGTTTCATTATTTGAAATTCAAATAAACAGTAACTGTCCATAATCCCGCCTAAGAATAGTCACCCAGTTAATTTGATGCTTTGCCGTCGCTTTAAAAGGTTGAATATTGTATTGGGCTAGGCTAGCATTGAACGTTTACGTACGAAACATCACAACCGTCCAGTCAAACCACTCCGTTTATATACACGTGGCTCTGCTGTGAAATGCAAATTGTAATATTTTGTTACATATAATTTATTTGATTCATGCTTACATGTTACATCTAGAGATCTATAGTACATGAGTGTATTTAACTGAGGTAAGTTTGTTTATTTAACCTTCGTGTCACCATGCTATTTCGTCCGCGAGATCCCATGGGTGGATTTTTTCTTCCCTAAATTTCGAACAAATAACTATTCCACGAGTAGGTAATCTCTAATCAAATATATCGAAACAACACTACTTCGAGTTCACCTGAAGCATATTACAGGACAACTATTTTTATTCCCTTTATTGACCATATAAGCTCCCAGTTAAATGCTAGGTTTTTGAAGCATAAAGAAATATTAGAATCACTCCAGTGTTTAATACCCACAGGCAATTTTCTGACAACAGAAGATAAGAACCATCTAAGACGTTTAGCTAACTTTTATGAGGATGATTTAAATTATACCAATGAAGAGGTTCTAATGAATGAATATATTATGTGGTTTGGAAAATATATTAAATCGTCACAAAAACCTACTAATGCTATAAAATCAATTATTGAATGTGATAAAATATTATATCCCAATATTTATGCATTATTGAAAATTCTGGTGACATTGCCGGTGACAACAGTGACGTCAGAAAGATCTTTTTCAACTTTAAAGTGGCTCAAAACGTATTTAAGAAATACAATGTCGGAGGAGCGACTCAAGGGCTTGGCGTCTCTAAATGTTCATTGGGAGATAGAAGTGAAAGAAGAAGATAAAGAAGTGAAAGATAGAAGTAATTGATGAATTGAAAAAAACGGCTCGCCGATTTGTATTATAGAAATAATGTTACAGTTTTTCATGTTCCTGTTTCATGTTCCATCCTGTTAATTGTAAAATGTTCATTAATAATAAATATTATTTGATTTCGTTTCATAATTATATGCACATCGTTTAAATTTACACATGTCACAGTTACAGTTTAATGATCTATGTTTATCTTTAAAAATAACTATATCCGCACATATTTTGCATCAAAATGTTTTATTATATTTTAGACAGATTCTTCCGAAAATGGAATTAGCCCCCCCGGAATTTCTGCCTACGCCCCTGTGTCGTTATTAAGATAAGAATTCTTTGCGGTACAAGTGTTTTATTCTTTTGTTTTTTGTTGGTCTTTAATTCCAAATAGTAAAAAATTGAAAAATGAAAAACTTTATAAACGATATTATTTATTATTAATAAATAGTATACACAAACAAAATAAATGCAATTTTTAATATCTATAATAATAATAATAGAAAGAAATTTTTCGACTTCGTGTGTTGTAGTGTTTTTTTTTTTTTTTTTTTCTCAATAATAGTAATAATAATTAATAATAATATTTATGAAAGTAATAAGTTTTTAATTATTTAAAGAAATCATTAAGTATTTTTCTAAATTTTCATCAGAAAAATTAATTCTTTTCGATTGAAAAAAGAAAAAGACCTCTCTACATCAAAACTTGTTATTGGTGCATAATTATAAAAAAGTATATATTTCTCTATATTTATTAAATATATCCTGATTTGATAATAAATTGATAGAAAATTGTAGTAATACTTGTAGGTCAGGATTTTTATTAAATATACTATCAATTTTTGTAGACAAGTGCAAACCAAACTCGCCGGGAACAGATTTCAGTTTGTTTACTGTCCAATAAATAATATTTAAAGATTCTGACAACGGCCGGTGTTGTTTTTCTAAATTTACTATTGTTAAAGGAAGAAATTCTAAATTAGTCTTTATGAACTTTGATGACATGGTTTGGTATATGACATATTTGTCTGAGTTGCGAATTAGTTCTTATGCCTGCTAAAATGATAAAGACCCACAGGACCGGGACGCAGATAAAGCGCTAATCGCATGTTTTTTGTGAATGCTTCCACTGAGTCACAATGAACGCACTGCAGATGTAAAAATTGTATTTTGTTCACATTTTTATCAGCTTGGACGATGCTACTATGTGTACGATAAGGCATAAATGCGAGTATGACGTCACAGTTATGCGCAGTACACAAAAATATTCTTCATCGAGAATGCTGGCCGCATTTGTGGAAATTGAATGCTTGTAGTGCGGGCTGGTAGACAGACAATAAGGCTGCTCGTCCTTTGGATGCGGAATGCGTCAGATGCGACGCGAGTGGGAGAATTCATTTATTTCAACAAGCTCTGAAAACAAGTTATTTTTGTGGAACCCTTATTTAGTTAGACGCCGACTTCAAAGAAAGAGAAAAGAATAAATATTAATTGTTGAGTTAACGTGAAGTTTAGGATAAGGTAAACTTAACGAGATTCTTTACTTCACAGATTAGTTATCAAATTTGTGAAGTAAAGAATCTCTTTAAGTTTACCTTAGAGAAAAGAATGCTGAACTAATCATATATTAGAGAAAAGAAATAGTCTTGGAGAATTTCATCACCTATATATAGGGTGACCAGACGTACTCTCTTTTATTATACTTTAGTATTATACTTTTTTTAAGTAATATCCTCTATACTCTTACTTTTTATAAAAAATACCTGAATATACTCTTTTTTGCTCGCTCGTCACTTGTTTTTTGTAGAGAAGGAGACCTTCTTTTTTTTGCTCATCACTTGTATTTTTGAATGAGGACCTCTTTTTTTGCTCATCACTTCTATTTTTGAATGAGGACCTCTTTTTTTACTCATCACTTGTATTTTTGGAGTGAGGACCTTTTTTTAGTATACTATTTTTCTGTAAATAAAAACTGGTCAGCCTATCTACATGAGGATTTCAAAATAGACGAAAAAAATCAGCTGTGGCCACCACAGGACCGACCGCCATCAAAAAGTACTTATATAAAATAGATTCTAGCAGCAGAGTAGAAATAACTTGGCCTAATATTTCCTAACAGAGATATTCGGCCCGATTCTGTAAAAAGTTACTAGATTAGTTGCTACTGAGTAACGTTGCTACGAAATAACTTTTATAGTAACTTTCTTATCAATCGCCAAACAATTGGTATTCTCCAAGCATAAGCACAAGCAACGTTCTTATAACAAGTTATATTTAGTAACGTTGCTACAAAGAACCGTGAAGCTAGAAGCAGATTACGTTCTGCGCAGGCGAGGTATTCGTTTTTAATTGAGTTTGACAGTTATGTTGTGAGTTTCTGAGGTTAAACGAAAAATGTTTTATAAACAAAATCAGAAAAAGAATTGCAAACAGATGGAAATTCTGTTGAATTTCCTGGAAAATAACCCGGTCATGGTCAGTGATAGGAGTGTTTAAAAAATAATTGACAGGAACGAGTGGTGGTGATGTGCTATGTGGTTACTGTTTTCTATGTGGTGGTGCAAGTTATAGTCCAAATTTAAATGAATTGCGTGAAATACAGTTAAAGAAGTTCGGATAGCCATTGAACAGGCGCGCACTTAAAACATTGATCTGGGAAGGGTCCATTTCGAAAAAATATCTGTAATATAATACAAATGTACTGTTGTGTTTTTATGGAGAGGACTGGGTTTATATATTAATTTAATTTTGATTATAATTTAATTTTTAATAATAAAAAAGGTGATTCTTATTTGCAATCGCTTAGTTTTTATTAAATAAGATTTGATTTTTCAAATCCTTGGGGGAGGGGGTCTGAACTCGTCGACCACCCCCTTGTGTGCGCGGCTTCTATTGACAGTCGTAGTTAATACATTTAAAAAATATTGTACTGTTATACTATTATAAAACAAATGTAAATAAACACAAAAAAAAAAAAATAGAAATTGAAATAAAGAACTCGAAGAATTTTGTGCTATACAGAAAATAAAATGAAAATCCTTCTATAATTATAGTCTCTATGTGCCCTTTATTGTAAAATGCTTGAAATAATTCATTATTAAACAGAAAAATTGCGATTTTTCACGATTTTAACAAGTTATTTTGAAGTTACTAAGTGTAGCAACTGCTTTCTGTTAATTGTTATCCATAATAACTTTTTTAGCAACTAGTTACTAATTTCATAGTAACTTTTTTCTTACAGAATACGGATTTCGTGAAAGTTGCTAAAAAAGTTACTGACCTTGTATTTAGCAACTTTTATTGTAACTTTTTTGTAGTAACTTGCTTACAGAATTGGGCCGATTATTTATCATGACCATGGAAACGTTACATATAAGTATGAAAAATTGAGACTAAAGATGAAGTATTTGACTTGGACTTGAGTATGAAGAAATTTCGAAAAATTTTACAGAAATTATTCGAAATTTTTCGTTTTATCAAAAAACGTCTCAAATAAAAGTTATTAGTTATTGCTTTTATAGCAACTTTTGTTCAATAAATATTTTCGAAATATTTTTCTGTTGTGAAATATTCACAAAAATCTTCGAAATCGAAACGAGTAAACTCCCATTTTTAGTCAACCGATTTTTACCAAAAGTTGATCAACTCGTGCCATTGATGGCAGAAGCTTAAATATGAAATTTAATAAAAATTCTTTCAGCCGAATTTGCTCTGCACGTGTACACAGACAGATGGACAGACGGACAGACAGACGGACAGACAGACAGACAGATCGACAGACATCATGCTAAAAATAGTCAAAACGTTATGTAGGGACCTCAATTCGTCGAGGTCCATCGAAATCTCGAAATGTCAGAATCGGTATGATCACAATACCTCCCTTATATATGTTGGCGGTCTGTAAAAATGTTTTTGATTATCACCGATTGAATCAAGACACTTTCCATTATATTTTGGATACTATCAGCCAACAAAAAGGAAATTTTCTAATTTACGTGAAACTATTTCACCAGAAGAACGTCTTAGTATGACTTTAAGGTAAATTATACAATAGTTGCAATTATTATATAACACTTGTTCATAAAAAAATACGCATGAATTCGCATGTAAAATCCCATCAAAATGGGATCGTTGGCACGTCGGCTGTGTTCGTACAAAATCGGACCGATAACTTCGCATCCACTGGACGACCTACAATTTATTTTGCTGTGATGGGATCGGTCGCAGTTTTTCGTCCGAAATCTGTTCTGTTCAGATCGGATCGGATGAAAACGCATCCAAAGGACGCGCTTCAATTGATTTTGCTGTGATAGGATCGTTCATAGCTTGTCGTCTGAAATCTGATCGGATCGGATCGGATCGGATGAAAACGCGTCCAAAGGACGAGCAGCGTTAAGAATCATTTTGATCTGCGATGCGTGCAATGAAGCCCAGTTAACGCTTATCATAAAACACGTACAGGCAAACTGCCTGTGCATGTCTGTCTGTAAAGTTCACAAGATTTTGCATGCTGATTGATCGTCAGAGAACCGATAAACAAATATATATCTATTTCATACAGTTCTATGCAAAATTCAGTGACGTCTGTTAACTTCTCACTCTTCGTACATCCGTAGTTTTTAACTACGTTTCTTATATTTGAACACATTCAGATAAACGTGTGTGTATGTTTTTATATATGAAGCACTTCTGGTGCAACTGTGCCTAGACCGAGCGAAACAAGTCTATAATTCTTTCTTACCATCCAAACCAATAGCATCACTTGAGTTTTATGACCTTTTAGATTCAACCGTACCCTTTCTCTGGCGGGCGTCGGTCATGTAAATCGTCCCCGAGTATACAAATATATCGAATTTGCAGTAGTGCATCCATACAGTACATTGAAGAATTTTTGATTGAACTTGATTCAACTTTGATCCCACTATGAACCTAGAGGTATCCGCCGAAGACATGGAGAAAATCGAGAAGTCATACGCATATAAGTATAGTGCGTGCAAAGGTGAATTTGCAGTACAGGGCATATGGAGTAGTTCTTTTTCATACTCTCTAATGGGTTTACACAATGACGCTATCCTTTTGTTGCTTGTCGACGTTGCCAGCTCTAAAACGCGATGATCTTTGAAGACGCAGTATTCTACAAATGGTCATTTGTTTTTGTTGAGTATTATTTTGAGTTTTATAAGAGTTGATTTTAGTAAATCATACGAGTTTTTCATATTATTATAATTGACACATTTGACACTTTTACAACATTTGGCAACACTGCTCCCATTTGCCATAAGAGCTATACTGCAAACTCACCTTTGAACGCACTATAGTATATTTTACTTTTAAAGAAATATCTGAATTAACAGTCAGAGACATAGTAAGCGAGCTACTGCCGCCATCTTAGAGTTAATAGTGTTATGTCTTATTAAGAAAACTACGTTTCTACAAATTTGATCATGCGAGCACCAAACTCATAGGGTCTTATTTATCTAATAGAAGGCAGTTTGTATTTTCTAGAAATGAAACGTCAAAGGTACAAGAAATACAATAAGGGGTTCCACAAGCATCCATTTTGTGCCCTATTTTGTTTCTTGGATATATAAATGATTTATGCAGTATCAACACTAATCTACAAACCATTCTTTTTTCCGACGATACAACTGCCTTGCAATCCCATAGTTCCATAACGTCACTCATAGATGAAAGGAACTTTGCCTTATCTTCCTACTGTAATTGGTTTACAGCCAACAATATAACGATGAATGATAATAAAACTCAATACATGATTTTCTCTACTAAAAGCCTCCTTGAAATAAATAACCCAGAATCGGTGCCCTTACTAGGCCTAAAAATTAACAGTAAGCTAACCTAGATATCCATATTAATAATTTATCTAATAAAATATTCTCCTCTATTTACTGTTTAAAAAATCTAAAAAATTGCGCGACAGATTCCGTTTTGAAAATATACTATTTTGCCTACCTTAAATCCCATTTTTGCTATGCCCTATTAGTATGGGGCCATTCATCGCATGCAAGTCGGCTGTTTTCCTTACAACATAGAGCTATCCGCATCATGAGTAATTTAGGATATAGATCAGAGTGCAGGCTGAAATTCATAGAATTAACATTAAATTGCTTGTACATCCATCAATATCTCCTATATACACACGGCAAAAATGGCGAACTTCATCTTCAAAGTTCCATCCACCAATATGATACCAGAAATAAGAACGATATTAGAACAGAATACCAACGGCTACAGAAATCAAGATATAGTTGTAATTACTACGCTATTAAATGTTCTGCCTTCTCCATTAAGAAACGTTTGACTATTGATAAATTTAAAAGAGTTATGTAAAAATGTTTGGTGGTTAAAGCCTTTTACTCTACTGAAGAATACCTATTAAATAATTTCATTTGATGGAATTGTATGACTCATAAAATACCTATTTCTCCTTGCCTACTGCTAGAAATTTAAAAAAAGCGATTTCTAGATGTACCTTTTGGCCTATTTCCGACAGATCTACAGTTATATATTTTTCTGACCATTCTTTGGTTGGACATAACTGTAAATGTCAAAGCCAACTAAGTCGCTGTGATATAATCACGATTACAATATCTACATCATCATGCTTGTACGTACATACTTCGTGGTTCGAATTATAATAGCATAAATACAAATATTCCCGAGAATTACAGGAAAACTGTTATCTAATCATTAAACACAGCCTGTTTTCTCGGTGCATATAACCTTGGAAATTTCTTTTCACTTTTGTTTATCTAATTAAATAAAATAGATATTAATTGAATATAATTTAGAAATGCAGTCATGTGTATAACGTTCAATTTCATTTTCTACCCGCATTATACACAAGTACAAATTAATATTAAACTGATGTAATTTCTACATTGAAATAAAAACGAAACTTACCCTAGTTAGAAAACTGCTGGTTTTAATCAATAAGAAAAATATGAAATAACATAAAAATGTGGTTTGATAATATCTATATTATGTTTGATTTACTAACCCAAGATGTAATCCTGCAGGAACGGGTTGTCATATTTGTTTTTGGTAGCGCAGGCGATAATTTACATTATTGGCATAATGGCATAATTTACATTATTTCAGAAAATTGTGAATTAAAAAAAGCACAACTCAAAAACAGTTAGAGACAGCGACCCCTGGTTAGAATTTTTGGATTCTCCGTAGTTTATTTAGTCTAGAAAAAATTTGGGGCTTTAATCGTTTATGCGTTTTTGATTACGGCAATTTTTTTAAAATAAATAATTAAAATAATTTGTGATAATTGTGAATTAAAAAAACAAAACAACCTAAATAAAATTTTTGGATTATTCGTAGTTTATTTAGCCTAGAAACTCTTTACGTAAACTATGAATTAAAAAAAAAAAAAACACAACTCAAAAAACGGTTAGAGAAAACGACCTGAGGTTAGAATTTTTGGATTCTTTACTAAATACTATATTTAGTCCAGAAAAAATTTGGGGCCTTATTCGTTTCGCGTATTTTAAAATTATGACAGCCGGTCACCATGGCGTAGTGGTTACTGTAGCGATGCACTGGCTTCTAGATCATGAGGGCTCGGGTTCGAATCCCGGTTATGGCATGGATTTTTCAAAAATAAACGCATCTCCTAGATCTCTTAGTAGCTAAGTCCAAAAAATTAAAAAAAAAAAAAAAAAATATGACAAATTATAATATGGCGTGATTTATAGAAATTTTCATCTTCACATGGACGTTTCTCATAAGCGAAATGAGATAAAGACCTGCGGTTGAAATTTTTTAAATTTTGAGTTCCTAATTGACTTGTAAACAAATTTTGAAACAAATAAAATTTTTGAAAATTTTTCATTTTTCATAATCTTCACTCCAAAATTAGCTTAAAACTATATTTTGGCTAAAATCGGGGTCTAAAAATTTTTGACAAAAATTTCAAAATTTTGGAAGAATTTTTTTGAATAATGTTACAAAATTGGTATATTTATACATTTGTAGCCTTAGATCACAAATATATGGTGACTTTTGAGTTACGGTCTAAAATTTTGACAGTTGCGGCAAAAAAGTAAAAATAAGAAAAATAAGTTCACAAAAAGGCTCAGATTCTATGAATTGTTAGCCTGCCTTCTTTTTACACTCTAAAACTAAAATCTACACATATTTCCTTTATTGAATAAATAAATTGATTGATTAATTGAATGAATTGATTGATTATGGACTTAACAGCAAAATCATATATGACAAAAAAAAGTTATAATAAGAAAATAAATTTTTTATTTCTATGCTTTTTTTTTCCATTTAGATGAACAGTTGGGGAGTTACGGGAGCACACCCTGAAGCTAAACTTCTGAAATATCTCCCTTATTATTGACTTAATCGCAAAAACGTTTATACGTTTTTTTTTTTTACAAAAATTGTTTATACTAAAAAAAATCAGTTTTGTTGCATATACTTTTTCGATGGAATGAATATTTAGGAAGTTACGGGGGTACTTCCTAAAACTTGATATATCTCACTTAATACAAGGTGTCTCAAAAGAAATTTTATATTTAGTGGATCGATTAAAAAAAAGTAAGCCGTATATAGAAAAAATGTTTATTAATTATTAAAATACACTTTTTGGGGATTTATTTCTTAAAAATAATATCGTCTAAATGTAGACCCTCGCGTTCTCGGCACTCATTTAATCGAACAGTAAAATTACTTATGACGTCTCGGCAGGTGGACTCAGGGATGGCTGCCATTTCGTGACGGATATTTTCTTTCAAATGCGCCAGTGAAGTCGGTTTATTGGCGTAAACTTTAGATTTAAGATAACCCCATAGGAAAAAGTCCATAGGGGTTAAATCTGGACTGCGTGGAGGCCAATTTATGTCACCTCTCCGGGAGATCAATTTGCCTGAGAAAATTTCACGAACACGTGGCAGAGACATATTGGACGTGTGTGAAGTTGCTCCGTCCTGTTGGAACCATGTTTTTTGGTTATAGCCAGGAAAGTTTTGCAGTTCAGGTACCAAGAAGTTGTCTAACATCTCCACATAACGCTCTGAATTCACTGTAACTGCACGCCCCCTTTCGTCTTCAAAAAAGTAAGGGCGATATTCCTCGCGCCGACATCGCAGCCCATACGGTCACTTTAGGCGAATGTAGGGGTTTCTGATGTTTGCGTTTCGGATTCGTTGCACTCCAGTAGCGGCAGTTCTGCTTATTTACGTGGCCATTAAGATGAAAATGAGCTTCATCCGAAAACAAAATGTTGGTAAACGTTGAAAATCGCTCAATCACCTGATTTACGAAATTAAGCCTCTGACTGGCATCTTGGGGCTTTAATTCTTGCACCAATTGAATTTTGTAGGGGTGCAGCTTTAGGTCTTTGTGCATAATGCGATGTAATGATGATCTATACACATTTAAAGCACTTGCGCGCTTCCGAATTGAAAGGTTCGGGTCGTCACGAACAGACTGATTAACATTCTCCACGTTTTCTACCGTTCTTGATGACCTAGGTCGCCCGGATTTTGATTTATCCAGCGTTGTACCAGTCTCTTCAAACTTTTTAACCCAATGTCGAATGAGAGGAATGCTTGGCGCATCATTTAAGTGGCGAAAACCTCGAATACTGCAGAATTTTCTACGCGCTACAGTCGCCGAATCACCGTTTTTGTAAAACTCTCGCACGCATAACGCGCGGTCTGTTCCCGAGAAACGCTCCATAGCGACTGAATTCCCAAGAGCCAGGCTACCGATTGACATAACCCCCGCGCCCCTCGGATACGTTTCGTTCACGCAGTAAGCTAAATAAATATAAAATTTCTTTTGAGACACCTTGTATTTTCTTTAAATCAAAAATGTATAGAGGAAACATTTTTTTTCTCTTCATTACAGTTTTTAATAGGAAGATTATTTAGTACTTAGAAGGATGAAATCATTTACTTTACAGCAAAAATGAAAATTAGGAAAATTTATCGAAGACAATTGACCGAAACCAATTAATCGAAAAAAAAATTACCAAAAACAAAATTATCGAATAGGAAAATAAACCGAAAAAAATATACAAAAATTTATTCTAACAATTTGTATTTTTAGCATGATTTTTGTAAAAAACGGCAACGAATTGTTAATAATTTATTTTAAAGAAACTACAAACCTCGCCTGTACTTGCTATTTCTCCCCTAAGCAAGGGAACGGAAGTTCGATTCCTGCTTTTTTATACAAATTACAGGTTCTACTTAGCCGTTCGCAACCGGCTTTAAACTGTAGGTGCCATTCTGTGTACGCTAAAAATGTACATAGATTGAAAACATGGTCATGAAACCTGGAAACAAGAGGCCTAGGCTCAACTCGGGCTGTCGCGCCAATGATGATGATGATGAAACAATTAATTTGGGCTCTAAAGCTAAACGGTATGCAGGGCCAGATTTACAAAATGCGAGGCCCTAGGCTACTCAAACTGTTACGCTCCTTCAATAGACCACCTCCTTTTTTTAGGGTTTTGTAGGTATGACCAAAAAACCCTTATACCGTCATTTTGTCGTCTGTCTGTCTGTCTGTCTGTCTGTCTGTCTGTCTGTTCGGTAAAAATTGTAGCCAAACGGCTAAACTTAGAGAGTTGAAATTTGGCATGCTTATACAACTCTTTAACCCGCACATAGGAAAAATACTAAAACATCTAAAAAACATATCCCTCTAAAAATATAAACAAATATGTGTTCATCGAAAAAAAAAATATTTTTTTTAAATTCTGAGTAGGGTATCAAATGAAAGCCCTTAGTACGTAGATTAAAGATCAAAATTTTATTTTTGCAAAATAAATTATTTTTATGCGATTTTTTCCAAAATTGTGCAAAAAAATTTTTGTCCCACACCCTGTAGCCCAGATGGTTTAAACTAAAAATCTGAAAAAATTCTAAGTAATGTATATTGATGTGAACCGGAATAGTACAACAGGAATTTTTGATCAGATTATGTTTTCGGAAAATAACGCATTTTTTGTGTTTTTAACTAAAATATGTTAACTATTTAATACGTTGTGTAACATACCAGATCAGTAGCTCTCGTGGCGTGGTTGGATTTGTCGTACGCTTAATAATATAAGTTAACTTGCAAACTAGGGTTCGAATCCTGTTGATTTTATTTTTTGTATTTTTTTGCATTTTTATTTTGTTTAAATTATTTGTTAAAATTCTAGTTATATTTGGTAAATGTTGCATTTAATTTTTAAAAGCGTAAATTTAATAACCAGTGGAAAGTGTTGAAATTATAATTTAATTCTATGTTTGACGAAATCAAAGGGCGGGACTTATGATGTAAGCAACCAATGGAAGCCATAGGTGCAATTTTCAAAATCTTATCGACTTTGCTGTATAAAAAAAAATACTGCATATATTTAGAAACTTAAATAATGGTATAAGGCATTCGAATTAAAATTCATAAAAAAAATATTTTGACATAAAATTTGTTTTGGCATCCCAAATAATCATCGTTCAGTTACTAAATACCTGCAAAACCTAGAAATGTGTGAAAATTCACACTTCACATCAATTTTTTAATATTTCTGAGTTTATCACTTTCAATGCTCAGAATGCTCAGTGCGGATAACCTGTATAGAGACATTGTGCTCTTTAATTCATTTTTAATTCTGTTAAGTTTTAAAAAAGACCTCACTTAGTGACTATTAAAGAAACAGTCATAAGATTGCTTCTATGTTAGGTCATCTGTATTTTTTCTTTATGCATTATTTGGTAGAGGTCTGCATGAGACTGAGGGAGTTCTTCTAAAGGGTGAAATGCTTTTTTTTACGGATTCCTCAATATCTCTTAAGCCCAATGAGATATCGACTTTTTGCTACCCATTAACATGTTCAAAAACGTATTTTGCTTTAGTTAACCTATAAAGAGCAAAACTAGATTCAGGGTGAATTATAAAACCCTTCGTATGGTCTGTGTTTCTTGTGTTCTAGCATATTTTATTTTTAATTTAGTACCTATGCATCTTTTTGAATATTGAGGCCCTTTGGACTTAGGAGGCCCTAGGCTTAAGCCTACTTAGCCTATAGGAAAATCCGGTCCTGACGGTATGTTATGGAAATACTGTTCTGCTATTTGAGAGCTATCTTTACTTAAAGATAGCGCGCACGTGCGATTTTTATCCAAATGGTTGTCTGTCTGTCGCTGGTGATAATGGCCCGGTTACACGATGCCAGTAACTTGTGCAAGTACTGGCACAAGTACTTGTGCCAGTACTTGCACAAGTCGTTTTGTCGTTTACACGTATTCCAGTATCTTATTTAAGTAACCTTGCAAAGAACCCGAAACACACTGCAAAATGTAGATGCTTCCAATTATTTTTTATGCGTAAAACCGTCTTTTTAACGCGCCAATTTTCGATGTTTAACCTAATTTTATGTATTTTATGCGTACGTCTTTCTAAACAAAAATGAATCGGCACCAAAAACTACATTTATTAAAAAAAGGTGTGAAAAAGTTTGTTTTTGTAACCGCGAAAATACATCAGCTGTTCACGGCGGCCATTTTTAAGTCACTGGCACGGCTACTTGTGCCAGTAAATAGGAACGGCTTCTATTCGCGACTGAAACTAACGTTGGCGGCGCTGCGTACAACAGCTGATGGCGCATGAGAAGCGTATATGTCAGAAGTTTTTTCTTAATATTTATCTGTTCAAACAATATTTCGGCAAAAAAGCACTGTATTTATGTCACTATATTTTAAAATACTTCTTAATTCGCATAAACTGCTGCACAACAAGCTACAAATATTATCCAAATATACGCTTCTGTTTAATTTAGCTAGTCACCACCAGACGTCTCACTGTTATTTGCAGTCGCGAATTCACTTGACTTGCATGAGATACTTGTGCCAGTACTGGCACCAGTACTGCATGTACGTTTACATGATACCAGTGACTGGTGCAAGTACTTACTGGTGCAAGTTACTTGTATCGTATTACTGAGCCATAAGTAAGAGCGCGCATAAGCGGCAAAATAACCACAATTCAAAAATTCCTTTCATACGTTTCCGGTTTAGATCATTGATCATTACTTATATTTGATATAAATTTTAAGTTTAACCCTTTTGGGGTAAACTGAAAATATACAAAAAATGTATAGAGAATTTAAAAAATCACATCACGAGATAAACAAAAATGTATTTAATGGAAAGAGAGGGGAATTTTTATTTTTGAAAAATTATTTTTATTGTTATGGGATTTTTACCAAAAATATGTCAAAAAACTTTTGTGTCCCATCCTACTTTCCAGAAGGGTTGATCTAAAAATCTTAGAAAAATCTCAATAATGTACAATGATAAGAACCGGAATAGCTCAACAAAAATTAGATTAGTTTTTCGAAAAATATCGAAATTTTTTGTCGTTGAAATTATTACTTTTTTTAAATTTATTGTATGGTATTAAAAGAAAGCTCTTAAAACTTGAATTAAAGAACGGAAAGTAGTTTTGTAAAACATCTTTATTTTAACGTATTTTCCAAAAAAGTTCTTATCCCGCACCCTTTCGCCCAAAGGGGTTAAACAAAAAATCTGAAAGAATTCTAAATAATGTACATTGATCTGAACCGGAAACGTACGAGAGCAGTTTTTTTTTTATCAGATTGTGCTTTTGGAAAATATTGCCATTTTTGTGTTTTGAACAAAATTAATTATTTTTTTAATTCATGACTAAATCATAGCTAATAATGTTATGGTTTTTTCTTGTATTTATGGCTAAGATAGTGCGTGTCTTTTTTGAAATTAAAAATATTATAAAAAAAAAATTAACAGTTGAGAATCGAGTTCATGTGTGGAGAGTGTAGTGTGTAATATTCGTAGGCTCCACCTACTATTATATTCAGTAATTCAACCTATTATTTGAATTACTTTAGTTTTTTGTTGTTAAGGTATCAAAGAGAAATTAATCTTTTGTAGTAGTGAAATACTTATATATCAAATAACACATTGTTAAATACGTTTCTGAAATTGAAAAAACTGAAGCCATTATCAATACATTTCTTATTAATTTAATGAAGACCTAGATATGATGCAAATGTGGAAAATGATGATGAAATTTTCGCATAAATTTCAGTTAAATTCAGTTTTAGAAAATAGAAAGCTCTTAGTACTCAAATAACGAATAAAAATGATTATCGAAAAACTGTTAATTTTGAGGCGATTATAGAATTTTTTTTGTCCTAAACATCCAGCATTGTGTTGGCTGCTTACACTTACTAAATTTCCTACCAAAACCTGAAATGTGTGAAAATTCACACTTACATCAATTTTTTAAAATGTGCCACAAAACCGCTAGTCTGCGGTTGGTGAATCCGGTGACAGTGCAGTTGGTAGACAAATAAGCAATTAGTTCGTTTACTTTGAACAGTTTTTAGTTTGGTCAAATATTAAAATCGCCATTTTTAAGTTTGTTTTATGTAATCAAACCGAATGTTAAATATATATAACATTTAAAAGAACGTCCTCGGATAAAAATGCGAACGAAATCAAATGTTAACAAACTAGTATGAGACATGACACGTCTCTTTATCTCTAATGACATTGAATTGTATGCGAAATGAAACGTCTGCTAAAAAGAATATTATCATTCAGTTTTATATTTTTTCTTTTTCAATAAATGTTTATCTATTACTGATAGATACAAAAATTGACATACCATCTTAAAGTAGAATCTGATTTACGCATAATCTATATCTTGTATAAAAAACCAAATTTTAAAAAGAACTATTCATATTTCAAAATAACGTCAAATAAGTTGTTGTCAATGTCAAATTATTATTGTTTTTTTTTTGTTAATATCTGCAAATACGTGTATTATATTATTTGTTATTAATATATGTCATGTTTCAATAATTTAAATCGTTATGGTTGAATAAATTTGCAATATTTCGTAATATTTAGAAAGTAATGTTATCTAACACATTGAGAATCTATGGGATATAATCACATATTTATTTAATATAACTGAAAAATAATTTTAGAAACATAAGATTTTAATATTATTTAATTTGTAGCATATTCATAAATATAAAAATTAAAAATATCGGTCTATGATTAAACTATCACGAGATGTCTTGTTTAAAATGCGCAGAAAACATTAGCATGCCACTGCGCACATGCATGTCACGGCCGATCACGGAACTATGTAGAACAGAACATGGTGAATCCGGTGACAGTGCAGTTGGTAGACAAATAAGCAATTAGTTCGTTTACTTTGAACAGTTTTTAGTTTGATTTAGCATAAAATATTGTTAAATAACAATATTTTAACCGGTAAATCTATCTATAAATAAAAAAGTTGGTTATATATTGTATTTTTCGTTGTAGAAGGACAAACGGTCATCCCCTAGATTGTGATAAAAATAAAAAAACACCAACATGAAGAAATTAATTATATTAGCTCTTGTGATAGTAGCTGCTTTAGCTGCGGGTAAGTGTATTATTGATGTATAATTTATAAATCAAATTTTAAAAAATGTGATTCGTATGTTGTTTTGAGAACAAAGATTTATAATGGCAGTTCAGTTATGTTATGACGTAGAAAATATTGACAGGTCATGTTTATCACGTGACTGTTAACTTGTGCGGTTTCATGGGCGTTTTCGAGGGTATAAATCCTAAAAAGTACGACGCATTTATTTAATAATCTCTTAAATTAATAAAGGAACTTGGGAAAGTAAAAATAACCATGTTGTAACAGCCGTTGATATTTCTTATCAGTAGTATGTCAAACATAGATAACAGGGGATCTGTTTATGTACAGATACATTTAGAACTATTAGCACATTTTACCGTTTACCTTTACCATTTAGCCTAAACCCATTATATTTCTGCCAATATAATGCATTAAAAATACCCTGATACATATATTTTTTAATAATCTTATCATAATATTTGTTCTGCATTCCAGTTCAACAAATTCTATTTAAGATTAGGTCAGTGGCGTAGTCACGGGGGTGTAAGGGAGCAGTTGCATCCCCTTGCTACTAATATCAATATTTTAACTGCTGACATAAGTAAAAGTAACCGTTTATAATATAAATAAATAAGTAAACGTTTAAACGTATCTAAATGGAATATTAATTTTCTTAAGTTATCACTAGCTGACTTTTTAATGATTGAATTGGGCTTTTGCTAAACAAAATGATCTTAAGTTTCATTCCACCGTTAAAAGTTATCAGATTTGAAAATCTAGTTCTGCTTAAACTAAATAAACCAACTATATAGTCTATTCCAAACGTATAAGCAGAACTAAACGGAGTATTTACTTTTTTCAGTTTTCACGAGCTTACTTTTTAACAATTGGTGGGCCTTTTTAAAACTTAAAAAAATGGTCAAAAACCACATTCAGTAGTTAAAAGTAGGGCTGTAGTCGAGGTTGTATAACGGCACATTGAGTATTCCTTCTGCTTAGCCACGACATAATTATTTAGAGTAAAAATATACTTATATTTAAATGCTATTTGCAAACCACTCTAAAAATAAATGATTACTTTTTAACAAAATAAGTTTTTACAACTTCGGGTCAATTCTAAATGAACTATATACTCTGTTCAAAATCAGGAAGTAGTAATCATGCAATGTCCACGTGATAATTTTGTCGAACTCTTGTCGTTTGTTGGCTGCGGAGCCATTAAATTTATTCGAGAGCCAACAGGGTAGCGACTTCAATCTTTCATGTGATTTTATAACTATTTCTGCATTTCAAACAGGGTATAGTCTGTTTCTTTGGTTTAAGCTGAACAGATTTTAAAAACTAGTAATTTTTATCGATTAAATGCGAAAATTTATTTTGTTTCACAACAGCCCACTTCAGTAATTAAAAAGTGAGCTGGTGACAACAAAAATTAAAATTCAATTCAGTTCCGCTTAGATGTTTGGAATAGTCTATATAATGCCAATTGTCAAATATTTTGAAAGCTGTCATTTCAGAATTACCACCCTAATATGATATTATAAATGTACAACATAAAATGTGAAGTTGCCGTCCTAGTTACGTAATACAAAATGAGACATATGATCCACTATTGATAGTGACTCAAAACTCTGGCTGACTCTTATGCTTTTCACGGATTTTCTTTCATCTTATTCAGTTCTGTGCAATGGTGTATCCACTTTTCGTAGTTTTGGGTATTAAAGTTGTGGACTTTTTCGATCTGATCCATGTATTGTGCTTTAGATCTACCAGCTGATCTTTTTCCAACGAACAATTTTTCTGGTCAGATGATATGCCATTCTCAGTCTTATTCTTTGGTTTAAACGGAACTAGATTGTCATTTCTAGTAACTTCACCGATTAATTGAGGTTTTTGATCATTTTGTTTAGCAAAAGCTCTTTGGAAAAATAAAAATTCTACTAAGTACCGCTTAAACGTTTGAAATAGCCAATATCTTCTTCACCGCAGTCCATTGATACAAATTTCTTTATATGCTATCCCCGTCTATAAAATAATAAACGCTGGGCTTCTTCATGCGGTAGGCCGCGGCCCCCTAGGGGGCCGCCTTGTTAATTGTTTTATTATTTAAAAAGGATAAGTAGCTTTAACTTTAATCCTACATCAATATTATTCTTCATTGTGCAGTAGGGCTGCATACGTCCCGGTACAGCGGGACATGTCCCGGTTTTGAGGTCTGTGTCCCAGTGTCCCTGTCCAAGAATCATTTGTCCCGGTCGATTTAAAATTTACACATTTGGTTTTATTAAATTGAATCGCTCATTAATTTATATTATATTATTTTAGATTTGGTACAGACACATACACAAAAAAACATCAAATTTTTCCAGTCGAACTGAGTGTTCCAAAATGATTCACCATTGATCCCAATGTTTTGCTCTTGGAATACCTATTATCAATCTCTTCTTTAATTGTTTTTTTTGTCTTCCAAATTTTTTTTAAATTAATTTTTTAAAAGACTTAAATTTTTTATAATAAAGGTATGATTGTCGATAAAAGTTTTTTTAAAGTGGTAAATGGGGGGGGGGATGTCCCCGTCGGTAGTCCGACAATTATGACACCACTATTGTACAGTTAAGGACATAAAAAAATAAGACACCTTTTTAATCTAGTGTGTATATTTTTTCTAAAATTTATTTGTTTAAATCAGGTTTTTTAATTATGACATCTGTCAAACATTAAGGGCCGGTTTCTGAAAGCCTAGTTAACTATTGGATACAACAATGCCCGATGGCGGCGCTACAAGCGCTATGAACAGCTGATTGAAACGAGTAATGTGAAAGTTGTCCATATTTGTTTACATGTTAAATCATCGATTTGCAATGGATAATAAACAGCTATCCTTATTAAATTATTTTAATTTTTTAAGTGCAATACCTTCTTCTAGGTGTGTAGTTGAAGGAGAAGAGTTGTTAAACGCCGGACATCTTATGTTGTGCGGAATTTTGGACAAAAATGATGAGCATGTCAACATATGTGGGTTATGTTTACAAACAAGCAGTTTGAGATCACCACCTCACGAAGTCACTGGGAAATTAAAATTTAGTAATGATGTTGAAGTTTTAAATATGTCCTGCACCTGTAAAGCAGGAACTACATGCAAACACATTTCACAAACCAAAATGAAACAAGCCAAGATCAGGGCCTTGATTGATTGTAATATTTGATTTTTCTTCTTGTTCCAGAAACAATATATTGTGTATGGAAATATTAACCAGCACAGATTTAAAATGCCTGTGGTCTACTTTTAAAAAACCTGTCTTACAACAGTATGAACCGCAACCTCTGTTAAAAACTCCTTGCCTAAATAAATTTATTAAAAACAAAACCAGGCACTGAAGGTTCAGTGAAAATGTATTAGAAAAGCTGCGTACAGAATTTAAGACTGCTTGCCGTAATTCTGCATTAAAATTACACGGGTAGATATTTAATTATGTTCGAGAAGGATTTTTATAATTTAGTGTTTGTTTCTTATTTAATTTAATACTGGTTTGTTATTATCTCTTCCACAACACCAAATTTATTAACAATTCACAAATTGTTTCTCATTTGGAAAATAGTGGAAGTAAATATTTTTGTTACTTCCTTTTCTAGAGTGACAGCCAAACACAGCAATTTGTGTTGTAATAACTCATTATAACATAAAGCAATATAAAAAAGAATAATAATTGCTATCAAAAGTTAATATAACAAACAAACTGCAACACTAACGTTTAAAAGCAACACAAACTACACGAGAAAACACATGTAAACCAGATGTAAACAATAAACTATTACTCGTTTCGCCTAGTTCAGTTTTTATCCGCTTGGCGTCACTTCATAGCGCTGTTGAGCCCAATAACCAAATAGTTATAAAATTGTTTCTATGGTTACTTATGAGATTGTTATATTGTAACAGAGTTGAACCAAAAGATTGAACTCGGCTAATCTTTCAGAAACCGGCCCTAATTTGTCAAAATATATTGTCAACACTGCAAAACAGGTATGCCCTCCATTAATAATTTTTTTAAGGCTAACATAATTGCTAAAGTGGAAGATGGATGGTCGGTGCGGCGAATTGCATACTTTTATAAATAAAATTGATACACGTTTTGGGTATAGACGCCTACTATTCAAATTCGGATAGATTCACACTAGGCAAAAATGGTGCCCTATTTTTTTATGTCCTTAATTGTACACACACTGGTCGACACCATTTTTGCTGACTTACATCTAAGACTTGTTTCTTACTAATTTGGTGCTGCTGAACTCAAATATCTTGTATAAAATACATTCTAGCAGCAGAGTAGAAATAACATGGCCTAATATTTTCTAACAGATATTATTTATCATGACCATGGAAACGTTACATATAAGCAGTGGCGGATTAAACCTTTACCGGGCCCAAGACATTTTTGATTTACGGGCCCTCAACCTAGAGGCGTTCAAAGGGGAAAGGGAAAGGGGAATGGTTCGTTGGGCCCTTGAAAATTACGGGCCCAAGACAATTGTCTTTTTTATCTTTGCGAAAGTCCGCCACTGCATATAAGTATGAAATAATAGATACTTTTTTCGTTTTATCAAAAAATGTCTGAAATAAAAGTTGTTAGTTATTGCTTTTATAGCAATCTTTGTTAAATAATTTTTGCAAAAATCTTAAAATCGACACTAGTAAACTCCCATTTTTCTTCAACCATAGAACAAAAATTTGACGTGATTGGCAGAAATTGTTAACATTTTTGAAATCGACACCCCAAAATTAGTGAAAAACAAGTATCAGATCTAAGTCTGCATAAAAAAAAGTTTAAATTTGTTGACCTGTGTTATTGAATGATCTGAGCGTAAAAAAATTGATGTGAAGTGTGAATTTTCACACATTTCAGGGTTTGCAGGTATTTAGTAACTGAATGATGATTATTTGGGATGTCAAAACAAATTTTATGTCAAAATATTTTTTTATGAATTTTAATTCGAATGCCTAATACCATTATTTAAGTTTCTAAATATGTGCAGTATTTTTTTTTTTACATAGCAAGGTTCATTAAGATTTTGAAAATTGCGCCTATGGCTTCTATTGGTTGCTTAAATCATTAGCCCCGCCCTCTGTTTTCGTATGTATTCAAAGAATTGTATTATAATTTCAACACTTCCCACTGGTTATTAAATTTACGCTTTTAAAAATTAAATGCAACATTTACCAAAATATAATTAGAATTTTGACAAAATAATTTAAACAAAAGAAAACTGCAAAAAAAAACAGAAAAATTAAAATTGACAGGATTCGAACTCTAGTTTGCAAGTTGCCTCTTTGGCAAATTACAAAGCAATGACGAAACGCACATCGCTATGAGCGCTGAGTTGTCTACTGGGTTACATAGCGAATTAAATATTTAACATATTTTGGTTAAAAACACAAAAAATGCGTTATTTTCCGAAAACGTAATCTGATCAAAAATTCCTGTTGTACTATTCCGGTTCACACCAATGTACATTACTTAGAATTTTTTCAGATTTTTAGTCTAAACCATCTGGGCTACAGGATGTGGGACAAATTTTTTTTGCACAATTTTGGCAAAAACCGCGTCAAAATAATTTATTTTGCAAAAATAAAATTTTGATCGTTAATCCACGTACTAAGGGCTTTCATTTGATACGTTTTAGTATTTTTCCTATGTGCGGGTCAAAAAGTTGTACAAGCATGCCAAATTTCAACTCTCTAGGTTTAGCCGTTTGGCTACAAATTTTACCGAACAGACAGACAGACAGACGACAAAATGGCGGTATAAGAGTTTTTTGGTGATACCTACAAAACCCTAAAAACATATGTATATATGAAACAAAAAATTATTTTTCTAACCAACCTTGGTTCGCAAAAAAATGTAGGGGGGGCGTGGGTTATCGATTTGTGTTGCAGGATGCCGCGACATCAAAATGTTTAAGAAGCACTGATCTAGTGCACTAATCAAATACTAGATACTTTCAACCCCTATCGCAGTGGAGGGGGTAAATTTGTTTATTCAAATGGCAAGCCTGTATATAAAATATTATTTGGTAAAGTCTGATTTTCATAGCAGACGCGTACGTTACAATGAAACGCATTGTTGTAGCAATGTATTTGATAATATCGCGTGTCGTCTGTTTAAAAAATTGACTGTAGCATGCTTTTCTTTAGCATAAGTTTAGCAGTATAATTATTGCATAGGATTAGATTATAAGAAGATTGGATCAAATCATTTTATTAAAACTATTTTGAGCGCTTATTATTTAAGCAAGCGATGGCGAACAAAAGTATTTCGGTTACTTATCTGTATTTTTGTACCGTCAAGTTAACGGATTTTTCAATCTCTGTTTCCAATTGATGACTAATATTGCAACTGATTTTATATGTGAACTGGTGGCATATTAACCAACCAGGGGATTCCCCGGTTTTTTTCTCATATACAAGTTCAGTTAGGTTCTGTATAGCAACGCTCTTGATATGTTCAACCTTGACTTTAGTTGACCAGGTATAATATTTTGCACGATAAATGAAAACACCGTCTTAACAGTTGTCATAAAAATTAACCATAATCTTTTATTGTCCCTTATTAACCCCGACATGAATTATTGGTAAACAGGACTGTTGACAGAGACGGATTAAGCAAATTTTGTAAAAAATACAAACTTTAAAGCAATATTTGCCGACTGGCGTAGCATAGTGGTAACACATGTGCTCTGCATTGCTAAGGTATCGGGTTCGAATTCCATTCAGGCATAGAATTTTCAAAAATAAGAATTGTCCTGGCTAATTGCCGAAGTAGCAAAGGCCATTAAATAAATATACTTAAAAAAATTTAAGGAATATTTGTGTTTGTTAAATATTAAAACAAATATGTATGTATAAACAAATTTAAGACAATTAATTTGTTGCATTCATATTTCACAAGGTATATTAAGTGCACTCACGATAAGAATGAGGTGACGTCGTAGTTGAGAATCTTGATGTGTAGCAAATTCGTTAATTGTCAAAAAAGTTAGGTTATATTCAACTTCTTTAATCTCACTCGTTCATATGTCAAACAAAAATACGACTAAACAATGCTATTTAAACGTTGCAACGTAGGAAAGCGGTACCAACATGTAGTAGTCAAATGAAATAATTGAATAATGCTTTCATGCTGGTTAAATTTACATTATGATGTTGGCAATTAAATTAACCAAGTGTGACGTCATCTCAATCTTATCGTGAATGGACTTTACATATTACACATAATAATAATTTAAAAAAAAAAAACAAGATTTGCAAATTATACAGGATGTATCAAGATGAGGAACATAATTTATCTTGAAAATGCGACGTGTAAGCAGGATAGGAAAAAAATAATAACTCAAGTTTACCAAAAGGATCAAATGGTAATATTTATTTATTTATTTATTCTTTGGAACATATACAGGACACGCCAAGTGAAATATTCGCCAATTATATATATAAACGCCCAAATTTCTTTCTTAACGTAACGCTAAGTTCCTGGGTGCCAGCGCGTCTTGCGGCATGCGGTCGGTCACGAATTGAGTGGTGGGAGATGGGAACGACGTATCTCGACAAAGCAGCTGGCTTACCAGAGCTTTTCAAGTTAGTATGTACGGTGACTTGACGAAAGAATGTTGTGTCAATTGATGTTATGCCCGCGGACCGTGTCCGGTCCGATACTAATTTTTAAACGACACGCCTTGAGCGGCTTTTTAGGTTTTCCTAGGTATAATCAGAAACAGCTATACCATTGATGTCCAACATATGACCCGCGGTCCGTATCTGGCCCGATACTAATTTTTAGCGACACACATTATAAGCAACTTTTTAGGATTTCCTAGGTATAATCAAGAAACGTTTTTGTTTTGTTAATATACGCAGAATCATGCAAATTTTAATAATTGATTCCTGCTTATATTGATTTTTATTCGATATAGGTTAGCCAACGTCGTTAGCTAGGGGTCTGCTAATTATTTAAATAATTATTTAAAAAAAAAAAAGATTGTAAAATAACGTTGGAAAGTAAAATTAAAAATAAACCCTATTTACGAGACAAGCTCGGATAAAAAGGACAAATATTTCCAACGTTTGATAAAAGAAGAACATATAAGGTGGGCAGGACAAGATCATATAAAGCAGGACTGTTCTGATCAAAGGAGGACAGTCCTCCTTTAAGGCTTTAGGACCTCGGTCTCCTTTAGGACTTCACTTAAAACAGTCTGTAGTAAAAGTTGTAGTTCCAGTTTTAAATATTTAAACTAGTGGTGTGTAGTCCTTTTTTTTTAAATTAAAATAGCTTCATTTAATTTAATAATTTTCTAGTTAAAAAAAATCGAAAAAAGAAAGTTGTTACTTTGGACAACGATTTTTCTATTTATAAAAGTCATAATTGAAAAATATTTTTGAAATTCTGGTCATTATTATACTCCCGTACACTACGGAAATTTCTGCGATCCATAGGTTGAGAAGCTCTGGCCTACAGTCAGCGAATTCGATTGTTAGATTTAGGTTTGCATTATTTGTTTCGCAAATCTGACATTAAACTTTGTTAATCTAATATTATGAGCATACTTTCACTTAACCGAACATGACCTTTATTGTTTTTTTTATAGAATACAAAAGGTGTAGATATTTTTAGGTTTATTTACTTACTGTTCCTTGCTTGTTCATTATTATGTTCATTTAATATTCATTCATAGTTTATTTTGAAAAAAAAAATCGGATTGTTGAATATATTTTTTTTATTTGGCCCAATGTTGGACATACCCTTCTTTTAGATTGTTCCACTGCTATCGGTCATTATAGTCTAACCAAGAAAATATGTCGTTTTAAAAGCATTTGTAAATTATATCAAAGACAGTAGTATATTAGTCATTTTCTTATATCCCTATGTATTAAAAAGAGATAAAATATCTTCTAATAATTCTAGTTAATTTTTGGGTTAATTCGCGACATATTCAAGTACTTCTTGTCTGCTTTGTAACATTCAAAGAGTTTTGAGAACGTATGTTGTTAATTTAATAAGCAAATTAAACATTAGTGGAAAGTACTGTATTATTCAGTTGACAGTAGCGTGTTTATTAAACATTATTATATTGTGAATGTATTTTTAAAAACAATTTTTTACAAATGTTCAATATAACTTACAGTCTGTATAATAAGACATACATGCTACTAATATGACTCATGATCAGGCATATGCACAAATAATAAACAGGTTCAAACATAATAATAATAATAATAATAATTTTATTAGGGTTTTAAATCTACATTTTTACACATGTCAACGTAGGTATAAATTGAAAACTTACAATAATATAAAAGAATTACAACAATACATTATACATACAATATACATTACAATATTAAATTAAATTATTAAAATTATCAGTCATATATTCATTAAAATTATAAAATGATTTGTGTTTAAAGTAGGTCTGTAGCTTGTTATTGAATAGCTTATAACAGTGGTACCCAAACTTTTTCGGTTCCGGGCGCCCTTAATGTATTAAAATTTTCCTGCGGCGCCCCAAGTCAATACATTCAAGACAAAAGGTCCTCAGTTCTAAAGGACAAAGTGATGACTAAAAAAAAAAAACAAACATTGGTTTTAAGTGTGAACTTCACATATTTCAGGGGGTTTTGTAGGTATTTAATAAGCGTAAGAAGCCAACATAATACTGGATGTCTAGGAATATTTGTTCTATAATCACATCAAAATCAACAGTTTTTTGATAATCAATTTTCTTCGTTATTAGCAAAAATTCCAGCATTTTTTACAGCGTATAAAATATAATATAATAGTATAATAGTATAATAAAATAACTGAACACTCCTGAACTCCTAACTAAACTGAAGTGTTGAGTGTAGTGTGGTGTGTAACTAGGTTCGCAGTTATTTAAAAAATAATATTTTATTTTACATTTTCAACTTCAAAAAAAATACACGCACTATCTTAGCTATAAATAGATTATTCGCCGTAGAGCAAATAAATTACTATTCATAATTTAGCCATGACTTAAAAAAATAATTATTTTTGTCAAAAACACAAAAACTGTCACATTTTTCAAAATCACAATCTGATTCTTTTCAGATTTTTGATTTAACCCGTTTTGGTAAAAGGGATATTTTTAATTGTAAAAAGAACTGTCATATCTCTCTCTCTCTCTCTCTCTCTCTCTCTCTCTCTCTCTCTCTCTCTCTACTCTGTCTCTCTGTTTCTCTGTCTCTCTATCTCTGTTTGTCTGTCTATCCGTTTAAAATTGTGGTCCAATGGTCGGACATATAAAGTTGTAATTTGGTATGCGTATACAGCTTTGATCCATATACAGCGTTATCCAAGAAACTGGATACAAATGGAAAAAAAAATATTAATTTTACGAAAAAAAGTCAACAATTTTATTTATTTATTTTTTTAAAATTTTTGTTATTGCTATTGGATAAGGCTCTCTCACAGTTTTCATTTTCTGTAAGACAGTGGTTAAATGTTAATTTTTCCACAAAAATGTATTAGATGGTCTTATAATATTGACTTGGCAATAAAACACTGGCCACCCCGTTCAGAATTGATTCAAAGAATAAGGAAAGAGTGTGCTATTTAGTTGGTAGTCGATTTAATTGTTTCATCACTTATTCTTCCGATTGTGTTTTAAGAAATAGATTAAAATTTCATAAAATATCAACAAATCTATAAAATATTTTCATTCCATTTTAAATTGTAATAATAAAATGACTGTGGTGTTATGTTTTTGTTGAAATACATGTTATTTAAATTTTAATTGGCACATTCCTAATCATGTTTAATAAAATGTATTGTATCACTATTGACAAATTATGAATCATGGTGACACACTATTCTTGTGTTTATATAATAAAGTATTAAACATCCAGTTATTTATACTTATACGAACATAGTTTTAGCATTTCTCATTTTAGTTTTGTATTTATCGTCTTGGATGTAACATAATACAATGGATATCACCAGGGGAAATCCTAGTAGATAAAAAATAATGAAAAATAAATTGTTGAGCATCAGTAAGTTAGCTGAAGGACAAACAATTAAAAAATATTATCTGTATTATAGAGCAGTGTTTCTTAATCAAAAACGCACCGTGGACCAGTAAAATATATAATTTTCTAACGCGGACCACCAATAATAATTGTTGGTTTATTTTTTGCAAGAAAACAAATTTATTTAATGTGCTACTACTAAATACATTTATTTTATTTGTAGAAAATCACAGAAAGTCTACAGAAAATAAACAAAATATAAATTATTTACATAAAAAATGTGCATAAGAAATATAAAAAAAAACAACGCAAAAAATACTTACAAAAACTTTCGCGGACCACAAAATTTTTTCTACGGACCACCTGTTGACAAACACTGTTATAGAGTAATAATAAATTTCAGTTTTTTATTGTAATAAAAATTAGTGATCTTAAAATTTGCTACTAATCCTATTACTGTGTAGTCGTTTTATAAATGTTGTAAAGAGTTGCTATCAATTTAAAATTTTGCAGTGCAATAACACTCGATTTAACGGGCTTTAAAAAAAAATCACTAGCGATTCTCGCCGGTGCATTAAGATAGCTTTAAACCGGCCCTTCTTACTGCATGAACACTAAACTGGGCAAATTTTATTATTTATCTGTATGTTATTTTTATTACGTACTGCCCTTAAATATACAATATTTAGTACAAAAATTTAGTCACCACCGTATTCGAGCATGTCTCTTCTCAATACCTAGTGAGTGACTATCATCGTTCTGCGTTGTTTTTTTCGCGGAAATATTACATTTTTTTTTTTTTTTTTTTGTTGCGGCAGTGGTTTATGTATCCATCCAATATAATTTTTTAAATTTAGTTATTTTACAAGTTTTATATTTTACAAATTGTCAAGTTTTGTACTTTCCTTTTCTAGAAACTATCTACCCCAAAAGGTATTAAAACATCTGGCCGCTACTGTTACTCAGCCCCTGGCTTAGTAACACAAGACAGTTATCGGTACAACTTCGAGCTGTTCACTTCTCATATTTCCTAAAATACAAAATCATTTAAAAAACTCTAGCACTGGCATTATTTTATTTAAATTCCTGCAGTCATAATAAACCCAGATTTTTATTTATTTTTTTTGTATTGTATCAATTTTATTATATCAATTTGTGTATTGACTAATTTTAGGGTGCGAAATCTAAAAAATATATTTAAAGCGCCCTCGCCTATGTATTTTTTGAAATATAGTCATTTTCTGTCGTTTATTTAAAATTTATTCAAAAACTGTAAACCGTAGCTTGTAATGGACATTATTTTTAAGACCTACGACTCCAAATATGTAATGGGTGTTTTTTTTAGAGGTATAGAACTTTAAATTGCAATAAAACAACGATGGATTATTCGATTGACATGATTTTTTTTTTATTCGAAAGATAATCTTGTGGCATTACATTTTAAATATGATTTCTGGCATATGACCGCCACGGCTGGCTCGGATGTAGTCCAATCTGGACGTCCAATTTTCGATGACTTTTTCCAACATTTGTGGCCGTATATCGGCAATAACACGGCGAATGTTGTCTTCCAAATGGTCAAGCGTTTGTGGCTTATCCGCATAGACCAATGACTTTACATAGCCCCACAGAAAGTAGTCCAGCGGTGTTAAATCACAAGATCTTGGAGGCCAATTCACAGGTCCAAAACGTGAAATTAGGCGGTCACCAAACGTGTCTTTCAATAAATCGATTGTGGCACGAGCTGTGTGACATGTTGCGCCGTCTTGTTGGTATGATTTAATGTAATGCCACAAGATTATCTTTCGAATAAAAAAAAATTCATGTCAATCGAATAATCCATCGTTGTTTTATTGCAATTTAAAGTTCTATACCTCTAAAAAAAACACCCGTTATTTGGAGTCGTAGGAGTCGTAACATAAATAAGTATACACATTATGCAGTAAATCAGAGCGAAAAAAATTTTGCTCCAAAATCGAAAAAATCGTTACGATTTTGTACAATTTTCGAAGGTTTTGTTTGAAGATTCGTATTTATTGTAAAAGTTGGCTTATTAAGGCCCCAATTTTTTTCTAGACTAAACAATATACGAAGATTTCAAAAATTCAAACTGCAGTTCTCTATATTTTATTGTTCTTAGTTAGAATTTTTTGAAATTACAAAATTGAAATTGACAATTTAAAAATTTCGCAAAAATTTTTTTGCTTGGGACTCGCTTTAAAATGAGCCCTAAGGCCCTTTCGGACCTCAGGATTTCCGAAATTTCAACCGTAGGTCTCTATCTCATGTAGATTTTGAGATACGGTCTTTCGAAAATGTAATATTTATAAATTTTTTATCTAGGTACAAAAATATCTGTAGGTTTCAAAAATTCGAGTAATTTTTGATCAGATTGCGTTTTTGAAAAATATTGTAGTTTTTGTGTTTTTGACAAAATTAATTATTTTTTTAATTCATGGCTAAATTATGGCTAATAATTTTAATTTAATGGATAATAATGTTTTAATGGATTTTTTGTATTTATGACTAAGATAGTGTCTTTTTTTTAAACTAAAAATACAATTATAATAGTACAAAAATAACACTGTTAATAGTAGGAATACGTTTCTGAAATTGAAAAAAATAAAGCCATTTATCAATATATTTCATATTAATCTAATGCAGACTTGAATAGGAAACAAATGCGGAAAAAAAAAACAATTTATGGAAAATTATTTAAATTAAAAATAAATTATAAATAAACGGAAGCTCATAGTAGTTAAATAACGAATAAAAGTAATTATTAAAAATCTGTTAATTTTGATGTGATTATAGAACAAATATTCCTAGACATCCAGTATTATGTTGGTTTCTTACTTATTAAATTTCACATCAATTTTTTTTATTAGGGTTTTGTAGGTATGACCAAAAAAACCCTTATACCGTCATTTTGTCGTCTGTCTGTCTGTCTGTCTGTCTGTCTGTCTGTTCGGTAAAAATTGTAGCCAAACGGCTAGACCTAAAGAGTTCAAATTTGGCATGCTTATACAACTCTTTGACTCGCACATATAAGCAGTTCACTTTTGTAAGAACAAACTAAGAGGGAATTTTGTTTTCAATAGTTTGCACCTTTGAAGCTGTATATCATGTTGGTATTAAAAAATGTCACTTTTTTAAAATGTTGATCCATTTGACATATGTCATAATGAAAAATTATATCTTAACTATAATGATCATAACCTTATCAACCTAAAGTCGGTTTTACAGCGTAAGGAATATTTTTAATTGACATTTAAAGTCAGTAACACACCATAAAAGTAACCAAAATAACCAGATCTAGTGTGTTCTTACAAAAGTGAACTGTTTATATCAAATTAAAGCCCTTAGTACGTGAATTAACGATCAAAATTTTATTTTTGCAAAATAAATTATTTTGTTGCGATTTTTGCCAAAATTGTGAAAAAAAAATTTTGTCCCACACCCTGTAGCCCAGATGATTTAAACTAAAAATCTGAAAAAATTCTAAGTAATGTAAATTGGTGTGGTCCGGAATAGTACAACAGGAATTTTTGATCAGATTATGTTTTCGGAAAATAACGCATTTTTTGTGTTTTTAACTAAAATATGTTAAATATTTAATTCGCTATGTAACACTACACTACTATGTAGAGCTACTAATCTAGCAGCTCTAATAGCGTAGTTGGTTTTGTCATTCGCCTTGTAATTTGTAAACTAGAGTTCGAATCCTGTTAATTTTATTTTTTGTTTTTTTTTTTTTTTTCATTTTTATTTTGTTTAAATTATTTTGTCAAAATTGTAGTTATATTTTGGTAAATGTTGCATTTAATTTTTAAAAGCGTAAATTTAATAACCAATGGAAAGTGTTGAAATTATAATTTAATTCTATGTTTGACGAAATCAGAGGGCGGGGCTTATGATTTAAGCAACCAATAGAAGCCATGGGCGCAATTTTCAAAATCTTAATAAACCTTGCTATATAAAAAAAATACTGCACATATTTAGAAACTTAAATAATGGTAATAGGCATTCGAATTAAAATTCATAAAAAAATATTTTGACATCAAATTTGTTTAGGCATACCAAATAATCATCATTCAGTTACTAAATACCTGCAAAACCCAAAAATGTGTGAAAATTCACACTTCACATCAATTTTTATGTTATTCACATCATGGTTGTAAAAATAATTTGTTTTAAACCATTGTTTTCGTGGGTTTTGAAATTTAAAAAAATATTTTAAGAGTATTTCTTGGTCAAATTATATTATATATTCAGGTGCCTGGCAATAATTAACTTTGGTTGTTTATACATTTTTGAAAATTATTGAATAATTTGTGCATGATTTAAAGTAATTTACTTGAAATGATAATTTTAAAAGTGAAGGTTCAAGGATATCTTTTAGTTATCTAATATTGTATACAAATGTGGTAACATTTTTCCCATAAAAAATTATAACGTAGTTGAACTTCGTACTTATATTTTTTTTAATAAGTTTAACCGAGCATATCTTCCGGTGTTCGATTACAAAGGATTACGAATACCTTAAATGTTTATATGGGAAATACAATTTATCGTATTAAATTTTTAAAAATGCTGAAACTTTACTGTACCGTATTACTACTCAGAGTTGGTAAAAATTTGAATACTGTTTATCTTTTGTAGATTACATTGTAACAGTTATTTTCCTACTTATTGATCATTATTAAATAAAGATTACTGGAAAATATCCAAATTGAAAGTTCATAACATTTGACCTAGTTTAATCAAAAGTTTTGTAAACAAATTTTTTTGTGTATGTTGAACAGAAATATCTGGAATTTTACGGTGAAACATAATATAGAGAGTGAAGAGATACAACAAATGTTCCGTAAGATCAAAAAAAAAATTATCTATTTTTTTTTTTATAATTATTTTTTTATGGGAGGGCAAGTCTAGCGGAGGTCTCCCTACGCCACTGGTTTTATATTTATGTGTAACGTTACCATGGTCATGATAAATAATATCTCTGTTAGAAAATATTAGGTCGTTATTTCTACTCTGCTGCTAGAATGTAATTTATATAAGTACTTTATGATGGCGGTCGGTCCTGTGGTGGCCACAGCTGATTTTTTTTTATTTGGTACATAAAATTTATGATAATTTTTTAAACTTAATGGTGGGGTATTTAATGGGAGTTCAAGAAACGTTTAAATACCTTTTTTGCATTAAAAATCTGTTTAAAAAAATAGCGTAATGAACCGGAATAATACGTTTGATAATTTTGATGCGATAAATTTTTCGACAGATACCTAAGATTTATATTTTTAAATGATTTCAAATTACAAACGAAAGCTCTTAATACATAAATTAACACACGTTGATGATTTACAGAGTATTGTTCTTGTTGACGAGATTAACCAAAAGATGGGTATCAGAACATAAACCCCCGTAAAAAACCCTCTAGACGTTAACCCTCCGGGCAAAAAAAAAACCTTGACAATTAACCCCCCGTGCAAAAAAAAACCCCTGACAAATAACTCCCCTCCAATTTTAAATAAGAAATATAATATAGTTTTCCCATTGATTAATAGTCCACCGTATAATAGTGTTAGGGTAGGTTAGGTTAATTTCGGGGGGGGGATTGATTGTCGGGTTAATGGATAAGGGGTTTATGTCCGGAGGGTATTTAGCCAGGGGGTATGTGTCCTAGAACCGAAAATATACGTCATAATCAATTCAGCATTCGGGCCATCTTTGACTGCCTTCACGTACTACTAACTAGGAACATTTGAAATCTTGAAATGTGTGATAATTCACTCTTCAACATATTTTTACCAACCGCCAACATATATAAGGGAGGTATTGTGATCATACCGATTTTGACATTGAGATTTTGATGGATCTCCACGAATTGAGGTCCCTACATAACGTTTTGATTATTTTTAGCATGATGTCTGTCGGTCGGTCTGTCTGTCTGTCTGTTGGTCCGTCCGTCCGTCTATCTGTCTGTCTATCTGCCGGTCTGTGTACACGTGCAGAGCAAATTCCGGCTAAAAGGATTTTTATGAAATTTCATATTTAAGCTTTTGACATCAATGGCACGAGTTGATCAACTGGTAACAATCATTTGGTAACAATCGGTTGACTAGAAATGGGAGTTTACTCGTGTCGATTTTAAGATTTTTGCGAATATTTCATAACAAAAAAATATTTCGAAAAAAATTATTTAACAAAAGTTGCTATAAAAGCAATAATTAACAACTTTTATTTGAGACATTTTTTGATAAAACGAAACAATTTTAAAAAATTTCGAATTTTTTTTGAAGTGTGTATTTTTTTATACTTATATGTAACGTTTCCATGGTCATGATAAATAATAATTTCCATGGTCATGGTAAAAATTCAGAAAATCGTTCAGGGAGCGGAAGAGCAAAATTCCCAAAGGGCACCACAAACAAAACAAAACAAAAAATTGAAAATCGGGTACAGAAATTAAAAAAACACTTGGAGGTGGGGGTAGTGTTAAAAATTTTATGATCATGAGTTCAAAAAACTTCTTTATTTAGAGGTTACATTCTTGCTCTACTCTACTTGTTCCACCTCTTGAGACCGAGCAAGTTTAGCTTGCTCGACGTGATCTAGCGTAAGTTGCTCTGGACAAACGAACACTATTATATCAACTATTCTTACACAAACGAACGCTTAAAATGTTGCTAGAGTTGCTCTAATGTGATCTGAGCAGACAAACGAACATACCTTTTGTCATTCAAACAGTGCGATCATACATATGTTTCGTAGTCTTGCGCAGTTTGGCAAGTTTGGTCTGGATGAGTCTTAAAGGAGCTAGATAATGCGCGAAACCGCAAAATTTTTAAAATTATCCAATGCAACACGTCTACGACTGCGCCAGTTTACCCAACTAGGCAAAGCTTGTCGCGATATAAATAGGGGAATCACATGAAAATTATTTATGCAAAAGGAAACGATTGGACTTCGAACTATAAGCATGTGTGTATGCCTCATGACTGTCATAGTCATAGCTGTATACGTTATCGCCACGAAAAAAATGTGTGGTGTGTTTTAATATGTTTTTTGTAATCTCTGGTGAGCGGAAACCGGCTATTTGCGAATAACTAATATATGAACCTCATGAATGAAAAATAAATTCGATCATATAATAAAAGATAGGTAAAGAAAGGTAAACGATGTTTTTAGGGTTTTGTAGGTATGACAACCAAAAAACCCTTATACGCCACATATGTGTCTATACGGTAGAAATAGTCAAACGGCTGAACATAGAAAGTCGAAATTTGGCACGCTTCTACAACTCTTTGACCCCGTATATAGGAAAAATGTAAAGAATTCAAAAAAATCACGAGATAAATATAAACAAATATGTATTTAATGAAAAAATAAATATGTTATTTAAATTTCTAGTGGGATATCAAATTAAACCTCTACATGCGTAGATAAACATGCAAATTTTTATTTTTAAAAAATTGTTTTGGTATACGCGAAAATTATGTTAAAAAACTTTTGCCCCCACCTTATTTCCTGATGGTGTTTATCTAAAAATATGAAAAAATTTTGCTAATGTACATTGAAGGGAACCGGCAAAGTTCAACAGGTTTTAATCAGATTGGTTTTTTGAAAAATACCGATTTTTTTTGTGTCGTTGAAACAATTTTTTTTTTTAAATTTACTATGTAGTATCAAAAGAATGCTTATTCGACGTAGATTAAGAAACAGAAAGTAGTTTTCTAAAATTTCTTTATTTTAAAATGTTCTTTTTTTTTCATAAATGTACTAAAGAAATTACTGTTCCGCACCCTTTAACCCAAAGGGGTAAACTAAAAATCTGGAATAAAAAAAAAAGAAAAGTAATATACATGTTATCAGATCAAAATATTAACCCTTTACCGCATAGTGTGCCATATATGGCACATTCCGATTTTTATTTTTTATTTTACTTTTAAAACTGAATCAGAACGTTACTTCATGAATGTTCATATATGCCCAATACACAGCAATGGATCTTGCAGTATAGGGTGACCATTCGTCCCGCATTTCGCGGGACGTCCCGCATTTTGATTTGGTGTCTCCAGGGCCGAATTATGCGCTGTACTTATATTTGGGAAGTGAAGACCTTTTTTTGGCTCTTTACTTATATTTGGAAGGTGAGGACCTTTTTTTTGTTTGCTCTTCACTTATATTTCGGAAGTGACGACCTTTTTTTTGCTCCGTCCCGCATTGCCTTCTCCAAGAAAATGGTCACCCTACTGCAGTATCTCAAGTAATGGGCTGCAATAGATTTGAGGATATCAAGCGGAATTTGCACTTCAACTATAACTCTGAATTTATTGAGAAAGGACAACTAGAAGATACGACCTTTTCTTTCAAAAATTCGAGGGAGACTGCTTTTAATCCCTAATGAAGAACACCTAGCAATTGACGAGCAAATAATACGGAATCATTTTCTTTTGTAACATAATGTAGAATCATAATGTTCCATGTATGGCACAAACCCTAAATAATTATTTTAATTATTATTTTTTCATAAAAATAATAATTAATATTTTAAATATATTTTTTTAATTAATTTTTCTATCAATAAGAACCAATTCCTAATGCTCATGAATTATTTCAGCCAAAAATAAAAATTCATGCAGTAAAGGGTTAAAGTTTTTATGTTTTAGACAAAAAAATTCATGGCTAAATTATGGCTAATAATGTTATGGATTTCTTTGTAAGGCTAAGGTTAGTGTATGTCATCTTTTGAAATTAAAAATATAATAAAATAATTTTAACAGCTGAGAATCGAGTTCATATGTGTAAGCTTCTACTATTATACGTCATGATTCAACCTATTGTTTGAATTATTTTAATTTTTTGTTTTTTATGTAAAATAAATTGTGTATCAAAATAACGCAATGTTTAATATTGAGAAATACGTATCTGATATTGAAAAAAGTTAATCCATTTATCAATATATTTCTTATTAATTTAATAAAGACTTAAATACGAAGCAAATGCAGAAAAAACGGCTGTGATTTTTTTAATGTAAATTTTATTGTGACGAAATTTTCACAAATTATTTAAATTTAGTTTAAAAAATAAAATAAATGAAAGCTCTTAGTACCCTAAATCTATATATATAAAATCGTAACTAAGCTACCTACTCATAATCAACGCCTAGCCCAAACCACTGAACCTACAATCATGAAATTTGGCGAGTATATTCCCTCCATGACGTAAGCACCCACTAAGAACGGATTTTTCGAAACTCATCCTCTAAGTGGGTGAAAAGAGGGTTAAAAGGGGTAAAATGTGGCTTCACGGTTTTCTTAATATCTCTTAGGTCCAATAAGATATCGACTTGGTTTCTGCTCACAATGATTACTCATGTAAATATTAAAAAACTTATTTCAGGATTTTGTTCTAATAGACCCCTAAAGGGGTGAATCTACAATCAGGGTGAATTATAGAACCCTTCGCATGTTCTGTGTTTATTGTGTTATAAAATTCCTTTTTGGCATATAGGTGCCTTTTTAAAATATTTAGAAAGTGTTTTGACCGTTTTTTTAATTTTCACCCCTAAAGGGGTAAATTGGTATTTTTTATTCGATAGAATTTCGTCTAGACAAAGAAACATAAAATTCGGAGAGTATATCCCTTATATATGACTTAAGAACCCCCTAAGAAGAGATTTTTCGAAATTCGACCTCTCAGGGGTGACAAGGGGTGAAATATGTTTACACGGCTTCCTCAATTTCTTTTAGGTCAATAATACACCGCCTTGGTTTTTGCTTATAAAGATTATCCTTATAAATGTTAAAAAACCTTTTTCAAGATTTTGTCCTAATCATCCCCTAAAAGGGTGAATCTACAATTAGGGAGAATTATAGAACCCAACGTATTTTCTGAGTTTGTTGAGTTATTAAATTCCTATTTGGCATATAGATGTCTTTTTAAAATATCTCGAAATGGTTTTGAAGTTTTTCAAAATTTCACCCCTTAAGGGGTAAAAGGATATTTTTTATTTGATAGAACATCACTTGGACATAGATACAAGATATTCCCAAAGTATATTTCCTCCATGAGGTAAGCATACACTAAGACGGGATTTTTCGAAATTCAACCTCTAAGGGGTGAAATGTAATTTCAAGGATTCCTAAATATCTTTACGGACCAATAAGATATCGTCTTGGTTTTTACTTACAAAAATTACCCATATAAATGTTGAAAGAACTTATTTCAGGATTTTGTTTTAATCAACCCCTAAAGTGGTGAATTTCCAGACAGGGTAAATTATACAAGCCGTCATATTCCCTGTGTTTGTTGAGTTATAAAATTCCTTTTGGCGTATAGGTGTCTTCAAAATAACTTGAAATGGTATTGACAGTTTTTAAAATTTCACCCTTAAGGGGTTGATGGGAATTTTATATTCGATTGAACATCCCTTGGACACAGATAAATAAAATTCGTGAAGCATATTCCCTCCATGACGTAAGCACCCACTAAGACGGGATTTTTCGAAATTCCACCCCTAAAAAGTGAAAAGGGGTGAAATGTGATTTCAAGGATTCCTCAATACCTCTTAGGACCAATAAGATATCGTCTTGGATTTTGCTTACAAAGATTACCCATACAAATGCCGAAAAACTTATTTCAGGATTTTGTCCGAATCAACCCCTATAGGGGTGAATCTACAATCGGGGTGAATTATATAACCCTTCGTATTTCCTGTGTTTATTGTGTTATAACATTCCTTTTTGGCATATCGGTGTCTTTTTAAAATGTCTCGAAATGGTTTTGACAGTTTTTAAAAATTTCACCCCTAAAGGGGTAAATGGGTATTTTTTACTCGATAGAACGTCCTTTGGACAAGATACATGAAATTCGTAAAGTATATTCCCTGTATGACGTAATTACCCACTAAGACGGTATTTTTCGAAATTCAACGCCTAAGGGCTGAAATGTGATATCAAGGATTCCTTAATATCTCTTAGTACCAATAAGATATCGACTTGGCTTTTGCTTATAAAGATTAACCATACAAATGCCGAAAATTTTATTTCCTAATCTACCCCTAAAGGGGTAAATCTATAATCGGGGTAAATTATACAACCCATCATATGCCTGCGTTTATTAAGTTATAACATTCCTTTTTGGCATACCGGTGTCTTTTTCAAATATCTCGAAATAGTTTTGACAGTATTTTAAAATTTCATCTCTAAATGTAAATGGGAGGGGTAAATGGGTATTTATATTCGATAGAACTTCCCTTGGATATAGAGACATGAAATTCGGGAAGTATTATATATGCCTTCCGTGATGTAAGCACCCACAAAGAAGAGATGTTCCGAAATTCGAGCCTTTGAGGGGGAAATGTGATTTGAAGGATTCCTCAATATACCTTAGGACCAATGAGATATTGACTTGATTTTTGATTACAAAGGTTACCCATACAAATGTTTGAAACAATAATTCAGGATTTTGCCCTAATCAACCCCTAAAGTGGTGAATCTATATTTGCGGTGAATTATAGGCCCCTTTGTATTTCCTGAGTTATAGCATTCCATTTTGGTACATAATTTTCTAATTAAAATATTTAGAAAGCGTTTTGAAAGTTTTTTAAATTTCTTCCCTAAAGGGGTAAATTGGTATTTTTTATTCGAAAGAACGTCCCTTGACATAGAGATATGAAATCTAGGAAATATATTCCCTCCATGTCGCAAGCACCCGCTTATATAGAATTTTTCGAAATTCGATCCCTAGGGGATGAAAAGTGATAAAATGTTTTCCCTCGGATTGTTCATTATCTCTTAGGTCCAATGGTATATTGATTTGGATTAAATTCAGGATTTTGCTCTAATCATCAATCCCTAAAGGAGCGATTCTAGATTCGGGGTGAATTATAGAACCGTTTGTAGCTTCTGCCTTTATTGTACTATAACTATGTTGTACTTTTTCGCATTTAGGTGTAATTTTAATTAATCATTAGTTTCAAGATCATTTCATTTTGACCGTTTTTTTTTTTTTACCCCTAAATTGCATTTTTAATACTTCCCTAAATTACATTGGTACATTGGTATTTTTTAGTAGACAATTGAAATTCAGGAACTGTATTTCTTCCATGACGTAAGCAACCACTAAGAAGAGATTTCTCGAAATTCAACCCCTAGAGGGCGAAAACGGATTTCTTAATATCTCTTGATGAAATAACGACTTGCTTTTTACTTACTATGGTTACCCGTACGCATGCATAAAAATGTAATTTAGGATTTTACTGCATTCAACACTTAACGGGGCGAATCTACATTAAATCAGGGCGACTTATATAATGTTTCGTAACTTATTTGTTTGTTGAGTTATATCATTCCTTTTTGGTATATAATTTTTTTATATCTTTAGAAAGTCTTTTAAACGTTTTTTTTATCTATAAAGGGCTAAATAGGTATATTTTTGATTAGATACTTGAAATTCCGGAAAAATATTCCTTCAATAACCTAAGCATCGAACCCTTTATATCTCCTGTGCTTCTTGAGTTATAACCAGTAGCGGCGCTAGCTCTTAAAATCTGGGGGGGGGGGACAAAAAAAATTTAGTTAAATTTGGTGGGGCCAGGAAATATTTTTTTATCATTTACATATGAAAATACAAGTAATGACCTAAAAAAAAAGTCCTCACTTCTAAAATATATTTTTTTCCAAGCAATTCTAGGGGCCAACTGGAGGCCAGAGCCACTTTTAGGGGGGCCCGTACCCCCCTGGTCTCCCCGCTAGCGCCGCCACTGGTTATAACATTCCTTTCTGGCATATAGGTGACTTTTTAAAATCTTTCGATAGTGTTCTGACTGTTTTTTAAATTTCATTGCTAAAGAATTTTTGATTACAAATAAGAAATTCCAAGAGTACATTTCTCGATATGACGTAAAAACCCACTAAGAAAGGATTTTTCGACCCCTATGGGGTGAAAAGGAGTAAAATGTTTTTTCACGGATTCCTCAATATCTCTTAGGACAGATGAGATATCGACTAGGTTTTAGCTTATAAAAGTTACCCGTGCACATGTTTAGAAACAAACTGCGATTTTTACACTAATGAGCCTCTAACGGGGTGAATCTACACCTGAGGAGAGAGTCAGCAATGTGATCTATAAAGAACCATGACTTATAATAATTGCACGATGATGGCAAATCGTCAATATACCGTAGCGAAGCACGGGTACTCAGCTAGTAACGAATAAAAATGATATTTTGATGTGTTTATATATAAAAAAAAAATATTGTCCTAGACATCCAGAACTTTTTACACTTATTAAATACCTACAACATCATATAATGTTAGACTATTCATACTACGCATCAATTTTTTAAAGTTTTGTAGGTATAACTAAGAAACCCTTATACCGACACTCTCTCTGTGTGTACGGTAGAACGGTAGAAATTGGGGTAAAACGGCTGGACCCAGAGAATTGAAATTTGACATGTTTATATAGCTCTTTGAATCGGTTATGCAAAAATACTCAAAGATACAAATCAAAATAAGACTAAATATTTCAGCCATTTACAAAATGTTAAATAAATAGCTAAATCCAGTGTATACCAGTTCTCGCGAATTCATGCCAACTTTTAAAATTAGTTACATAAACTAAAATTCAGTTTTTTTCATGTATAATAATATTTCAATGGAATTTTTATGTGTTAAGGAATAAAAAACTATTAATTTATAATTCAATTTCTGTTCTCATAAAAAAAAAAAAAAATCATTGACAAGCAATAAAAAAGCACTGATTTTTTTGATCATTTATTTGAAGGTTTAGATTAAGATATACAGGGTGATTTTAAAACATTGTTACGTAATGGCAAATCGCTTAAAAAAATTTCTACTTTCCATTCATAAGAGATTCATAATGTAATTGAATTGAGAATTATAATGAGTTTATAACATTTAATTTCATAGACTAGGTAATATTGGTAGCTACTTTGAAAAATATCAAACTTTGAAACCATTCCTGTCAACCAATTGAAACTATTCCACTACATTCACTATTCACAAATTCGCTAATCGGGGATGTTGAAAAATGCACTCATCTTCAAGACCAATGTTAAAAAATACCTAATTGAAAGAGAATTGTATAACGTTAAGGATTTTTTTTTTAGTTAATTTCCATATTTATTGTTTATTACTGTTTATTATTCTTTTTACTTGCCCGACCTTGATATATAAGGGGCATGTATTGTAATCGCGAAAATTTTCGATGTCGAGATTTTGACTGATGATCACGTTTTATGGTCCAGGGAATCCAAAAAACCTATTTTCGAAGTGCCGTCCGTATGTGTGTGTGTCTGTGTGTATACACGATAACTCAACGGTTTAACTTAGAGAGTTCGTTCTGGTACTAAAAAATTCTCCTGTTAATTGGGAAGAACCCTATTATTTTTTATGCAAATCCGAAACCGGAAACGGAAGTTATTAAACTTTAAAATTAAAAAAAAATCGTATCTAGTAAACCAAGCCTTGGACAAAAATTTGTATAGAAGATAATTTGATGTATTTTTGAAGATTTATCTAAAACTTTTGTAATTAAAAAAAAAATATATTTTTTTTTGTTTATTATTTTTTTTATGGGAGGGCAAGTCTAGCGGAGGTGTCCCTTCGCCACTGGTTTTTTCACTGTCCATATCTCTAATGATTTAAATAGTTTCTTATATTATTATGTACTGACTTTCTTTTCATGTAATAGTATTATTGTTCTACTTTGTTATTATGTAATATTTATGTACAAGAAAGACAAGAATAAAACTAAACTATAACTAAACTAAACTAAACTGAACTTGTTCGATTTTATAATTCAAATTTATTATTTTAAAAGACATGAAAAAGCAAATTAAAAAAAAAAATACAATAAAAAGCTCGTTACATAAGCCTTTTTGCAGCAGTTGTCGATTAGAAAACTCATCATTCGTTTTCTAACGTCGACGCGTGCAGGAAAATCATGAGTTATTTTATGTTTGACGTTTGGTATGTGAAAATTTAAAATTCCAACAGTGAAACCATGGGAACGAATAACTTATGGCAATAATAGAATATTTATTTATTTATTTTAATGACAAAAAAAAAAAAAAATGGGAAATTTGTATTAAGAATGACACAAAAAAATCAAAATATAAAGAAAATGACATTTTAAAATGATAATAACCTTAACCAAAACATGTTTATTATAAGTATGATTTACAAAGCTTAAACAAAACGGCCAAAACGAACGATTCAAACGATGAAAGTAACTAGATTGCAAAATCTAGTTCCGCCTAAACGTTTGGAATAGCTTATACATATGTACGTAAGTAGGTACATGTAAAAAAAAATACATTTAAATGTTCTTTAATTCATAATTCAAAGTTGGTACAAAAATATAAAATATCACAAAATTACAAAACAAAATAAAATATTTGATTCATTTCAATATTAAAAATTATTATTATTATTATTATTTTGATTGTCAAAGGCACAAGAAGCACAGTTATTTCAAACCAAGATGTCAAGGCCTATTGAACATCAAAGTAAACCATATGCACAACACTAATGTATCATTTTCATGGCAGTGTCAAAGGCGCGACAGGGGTGAGAGGCGTGGTATTATATTTACAAGTTCGAATTTCATGGTGGGGTTGGAGGCGTGATAAGTGCGCGTTTTCGGTTTTGACAACATTTGTATCTAACCCAAATCTAACCTAAAAGTTTATACAATTATTTGGAGTAAACGGTTATTCAATTTCATTTAATATGTCGTCAAATCGAAGGAGACGTTTAGCTCTTTTTTGTGCATATTTAGACTTATTGCGATATGATGAAAAGCGATGGTGGGTACGTCCCATATATACATAGAAACAGAAGGCAACAGGGAGATTATTTTAACGTGTTGCAAAAAATGAGACACAAAAAACACAGACAGTTACTTCAATTACAAGAAAAGAATTTAATACACAATCTTTTTTACTTGACATCACAGTTTAGAATGAAGATTCTGTTGGCCCCTGCTTGGGGGTGTATTATTAGTATACCCACTGCATGACATTTCTGCAGACCAGATATTTGAAACCGAATCCATAATAATAAACTGTATGACTGCCGACAGCATTGTAAAAGTCGCAATTTCGCTACATCAATTTACGTTTTTTTATTTATTTTTTTTAGGAAATTAATGTAAGTGTCTCGCTAAAGTTCTCACCATTCCGAAAAATATATCTGTTTCTATGGTTTCGACGGTGCGCACAGCGCTATAGTTGAAATTTTTGAACTTGCGACACCGCGCTTGTAACACCGCGCCTACGACACCATGGTACGGTTTTTTTCAAAATAGAGCGATCCTATTGGTTGAATTTCTTGTTCCACGCTTCCAACACCAGAATGAAAATGATACAAAATGCCCGGATTTACAATCGACTGTTAAGGTTCTGGCTAGTGGTTACCGTGGAAACTTATGGTAATTATTATATTGCAAATATGTCGTTAGCCATTGATTTGAGCTAACCAACAGGTAACCATGAATTGTAAAACCGGCCCTAACTCAGTAAATAGCAGCCAGTTTAATGCAAGGTATTTTGAAACGCATAAATGCAACGTTTGGTCGTCAACGTGTTAAAGTAGTACTGGTTCCTCAGTTTGTTATCATTATAGAGTAACTGTCACTGTCAGCATAAGTTGTGAAAACATTCACCTTTATTATTGTTAGTTATTATCTTTTGTCTGTTTTCATTATTGTTATGCTAATACATTATTTTTTATTTAGATGATAAACCCGCCGATATACCACCACAGCCAAACGATAATACAACAACCTCATCCACGACAACTACTACTCCTACGACTCCTTCTACTACGACAACTAAAATTACAACCACAACTTCAAAACCCACAACAACAACAACGGCACCAACTACTACAAAACCAACAACTCCAACAACAGAAACAACAACAACTAAAGTAACAACAACCGCTGCACCAACTCCGTCAACCACTCCGAAACCAAAACCAAAGGAACCGGAAGTATTAAGTTTCAATGTAACTGAAAACAAGAACGCCTGTATCATGATGAAGATGGCACTTATGTTTAAAGTCCCATATGAAACCAATAAGAATGGAAGTCATATTGCTGATGTTATGTTACTTAAAGGAGCTGTTGCATCGGGTAAATGTGGAAACACAAGTCAGATTATTAAGATCCAATGGAATCCGGAAGTGAATAAAACTGATTTTATTAATTTCCAATTTTCTAAAAATGATTCCACCAAAGATTTTATGATTTCTTCTATTGATGGACAGATTGAAATTGATTCTATTAACTTCCCAGATGCTAAGAGTAAGTATTTCGTTTATTTAACTATTTAACACGTTAGCTGCTCAGTTGCTGTATTATCCCGACTATAAGTAGAGCCCTGTGCGGATAAGCTTTTCTGTATCCGCATCCGCATATCCATGATCCACATCCGATCCGCATCCGCAGCTTTTGTAAATAATAAATCCGCATCCGCAAAAATATCCGCATAATCTGCACAACAGGTTTTGTTGTCAGTTTGGAAAGAACTAACATGTTTCGCCTTATTTGGTCTAAATCTCTGCTCTAAAACACTACTAAAAATTTTTGGATTTAAACTAAAACCAACCTAAGAGACGCCAAAAGTTTTTGGGCCTATATGCGCTAATAATTTTGAAACCTAGAGCGAGACAAAAATTTTGGGGGGCCTGAGCGTCCTTTTTCGTAGGGAGCATAGAAAATTCAAACATATTTTTGAAGAATCTGCATAAAACACACAACTTTTCAATATTTTTTGAAAAAAAAAAAAAAAAAACTACTGGTCGATATTTGCCGTAGTTGCTAGTAGAACCGGTGTAAACCGAACTGGCGTAAGATGAACCTAACTTATAGTGAGGGAATAGGGTTAAGTTGCAAGGAAATAAATAATAGACATAAAGGGTATCTATAAAGCTATTTTATTTGACTTAGTACTCGTTGACGCGTACTTAGCGTTTACTTCTGTACTTTGCTGAGCAGATTGTTTGATTTTATCTGCATTATTCATAATAGTAGTATAGTCGGATTGCTGATAAGTGACTGTTCGTTGCTACAAGTATCGATATTCAATACTATATGTTTTCTCTGTCTATATCATTATAATTATTTGCATACCCATAGTAACGTATAGTGACTCAAGTTGACAACTAACCTTCAAAATTATTTGAATAAAAAACAAAGCATTAGAAAGAAATAGCATGATTCGTAGATATCTTTGCTAATTATAGCGCGAAAATAAATTTACAGCAGTACTCAAACAAACAAAATTATTAATTTTAAGATAATAATTATAAATAAGGAAAAATTTATACTCATACGTAAATTTTGAATTATAATTTGTTGTTTATTCCAGCAGATTTAAAATGAAAGTTTATGAATTTAATAATTGGCCGCAAGCCATATTTTAATTAATATTTATTACCAGACACTGTCAGTTAAGACAAATAACAAAACACATTTTTAAAATCGCTGAAAAATGGTAACTAGATTATTATATGAATGCATTACTTGATACATACATGTAACAGTCACCTATCAGCAATCCGACTATAACAGTTGAAGACAGTAAATTTATCATCCTAGACATCGGAACGTTTTCCTCACTTTCCATTCGTCTAATAACTTCCATCTTTTTTTCAAGGGAGATGGTAATTCTAGCCCTTTTAGGCCTATTTTGAGTTAACATCCCTTTCTTCTCTTCTCAGGCATGGTATTTGTTTTATTGTACCTTTTTGTATATGCGTATGCAAAAAACACCTATTTTATGGAAACAAACTAATTTAATAACGAATAACTAAATCAGATATACGCCAGGCGTGTAGAAGGTTACTTATATGCGATAATACGGAGCGCTGTCAAGTCCAGTGGTCGCGGTACTTTCCCGATCAGATCAGGCAATTCTAGGCGTACAATAGTTAATTTAGCGCAGGCGTAAAAGTGAATCGGCGTATATCGAGTTCTACCTGTATATATGTTATGGACCAACTGATTAATCCGGGCAGTATTCACAATGCACTGACATTATGAATAATGCCCAAAACAATCGGGCGAGATAATGAATATGTACATATGTATGTATGATATTTTATCACATTGTCTGGTCATTATAAATAGTGCTGCAATATTGCTGGGAGTTGTTTATTTCTTAATGGTTCTGCAGGTACTTAATGGTACTGCTTAATTTTGTTAAATTGATAATACGCAAGTAAAGGTTCAATACGTAAAAAAGAGAAAGTATTAAACACAAAAAAAATAATGCTAAATAAAGTTATTAAGTTGGTTCTCTTTGTTTTTTAATAATTATTATTGTTAACTTCTTAAAATTGTTTTTTTGTTACGTTGGTACGAATTTATTTTATTACTTGAGTACCTAAAGTTTTATTTTCTTCATTTATTTGTAATATTTTTTATTTTTTGTTTATGTCTTAATGGTACTTCTGTTGCTGTTTAATTTTGTTAATTTGTTAATACGTTTGTAAAGGTTTAATACCTAAATAAACAAAATTTATTTAAACAGAAACTGCTTTAATCACTCTGCGAAACGGTTACAGAGCAGTTTTCATAATGCCCGGGCAATTTAATATTTTTTGTAACATTTATTATCTTGCCCGATTGTTTTGGGCATTATTCATAATGTCAGGGCATTGTGAATACTGCCTTATTTATCACTTGGTCCATAACATATATATTTTTAAAACTAGAAAAATGTCCAAATTTTTTAAAATAAAGACGTTTTATATATCCTTGTTGGATCCCTTAAAAACTTTTCGGGGACCCCTGGCTTAAAAATCGTGGATGTGTTAAAACAAATTGTGGATGTATATTCTGACAGTTGGGCTAATTCGATATCGCCTTAGCACTTAGCGTGCCTTGGGCACTTATAGTTGGTCAAATTTTCTGTTTCTCGCTAACTTAAGTATATTAATATTTTTTATTTTTCAGGTAATCAGACTCTTATCTTCACACATAACAAAGTGGAATTCAATACTCCATTGAAAATGTCATATAAATGCAACAAAAATGAATACTTGAACATGAGCCTCCCGTCAAATATTAACGAAACCGTTGCTACTTTTATAGTAAGCAAACTGCAGATGGAAGCTTTCCGTAATTCTACAAGCCACGATTTCAGTTCTGGTAAGAAAATTTTATTATGAATAAACTATTTGGTTTCCTGTTTAGATAAATACATGTGGCTCTCCATTTACAGTCATTCAAAACTACGTAGTTAGAAATAAAATTACTTTTTTAAAAATTTAACTTTAAGGTCCGGTTTCTAGAGCTTAGCCGAGTTTAATCATTTGGCTAAATTAAGGCCCTAGGGGCCGGTTTTTGAAAGCTTAGTAAACTATGAGCAAATGGTCAGCTACGGTCACAATATAACAATCCCATAAGTAACCATAATGACCAATTTTCTAACTATTTGGTTATAGTTAACTAAGCTTTCAGAAACCGGCGTATAACATTTGTTCCCTTGTCTGTCGTGATATTTGCTTTGTAACAAAAATACCAGATGTGAAAAAAGGTCTTATTTAGTGTAGACGTTGGCCGAAATATCTATGGTTGCTGTGATCCAAAAAATTTAACTAAGTAATGAATTGTTATGAGTATCTAATTGTTGAAATTAAAACAGAAGCTAAGCCAACGGAGTGGCCGAGCGCATTAAGTCGTGCAGCTTAGACTGGTGGAAACAGTCTGGACTGGGCGGTCGGTGGTTCGAGCCTCCTTCGTTGGTGATATTATTCGGGCGAAAATAATATGTTTACATTACTCCCATTTTCACAATCATTCACCCCTCATCCAGGTGTAGGAGCTCGCCCCCTGGCATCGGCGATTAGCCTCGTTGCAGAAATAGGCTAAGTAAAATAAAAAAATATATATAATTTTAAAAAAATCAGAAACTAAAGGGACAACGTTCAAATTTATTTAACTGAATAGTAATAATTTTTCATGATGACAATGCACGTTATCACTCAGCAAAAATATCCCACGAAAAAATGCAGGACTTAAACTAGGAAATTATTCCAGATCCACCGTATTTACTCGTTATCGCATCTTCCGATTTTCAGCTATTTAGGCTTATAGAATATACACTCGGAGATAAAAAAAAAACAAAAAACAAAATATCACTGATGCAGAAACCACTATAGTGCCACGAAGCAAACAAGAACCCCGGAAAATATGTGAACTAATTTGAAAATTTTTAGGCGGGTTTCCGTCTGACCAATTTGGAATCACCGTAGGGAATGTGCATAGTCCGACGCAGAACTATAAGTAGTGATTTTACGCTTCATTTGTATAATTTGTTCTTTAGTATTTTTGTTTGCTATAATTCAAATTGATTTGAATTTATAACTCAAAATTGATTTGTATTTATAACTATTATTAATATTTATAGGTCACACATGTATAGAATTTCGCGCGAGTGTAATATGTCGTTGAGTGTACTTCAGAAATACATACTGTCCGACAGATATTTCGTGGCTGGGCGTGAAAAATGCGCGTGAAATTTGTAGTGGGGATTATAACTTTGGCGAATTGCATTATTTCCTACACACGCTAGTACAGTTAAGTGCATAAGTGCAACATTCAAAATATATTAAATATTTAAAAACATGGAGACAAAAAACAAACTAGGTGGACGTGCTATTAATAGTCAAAAATTTAACATTGTTATGTAAGTGTATTTAGCGGGAAAACATCTGTATTACATTATTACATAGAATGTAAACCTTTATTATTTACAATCTACTTGAAATTGCTGGAGTTTGGAAAAAGACGCGGGACGGGGGTGCTCTGGCCAATAAACAAGTCGACAAAAGGTTTGTTCGTTTGTGTTGCACCAGACTTGTCCAGGACAAGAGCAGCTGACGTCACTATATAAGATAGCATTGGTGGGGGAAGCTGTGGTGTAGTTCAGTGTAGGTGGGGCAACACAAACGAACACACCTAAAGTGAACGTCAAATGCAGTAATCACTTAAATCAAGCAGTTGCGTTTCTATAGTTTTGTTGTTCGACTGTGATGGGAGGAACTTGTGTTTATAGACATACCTAACTGATGAATATAATGCACACGTGTAAGAATGTGAACTTGTTTCTCTGACTGTACTCTATATCTGACACTGTCTTTCATAGTGCGCACAATAAACCACGCCCGGCCACGAAATATTTGTCGGACAGTAGAGCGCTAAACACGCCTACCCAGGGACTTTGTTTGCTTTGACCGACTATAGATCCGTTATTTTAAGTCAAAACCAGAAAACTTTTATAGAGAGCGTATCGAAAAATCAGTACAATGTTGAGAAGCCGTAATAAATAATGAGAGAATTTATATTTTGGTATTAGTGGGACGTCACATAATGGGCAGCCATCTGACAACGATTTCCTTCGAAATTTTTTTGCTGATTTAAAATACATGTGTCATTACTTTTATTACTTTAATTTGATGATTATTTTCAATTTTTGGAACAAAAAATGTATAAAATTGACCAAGACATTACATATGGCATTGTCGAAAAGAAAAAATTGCAGGCAACGAGTTGAAGTGTGTTGATCAGTTATGTTGATTTTGAAACTGCATAATGTGCGTTCCGTGGATCCCTGGGGCTCCGTGGAACGTTTTCAGAGGTTCCACAACTTTAATTATATGGTTTAATTCTGTTTTTTTTTTTTTTCCAATGAATGCTTGGATACAATGATTGGGTAAATTTCGAAAGTTGAATAACTTTAAATCTGAGGCTGCGAATGTTGGAGACTACTGAAATAGATTATCGATAGAATATTTCTTGGTCCACATTTCATGTATTGATACATTATTTTTGTTTTCAGCTGAAGACTGCGAGCCGTTCCAAACATCTGGTATCGTCCCAATAGCAGTAGGTTGTTCCCTCGCAGCTCTAATTATAATTGTACTCGTTGCTTATTTAATCGGAAGACGTCGTTCACAAGCTCGTGGTTATCTCAGCATGTGAGTGTCTTAAATATTAAATCGTTTCTTTATTGCTACCGTTTGTGAAAAGTTTTCGACACAACGGGAGGGAGAAAAAAAAAGTACTGATTTTTTTTTTTTTAAATGATAGTGATGAGACTCAGAATGGGTGATCTTCAGTTTAACCTTTAATTTTCTATTTGCTTTTGTGTTAGAAGTTTCTGTTTCGAATTCGTTTAACACTAGATCCAATGTGTTTGAGTTTTATTTGAATCTGTTCCGATCTGTAAGACGCTAAAGGAAGATATAATTAGTATAATAAAATATTATATTTCTATAAATAAATGTAATCTAAGATGTTACGGCTATAATTGAAGGTGTCTATCGAGATTATCTAGCTAACTGTTTTGCTTTAGTATTATACACATTTAATAGTATGTAATGATACCCTCTTATATACTTGTTACATATACACATGTTTTGATGCTCACTATAGTCAAATCTATTCAAGCGATATAATCTCAAGAGTTAATGAATTCATTTATTAGCTGTGACATGAAAGTACATATTTATAATTTGTTTAGACATTAGTTGCAACTAATTCAATATAGTGCTTGTTCCAGTCACGTGACTTAATGTAAGAGTTGATGCGTGAAATAGGGTCATTTATAAAAATATAGTACGCACCTCATCGAAGTAGTAAATAAACGTAGACAGTTCGTAAAAAGTTCACAACGTATTATAAAATATTAGAATAATAGTTTCACTAGAATATAAATAAAAATTACATATAAATAATAATGGAAACAGAGTAGTTTATGATTCATTTATCGAAATAGGTACTTCTTCATTACGGAACTGCCACTGTTTCATGCTACGATTGCTACAAGTGGCTGAATTTCAGTTATAGTCCGATTTGCATAACAGATAACGCAAGTCTCAATAAACGTGTACGTTGTCTGTTAAAAAAAAATTATCTATAGTTCAAAACATCTATTAAGTATTTTTTTAGTTTTGATTTGCATTTAATTCATGCAACTTAATTTTATCTACAGTAGTATATTTTTCAGTTGCATTTTCCCCTTTGTTCGGAAATCAAGCGCATAAAAGTGGTTACTATACACAAAAAAAAACATATTTTAAATGAAATTTTATGACTTACAATGGCTATGATAGGGAGTAACGTTAAAAACAATGTTTTTAGAACCGGGGCATACTGGAAAATAAGTTTCCGGGACGAGTTTTGGTGTCTAATGCAAAATAGTTCGTCTTAATCGGGATAGTTAGCAGTCGTAACAGCTAAATAGTGTACTGCACATAAACAATTGTTTCGATTGATTGAAATCTAATTGCGAAATTTAAATCTTGAATGGCTGGAAAACAACTTATGGTAAAATTAGTACGCAGTTGGGCGACCAAATAATAGATTTTAATATACATTTAGTTCATCACAAATTTGTGATTTATAAAAATCTTGTGTTTTTGAATTTGTTAAATATAATATGCGTTGGATAATTATTAATATTTTGGTTAATTAATACACTGGGACTAACGATCTGGGACTGCGATCATTTGGCCCAATAATGCCGCTGCAATAATTACACGGATGTTACCCCAATAAACTTAAAAAATTCTTGTGTAATCTGAAATTAAGAAAATAGATTTTCTTAATACCAGTTTTGATTTGTTAAATTGTTGCGTTGGTTTTCGGTTAATTGAAACATTTAACAGCTGCATTAATTACGCAAAAGTTATTTTAGCAAGTTGAAAATTAGGGTCTTTTTAGCGTCGAAACAAAGAACAAGAAGGTACAAAATAATAAGAAACTAGCATTTATAAAAACAAAAAAATATCCCATCTGTTCCTGTTCTTTCTTTTTGCTTCAGAAGCAAAAAAATGAGACAAGACCATCACAAGATAATAATAATAATAATAATAATTCATCACCAATAGATTAATTATAATAAAATTACTAATTCGTTGAGCCACTGAAGAGTATCGGATGTTATATTGTTTGTCGTGGGGGTACTAGGAAAAACTGTAGATAGAGCAAGAAGATATATGCTTCATTGTTCGAGATGAATGGTTGTAGATACAGTTCACTTCTAGGAAGTAGCCCACTTGTTTCGGAAGCTAGCACATCGACCATCCTCTTAGTCAATTCAGTTATATCCAAAGCTATCTTGGTATCTCAGAACTAGGCTCGATAGTAAAGAGTATCATGGAATTTCTGCCATTCTTCAGTCCAGACTCCTTGCAAGTTGTCTTTAAGATTTGTTATAGGGGCTTGTCGAGTTTTAACCTAGTTGGGGGTTGAGGTACCAAAATTCAGTGCGAAAAAAAATCGTCTAGATAGCCTAGGAATTTATTTAATTTATATTAGGTTGGTAATATCACTTTTCAGTAACATTTATTTGTTAACTGACATTTGATGTCCGATTCAAAATAAGCATATATTTATGAAGATATTTGCATCATGATTATTAAAAAATACACATGATGACAAGTAATTAAAGTAAAGTGCTCAAAGCAATAAACAGCACAGGATTGCCAACTTAACATTTAAAAAAATAAATTTCAAGTCGTATTAAACCAGTTTTTATTTTTGATTATATTGTATTAAGGATTGTTAGGTCAGTGTTTGGTGGAAAATGATATTTACAGTGCTAATTTTATTAATGACCCGAATTTTGGACATAACTCTAAGATCACGTGACTTGAGAAAGTGCTATAAATATTAATTTAAGATTATAATTACTGTCTTTTAAAGAATTTTGCTTTTTTAGTTAGGGATTTATTGTATTGGTAATTATTAAAAAGATTTATGCTTCCAGCCTACGATGGTATCCCTTTATTTGTGTGTCATTTCTTGATTTAACATCTATGATTTTTGTTTTCTGTCTCGTGCTTAGTTTGCTTTATAGTGAATGGTTAGGGGGAATGGAGGCTGTGATCAGTTCTTATAATTATTGAAAGAATAAGTTTTTGTCATTCTAATAAGTAATTTAATGACTTGTAAACTATTTGAGTGATATGTATAATTTTTTGATGAAATAAACTCTTTCACAATGGGATATTTGTCGTATTAATTTTATTTTTAAATATGAAAGTGTTATAACGGAAAATATTATACAAACTTCATGATTTGTATTTTGATTATATTTTCGTTTCGAAGTTGGAGGGCAAACTAGAAAGCATCCAAATGGTGTTTCGTTAAAGGCTGGGATTTAAGTTCCTTGTGATTCAAGTAATTTTTTACTTATTTGTCGCAAAGTAAAACGTTTTAAAATTAATTATAGAAAAACATTACGGAAGTAATATACCGAAAATTTTCTTTTACAATTGGAAATTTCTTCCTGTATGTCAGAGATGGGCGTCTACGCGTAAACTTGAATTTTTTACGTCTACGTGTAAATTTACCGTAGACAGCGTAGAGAAGTGTAGACTGTGTAGACACGTAGAATCTAGCGTAGAATAATGAAAAATTAGGTTATGTAACGTTTAAAAAATAAAATACCGCCAGTTTTAAGTAGAAGAAGAAGTAAAGAACTCAAATTTAATATTTTTGACAGCTTCCTGATCCTTCCTGATTAAAACAACTGCTAACTTTTAATTTTAATTTTGTAGTTCATACAGACAGAAACCAAGTAATTTATGTTGTCCATAACAACATACGATTTGTGAGATAACATTTTTGGAAACAATATATGTAATTAGAACTACATAAAATTGAAATAAACATAAACATTAAAGTTAATTTAAACTATTACCATTCTATTATTTCAAATATTACATTTAAACGTACTGCGCAAGTACAGTTTACATTCTACATTCAACACGTAAACAAAGGCATATTCTACTTGACATGTTTACGCGTAAAATCTACATTAGTCTACATCATGTATTCTACGCGCCCATCACTGCTGTATGTGTGGTTTTTATTCAATGGAATATAATAATAATAAGAGATTCCTTTAGGTGGCACATTTGAACACAAATAATTATTCTGTTTTTAAAACACCAGCACTAAAAAAATTCAGGATGTATTAGGACCACCTGTCCACCTTTTTTTCTCAAAAATGAGATGTGTCAGCAATTGCGAAAATATTTTTTATCATCGAAGTGTACCCAAAGCATCAAATATTAATACGGAAATTTTTAAGAACATATCGAAAGTACTGTATATCGAGAAAAAGTTTAATTTTTTTAAATGGTAATGTACATATATCAAGTTTTTTTTTTTTTTAATAGAGATTTTGAAATATCAACTTCATCATTTTCTTGAATATCTTTTACAGTTTACGAAAAATTGAATTCTCTAAACGTCTTGAAAGTAAAATATTTTTATTTATAAGTGCTCAAAATACATTCTATTTTGATTTAAACATTTTCGCATCCTTACTCTTGAGACATTTGTAGCTTGGAGCATAATTAAAATAAAAATACAGTCAAACTTCCCTAAGTCGAATCATCATAGTTTACTAAAAAATTCGAGATATAGAAAATTCGAGTTACGGAAATAAATACAAAATGAGTAAAATAACGCTTTTATATGAATTTATTAACAATAAATACATATGTGACTGCATGAAATCAACAAACTTTATATGGATGTATATGAACCACCGAAGTTTATAAAAAATTCGAGTTTAGGAAATTCACTGTCTTCAAAAATCCCAAATTTTATTTGGAGTTACAGGAAAATTTGACTTAGAGAAATTCGAGATATAGATTTTTTTTTTTATATAAAATGCAATCTTAATTTAAAAATTGTCGAAAAAATTCGAGATATAGAAAAAATTGAAGTTTGACAGTATTTCACCTTCAAGTTTTATTTTCCACTCATGAGATTACGGCTTACTCTAATTATCATATAACTCGGAAAAATAATAATAATAATTAAAAATATTTCACTTTCAAGTATGACTAGAAAGTGAAATATATGTTAATTATTATTGTTTGATTTATTTATTTTTTAATTCTATCTTAGCTATCTGTAGCTCCAAGCTACAGATAATTTAAATAATAATGGAAGGAACTTTGAATACTTAAATAAAAATATTTTACTTTCAAATTGTTGAAGAGAATAGGTGTGTTCGATTTGCACATTTGCAGTTACTGTTTACTGCCGCGTTAAAAAAATCTGTTCGTTTTGTTACGCAGTAACTGCAAATCTGTTCGATTTGTCGCAATTTACTGCCGGTTTATGATGCTACTGCGAAAAAGTTACAGCTGCTTCTCTTGCGGATTATTTGATACGGTTGTGTTTGTTTAACTTTTTGAGTTGGTACCATAGATAAAGAATAAATGGTTGGTACAACTTCTACTTTGTTTTTGACTTTTATTGACAGGAATATGGTTAGCATATATATATTTTTTTATATTTATACTATATTCTTTGATGACTAATGTCTTACAAATTCTTTTTCTGAATATCCTGGGACAATAGTTTCTACAAATTTTTTCAGTTTTTCTATCCTGGGGCATTTTGTAAACCTGGCAAATACAGTTCATAACTTCATCATCCGAACTCGAAAAATCTAAATCTGAATCAGATGATTCTGGATCTGAAATATTTCAAGATCCATTAAATATATCTAATATTTTTCACCCTTTCAACACACAAGATAATCGCTGAATCAAAAAATAAAAATATTCTTAACCTAGAAAGTTATCTGATATCTGTCTAACATTTAACATTTACGTCAGACGTACTTCTTATTTTTTACGTATAAACAAATCGAACAGAAAATTAAACTCGCTGTATGTTACCAGTTTTTAGCAGTAAACTGCTAACTGCAGCGTTTTACTGCTAGCGTTTAGCAGTATAACGCGAATGTTCAAATCGAAAATACCTAAAATAATTTTATCAGATTTTTTATAAACCATAATAGATATTAAAAAAAATAAAATAAATAAGTAACAGTTTTTTCTATTCAAAAATTGTATCAAAAATTACCCAACTCGACGTACAATATACCATTTAAAAATTCAAAGTTGTCCTTGACATCCAGAAATTTCAATAATGCCATTCGATCTTTAGGTAGACTATGGTGATTTTTTTTCTAAAATTTTTTTGTAACTTTTTTCGAATTTTTGGAAAAAGGGGTGGTCTGATACACCTTATATTCTGATAAATAATACTTCCTTTGTCTCAAAATAGATATCCCTTTTGTAGCTTTTTTTTTCTGGTTATTGATTATTTTTTATTGAATTATTAATTAAATATATGTCAAAAAACTTCAATTTAATCATAATGTGAATAAAGAAAACAATTTTGGGACAGAAGAAGTCTAATGCACCATGTTAATTATAGTTGTTTAAATTATCTCATATTTTTATAGATGTATTAGATAAATATATATAGTCTATTTCTTTGGTTTAAGCGGAACTAGATTTTCAAATCTATTGACGTTTAACGATTGAATGCGGTTTTTGCCTATTTTTGTTTAACAAAAGCCTCATTCAAACGTTAAAAAGTGAGCTCATGATAACTTATGAAAATAAAAATTCCGTCTAGTTTCGTTTAAACATTTGGACTATATATTTCAGGGACAAGGTTCATAAAACCCAGCCTTAACAGTCACTACGTCGTTTTTAAAAAATATTTTAAACTTTTGCGGTTGAAAGACCTCAGGAGTAAATATAGAACTTGAGTGAGCGTGTCGGTTATAACCTGACATGAACAAAACGAAGTGTTATGGTGGGTATACTCCGGCTTTCGACTGTGTGGCGCCCGCTCCCCGCCTAAGTAAGGTAGGGTGGCCAGACAGACACACAAATGGTCTTCGGGGCGGACACCTCGAAGGACCACCAGCAGAAGGCTGGAATATAGAGTGATATACGGAGTTATGTGACACAAACGCACCGAGTTGAGCCGCAGAGGAAGACACGGACGACCTAGAGGAAAGGAGAGGGGATAAAAACTCTTCTGCTCCTAGGGGCTGCTCTAGGAGACTAACACAAGGGTAATGGTAGCCCTAAGCTGGGGTGGAGACGGGTAAAATCCTAGGCCCACAAGTAATGGCTATGGAGGAACCAAACCTAAAATCCCACGACGTCTCTGAAAACCCTACTCAAGCGACAAAAATGCGGAGAACGGTGCTCAACACGGTGGACGTATCACATAAATGAAATACAGTGCCACAAAATACAATATAAAAAATACACTGATAATAACAAATTAATAATATTACAAAAATTACTAAATGTTAAATAAATGAAAATTAATCAGCACACGTGATCAAGAGATCAGCGTGTGTGAACAAAAAATTAATGCAAAATCGCACAGAGGCGTTAACAAAACTGAATTTAAGTTACAAAAATAAAATAATATTAAATTAACAATGAATAAAATGTGTGTAAAATTGGAACAGACTTACAGTAGCTGTATTCTTATAAATATGTAGAATATTTATTCCAATTTTACATATGTGGCACTGGTTGGTCCCAAAAAACAGGTTCTTGGGTTCTGGACAGGTCCTGGATGTTCCTGGACTTCGTGTAGATACACTGATAATATTTAAATGAAGCACAGCAGGTGTAACTTCACTAAAATCGCGATAGATTCGCAAATTATTAAATAAACACTTGTAAAAAATATATTCACTAGCGGAATGTACTCTGAACAGGTCAGTTGACAGGTGATTAGTGAGTTAATGAATGTTGGAACTCGCAAGTTGCGGCACTCAACATTTTAAGAAATATAAAAAGTTTTTATATTTTAAATTAAATTATGAAAAATTTAATTTAATAAAAATAGCGGCCTACGGGTGCGACATTCCGCCGGCCAAAACGAATGTTTTAAACCGTGGAAAAACAAAGAAGGATAAGCGGTCAACGCTCGGCAAGAGGGCCGAACGGTAATGGGGCCAGTTTAACTACTGGCCTGACAAAAGTTCCCTTGGCGGTTTTGACGGTAGCGACTCGTATTACTCCGTCCTTGCCTGGGGTAACTGAGACAACTCTCCCTAGCTTCCATTGAAGGGGAGGCAGGCAGTTGTCTTTAATGAGGACTAGTTGGTCCATTTGGAGCTGTGGTGATGGTTTGGTCCACTTTTGGCGCTGTTGTAGAGTGTTTAAGTATTCATTATTCCAGCGATGCCAAAAGTCTTTCGATATATGTTGAACCATTTTCCATCTTGCTGAGTGCGTGAGAGAGTCACGACTCGAATTGGGTTCCGGCAGGGTAACTGCTGGTTCATAGGTTAAGAAGTGGCTGGGCGTGAGTGATTCGCAGTCATCAGGATCTGAAGTTGCAGGACATAAAGGTCTCGAGTTGAGTATGGCCTCAATTTGACAGAAGACTGTGGCCATTTCCTCGTATGTAAGGATCTGTTGGCCGATAACTCTGTTCAAGTGGAACTTTACCGACTTAATGGCAGCTTCCCACAAGCCTCCGAAGTGTGGAGCTGATGGAGGGTTGATGTGCCACTGTATTCCTTCATCCGCTAATTTGTTTGCCAAGTAGTCGTTGTATGTTGACGAATTAACGAACCTTTGAAGATCCGTGAAGTAACTTTTGGCGCCAACAAAATTAGTCCCTCCGTCGCTATACACGTGGGAGCATCTGCCTCGACGGGCGATTAATCGCTGGAAGGCTAGCAAGAACTTCTCAGTAGTTAAGTCCGAAGCTAGCTCTAAATGTACAGCCTTGGTCGAGAAACAGATGAACAAACACAGATATGCCTTAGAAGTAGTGTGACCTCTACCACGTACGGGCGTGACGAGAAATGGACCACCATAGTCGGTGCCTACGACGGAAAATGGTTTCTGCGGAGTTACACGGTGATGTGGTAAGTCACCCATTAGCGGATTGCGAATGGTCGGTTTATTGCGGAAACAGTCTACGCATTTACTGCACAAATACCTTATAAGATTTCGGGCTCCTACTATCCAAAAGGAGCGCTCGATAATGGCTTGCAGTGTCCTGGGCGTTGCATGCAGATACTTCTTGTGATAATACATTACTAATAGCTTAGTAAATGGATGATTTGCCGGTATGAGGATAGGATGTTTGCGACAAAATGTCCTCTCGGCGTTCTCAAGCCTACCACCCACTCTTAATGTATTGGACTGGTCGAGGAAGGGGTTCAGCTTCCTGAGCGACTTGGAAACCGTCTTGTTTTCCCGAAGCAGCTCGATTTGATCCTCATAAGACTCGTGCTGTACCAGGCGTACAAGCAGGAGTTGAGTTTTCAACAATTCTTCCGCGGAGATTGGACCGATGATCTTATTCTGACTGTTGCGACAATTATGTGCAAAACGTAGGCACCATGTAGTTGATCGTAACAGCGTGTTGAATGATGAGTGCCTCTGAAAAATATCGTTTTCAGTGTGATTGTCGCGTACTAAACAAACGATAACCTTGGCTTCTTGCGAAACTGCGTCTTCAGATGACGAACTAGTTGTAGAAGAGATCAAAGGCCATTCAGAGGTAGGTTGCTGGAGCCATGGCGGTCCATTCCACCAAAGTGAATGGTCAACTAGTTCAGTAGGAAGCAGTCCTCTAGAGGCACAATCAGCAGGATTGTCCTGTGATCGTATGTAATGCCAGTCTTCAACTTGAGTGAGCTCTCTAATTTGTGCCACTCTATTGGCGACAAATGTTTTCCATTTGTAGGACGGTGACTGTATCCAGCATAGTGTGACAGTAGAATCTGTCCACAAATATGTTTTGTTGAATACAACAGACAGTGTAGTTCTAATATAGTCTATTAATTGTGCGAGCAAATAAGCAGCGCACAATTCTAATCTCGGGAGAGATACTTGTTTAATCGGTGCTACTTTAGTCTTTCCCATTACTAATGATGTATTTATTTTGTCGGATCTAGAAACGATGTATACGACGGCTGCGTATCCCTTCTCGGAAGCGTCGCAGAATCCGATTAAATCGATCGTGCTGTCAGCAGCGGGAATCCACCTGGGTATGGAGATGCCTTTAACCGCAGGGAGTTGTGACTTGTAGTTCTGCCATTGGAGACGTACCGAATCTGGGAGAGGTTCATCCCAATCAAGACCTTTTTTCCAGAGAGTTTGGAGAATCATCTTGGGGACGATAGTAGTGGGAGCCAGCCAACCGAGAGGATCAAAGATCCTGGCGGCTTCAGATAATAGCTGTCGTTTGGTGAGCTTCGACTCCGGCAACTGAAGATGATATACGAAGGCATCGGCGGAAGGATCCCACATGACGCCTAGTATTTTCACTTGATGATCAGGATCAAGTTTCAGGTTACTGTCAAACTGACAATGATCAGGAGGGAGATCCTCCAGTACTTCTTCACAGTTACTTGCCCACTTCCGTAGTTCCATTCCTGCCGTTGCCAAAAGCTTAATGAGTTGGCTCTTCAACAGGCGGGCGTCAGAAAGATTATCTGCGCCTGTGATGATGTCATCTACAAAAGTGCTGGATTTGAGGGCAGCGGCCGCTAATGGGTAACTGTCGCCTTCGTCCATAGCCAATTGATGAAGAGTACGTATCGCGACGAATGGTGCGCACGTAGTTCCGTAAGTTACTGTGTTCAGTTCGAAGATTTTAGGAGTTGCTGACAAATCGAAGTCCCACAGGATTTTTTGATAGCGCCTATGGCGATCAGGCACTAAGATTTGGCGGAACATTTGACGTATGTCCGCAGCTATCAAAATAGGATGCAATCGCTGTTTCATCACAACTTTTGCTAAGTCCGGTTGGAGAGGCGGTCCGGACAATAGTGTGTTGTTTAAAGAAGTTCCATCTGCGGAGGGCTTAGAGGCGTTGAACACCACCCTCAACTTCATGGTCGGTCCACTGTTTTTGACAACACAGTGGTGAGGAATGAAGTAGCCAGAATTCTGGTTGTTAGAATTAAATTTAAGCAGTGACATGTGCCCTGCTTTGTGATAGTCTTCCATGAACTCTACGTAGGCCTTGCGAAGAGCCTCATTACGACTGAGTCGGGCCCTAAGTGACTTGTAGCACGCAAGAGCGGGAGCAAAGGATCCCTTCAGGTCTGGAGTACTGCCTCGGAAGATAAGTGGCACTGTGTACCTGCCATCGGAGTTTCGCGTATGTTCTTCTTTAAAAATCCTTTCCGCAAGAAGTTCTTCGTCGGTGTAAACAGGTTTGGCTGTTGGAACTTCTTCAAGTTCCCAAAATTTGTGCAACGTATTAGAAATTTTTTCATCTACGCTAAGATGAAACGAATTAAATGAGTTGCACTCTGCGTGGTTGCCTGTAGTAGATACAGGTCCAGAAATTACCCAGCCTAGGGTAGTTTCTACGGCGTGAGGACCCTCTGGTAGTTTGAGGGCGATTCCTCTGGTCAGGGAGAAAAATACATCGGCCCCTAACAACATATCTATGGGTCCGGGTACGTAATAAGTTGGATCTGCGAGATGTAGTGTACTTTCCAGGGCGGACGTAGTTAATCTGTCGAATCCTTGAGTAGGCAGTTGAGGTGCAATAGAGTTGACGACCAGTGCGTTAACGGAGAAGTTAGTTTGACGGTCGCGTGGTCGGAAGTTGCAAGTAACAATTCCTTTAACTCTTTCTAATTCTACATCTGAGACTCCTGATATGGTCAAATTCGTCGGTCTTCGTTTCAGGCCGATCTTGGTTCTACAGCCTTCCGTGATAAGGCTGATCTCGCTGCCGCTGTCCAGTAGAGCTCTGACTTCAATCCATTTTTTACGCGAGTCTTGAATATATACAATTGCTGTACTCAATAAAACGGATGAAATCTTAGAAGAGCTGTTTGTCCTGACACTTGTAGAGCTTACAAGCTTCTTAGAGGACTGGCTTGATTGCTGCGGATCGTCGAGACGTGGATTAGATCCCGAAGCAGTAAGTTGAGAAGAATAACGAGCCTTCTGGTGATTATTTTCTCTTGCGGGCTTCGTAGGTTCGTTTAGGTGAAGCAAAGTATGATGTCTTTGCTGACAAGTTTTACAGCTGACTTTGGAGTTGCACCCTTCTGCACGATGGTTAGGGGCTAGACAATTATAACAGTAGTTATTTGTCTTAATCAGCTGGTGCCTCTGACCGGCTGACAGATCCTTAAACTTAGTGCAGCAGTACAGAGGGTGTACTTCTTTGCACTCTAGACATTTAGGAGATCTATTAGAAGTAGTCAGGAAGGCTTTTCTTCGTTCAGTCGGTTTCGTGGACGGACGCTCACGAAAGTATGACTTCCCTTTAGGAGGAGTGTATTTCTCTGATGAGAGTGTTTGCCACTGTTGAGATGTGACGTATTTTTGCAGGAACGTTAGGAGGGTTTCTAGTTCTGGTAACTCGTTGTTATCCAGATCTTCCTCAAAACGGTTACGTACCTTCATTTCTAATTTAGTTGAGAGAATCACTGCTAGGATTTTTCCCCATTGTTCAACAGGTTCATTAAGGGCTTGGAGACAAGCTGTATGCCTTTTGACAGTCGAGACGAATGAATTTACACTGTCATATGTCGTGTCTTTGAGAGCAGGTATGTTAACAATACCTTGGACGTGAAGGGTTGAGATGAGACGGTTACGTTGATAGTTTTCCTTAAGGATACTTAAGGCAATCTCATAATTGGCTTCAGTTACCTTCAAATCCTGGATTTGGTTCAGTGCTTCGCCTCGCAGAGAAGACCGAAGGTACTGTAACTTCTGGACCGGTGATAGAGTCTCATTGACATGAATCGTAGTGTTGAACAGGTCGAAGAATGACTGCCAATTATCAATGTCTCCGTTGAACGGTGGGATACTCAACTTAGGTAAATGTGTATTCTTGCAAGCCGACTGGCTCGCGTGAGAGAAGCCTGAATCGAGTTGAGCAGTGCGATCGAGAGTGGAGTTAACATCCTCTTTGAATGGGGGTGCCTCACATGCTGTAGTAATGCGCATAACTCTTACTTGAAAATCGTCAAACTCTTGGTTCAGGTCATCTTGATTGGCCGCATTCTCAGGGAGGGCCATAAGCTCAAGTAGACACTCTTCAAAAGTGTCCCTACGTGAGGGTAGTTGTTTAAACTGAGTTCGTACATCAGGAATTTTGGATGAATCGGTTAAAGCTTCATTGATAGAGCGCTCTAACGCATCGATAAACCTGATGGAGAAGCCTTTTTTTATAGTAAGCTTCGTAGACTTTGCCATAGTGGACTTGTGAAGACAGTCACTAAAATAGTTGGCAATTTTTTGCTCAATGATTGAGGCGAATTAGTACGTAAGACGATACTAATGTGTTTGAAGAATATTCCGCCGGCCGTAGCGGGCTGAGATATTCTAGGGGGAGTTACTGAGTGTAACTAAAACTACCGGACATAGAATGTCCTGGTTAATGGAAAATCCGGAGATAGGATAATCTAAAGTAGGACTAGAGAGTCCAGAAAACACGTAATAAGTTATAGAAACTGTAGTACGTAAGTAAGTCGACTTAGGATTATTCGGAGATCAAATAATCTAAAATCGGATAAACCAAAAGTCGGAAAATCCGATTGAAATTGGTTTATAAATATAGTCCGGTGTGTGGATGATCCAAAAATCGGACAAACCAAAAATAATCGGACAAGCCCAAAAATTAGATTTTCCAGTTGAGACAGGCTCAAAAATGTTGTCCTGAGGACGGACAATCTGAAAATCACAAAAATCAAAAAATCGGCGAAACCGAAAAAATCGGCCAAGCCAAAAAATTAGATTTTCCAGTTGAGACAGGCTCAAAAATGTTGTCCTGAGGACGGACAATCTGAAAATCACCAAACTCAAAAAGTCGGCGAAACCGAAAAAATCGGCCAAGCCAAAAAATTAGATTTTTCGGTTGAGGCAGGCTCAAAAATGTTGTCCTGTAGACAGACAATCTAAAAATCAAAAAAATCAAAAAGTCGGCGAAACCGAAAAAATCGGCCAAGCCAAAAATTAGATTTTTCGTTTGAGACAGGCTCAAAAACGTTGTCCGTATGACGTAGAATCCAAAAATCGGACAAACAAAAAAAGTCGGACAAATCAAAAAAGTCGGACAAACAAAAAGTCGACTAAAAATTTGTCCTGAGTGCGCGTAAGTATATCCGGCTCGAAGGACCATAAAATGTGGCGCCCGCTCCCCGCCTAAGTAAGGTAGGGTGGCCAGACAGACACACAAATGGTCTTCGGGGCGGACACCTCGAAGGACCACCAGCAGAAGGCTGGAATATAGAGTGATATACGGAGTTATGTGACACAAACGCACCGAGTTGAGCCGCAGAGGAAGACACGGACGACCTAGAGGAAAGGAGAGGGGATAAAAACTCTTCTGCTCCTAGGGGCTGCTCTAGGAGACTAACACAAGGGTAATGGTAGCCCTAAGCTGGGGTGGAGACGGGTAAAATCCTAGGCCCACAAGTAATGGCTATGGAGGAACCAAACCTAAAATCCCACGACGTCTCTGAAAACCCTACTCAAGCGACAAAAATGCGGAGAACGGTGCTCAACACGGTGGACGTATCACATAAATGAAATACAGTGCCACAAAATACAATATAAAAAATACACTGATAATAACAAATTAATAATATTACAAAAATTACTAAATGTTAAATAAATGAAAATTAATCAGCACACGTGATCAAGAGATCAGCGTGTGTGAACAAAAAATTAATGCAAAATCGCACAGAGGCGTTAACAAAACTGAATTTAAGTTACAAAAATAAAATAATATTAAATTAACAATGAATAAAATGTGTGTAAAATTGGAACAGACTTACAGTAGCTGTATTCTTATAAATATGTAGAATATTTATTCCAATTTTACATATGTGGCACTGGTTGGTCCCAAAAAACAGGTTCTTGGGTTCTGGACAGGTCCTGGATGTTCCTGGACTTCGTGTAGATACACTGATAATATTTAAATGAAGCACAGCAGGTGTAACTTCACTAAAATCGCGATAGATTCGCAAATTATTAAATAAACACTTGTAAAAAATATATTCACTAGCGGAATGTACTCTGAACAGGTCAGTTGACAGGTGATTAGTGAGTTAATGAATGTTGGAACTCGCAAGTTGCGGCACTCAACATTTTAAGAAATATAAAAAGTTTTTATATTTTAAATTAAATTATGAAAAATTTAATTTAATAAAAATAGCGGCCTACGGGTGCGACAGACTGCAAAGGATTAAATCATACGAAATATTTTTCTGCATAATTTTGCATGTGATTTTTTTAATATATAAATAGCTTTTTATTGTGTCACACTCTTACGATGCTTTCCTCTGCAATTTATATTTTATTTTTCATGCATTGTGCTTAGAAATTTTCTCTTTTTATTTTTACAGAAATTAATATAAAATGTTTAAATAATATTGAATATCATGATCGAGTAAATATATTTTCCGGTATAATTAATACCTAATATATAATTATAATTAACAATGTTTCATTCAATAGAAAATCGAAGAAATGAACAAAAGAAATTATATTAAAAAGATAAGAACAAGGTGCACCAGAAATATTGAAGTTTTGAGGTCAACCAAATTTTGTCTGCTTTTTAAGTCCATTCTACATTATACTTTTTTCAATATTATCCATCTCTGACGTCATTTCAACTTTTGATACTACAGAATATAGTGGGGGGAAAAATAAGAGACAATGATATATTTTATAAATTACAAGTGCGATACAAAATTGCGTAACTAGCGTGGAATATGTGTTCTGCGTGTGTCCTTTTGCTTTTCCTCCGATTACCATTTTTCAATAAATAAATAATCAAAAAATACAATATAAATATGGTTAACAGCCATTAATACGCGCGCAGCTAGTACGGGAATGAAAATTCTCACACATTGCACGTGCGCATTGTTGAGAATTTATTCATTATCGCACCCTGCACATACGCATTTATCCAAATTTATTATTCCCGACCCGCTTTCGCGCACAATATCGAAATAACAGTTCCATAGTAGTCGTAGGAAAACTAAAATAGTTTAACTTTTCCACATAGTCACCTAGTATGCTAACGTGTGAAATCGGTCCATAAGCTTCCAAGTATCTTATGCAAGAAAGTTTTTGATTGCGAACAAAGCCAATGCTGCACCGAGTCTTTAACATCATCTTCATCCACACTCTCAAGAGTATAGAATATCTATCAATACTATCAATCACACTAAACGCAGGGTAATACTGTGGAAAGAGGTGTTTTTGCATCACTATACTGCACAACCCCATACTACAGTCAAAACGGTGAACATGAATTGAATAATAACTGAAATTCAACCTGCGGTCTCACTCTCCATTTGATTACAACCTTTTTGGATTCTTTAAAAATGTGTTACGTGGATGGAGAGTTACCTCGGATGATGAAGTTAAAAATGAGGTGCATGAGTGCTTTGCACTCGACCTAAAGACATCCTTGCGGAAAGTATTCGAAAGCTTGTAGACAGGTATGCCAGGCGTGTTTTTTTTTCACTCTTGTAATTTATTAAATAAATTAATTGCTCTTTTTAATAAAGTACCCTCGCACTTTGACAGATAAATGATTTAAAACGTCAATATTTCTGAGTTACTTTGTATAATACAGAGTGTAACAGAAAGACTTTGCGAAAGACTGCTATATGTGATCCACGATATCAGAGAAATTATGTCCCAAAATTAGCAAAAAATCTTAAAAATGAAATATCAAACATTTTCACTGAATTAATACTCGAATTTGTACGTTTTTGTTAATATTGCATATGACAAACATCTATATTAATGCAAAACAACAATTATAATTTAATTTATCAAGGGTTTCCGCTAGATTTAACTATTATTATTAAGTAAAATTTAAGATTTTTATTTTGCTGCTATTGGCAGTATTGACCTATAAAAAGTTTACATGGGGATTCAGTATTCAGCCATATTTACTTAGATGTGTTAAATTAACTTGTGATATTCTTTATACTTAAAACTTTGGATTTTGTGTTTATAACCGAACTATTAACACAGTGTGTGAAATTGAAATAATACTTGATATTGTAATAATATTAAGTTGGTGGCAGTGTGCTGTATTTACAAAAAATAAACTTTCGCATTTAAACGTACTTGAAAGTGACGTCATTTTTTTAGTAATTTTTTATTCATGACATAAATCCTCTAATATTGTGGATTACTTATACAAGTTTTGCAACCAATTTCATCCTGTTACAAATAAAATTCGCCCTGTTGACAATAAAATTTACCCTTTTGCAAATCAAACACTATGCGTTAAAGGGTTAATTCGTGATTAATGTTCAGATCCTAGTATCTTCTCATGAATGTCACGATTTGCAAAAGGTTGAATTTGATTTGCAAAATAATACATTTTATTTGCCAAGGGGTGAATATGAAGTGCAAAACCTGAAACGCCGATATCGGCATTATATGCAAACTACAAACTGACATTTGAGAGCAGGCGAATTTGACATCAACCACACAATCTTTCTTGTACACCCTGTATTGGATGTTTATTTATAATAGACCATATTAGTAACTACGTCACAAATTGGAATTCAGTGCTGCCGTCTCGCGGTTGGATTCCTTTTATTTGAATTTTCTATAATATAAAGTATCTGGACTGTATATATTAGTATATATTTATCAAAAATACATATTTTATGCTCCAAAATTGAAAATATTTATAAAATTAAGGTAACAAAAGTAATGTCCCATGTATTTTAAACTTCAAAAGGAATCAGCTCTCAGATGGCAGCACATGTATGTGACGACACACTAATATGGTCTATTATGATGCAGATAAGAATGTCAAAAAATAAGTATACTTTGTTTGAAAAATAATTTCAAAATATAACCGCCGAACTTTTTTAAAACGGTAAGCATATTTTTCAAACTAAAAAAAATATTACAAATGTTAGTATTAACCTTTTCGCTACAGATGAACTAGCTAAAAACGGCAGGTAGAAGACAGTGATATGCACGTATACATATTAGGTACGTTCGTGGATGAAAACCCTGACAGGTTGAAATCAGCTGCGCGTACTTATTATTGTTTCCGAACAAAAAACATCTAATCAGATTCGCACAAGCAATAATGCGCACTTGCGTAGTCAAACTTGTTAGGTATTGCATCCGTGAACGATGTTATTGGTTGGCACTATGGTGGTCGTTTTATCCCCAACGATAGCCTTAACTGATGTTCAGTGGCCAATACACAACAATAAGTCTACGGAAAACTATTGATCATTCGTAGTGAAAGGGTACTTCGAAAGTTTGATATTTTTTTACCGTTTATTATTTTTAATATTGTCTATAAATTTTCTCCGATGTATAAAATTAGCAGCTCATTTGGGATTAATCGTAAGATTGAAACGAGTTAATATTTCAGGTTTTCTGAGCGACAAAGAGAAGATGAGTACATTCCGATGAAAAATTTGTCTTGTTTTGGACAATAACGTTGTTGAAAAGTAAGTGGACTTATTGTAAAACAGTGGCTTATATTATTTCATATAAAAATTTTCACTACATGAAAGTATACACTTAACTATATTTATATATAAATACACATCACCGTTCGTATCATATTTTCTATTTAAGATTTAAGCCGAACTTAGTTTATTTTTAAACCATAAGTATTTTTAATATAAACTGTGATTTTTTTGATTTACAATTTTTAAGACCATGAAAGTTGCAAAACAAAATAAGGATATAAAAAAATAGTCAAATGAAGAACTTACCACCATTTTACTTACTTACTATATTACGCAACTAGGACACATAACTTACATGCGCGACTGGTCGGTCAATTCTCAACCACATATAGAAATCAGTTGGTCACCAATGTTGTAATGTAGATACATTACAACTCTAGTTACAAGTATCTAGATATTTTTTAAAAAGTATCTAGATTAAAGTGACCATACGTCCTACATTAGGTAGGACTGTCCTACATTGGATTCCTTGTCCCACATCGAAAACTATCCCACAAAGTGTCCAACATTGGACACTATGAAGGCGAGGACTTTTTTTTTTTGCTCGTCTTTTAAATTTTGAGATGTGAGAAGCTTTATTTAGCACCTGTCCCACATTCCATTGTAAAACATCTGGCCACTTTAATCTAGACACAAATTAGATACTTTTTGAAATATGTACCTTTATCTAGATATTTAAATTTAAGTATCTTGTATCTGTATTTCAGATACTTCGCTCGTTACTTTATTTTTATACCGTGATGCCGAACTGATATAATAGTTTAATTATAAATTATCATTTTAAATATTTTATTTTTATTATAAACAAAATACAGAAAACAATTGAAATTCTGACGTTTACAAATTAAATTTATACGGAATGTCAAAAAAAAAATCTCACTCTTTTTCGTAGCTTTTGAACAGGCGTAAAAATAGTAGGTATTTAGGTATCACAATAGTAGGTACAACACTTAAGGAAAATGGGTCATTATTAATGACAACTAAGTTTTTGAATAACTATTCTTGCTATTTTGATGAGCAATTTACTAAAAATATATGAAAAATTATAACCACACAAGTGGTTTGGGAGTGGACCGTGCTTTTGTGAAGCCTTGGGCAAGACAAATTATGGCTCTTCAAAAGTATCCAGTGATTGAAAATACGCTTTGATAATTTTTTTGAGGCATTTCTTCACTTGAGGCCTGGCTCTAGTCCGCCTCACCCAAGGGCCGGCCATGCTAGTGTGGATATTAAGTTCATTTCCTAATTGAAATCAGCAAGATAAGTAGGTGTTTTTCCTAAAGGACATAAAATTCAATAAATTATTAAACGTTCATATAAATTTAATCTGTAAGCGTGAGAATGTCGACTGAAATTTTGTTTATAAATTAAAATTGTATGGAATGAGAAAAAAAAAATAATAATAATCACATATTTCTTATCAGTAATTTTTTATTAGTGATCAAAAACGATCGTGACATTACACGAATTCCACTTCAATTAGGGCTAAAATTTGAATGAAAGGAACATCCTCTTAATAAGAACATAGCTGCGTATCTATAAGACTAACAATATTCTTATAGATACGCAGCTCATACGTTAGCACATATGGCTAACATAATACATACGTTATTTAGTACACATTTATTCCGTAGAATAGTGTTTTACCTTGAATTTAATGAACTTTTTGTGACGTCACGGTCATTTTTGAACAGTCTGTATAATGCTGATTAACATGCACTGTTTGTTTGGTAAAAAATATGGTATTTTTATTTTTCAAATTGTGTTTTTTTAAAAGTATCTAGCTGTAGAAGTATTCGTAAACAGCATGGAGTACAATTCGCGTACTGCGTAAATAATCGTGCGTGCGACGCTCCCCGTATACGAAGGAAACGGTGCAATATTTCTAAAGTGGGGAACAGAATGCAACGAGTTCTACGGCGTTTGGACGGCGCTATCTGCCAGAGAGAAGTTAAAATCAAGCTGTCGTACGCAAATGCACAGAATAAGCAACGTCCAAACGGCGTTCCACGCCGTTGGTACTGAATGTTCGTCAACTTCCAACTTTTAACGCCGTTGAACGTTGACGTAGAACACCTAACCACAGTTGAAATTTACCAAATTTAAAATAATCGTAAGCAAAATAACTTACGAATTTAACAATATATAAGCTATATTTTTATTATTAGTATTGAAATTAATAGATATTGCATATGCCCATGTAATTTTTCGATATTCGTCAAGCTGCTGGATTTACTGAGACTAATATAAATAAATAAAATATAAATAAAGGTGTATTTATCAAAAAAATTACAATAATTGTAAAATTTTGAGGGATAATATTTAAAAGTTTTTGATACATGGATTAACAATCACATTTTTTTTTTTTTCAACAAATAATGACATTTTTGTGTTCTTATAACATCAATAACCAACAGTAGGAGTGTCAAACTCATTTGGTTCGCAGTCTATATTTCATACAAAATGATAAGCAGTGACGAAACTTCAAATATCTCGAAGGGCACCTTGATTTTTTTAAATAAATATTAAAGGGATAAGAGAGTATATTTTACATTTTTAAATATATATTTATCCTAAATAAGCTCAAGTTTTTTTTTTTTCATTAATGCTTCAGGGACAACAAAAATTATTTGTCGGGCTGTATGCGGTCCGCGAGTCGTCAGTCCACCTCCTCCGTCTTACAAATAACATCATAAGTGTCCCCTAACCATGAGTCCTGTACAAGCCACTGCAATTACTTAAATTTTAATTCATTTAACAAATTCACAAGTGAAAAAGCTCTCTGATTTTTAACTAATTTTTACACCATATATCACATTTTATTTTACATATATTACATTTTTTGTAACTGTATTAACAAATTAAATATCGCCATAGTATCGTCTGTTGACGCCATGGCGATGCACTAGCGCAGTGTTTCTCACTGTGTGGTCTGCTGACCCCTCAGGATCCCTGATACTTTCTCTGAGACCTCCTGATGTTCGAAATATTTTGTACCCAAAAAAGGCACATGGCAGGTACTTTGTAATCTTTAATCAGTGGTAGGAGTCACCAGAATAAGAAGTTTAAGGAACACTGCACTAGCGAATTCGGTACCTCTGTATAGATAAAGTACGATGTTGTTTTAACATGGATTCTCTCGGTGATTTCTAATTGGTTTGCCTTGAAATATTTGATGCCATAAATAGAAAATCACTATTGTAAAGTCTGATTAATTTTACCGAGTTTGGATTATTGTAAATAATATTATTTCGTATGGCATACGCTTAGATGTCTTATCAGGTTGCAACTAGCACCCTCTGATATACAGACGCCTGTTTTAATTCCCCAATTCCCAAATATTATTTCAGCAATACAGGTACTTAATTTGGGAAGGCTGATCTTTTTAATATAATAATCTTTTTGCCCGTGCTGGCAATAGATCTCACGATACCACGCTTACAAACCGAATGATAAATACTACCCTAGTGTAACCGCTATTGTGGATAGTAGAATTTATTATAATACGTTAAATAATTGGTAGCTATTTAATTCTTAAAAGACTAATAAATATACCAAAAATATGACACGAGGTTAGTGAAATTGAATGAAGACTTATTTAGCTAAAGACTTATTATATTTATAATCAAACAAGTGTTGTGCTAGCTTCGTTATTTCTGCTATCCTCTTCGCCTATCCATTCTGTTTCTCTGTAATTTTTATTTAGCTTTGCCTCCGTAAGATCTTGAATAGCCTACATCGACCTTCTACATTGTCTATCTTTTTTTTATGTACTCGTTGGAATCCATTTCAATATTAGTATCAGTTAGGGCGGCCGGTGAATTTTTTAGGTAGTGGTGCTATATGAACAAACAAGTAGGAAAAAAATGTTTCTAAGGCAAAGTAGTTATAATTTTTTTCCGATGTACTGAAATGTTTTCTATCAAATGACCTCAAAACTTAACAATCACACTTCGATTTTGCATTGTAATGCCATCTAGCGCTAAAAAACTTGATATTTAAAACTTCATTTAATAAAATTCTAATAAACGCCTGAAAATATAAAGTGACGATGCTCAATAGACAAGTTTCCATCACTTGATACATACAATGATAAGTGCAAGAAATTCCAGGCTATAATAGCCATATATTGCTGGCCCTACACTGCGTTAGATCGCAGTGTACCGGCTTCCTGTCTAAATCGTTTATTTACTAACTTCCAGTTTTTAGTTATAAAATTAACGCCTTTATGTTGGCTATAACCATATTTTTATTATACAAATAGGTCTAGTCTATAAAAATAGGTTCATAGAATAAATCGAAATAAGGATCGCAAAAATATCTTAAGGATGTATGTATACAGTGATTCAAAACACGCGGTGCGTTTGCATCTGTAAGAAAGAATCTTTTTCAAAACTTTTTCCGAATTGTGATAATCTATAGGGTTGTTGGGTAAGAAATAATGATACCACTCATATTGAAACTCAGAAGAACCACTAATAGAAAGGGTATTGCGCATTCATATTCATGTAAAACATCGTAGTCAGAGAAATTGACAAAGAAAGATATATAAATACCTATCTTTTGTCTCAAACTAAACTCGACATGCGCACAAAACGTGTTTTCAGTCGGTAATTTAGGTCACCTACGGTAATAAACGTCATTCTCTCTCAGAGGAACCAATATCGGTTCCTCTGAGCTCTTTGCGCATGTCGACTTTAGTTTGAGATGATATGTTGACTTGGTCAGCCCCTTAGGCCAGTGTTCTTCAACCTTTTTGCCTCTGCGGACCAGTAAAAATAGGATAAATATTTCGCGGACCGGCTGAAAGCTAAGACACATATAAAAACCAATATATATAGTAATTTATTATTATATTGGTATATGTTATAGAGTTATATAATTTTTAGTGCGACATCTGCTGCTGCTTCTTTGTTAGAAAATTTGATATACGTGGCTGCAGAGTTGTTTCTGAGAGACGAAGCGCTGCGTTAACATCCATTCGATTTCTCTGCTTTGTTTTTATTATTGACATGGCTGAAAAAATATTTTCGCACAAACTGAAAGTCGAAAAATGACTAATAATTTGATAGATTTATAACTTAAAGAGGGATGTTCTTTTTCTAACGATTTCCAAAATTGAAACAATGATTGAATTTTATGTCTGAACATCAGAGTGACATCACAAGACAACTCGATCAGCTTTTTTTTTTCACGAGGATCAAGTACACTTGACTTTATATCTTCCAAGAATGGATTATTAATCCAGAGGTTTCCTTTACGACGATCCTCATTTTCAGGGAAATAATTATTAAAATTTTCAGCTAATGCTCTTAAATGTTGACATATTGTTGAATATGACTTTCTGGTTGACATCAGCAGAAATCAAATATTCTTCCAAAAATGAAAACATTTCTATATCTTCCTCTTATAAGCGACTATTCCAAAGAGCTAACTTCTTCAGAAGTATGAAAAATAGATGCGAGAGGCGTTGTATTGGTGCTAGTAAATATTAAATAAATCATAGTTCGGACAAAAGTTTACTTCTGCGCCGACTAAAAAAATGTGCTATATACTTGTGAATAGCAGTGTGCATCTACATGATTCGGTTGAAATATTTCGCGGACCAAGGGTTGAAGAACACTGCCTTAGTGCCTTAGGTTACGCAAAATTCGCGTTATGCCTTCTCTATTAGTGGTTCCTCTGAGTATTGAAACTACTAATAAATTCCTGCAACCTGAGATCCTCTGTTTTTAATGCATTATGTTACCATTTTTTTCTTTCATGGTCTTAAAATATATATTTAGGTACCGTTTTTGTTTGTGATCTGATAAAATATCGCCTAATTTTAGGAGTAATCCTCAATTTGTGATTAGTCTAAGGTAACGTTATTTTGTTAATATAAATTAGGTGCTATTTTTTAACATTTTTGACCAAAGTATAATATGTAAGTTATATTAATAAGTGCTGTCTAAATATTGCTTTGAGATAAATTCTGGTTATAAACTATGGTTTCGATGCATGTATTGAAACTATAACTAATAATCAAAGTCTTGTGTCACTAAGAAGTCACAGTACGTAGCCAGGTCCTCAAAGAAGGCGCGGTAATTTAATTCCCGATCAAACCAAGCTACTACAGATATTTAGGTTATTACAGACGGCGCGACACCGATCTACTCTGTCCCAAAAAGTAATACAAGAGTAATAAAAATACCCGAATTTACACTGCTCGACAAAAGCAGTAGGACTGGGGGGTGAGACGTGAGAGGTAAGGTATAAACCAGGGACGGCACTGCCTCTTTGGCGGTGTATAACTGATCTGGGAACAACCAATCATATGGCTACCTTTTTGCACACATTTCAAATCTACTCTCTGCCTACATATCCGCGCATTGTCTGGTGTCGAATATTATGAATCTCGTGGCGAATGTCGCCATATCCGTCTTATAAGGTGGTAATGCAAATGATTCACGAATATTTTTTATTCTTATGTGTAATTTCTTACAATATTTCTGTGATATTTAATCATATTTCTAATTTAATCGCTCGATTTTAATAATCCTTATCAGTAATGGACTGGAAATATTTTCCAGCCCTGGAAAATTTGAATAAATCGACCCCATAGGGTCAAGAGCCGGCTTCATTGAATCAAGGACCGACCCCATTGATCCAAGAATTCGGTCCTGTTCGGACCGGCCCACCGGGAAATTATCTAGCGGCCCGGTCCGCCACTGTCCCTCATATTTAAGTAATAAAGGCGGCAAATAACCAAATATGATTTGCCATCTTTATTGGATTTATTTCAGTCGACCTATCAAATTCCGCTCTCTGGTTATGATACATCTTCATTAAATTATTTCTGATAGCAGACTGCAAAAAAATAGTAAGGTGAAAAAACTAATAAACAGGACCAGTTTTACCATGTGACGACACTAAGCGACCACCTAGGGGCGCCACAATATCATGACTACTTATGTGTAGCATGTAAAAATTCTATTTTAATATTTTTCTTATACCTCCATTGAATTATATTTACAGGGCGGTGTATTGTGTCTTGTCTAGAGTTGCCAAATTATCTTACCCAGGGGCGCCGAAATGTCTTGCCTAGGGGCGCTGAATTCTCTTTGCCTAGGGGCGCCGAATTATGTCTAGCCTAATGGCGTCAAATTATATCTTGCCTAGTGACGCCGAATTTGCGAATTACATACACACTATAATTATTCTACACTTATCAAAATGGTCTAGGGATACTGGAAGAAGTATTTGTTGAGGTTGGGAAAGGAATAATGTTTGTTTTTTTATATACAAATTTTGTTAATAAGGTGTAGACAAAATCGCCGCATGAGTGTCAGCTGCCCGTGTGCGGGAATTCGTAGGACCGCGCTTGCTAGAGTCGAGCCCAAATCCCGAAGGTGTTGAAAGTTTGCATACCTGCGCTATTTGGGATCGAGTCTAGTGAGGTGCGGTCTTGTGAATGTTTGTACACGAGAGTAAAACGCGCGGTGGCCTTGTTTACTTGCTATTGGTGGTTTTTTTATGGGGTAACCAATGAACATTCTTTTCATGATGTCATTGGGTATATCAATTAAAATCGTTGGATCATTTTGATGAGTAAGGCTGCACGAAAGACTCCAAAAGGCTCAGCTTCCTCACCCTTGATCTAGCCAGTTACAGTTACTATACACCTTATGGATAAAATTTAAGAGATATTTATCGCTCAAAATAACTGCACTGGCCGTCTGGTCGTATCTCAACTAACTTGGAAATGTGAATTGGCGCGTCTACTTTGAGGCAACATGGTAGCATGCGACAAGTTAGTGTCTACACCAACACTGGGAGCGTGCTACTGTTTATTGTTGCGAGATCTGTCAGTTTACCGAATAAATATGGCGGATCACAGAAATAAAATAATCGCCGCTGCTGGCTAATAATAACAAGCTAATTTATACTATTTTATAACAAATTTTAATTCCATAACAAAAACATAACCTTAATTATGTTTATAATTATTTCTCATACTCTATTTTATCAAAACTTATATGTATTCACTTAAATTAGATAAATTTAAGGTGCTAAATAATTTTTGTTGATACATCAACGCTTACAACACTCTTTAATTTAAAAAACAAATTCTTCTATAATAACAACTATCAAATATCAAAATGGCGAACATGTGTCTTTCAGAACTGGTAGCGTGTCGCACGAAAACTCTTTGATGTTTACCGCCAAGTAACGGGAACGAGCAACATGTCGCACGCCTCCCATCAGACCGCTGCACATTGGTAGCATGTGACATGTCGAACGGTCGCCACCAAGTTGCCTCGATGTAGACGCGCCATAAGGTCGCGACAATACAACTGAACACTGTGTAAAATGCACACTCTTCCATATAAAAATGTGTATTTTATTGGGCACCTCGACCATGTTGTGTACTACGTAAGATTTTAAGGCAGAAATATCGAAATAAATGTCTCTTTATTTTTGTCATTGTTAAATTTATGTGACCGGCATGTATTTAAGCAGCACTTGTTAATTTTTAATAATCAAACATGTTATTGTATTATACCAAACTATGTAACTGAAGAGCTTACAATGTAAGTTTGTTGAACTTCTAACATTAAAATCAAAAAAATCCCTCCAATTTAGTTTGAGGTAGATATCGTAAGTTCTTTCATTGTATAATATTCATAAGAAAACAGCTTAAAAATTTATATTGATATAGTACAAAAATAAATAACGATGATTAAAATGTGTTACAATTTTATTGTTATGGTTATATCCTTAAATGTATTCAACGTGCCACAGGATGTGTGGACTCATGTATGTACGTCGAGTTAAAAGTGAACCTACCTACAATTAGGAGACCTAAAACAAAAAGGTCTTTACTTCTACAACACATGTGATGACCTAAACAAAAAAAGATCCTCACTTCACATCTAAAATAAAAGTGATAACAAAATTTAAAAAAATTATGTGGAGTGTGAATTTTCACACATTTCAGGGTTTCGCAGGTATTTAGTAACTGAATGATGATTATTTACTTAATGAGGACAGAGCCGTAGTAAGGGGGGGGCGGAGGGGGCGACGCCCCGGGCGCCAACGAGCTTGACTAAGAGGCGCCACATTGCGAAGGTGAGGACCTTTTTTTTTTGCTCATCACTTGAATTTTGGGAGTTGAGGACCTTTTTTTTTTGCTCATCACTTGTATTTTGGGAAGTGAGGACCACCTTTTTTTTGCCAAGGGCGCCAAAACACAGTTTTGCCCCTAGCGCAAGTTTTCCTTACTGCGGCTCTGATGTGGGATGCCAAAACAAATTACATGTTAAAATATTTTTTTTTGTTAATTTTAATTCGAATGCCTAATACCATTATTTAGGTTTCTAAATATGTGCAGTTTTTTTATATATATATATATATATAGCAAGGTTCATTAAGATTTTGACAATTGCGCCTATGGCTTCCATTGGTTGTTTTAATTCATAACCCAAAAGCGCCTCTGATTTCATGTATTCAATTTCAACTATTTCCACTGGTTAGGTATTAAATTAACGCTTTTAAAAATTAAATGCAACATTTGCCCAAATATAACTAGAATTTTGAAAAAATAATTTAAACAAAATAAAAATGCAAAAAAAAATTGCCTTGAGAGCGGAGCGAACGTTAGTTTGCAAATTAGATCGCGAGCATGCTAGCCATTACACTATCAAAGCATGCTGGTTCACTGTCTTAGATAAGTTATTAAATATTTTACGTGGTCAAGCAAAATACACAAAAAATGTGTTATTTTCCGAAAACATAATCTGATCAAAAATTCCTGTTGTACTATTTCGGTTCACACAAATGTACATTACTTAGATTTTTTTCAGATTTTTGGTTTAAACCATCTGGGCTACAGGGTGTGGGACAAAAATTTTTTTGCACAATATTGGCAAAAATCGTGTTTAAATCATTTATTTTGCAAAAATAAAATTTTGATCGTTAATCCACGTACTAAGGGCTTTCATTTGATACCTTACTCAGAACATAAAAAAAATATTTTTTTTTTCGATGAGCAGATATTTGTTTATATTTTTAGCGGTTATGTTTTTTAGATGTTTTAGTATTTTTCCTATGTGCGGGTTAAAGAGTTGTATAAGCATGCCAAATTTCAACTCTCTAGGTTTAGACGTTTGTCTACAATTTTTACCGAACAGACAGACAAACAGACGACAAAATGACGGTATAAGGGTTTTTGGGTCATACCTACAAAACCCTAAAAAAGATCCTCACTTCCAAAATACAAGTGATAACCTAAAAAAATCCTCACTTGCATTTTTACAAAAACACATAACCAGTTTTTGAAGCTCTTGGGGGGTTCTCAGCCCGTGCCCCCCCCCCCCCTCCTTGGTGCGCGCCATCTTTGCCAAATTCAATAAATAATTGAAATCTTCTAAAATTATTTAACTGCCGAGGGTCTTCCTCTCTCAGTTCACTCAATAATCTTTCACAAGTACCCAAAGCACATCTGCTGAATACACTTTCTTACTCATATATTTCTATTTTACTTTTAGTTTTCATCCCTTTTTTTGTAGTCTTTTTACGAAAATGGATACCACAATTGCAGCAACAATAATTTTTCGAATTGACATTTTGCGAATCAAATAAATCCTGTGTACACGTTAAAACACGTTTTTAGATTAAATTTACTTGAAATTTAAAGAATATGTAGACAAGCGATCAAGTAATGTCTACAAGAACTGTTGCAACTTTTTTGCAAGTGGACACGAGACTTTAAAACGATTTTCTGCTAACGTGAATAATGCAGTAGGAAACGTTTCTACGAGAGTTACCTTTTGAAATTTTGAAATTTGAAATGTGTCATTACTATATTCGTAAAATTTGACATTTGTTATTGTGTAATCAGTGGCAGATTATAAATTGACCGAGTAGTTTGTTGACAGTGAAGGTTAAAAAAAAAGTTTGTGAATAAATCGATATTACTCGTGAAGGTTTTCGTTGGATGATTTTTTACGATTTTAGTAAAGGCCTAACTCAACAACAATGCATAAGTTGGTTTTACACAGTTCAATTAATTGATCAATAAATTGATCAAGTTTTTTGTCAATTATTTGAAAAATTTATTGGTAACCTTGAAAAAAAATCACTTTACACAAATCAATTTATTTATCAATTTTTTTGAAAGTATTTACATTACCAACTGTAAAACATTTTGACATATTTATCAAAATGAAAATATTGAAAAAATCTTCACAAAATTACGAGCTGTGAACAAAAACAAAAGAAATAACCTAGATGATGATAAATTAGAATGTTTGAGGTTATGTTAGATTTGAAAACGAAACACAAATAATATATTTCGAAGTCATGCTACAACTAAACAGTTGGCAATATCTTAACATATAAAAATATACCTAGAATTCCTCATCAAATAATTATTTTTTTTTATTACTTAGAAGCATCCCAAAACCTTCATGCGTCATTTTTATATTATCGTAGAAATCAAGTAGCAGGAGACAGACTTGATGTAATCACACACATATAATTCATTTGTTTACAAAAAAAAAAAATAGATAATAGTTTGAATAATTGCATAATCTGAACAAAGCGTTCGTCTTTGACTTTCTTGCACGTATGCACAGTGGTCACGTGACAAAAAACTTGCACGACACAGAGTTAACACTGCACAGTTATGCCGAACGCACCCTATTATTGCGCAATTTTAAATAACGTGAATTTTGACATTTGAAATTCGCATTGACCGCGTAGATCTTACTGTTTTAATATTCTAAATAATAATAATAAAAAAAAACAGTTTATCATCGAGAATATAAATGAATGCAATATTTTTTGTTGAATTATATAATTTAGATTTTTTTGTACAAACGGATAAATTGTTATATGTATGTACACTCGTTAAAACCAATACTTTTTATTCATATTCCTTGCAAGTTTCATCAAGACTTTTATCAAGAGACTCATTAGTATAGATAAAACTGCAGAACTACGTAATATAAACATTAAATGAATTTATTAAATCTGAACAGATATGGATAGAATTGAAAAAGAATGGCTATTTTTAAAAGCAGATGGTGATGGTGATACTCCACTACACTTTGCTGCAGCGAATGGTAATGACAAATTGGTGCATAGTTATATAATTCTTGGTGCTGATGTGAATTTATTGAATAAGAGAGGTTGGACTTCGCTTATGTTTGCTGCTAATCATTTACATTTCAATACTATTAGAATTTTAGTGAAACTGGGTGCTGATGTAAGTCTTCGAAATAATTATGGTAAGTAAAAATATTTTTTAGTAAACCTTTACTTAACAATTTGAACTACCTTTGGCAAAACTTTACTTAACAACCAATTTTATAGTGGGGATTCTAAAAAATATATTTAAAGCGCCCTCTTATATGTATTTTTTTAAATATGGTCATATTCTGTATGTTTTTTTTTGAATTTATTCAAAAACGGTAAACCGTAGCTTGTAATGGAATTATTTTTGAGATCTACGACTCAAAATACATAAGTATACACATTTTGAAGTAAATCTGAGAGGAAAAAAAAAATGCAAAAAAACGTAAGGGGTACCCGTTACGATTTTTTCGATTTTTGACCATTTTCAAAGGTTTTGTTTGACAATTCGCATTTATTGTAAAAGTTGGGTTATTAAGGCCCCGATTTTTTTCTAGACTAAACCATATACGACGATTTCAAAAATTCAAACCGCAGTTCTCTATATTTTATTGTTCTTAACATAATAATAATAATAATAATATTAGCCTTTATTACATTACCTATTTACAAATAATTTTAGTTGGGTTATAACAAATATAATTAATACATTTTAATTTAATTTTAGATTTATTTATTTCTTTTTTCAGGTAAGTAGAGCCCATTTTTCATCATAGGCCTCCCCTGTTTTTTTCCATTCTAGTTTATTCGTTGCTTTCTTTTGCCAGAAAATTCCTGCTTCCGCTACTACACTATCCACTCATCTTTTTCTAGGTTCTTAAGATAGAATTTTTAAAAATATAAAAAAAAGTGAAATATTCAAAATTTCACAAAAAAATTATTTTTTTTGAGTTGCTTAAAAATATATCCTAAAGGGTAAAGGGAAAAACTAGATTTAGGGTGAATTATAAAACCCTTCGCATGGTCTGTGTTGCCTGAGTTATAGCATATATTTTTTAGTAATATAAAAAAAAAATTGAATATTGAGGTCCACTGAACTTAGGAGACCATAGCCTACTTCGCCTATAGGGAAATCCGGCCCTGGACGCACTGATTTGCAGTGTATAAACCATCAGTATGACACAAGACAAAAAATAAATCATGAATTGATAATATATAAAAATAATAAATAAATAGGTCAGAGAAATGAAAATTTTTTCGAAAAAATAATTTATAACATGCTTTCTATAGAAATTCGAAATTTGTGTAGTCTAAAAACGTTCATAAAATCCATCAAAGAATATGTCTGTAATAACTTGAGTAAATTCAAAAATTTAATTGATATAGTTTGTTTCACGATAAGGGAAGTGACTATCTACTTATGGTCCTAAACACAGTGGGTGGTAGTTACAAATAACACTAATCCCTTGTTTGCACCCATAAACTAGTCAGTGATGTATCAGGTATAAATTACATTACACCATGTAATGACACAATTGTAACAAGAAATAAACATAAGATATCATCAAAATAAACTTTATTTTTATTATAAATACAATTAATTTATAGAACTTATAATTAAATTTAAAATATTACAATTAGTATTTAAAACATTACAATAAAATAAATTTTAAATTAAATAATGTTTAAGATAAAAAAAATCTTACAAATCCAAATCATTCTCTGAATCAGTCTCTAAATTAATGATTATAGTACGTTCTATTTGAATATAACTGTCCTCAGTTTTAATAACATGATTTACACAATTTTTCCAACTATCTACAGGGATATTTTCCACTTCTTTGGGAGAAACATTATTCCGTTTTATTCTCGCCTTTAACTGACTCCACATTTGTTCAATAGGATTGAATATACAATAATACGGAGGTAGTCGTAAAACTGTGTGTCCTTTGCATTGAGCAATATTATCGCAAACATATTCTTTAGAAAAACTATAACTTTTTAATAATTTAATTAAACAATTTTTTTATAACTTTCTTCAAAGTAAATATCATTTTTATATAAAAAGTCTTGGATTTCTTTCTTACTGTTTGCACTATTCAGTACTTTATTTAGTTGCCGACTATGGTAACTTGCATTGTCCATAACAATAACACTGTTAGCCGGTATATTCGGGAGTAATTTATTTTCGAGCCAGTTTTCGAACATTTCCGCCGTGGTGTCGTCATGGTAGTCGAGTCAAGAATCTTTGATATTTTTCGCAGAAAGCAAGAGTGCATTCGGTATCCATCCAGTTTCAAAACCTGCATGAAGTATCGTAATACGTTTACCTTTATTAGACGGTGATCTTGTTTGACATTTATTTGACGTATCCACCCAACCTTTTGAGTTTGTTTCATGTGTGTCGTACCAAGTTTCATCTAAATAAATTATTGACCTTTTATCTTCTCTGTATTTTTTAATGTTTTTTAAATAATTTTGTCTCAAAAATTTTAATCGCACTGACTCCATAAGGAACTGCTTTTTATTTAAAGTTTTAAATTGAAACCCTATACTTTTAAGGGCACGCCATAAGGTAACCTTTGAACAATTAATTTCACACAATTGGTCTTGGGTTAATCTTTTGAGCAATATGTCCAATGTTGGCACATTTTGTTCGGTGTACATTTGGTAAATTTTTTGCCGTATTACATCTTTCTGGAAACCATCCAAACATTTTGATATGCCTGAATCCTTTCGTTTTCTTCTCCTATCAATGGATTTATTTACAATATTCCATACTGTTGTCATCGCTACTTTCGTTGCCTTGTTTGTTTTTGCGGTTCCTTAAATATAAATACACATTGGCCACAATTTCATTAGCTTCTACAAGTAAATATATACAAGTTTTTTCCCGATTTTTTTTTTTTATTGTATCTTGCACTATATCATCATCTTCTATCATGGTCACATAGTCATCTGCTTCATTTGCTTGCACAGAAGTTAATTGTTCGTTCCAAGGACGCCACATTTTTCTAACACGTACTGAACTATTTAACACAAATCACAAGTTATCTGATAAAAAATTCAAAGCGAAGTGAAAAGATATTTACAACATTTGCAATTTATACCTGATACATCACTGACTAGTTTATGGGTGCAACCAAGGGATTAGTGTTATTTGTAATTACCACCCACTGTGTTTAGGACCAGAAGTAGATAGTCACTTCAACTTATCGTGAAAGAAACTATACATTATCCCTAAACATATAATTCCCCTTGTTTGTCTATCAACGAGCGTATGCGAGTTTCTGTGAATAAAAAATTAAATTAATTTACAAATACTTTTCAGAAAATATGAGAATAATTGTATTTTGGGCAGGTACAACATATGCCCATTTTTGATTTTTGTTCTCTATCAACAAACATATATTTGGCACAACACAAGCCGTAGAACGCTTAGTGTGCCTTATTCTAATTTTAATATATATTTAATTTGTATTATTATTATTGAATAAATTGAACTGAATTGAATTGAATTGAATCTTCGCATCAAGCTTTCATTTGATATCCCTCAAAATTTTACAAACAAATGTTTACTTATTTTTTTTTTTTTGTCGCTAAATACATGTTTGTTTATAATATTGATGTCTCAGTATTTCAGTTCTCTAGATCCAGCTGTTTGGTCATAATTTCTACCAGATATACATACGAAATCCTAAAAATATGAATAATAAAACAAAGCATTTTATTTATATTTGGTTTTTATTTACTAAAATTGTATTTACAAAATTGTTATTATAATATATAAGAGAGCAGTAATACTTATCAAGTTTACTTTATCCTGCTTATTTTTATTTTAGTGTGTTACTGACTTGTGATTTTCACCAATTGTTGACTCATCTATAACCTCTTACCAGTCATACACTACTGTTACATTTTTGGAATTTTTTTATTCTAATTTCTTCGTTTTTCTAGTGCAACTTTTCTATAATCGTTTTGTTTTATTATAACGAAACAGATTACGTTTAGCCTAATAGATATAGATGTGCTCCACTTTTCTTTCATTGTGTAGGTAAACTACATGTGCCAATTAGAAAATATAGGGCCAGGTTCATAATCTTTTATTAAATCTTGGTAGCACTACTAACAAGTATACTAAGCGTTATAGTCTGGGAGGCAGTGTTGCATTTTTGATGACCATTTCATCCCGCTTAATTTTTTTTTGTAATTGATAGTTTAGATATGGCTAATAATCTAAACAAGCGTTAGCTTCTGGCTGCTGGTGGGGCTGGTCGAGAGAAAACGAATATCTTGTAAAAAAAAAAAAAAAAATCCAAAAGTAATATCAAGCCACTTAAAAATTTGCATAGTTATTGTTTAAGTGATAATAATAATAATAATAAAAAGTCAGTTGCGTGCGTAGTTGGGGATTATTCGTTAGTCGCTTGTATAAACCTGTCATAAAAAAAGATGTAAAGTCATTTGAAATTCAATGAAACTTATACATCGAACTTATTATATAATTAGAGTAATAAAAACAACTATCAGCTGTTCGCACAATGGGGGTAAGACCGTCAGCTAACGGATTATAATTGCTGAGCGGATCAATGATGTAACTGACGATTTTTATTCCGTTATGTCGGCAGCTGACGATCATTTATATTTAATATAATATGTAAACTATTCATTATAAAAACTTCAAGTGGCTTGAAATCAATTTATCTATAATTTCATTGTTTTGATACATTTTTTATAATATATCATGACATCGAACTAGATAGATCGAAATAATTAAATAATATTAAAAAAAAAGATTAAAACTATGAAATTTAACTTGAATTGATATTAGGCGACTTGCAATTTTTATAATGAATAGTAGCATTATGAATAATCAATAAAAATATTTAAAAACATGCAACATCTATATTAATTTTGTATGCTAGTTTGAACTACACGTACATGGGACGTATTCCCTCTCACGCTCTGATTGGTCAGAAGTTACGAGACAACCCTTACTTTAATAATCTTGCCTTTTACCTACATTCGAATTTCATCAACTACTCAATTTATTATTCCATAACACATAAAAATTATTAGAACAAGTTTGGTAAATATGCTTTCTGTTTTTTTCATTTAATTACTGTTATTGTAATTTTCTTATAACTACTTCTTATATAATATTGTGATGATAGTTTTGTTTAAACTATAAATGGTACCTCTGCAAATAGTTTTCATTAAAATTTGTTTTTCGCACAACCTCTTCAGTAAAAGTATTACAACAATCACATAAATTAAGTATATATTCATAAAAAATAACTCTTTCTGGATGTTTCATTCATGTTTAGTACATCAAAGGCAGACCAGGCGTGCGCCCAGGGGGGAGGAGCTAAAAAAATCACGTGGTTTTTGTCAAAATGCAAGGATGATCATTTTTTAGGGTTTTGTAGGTAAGACCACAAAAAAAACCTTAACCACTTAATGCACTAACCCGTGTCTGACACGAGCATTCCTTTCTGGTAAATTTTGAACATGCCCGTGTGTCACACGAGCAACCATATTACGTTGTAAAAAAAGTTCATATGCTCGTGTCCGACACGGATACATTTTCACGATTTGTTTATCTATTGAATAATAGATCGCGGTAGTATTATTGTGTTACAGAAATGAATTATAAATATTATAAACATCTAAATTTATCATTATTTTGTATGGTGTTTTCGTTTAGAATCTGTATCATGGAATAAATATAATAAATACTCTTGAGTAGAAAAAATCGCGGGGTATGCGCAGTCGTCGGTTTCTGGTGGGGGCAGTATACCATACGAAATTAAATTTTGTAAGATTTTTTTTTGGAATAAAAAATGAATTTTATATAATAAAATATTTTCTTATATCAAAAGTAAATGTTTATAATTATAAAATATGTATGTATATATTATTTTCAAAAAATACCATTTTCTTATTTATTCCCCTTCTAGTAAAAATATCCTTGCTACGCCACTGAAAATACTTTTTTTCTTCCAATTGTATATGGGTACTAGATAAGTGAAAAAAAAAAAGAAATCATTTTTTGACAGAAAATTCGAAATTAATAAGTGGTTAACACGCCACTCATGTGTCTGTCTCTCTATACGGTAGAAATTGTAGCCAAACGGCTTAACATAGAAAGTTGAAATTTGGTATGCTTATACAACTCTTTAACCCACATACAGGAAAAATACTGAGATTTCAAAAAAACACATCCCGAGATAAATATAAACAATTATGTATTTAATAAAAAAAATATATTTTTTAAAAATTTTGAGTGGCATACCAAATGAAATCTCTTAGAGTGGATCAACAAGCAAATTTTTATTTTTGAAAAATCATTTTTTTTATGGCATTTTTGTTAAAAATATGTCGAAAAACTTTTGTCCTCCACCCTATCTCTCAGAGGGATTGATCTAAACGTCTGAAAAAAAAATCTCCATAATGAACATTGATGCGAACCGGAATAGTTCAACAGGAATTTTTGATCAGATTAGTTTTTCGAAAAAATCGATTTTTTGTCGTCGATAAAATAATAATAATAATAATTTATTGTGTGGTATCAAAAGAAAGCTCTTAGCACGTAGATTAAAGAACGAATAGTAATTTTTTTAAATTCGTTTTTTTAAACACGATTTTAGCCAAAAATGTGCTAAAAAAGTTCTTGTCCAGCCCCCATTTACTCAAAGGGGTTTAAGTAAAAATCTGAAAAAATTATAGGTAATGTACATTGATCTGAGCCGGAAACATACGAGAGAAATTTTTGATCCGATTGCGTTTTTGAAAAATATTAGTTTTTGTAATTTTGAAAAAAATAATTATTTTTTTAATTCATAGCTAAATTATGGCTAATAATGTTATGTTTTTTTTGTATTTATGGCTAAGATAGTGTGTATCTTTTTAAGAAATTATATATAATATAATTTAAAAAAATTAACAGCTAAGGACCTAGTTTTGAGCACCACACCAACACATTGTTAATAGAACAAATATTCGTAGACATCCAGTATTATGTTGGCTTCTTACACTTATTAAATACCTACAAAACCCTGAAATGTGTGAAAATTTACACTTCACATCAATTTTTTTTTTTTAGATCATCACTTGTATTTTGGTAGTGAGGACCTTTTTTTAGGTCGTCACTTGCATTTTGGAACTGAGGACCTTTTTTTAGATCGTCACTTCCATTTTTGAAGTGAGGACCTTTTTTTAGGCCATCACTTACATTTTAGAAGAGAGGACTTTTTTAAGTCATCACTTGTATTTTGGAAGTGAGGACCTTTTTTTTAGGTCGTCACTTACATTTTGGAAGAGAAGACCTTTTTTGCATTTTAGAAGTGATGAGTTTTTTTAGGTCATCACTTGCATTTTAGAAGTGAGGACTTTTTTTAGGTCATCACTTGCTTTTTGTTGGGTCATCACTTGTATTTTCGAAATGAGGACCTCTTTTTTTTTGTTTTTAGGTCATTACTTTTATTTTGGAAGTGACGACAACTTTTATTAAGGGCAGCTCTTGCATTTTGGAAAATAAAGTGCTTTTGGCCAATACTTGTTGCCAATGCCTACGCTTTTAAAACACTTCTGACCCCCCCAATAAAAATTCCTGGGTGCACGCGAATGTGGGCCAATATTTTGGGAAGGGTACACAAAATTTCTTGTTATTTGGTACAAAAATAGAATGGCATTCGCGTCAAAATAATATAATAAAAAAAAATAAATAAATTTAAAAAAATGTATAATAAAATTGTACAAAATATACATAAAATTCGATAACCTTCGAAAATATAATTTGGTACTACTCCAGTTCACATCAATGTACCATACTCTAGTTTTTTCGGATTCCCTTCGGAAGATTCGGTAAGGGCGAAAATCATGTCAAAATATTATGGCCATTTCCAATGCCATCTCTTTTTTAACAATACATTGCTCGTATAGAAAAACCTACTTGCAGAGGTACAAGATCTATAGTTAAAACCAACAAATTAGAAAAATCCTATTCTATTCCCTTAATGGAAAAATATATTCCCAAACATAGAAATAATTCTAGCTGCTAATTTTCTAATTTCAACAAACTGACTAGGTAGAAAAGAATAAAAATCAGGAACTCCAACTTCATTAAATTTAATTTTTAAAGTAGTATTATACTGTATATCTATTAATTCCATTTGCAAAATATCCGCAACATTCTCAACATCAAAAGCAAAAGGTGATGCAAAGAACACAAAATCTTTTTCAAATGTGTTAAAAACTTTAAACTTTCTCTCAAATTCTGTTTTTAAATCTTCTAGTTTATAACTATATTCTCGGAACGTTGAATCTGGGTTCTTTTTATGAAATTCTAAACAGAATTTGAGGTGAACAAAATTGTTATTTCTTACATGGGTTATTAGAAGACTTAGTTTCGCCTGAAAAGCTCGAATATTGTCATATAATGTTGTTACTAGCAATTTTTCGCCTTGTAGTCTTTTATTTAAATCGTTTATATAGCCAGTGATGTCTATTAAAAAAGCTAAATCACGAAGCCAGTTCGAATCTTTAATTCTTGTCATATCTTGTCCATTTGATTCTAAATATTTTACTATTTCATCATAGTGAATAGAAAATTGTTTCAATACGTTATGACGAGAACGCCATTTGAGGTAAGGAAGAGTTTCATATTCGTTTTCAATATCTCTTAAAAATGTTGAAAATTGTTCATACGATGAAGTGTCGGATCTAATATAATCTATTGTATTTGATACCTCGTTTAAAACATGGTCCATTTTTAAAATTTCAGAACAAAGAATTTCTTGGTGAATTATATTTTCAAAATGTATAACATTTTTATTAATTTCATTACCTTGCAAATGTTTTTGTAACAATATACCCATTTCTTTTGGGTCTACGATTATTCCATCAGTGATCAACGACACAAGTTTTGAATATGGTAGATTATATTGCAGTAAAATAGTCTTCAACTCCATAAATATGTCTTCGCTTGTTGTGTTTTGGCAAGGAAAAAGTTCTAATAATTCTTCAGTTACTTGAAAGTTTTTATCACATCCCCGTATAAATATAGCGTATTGAGAAACATCTTGAACGTCACAAGTTTTATCAATCACAATAGAGTAAGCTTCAAATTTAATAGCTTTTGTTTTCAACTGTTCTCTTATGTTTGATGCTAAATCTTTCATACATTGCACCGTTTTGTTTTGGGAGACGGATAAATTTTCATATAAGTTAACTTTATCCGGACATAAAATTTCAGCGGTTTTCACAAGACAATTTTTAATAAATTTACCATCGGACAGAGGTTTTGAGTTGCTAGCTAATAAATTTGATACCATATTACTTGCTTGTAACAATTTTTCACTGTCCGTTGCAATTTGTAAGAAGAGCGATACATTCATATCTTGAGCTACCGATACCTTTAATTCATCAACCTTTTCCCGTCTTGCTTCTCCCTGGTATTGATCGTATGTTAGACGATGTGTATTGTAATGTCTCTCGATATTAAATTTTTTTGGAACGCTCATATGTTTTTTGCATATTAAACAGATTATTTTTTTATCAAATTCACTACACATGTAGTCTAATTCCCATTTCTCTTGAAACATACGGTTTTCTTCCATGAATTTCCTCTTTTTGTTCATTTTTGTAGCTGTAATTTGTTCGATATTGTTTCTTTTTTACAATATAAAACAATACTATTTTACCTGTGTTGTACTGTTGTGTTTATACAAATTAAGCGATTATTATTTTGTTTGCGGTTTCATTTGTTTACAGCTCTGCAAAATTATAACCTATAAATATTGATTTCTGTCAGAATTATTTACATAAAATCTACATCAACTACTTACGAATGATTATTTATAATATAATTGCTAAAATTCCAGTAACTATTTTTTGAATTTAAACAAGAACTGTAGAGAAAACGAACAGTAAAGAACTTGTAAAGTAATAGCAATTAGTTTGATGTTTGAGGACGCCTCTGTTACCAGGGGCGCGAATAATCTAATAAGCCTACATTTTAAAATATGAAAAATCTAGTTTATAATGTTTAAAATCTGAACTTTGTCTTCAAGTATTGCTAAATTATATTAACACTCTGTAAATAGGATAAGTGATCAAAAGCTACGGTAAATTTTTGAATAACAAAAAATTTATTAAAGTAATATTTATCCTATTCTAGGGTTGCACCGATTAATCGGCAAATAATCGGTAATCGGCCATTATGCCGATTAATTGCTTTTGATAATCGGTCATTCTTATTTTTATTATTATTACTACCCTAATAATATAAATAAAGTCATACAATAATACTTACGGCAAAACACATCTTACAACTGACTAAACTGAAAAATAATGCACTCAATAAACGTGATTATTTATTGTCTATGGCTAGAGTGGGACACATTAGGAGTAATGAAAACGTTTGATTAGATGCCGCAAACCTTTGATAATAATTTGCAGTTTTATTGTACTTATACCGCCTCGCCTAACAGTCTTCTCCTTATCTATCGAAGTACATTGTTACTTATGTCAGAGTGGCGAGCAGAGATTTGGTCAAAGGTCGGCTCCCGCACGAATTTTAATTATTTTCTGTGACAGGTTTTTATATTTATTTTATAAATAACTTGAATACACTTTCTGTTCATGAGCTGTTTCTGAATGTGGGACATGCGAGACAATAAATAGGTTTCCGGGATGATTTTAGATACCGATATTAAAGCGGGAAATGGATCGGTAATCCAGCACTAAAAAATCATCTGTGGCCACCACAGGACCGACCGCCATCACAAAGTACTTGTTTAATTTATGCTGCTTTATCAAAAAAAAGTTGTTAGTTATTGTCTCAAATAAAAGTTGTTAGTTATTGTTTTTATAGCAACTTTCATTAAATAAATTTTTTCGAAATATTTCTCTATTGTGAAATGTTCGCAATAATCTTAAAACCGACACGAGTAAATTCCCATTTATAGTTAACCGATTTTTACCAAAAGTTGATCAATTCGTGCCATTGATGTAAAAAAGCTTAAATATAAAGTTTCATAAAAATCCTTTTAGCCGAATTTGCTCTGCACGTGTACACAGACCGACAGACAGACAGACACAGTGGCGCACCCAGGGGCCCCGGAGCCCGGCCCCTCCCTAAGAAGGAAGGAAATAAAAATAAAAACACACAAACACAATAGAAAATTTTAAAAATAAAGATGAAGACCTTTTTAGGTCGTCATTTGTATTTTAGAAGTGAGGACCTTTTTTTAGTTCATTACTTTGTATTTCCGAAGCGAGGACCCTTTTTTTAGGTCATCACTTGTATTTTAGAATTGAAAACCTTTTTTACTTGCCCGACCTTAATATATAAGGGGCAAGTATTGTAATCGCGAGGTTTGAATGGTCCAGGGAATCCAAAATCCCTATTTTCGAAGTGCCGTCCGTCTGTCCGTCCGTCCGTCTGTCCGTCCGTCTGTTCGTCCGTCCGTCCGTGTGTGTGTGCGTGCGTGCGTGTGTGTCTGTATACACGATAACTCTAGAACGGTTTAACTTAGAGAGTTCGTTCTGGTTTTAAAAAATTCTCCTAATAATTGGGAAGAACCCTATTCTTTTTTTTATAAATATCGGAAACCGGAAACGGAAGTTATTAAACTTTAAAATTTAAGAAAATTCGTATCTCGTAAACCAAGCCTTGGACAAAAAATTGTATAGGACATAATTTGATGTATTTTTGAAGATTTATCTAAATATTTTTTTAAATTCAAAAAAAAAAAAATATGTATTTTTTTTATTATTTTTTTTTTTATGGGAGGGCAAATCTAGCAGAGGTCTCCCTTCGCCACTGGTTATAATAATAGGATGAATTTAAGAATTTACTTTTATTATTAAGACTTATTTTTATTATTGTTATTAATCTTTAAAATTTTTAAAAATTCATAACTAGTAAACCAAGCCTTGGACAAAAATTTGTATAAAACATAATTTGATGTATTTTAGAAGGTCAAGTCTAGCGGAGGCCTCCCTTCGCCACTGGTTGTTTTAGGTCATCACTTTGTATTTCCGAAGCTAGGATTTTTTTTTTTTAGATCATCACTTGAAATTTAGAAGTGTGAACCTTATTCATAATTTAAATAATTTTGTCTTCCGCCCCCCCCCCCAACAAAAATTCCTGGGTGCGCCACTGGACAGACATCATGCTAAAAATAGTCAAAACATTAAGTAGGGACCTCAATTCGTGGAGATTCATCGATTTCTCGAAATGTCAAAATCGGTATGATCACAAACCTCCCTTATATATAATATGTTGGCGGTCGGTGAAAACCTACTTAATACATCCTAAAAAAAACCTAATAAATATCTAAAAAATAAGTTCTAAAATAAATTTTAATAAAACCAAAAAAATAGCCTAATAAACATTCATCATTTGTGGAAATTATCCAACGCCTTTATCGCATTTCTTGCACTCAGCGTAAGAATTAAGAAGTCGTTTTAGCTAAAGCGGCGTAGACGGAGTCTTGTAGATGCGGCGACAGCACTGTTCCATTGTAAGTTTACCATTACCTATACCTTATTTCAGTTATATGAACAAAGTCGCCGCTTATTTGTACGCCGACCAAATAAAATGTAATATTTATAAACAAAAATAAATAAAAACCAAATTTATAAAGATGCAACAAGCAAATAATAAAATATATATTATGAAAATATTATAAAAATAAACAAAGTGCAATATCTGAAAGGCGCCCTCGTGACCCAGGCGCCTGGAGCGATTGCTCCATTGCTCCATGCCACCGCACGGCCCTGGGTCTACCTGTTAAGTTTTTAAAGGTGTAAATTTTTCCTTTTATAGATAGTAGATAGTAATTTGGATTAACTTGGTGAAAAATTCGCAAAATCGTAAAATATGGGCTTGATCATTTTTCGCAGTAAGCCCACTCAGAGCCGTAGCAACGGGTTGGCATCGGGACACTTGCCAGGGGCGCCATTGTCGCATTGGCAGGTGAAAATCTTTTTTATTTAGTTTGTTGTTTATTTAGCAATTTTGTGTTTAGTTATATATTTTCTTATAGATATCTTATAGATTTCCATTTGATATTGTATGTAGTGCATAGCTTTTTAGGTTAAATTTAACGTATTTCCATTTTATTTTCTTTGATCATATTTTTGGATCACGATAGCCCTTTTTAGGACTATTTAGCCTATTAGAATAGTTTATTGTTTCAGCTGTTTTTATTCTTATATTTTCATTTCATTACGATACAAGTGACAGCGTACGAATATTACATTCGTTAAATGGCTGTTATGTACACGTACTAAATATGACGTCACATAAACATGTGACGTTTCCAGTGACGCAACTGCACTGATTCGCCGACTTCCCTATACAACATTTGTCTTTCACTGTTAGCCAATCAGAGTTTGTTGTGGCGCTTTGTTACGGGCGATGAAAAAGGATTTATTATTATAATAAAAGAAAATAGGGATAATCCTGATGGTTCTACTCTGTATCTAGTGGGTTCAGAAAAGAATGGTCTACAATGAACTGCTGGAAAAAGGTCAAACGGTGACAGGAAGTCGCTACAGGTAGCAACCAAGGGAACTGAAAAGAGAACTTATCAAAAAGCGATCCTCAGATAGTCGTTAATCGACGTAGTCACCCTTTTCCATGACAACTCCTCACCTCATGTTGCCATAGGCCATAGAGTCCAAAGAGCGCTGTTAGACATAGCATGGGAAGTCTTCCCTCACTTGCTTACTCACCACACCTTGTTCTTTCTGATTACCATCTACTCAGATCGATGCAGCATGCGTTGTCTGGTGAGTGCTCCTCGAATGCCGAAGCTGTGAGAAAACAGGTGGATGATTTTTTTTTTTTGCTCATCACTTGAATTTGGGAAGTGGGGACCTTTTTTTGCTCATCACTTGGATCTGGGGAGCTAAATTTAATTAATTTACTTTATTTGACAAGGGCGCCGAAAACATTGCTACGGCTCTGATCCCACGATATATCTTGAGAAATTAATATGAATTGTTTTTACTTTATATAAGATTCAAAATTAATTCTAAAGAAGTTAAATAAGATGTCCACCAGAATATATTTTCTATTTTAGGAGCCAATGCTATTTGTATTGCCGCCAAAATTGGAAGTTTGGACATTGTTAAGTATTTATTGGAGCAGTCATTGAAGAATGGAGACAATATCAAAAATCTCGAACAACCATATTCACCTTTAGCCCTAGCTATATTATTCGGACACATTTATTGTACTAAATATTTAATAGAACAAGGATTTGATGTTGAGGCAGAATGTATATACAGAGGTAAGTAAAATCATATCTAGGTCTTCGCTGGTAAAATTGCCAATTTTCGCCACTTTTTAAAATTGTTGATTTTTGTGTGATTATGCAAATAGTTATTTTTGTCCCATGGCCATAAAGTGGATGTTTTTCTAAAAACAAATGAGGACGGCAAAGAACTTTTTGGCAAAGGTGCATATTATATTTTTTGAGCGACCAAAAGTAATTTTAATTAGAAAACTTGTTTATTTTAATTAGCTACATAATTTTAAACATTCGCTTGTTATTGAACAAACGTCACTATCGTAGATGGCGCTGGCAACCAGCGGCCTAAAAAGTAAGCGAATCGGCCTAGGCCGAAAAAGATTTATTTTTTGTCTAGTACTAGATGATAAAAAAGAACTGTTTTTGGTCGTAGGTATGACCAAAAAACCCTTATACCGTCATTTTGTCGTCTGTCTGTCTGTCTGTCTGTCTGTCTGTCTGTCTGTCTGTCTGTCTGTCTGTCTGTCTGTCTGTTCGGTTAAAATTGTAGCCAAACGGCTAAACCTACAGAGTTGAAATTTGGCATGCTTATACAACTCTTTGACCCGCACATAGGATAGGAAAAATACTAAAACATCTAAAAAACATACCCCCCCTAAATATATAAACAAATATGTGCTCATCGAAAACAAAAATATTTTTTTTAAATTCTGAGTAGGGTATCAAATGAAAGGCCTTAGTACGTGGATTAACTATCAAATTTTTATTTTTGCAAAATAAATTATTTTGATGCGTTTTTTGCCAAAATTGTGCAAAAAAATTTTTGTCCCACACCCTGTAGCCCAGATGGTTTAAACTAAAAATCTAAAAAAATTCTAAGTAATGTATATTGGTGTGAACCGAAATAGTACAACAGGAATTTTTGATCAGATTATGTTTTCGGAAAATAACGCATTTTTTGTGGTTTTTGGTTCACAAAGTACAAAAGTTATACCAATGTATGACACTCACATGCAAGGCGTACGATGGCGTAACGGGTTAGAGCGCTGGTGTCTGAAGCTAAAATTCTCTGGAAAACGAAGGGTTTCGAGTTTCGAGTACGGAGTGAATTTTATTTGTTGAAATTATTTTGTCAAAATTCTAGTTATATTTTGACAAATGTTGTATTTAATTTTTAAGAGCGTAAATTTAATAACCAGTCTTATTATATGATTAACAGACGATAAATTATTTTAAAAATATCGTTCATTTTGCCGTGATTACTACAAAGTAAAATTTGTCCTACACACTCAGCATACCGCCTTCACTTATTATATACCTACGAAACCCTGAAATGTATGAATATTCACACTTCACATCAATTTTTTGATAAGGTCGCCTAAAAAAATATTTTTCTGGACATCCAGCAGCCTTTTGGATTCTTACACTTATTAAATACTATCAAAACTTTTTTTTTTGTAATATTTGGCCAGCAAATAATTTAAATAACATGTGTGATTTAATTGTAAAGTCATATAACGAACAGACAAGATGTTTTCATTCGAAATTTTCAGATTCCCAACTGAGTTCTTTAGTAATAAGCAAATTATCCGATCTGCGTCACAAGCATTATCAGCGGCAATCTCGCGTCTGCTCTTGACTTGAAATGAGTCACAAGGACTAGGCGTAGAACAGTTAACCAAGTTCTTCATTCAGAAGACTGTGAGAATTGTAAGGTTTTCAAATAGTTAAAAGATGTGCTCTTTATTAATAAATTGCTCACTCATTATATGTTGTTGCAATAGCGAAATTATTCACATTAGTGGGCAGCGGTAGCGACAAGAGACAAGCGACACTCAGGAACTCACTTATTATGGACTCTCTTATATCTTTTACGTGTAACACCTTTGTACATTAATGCTCATTTAACTCAATAGAGGTGCGGGTGTATTCTATTTCTTCACGTCAAATAATTTCTAAATGTGAGGGTATAGTACCGAATTTTGGTCGCCCTTGGTTTGGAGGTTTTGAGGGTCCAAATTAGGACCAGATATAGGGTGTGGAGAGAGAGACACTTGCCTCAAATTAAAAGTAAAAGGAGCAACAAAAGATAAAAAAAAAATCTTGAAAAATTTTACTATTCGCAAAAGCTACTCGGTAATATAAGCAGTGCCGGCCTTAAGCTCATTCGACCGATTCCCTCGACTAAAGCCCCACGCTTATGAGGACCCAGTGCTTAAATAAAACCAGTGGCGAAGGAAGACCTCCGCTAGACTTGCCCTCACATAAAAAAAATAATAATAAAAAATACATAATTTTTTTTTTTTTAATTTAAAAAAAGTTTTAGGTAAATCTTCAAAAATACATCAAATTATGTCCAATACAATTTTTTGTCCAAGGTTTGGTTTACTAGTTACGAATTTTTCTAAATTTTAATGTTTAATAACTTCCGTTTCCGGTTTCGGATTTTAATAAAAAACAATAGGGTTCTTCCCAGTTATTAGGAGAATTTTTTAGTACCAGAACGAACTCTTTAAGTTAAATCGTTTTTGAGTTATCGTGTATACACACAGACACACAGACACACACACAGACACACACACAGACACACACACAGACACACACACAGACACACACACAGACACCCACACATACGGACGGCACTTCGCAAATAGGTTTTTTGGATTCCCTGGACCATGAAACGTGGTCATCAGTCAAGATCTCGACATCGAAAATTTTCGCGATTACAATACTTGCCCCTTATATATTAAGGTCGGGCAAGTAAAAAAATTGATGTGAAGTGTGAATTTTCACACATTGCAGGGTTTTGTAGGTATTTAATAACTGAATGATGATTATTTGGGATGCCAGAACAAATTTTATGTCAAAATATTTTTTTATGAATTTTAATTCGAATGCCTAATACCATTATTTAAGTTTCTAAATATGTGCAGTATTTTTTTTACATAGCAAGGTTCATTAAGATTTTGAAAATTGCACCTATGGCTTCTATTGGTTGCTTAAATCATTAGCCCCGCCCTCTGATTTCGTATACATCAAACAGAATTAAATTATAATTTCAACACTTCCCACTGGTTATTAAATTTACGCTTTTAAAAATTAAATGCAACATTTACCAAAATATAGCTAGAATTTTTACAAAATAATTTAAACAAAAGAAAACTGCAAAAAAAAAAACAAAAAAATTAAAATTGACAGGATTCGAACTCTAGTTTGCAAGTTAACTGTGTTTAGCAAATTAGAAAACCAATGACTAAACACACATCGCTATCAGCGCTGACGTCTGAACTTAGTTACATAGCGAATTAAATATTTAACATATTTTGGTTAAAAACACAAAAAATGCATTATTTTCCGAAAACATAATCTCAAAAATGTTTTTGCACAATTTTGGCAAAAATCGCGTCAAAATAATTTATTTTGCAAAAATAAAATTTTGTTCGTTAATCCACGTACTAAGGGCTTTCATTTGATACCCTACTCAGAATTTTAAAAAAATATTTTTTTTTTCGATGAGCACATATTTGTTTATATTTTTAGGGGGATATGTTTTTTAGATGTTTTAGTATTTTTCCTATGTGCGGGTCAAAAAGTTGTACAAGCATGCCAAATTTCAACTCTCTAGGTTTAGCCGTTTGGCTACAATTTTTACCGAACAGACAGACAGACAGACAGACAGACAGACAGACAGACAGACAGACAGACGACAAAATGACGGTATAAGGGTTTTTTGGTCATACCTACAAAACCCTAAAAAGAGAATAAATAAAAATACTATAATTAATAGCATAGAAATATCATGAGTTCAAAAAGTAATTACATAAGGGTTGGTTATGGAAAAATAAAATAATGTCTACTGGTGATTCAATACTTGTACTTATTAAAACCAGTGGCGAAGGAAGACCTCCGCTAGACTTGCCCTCCCATAAAAAAAATAATAATAATAAAAAAAAAATACATTCTTTTTTTTTAAATTTAAAAAAAGATGTAGGTAAATCTGCACACACACACACACACACACACACACACACACACACACACACACACACACACACACACACACACACACACACACACACACACACACACACACACACACACACACACACACACACACACACACACACACACACACACACACACACACACACACACACACACACACACACACACACACACACACACACACACACACACACACACACACACACACACACACACACACACACACACACACACACACACACACACACACACACACACACACACACACACACACACACACACACACACACACACACACACACACACACACACACACACACACACACACACACACACACACACACACACACACACACACACACACACACACACACACACACACACACACACACACACACACACACACACACACACACACACACACACACACACACACACACACACACACACACACACACACACACACACACACACACACACACACACACACACACACACACACACACACACACACACACACACACACACACACACACACACACACACACACACACACACACACACACACACACACACACACACACACACACACACACACACACACACACACACACACACACACACACACACACACACACACACACACACACACACACACACACACACACACACACACACACACACACACACACACACACACACACACACACACACAGGTTACCTATGCCTCCAGCTGTGGCAGGCATAATTTTATTAGATATGACAAATTATATTTTTTAATTCATTATAATATATCTTTATTTAAGAGAACACATGGCGACTTACATTTACTTAATCAACCTTTGATATGCAAAATAATATAATAAGTTGCTGAAAATATTGTTGTATACCTGGGTAGATATGTTAGATTTCCCGGAACTAACGAGAATATCGAAAAAAAAAAAATCTTTATAGATTCGATTAATATCGCTGGTTTTCCTGAAGTCATTGGTTGGATTGAAGGTACAATTGCAGTAGCTCTTGATGTGTACGCAGTTTTCTTTCTACAATTGTTTATGAATAACAAAAGTGAGTGAGGGAACGACTCAACCTAAAATGAGTGTGAGATGAGGTGAGGCTGAAGTGAGGATGAGGTGAGGATTAGGAACGTTTATGAATTCGGTCCTTAAAGTTGACCATTTGTCTACTTTCTTTATTCCTACTCACGGTTTTAGTATATTTATAATCAAATGTGTGTCTTGTATGGTGAAACTTTATTCTTATCCGAGAGAGAAGAGGACTATCAAATATATTTTGTATTTCAGATATAACACCATTATCTATAGCAAGACAATCGAAAAATAAAGATGTGACAAATTTACTAAAGCAATATGGATACAACTTTAGCAATAACAGTTTAAATGATTATAACATGCCAAAGATTATAATATCTGACGAAAATGACTCAGGATCTGAGGAAAGTTGTCCTAATGCGACTGCCATTAGAAACTATTTATGTACTTATTTACACAATGGAAGAGGCTGTAAACGAAATCAAACACCAGAGGTATCACCTATGTCTCCTGCAGGTTCTCCTATATTTTTATTTTCTCCAAAAATCACAACAGAAAACAGACAGACAAAATATGAAAACAGTGGAAATAAATTTTTTAAATATCCAAGGTTAGTATAAGCTTATAGACGGAAATATGGCTTTTATAAAGAGTTTTAGTAATTGTAGATAGATTGCCATAGATTATAATCTAAAAAACAAGTATCATTTTTCAAGAGACATATATCTTGTTTATTTGGTTTAGGCAGAACTAGATTTTCAATTCTAGAAACTTTTACCGATTAAGTGATGCTTTTGATCATTTTGTTTAGGAAAAGGCCACTTCAAACCATAAAAAGTTAGACTACGAGAACTTACAAAAATGAAAATTGCAGTTAGTTCCGCCTAAACGTTTGGAATAGCCTTTTTTTATTTTAGTTAATTTGTTAAAAAAGGTCAATTTTAGGAGAGGATAAGTTCTAAACTTTTTGAAGATAAAGTAATATAAGAGGGTAATTTTTTAAATACGAACCGTTCTGGCTTAAAAGTAAACACTACTAACGTTTTTTCAATTTTTTTGATTTCTACAATAACCAACATCCTGCCGCTATTTTTATAATCCCAATTCCGCTCGAGGCATTTTACCGAACGGGCGATGAGTTTGACGATCCCCTCGTCGTAGAAGTCGGTCGCTAGTCCATTTGACCAACTGTTGACTGTGTCTTTGACGACATCATCTGTTTGTATTCGTTTTCCGTCTAAAATCCCTTCAATTTTGTAAACAAGTGATAGTTGGAAGCAGGGACGTAGCCAGGATTTCAGCTGGGGGGGGGGGGGGCAAATATAACAAAATATTCTAAATTGGTCGGTACGACCTTAATTACATGGCTTGGGTAGAAAATAACAGCGTTCTAGATCTTTTGTAGTACAGTGGTACCTTGACTTACAAGTGTCCCAACTAAAGAGTTTTTCGAGATACGAGCCGTCTCTCGGCCGATGTTTTGCTTTGAGTTGAGAGCTAAAATTCGAATTACGAGCGGAGGAGGTTATCTCTACAAGTGAGATGAACAAAATGTTGGGAATATGGGAGAATGTTTCAGACTTTATTCAAAAGAAACACCAGAATAAGTTATAACTGGGCGTTCGACGACGCTATTTAATGACACTTGCCGAACTCATTTCAGAAACATTGTGAAAGGGAGGATGATACAAACCGCATTGGACAGGTTTTTATCGAAAACCTTGCAGATGAAAGTGAAGAAAGCGTGGCGAAAAGGACAAAAATCAGCGAATAAGATTCAGTTATGCACTTCAACCTCTCTCCTCCACTTCTGTCAGTATCTTCAAGTCGTCTGATCTTCTTTACCTTGATGTACATAATACTTAATCAGTTTACTGCAGTAATTCTATTGTATTGGGCTTTTGTACAATATTCCTTATTTATAAACACAATTTTCTTATCTAAAAACATGTACCAAAAAAAATGCGGTGTGTTTTGAGGGCCCGGAACGTATTAATGGCTTTTCAATTCATTCCAATGGGGAAAATTGATTTGACATACGAGTAATTTTAGTTACGAACTCCGTCACGGAACGAATTAAATCCATAAGTCAAGACACCACTGTATATTAAATAATAAAAGTCCGGTAAAGTTATAAATTTTCTTCACCTTTGGTGAAGAAAACTTCTAACAACCTAAATTATATTTTATAGGGTAAAATATCCTGGGGGGGCAAATGCCCCTATGCCCCCCCTGGCTACGTCCCTGGTTGGAAGGTGCCAGGTCCGGGCTATAAGGTGGGTGGTCGAGACATTCCCATTTAAAATTTTCTTTCAGTTTGTCCATGATTGCGGTTGAGCGGCCAGAACGTTCATCATGGATGTTTGTTCTTCCACCATAAAATAAATAACACCACTTTCGCACATTCCTTTCATTCATCACATCTTCCCCATACACATCAACGAGTTGCCGATGAATTTCGGTAAGACGAGTGTTTTTTGCATTTAAAAATCGAATCACAAATTTCCGCAGAATTTAATATCGTCTACCTCCGCTAGCAACTTCAGACTGACTGACAACCTTGGAAAATGATCAGAGAAGGCATTAGTCGGTAAAACGACTGCGAGGAACGCTATGCATGGATAGGATCTCATTTAAAAAATTACCCTCGTAGTATATATATATTTTAGTGCAATAATATACAGGATTTAAAAAGGTGTCAAAAAAAATATTGATATACACATCGATTTCACGGATATTTTTCAAATTTTAAGACTGCCCTCGAAATTCCCACTCGTAATATGCCATTTACGCGTGAGCCATCACAGACTATTTTAGTATTTTTATCAGTCTCCTTCGTATTTTTTTGTCATTATTTTCTTCTCCAGATTTTTAACCAAAATTTCGTCAAAATAAAAAGTTAATTCTTTAAACTTTCTTCATCCGTAAATTTACTTATCAAAGGCTTTCATTTGATAACTTACTGAAAATAAAAAAAAAAAAAAAAACAAAACGTTTTTATTTTCCGAGGACTCAATATTTATCCATATGCATGTGGACACAAAAAAAAATGCTATTTTTCATATATATTTTTTATTTTTTATTAATTTATTTGACAATCAGGTCTGTATGCATGTTTTTTTACCATTTTATTACTATTTTATCTTCATTCTGACTATTGTATATCTTCATATTTGTGTTTTCAATTTATTTTTTTGTACCTTAAATAATAGACCGGGAGCTCATGACATTTTTGGTCTCCGATTGCATACAGCATGCCTTTTGGAGGAGAGAATATTTACCCTGTGACAACAAAAAATGGATGGTACTAAACCTCTGCACGCTTTCCGGTCATAGGGAAAATGGCATTTCCACTTGCACAAAAATGTTGTGTTTTTCTCTGATTTAATATTGCTTGTCCTTTTGTCAAAAGAAAGTTAAAACAAATTTAAAGTCTTTTAATTATAGGCATGCGATTCGGAGGGTCCCAAAGGGCTCAAACGGTCACGTGATCTTGTATTTAAAAAATATGCTTTTCCGCGTTTTCATACAGCATGCCGATGAAAAGAATTAAAGTTGTGTCATAAAACCTCTATAAAAAAATTAGCATGCTGTCCTCGTTGGCCCAAGGGTGGAAAATTTCGGAAAATATTTGTGAAAATTTTAATAGGATTTTACGTGATCTTAAACAACACCAAATAAAGTAAAATGTTAATTTTATAGTGTAAAATGTCCAAAATTTAAATGGCATGCATGCCGAGGAAGCCCATTACATCATAAATAATAAGAAAAGTTGCAAAAAAAATTGGAAAATTTAGGTCATATTATTTTGCATGCCTTTTTGCATTTCACTAAATAATGTTGTTTTTAGCTCAAATACAAAATGCCATGCAGGCCGAGGAAGCCCATCACATCATAAATAATAAGAAAAGTTGCAAAAAAAAAAAAATTGGAAAATTTAGGTCATATTATTTTTCATGCCTTTTTGCATTTCACTAAATAATGTTGTTTTTAGCTCAAATACAAAATGGCATGCATGCCGAGGAAGCCCATCACATAATAAATTATAAGAAAAGTTGCAAAAAAAAATTGGAAAATTTCGATCATATTATTTTGCATGCCTTTTTGCATTTCACTAAATAATGTTGTTTTTAGCTCAAATACAAAATGGCATGCATGCCGAGGAAGCCCATCACATCATAAATAATAAGAAAAGTTGCGATTTTGACATTTCTTTTCACAAAAGGGCAAGCAATATTAAATCAGAGAAAAACACAAAATTTTTGTGCAAGTGTAAATTTTTTCTATGACCGGCAAGCGTGCAGCGGAAAAAAGGGATGGTACTTTAGTACCATCCCTTTTTTGTTGTCACTGGGTAAATATTCTCTCCTCCAAAAGGCATGCTGTATGAAATCGGAGACCAAAAATGTCATGAGCTCCTGGTCTATAATGCTCGAATGAGCGAAAATAATCAGCTAGAACTCCAATAAGAAACATACGCAACTTACAACATCATTATTTTATACGGTGGCAATAAAAAAAAACCTACAACACCTATTACACAAACCACCAATAATCTTATACAGTCTTAATACTCAAATAACGAATAAAAAATTGATGTGAAGTGTGAATATTCACACATTTCAGGGTTTCGCAGGTATATAATAAGTGAAGGCGGTATGCTGAGTGTGTAGGACAAATTTTACTTTGTAGTAATCACGGCAAAATGAACGATATTTTTAAAATAATTTATCGTCTGTTAATCATATAATAAGACTGGTTATTAAATTTACGCTCATAAAAATTAAATACAACATTTGTCAAAATATAACTAGAATTTTGACAAAATAATTTCAACATAATAAAAATGCAAAAAAAAAACAGAAAAAATAAAATTCACTCCGTACTCGAACTCGAAACCCTTCGTTTTCCAGCCAGTTTAAGAGTGCTCTAACGCATGTAGCCATCGCACGCCATGCATGTGAGTGTCTTACATTGGTATAACTTTTGTACTTTGTGAACCAAAAACCACAAAAAATGCGTTATTTTCCAAAAACATAATCTGATCAAAAATTCCTGTTGTACTATTTCGGTTCACACCAATATACATTACTTAGAATTTTTTTAGATTTTTAGTTTAAACCATCTGGGCGACAGGGTGTGGGACAAAAATTTTTTTTCACATTTTTGGCAAAAATCGCATCAAAATAATTTATTTTGCAAAAATAAAAATTTGATCGTTAATCCACGTACTAAGGGCTTTCATTTGATACCCTACCCAGAATTTAAAAAAAATATTTTTGTTTTCGATGAGCACATATTTGTTTATATTTTTAGGGGGGTATGTTTTTTAGATGTTTTAGTATTTTTCCTATGTGCGGGTCAAAGAGTTGTATAAGCATGCCAAATTTCAACTCTCTAGGTTTAGCCGTTTGGCTACAATTTTTACCGAACAGACAGACAGACAGACAGACAGACAGACAGACAGACAGACAGACGACAAAATGACGGTATAAGGGTTTTTTGGTCATACCTACAACCCTAAAAAGATTATAAAAAAATTTTATCAAAAAAATATTCTTAAACATCCACCATTCTGTTAGCTTCTTATTAATTCCTAAGACACCCTGAAATGTGTGAAAATTCACACCACATAATTATTATTATTATTATTATTACTATTATTTTATTTTATTTTTTTTCTTAGAAACAATGTACACCGAAGCCATTCAACTAATATTCTCACAGACCTAAAATTAAATGACGAATATACAGATGAAGTATTTGAATCTGCTGAGGAACCAAATAATTACAATATATCTTCAAAGTGGCAAATTAACAATTATACCTTGGTCAATCTTCTGCGAAGGCATTCATTGGGCAGCTATGTTACTGTATTTGAGGAAAATGAAGTTGACTTGGAAGTATTTATGACTCTTCAAAAAGAAGATTTACATGTGATGGGGATTAAAGAAAATGAAGATCGTATTATGAATTTAGTTTATGAATTTAAAAAACGTTTTGCAGTTCCATTTTTCAAAAAATTCCTTTCTCGTTCAAAGTGAAAGAAAAAATGAGAATAAAAAACTCGTTCTCTGTTTGGCTTCATCCAGGGCCGTCCCGAACAATTTTAGCGCCTCAGGCAGACCATACTCGCGGCCCCCATAAAATTATTTTATAGATGTAGGGGAGCCCTATCTTTGAAATAAATAGAAAATTGGACATTACTTCAGTTGAGGTACGCTAAGATTGAAAAAAAAAAAAAATGGGAATTACGGTATATTTTATTTGCTCACCTCCAAAAAATACAAGTGAGGAGCAGGGATGGGCGCGTAAGTTACATGATGTAAGTTACCTCATTGTTGACGCGTAAACAACTGATGTAAAGTAAACACAAAACTCTTGTAAACAATGTAAACAACGTAAACAATGGTTTAGACATGCGCACTTGTTTTGAATTACAGAACCTCATTTTCAATATATTTTTATAAATAATAAAATTTTAATGAAACGATTTTAAATGAAAAAGTAAGTATGTAAAATTAGGACAAGCCAATATACATATTAATAAAAATCGAATTTGCATCATTATACAGGTGTTGCATACAAATTAGTAAATATGAATATGAAAAATAAAAACTTTTTTCTTTAAAAAATTCAGTCTAATTTTTTTAATAACAAAATACATTAAATTTCACCTTTAAGAAAATCAGCCTATATTTTTTAATAATGAAAAGATTCATTGCAAATTTTGCATAACGCCCTATATTTTCTTTCATTTTCTTTAATTAAAACAAAACCTAGTTCTTCAGAACTATTCCTTCGGTTTCTTCCCACCACTTTTTAAATAAATTTATTGTTTTGAACTGAATATAATTGTTCATTAGCTCTCTATTATTCGTATTAAACAACTAAAACTAACCTCATTATTTGACAGTTTACAAAGTTTACATTCTTTACATTGCTGACAAGTTTACCAATTGTTTACATAAGTTTACACGTAAACGTAAACAATTAAAGTTTACGTGTAAACGCCCATCACTGGTGAGGAGCAAAAAAAGAAAGGTCCTCACCTCCAGAATATAAGTGATGAACAAAAAAAAAGAAGGTTCTCTTCATATTATTTCTTCATATATTTTAGATATATTTTTTAATTCGAGGTTTTTTTTTTTTATTATGGTGCCTCTGCATTTTGGTACCCTTTTCAATCTTGCACTCTATTATGTGCCTCGCTTATTGGCACAGCCTTAGCTTCATCCAACTGATTTTGAAAAACCATTAAAACTCGACCATATTGACGTCATTATTAAATAAACACTTTATCATAATTTTGTTATAATTTTAATAATGACAATCCAATGTGAGCCTCATGTAGTCTGGGGGCCCGGATGTTTTCTTGAAATAAACCCTTTTAACACCACCATAAGATACCTAGTGATGTTAAAATTTTAGTATTATTTTAATTATTTATTTTGTTCTCTGACTATTGTAGTTGACTTTGTGTATTTGATAAAATGAGTATTCTATTTTTATGAATAAACATTTTTTTTATAAAGCCAATATATTTGTACCCTATTTCCGGATCAATTCTATTGATTTTACGTAATCGTCACTTCCGATTTGCAATTTTCATTGTAAATCCTACTGTATTTATTTCATGTATGTAGAAACATGAATGAACCTCACTATACAGATTTAGAACCTTTTCCATTATATCGGCAAAATTGTGGCATCAGATTTGTAGTTTTAAAAAATCATGAATATCTGAGAATGATCAGAACCACCAAAAGCCCTTATAACATCACTCATGTATCTGCAGTGGCGGCTCCTGAGTACGCGCTGCGGAGCTGCAGCTCTTACTTGAAAAGAATAAAAAAAATAGTCTTTTTTTGAACTCAAAATGCATTTAACATAGTAATTGTGGCGTGAAAATGTTTTTTTAAAATATATTTTGAACATTGAATGCTATTGTTTCATAAATATTTACAAGTTTCCTTTGAATAAGTCTACGTCGCGCTGCTTATATCCTAGCGTCAAGGAAAGTGCAAATGTAGGCTTGTAAAGGGGTAGCGATGCGTAGGCAGTAGTGATAAACTGGTGGGGATCGGAGCTAGAATGCTGTTAGCGTCACAATAACAGTGATCACAGTACTATGAAATTATTGAATGTATTTATTTAAGTCGTCACTGACATCACTATATCTATATTATCTCTAAAAATTTATTGTTTTGGTAGGTATTAAAGGGGGGGGGGTAGAGTCTGATAACCACATTTTAAGCATATTTTTGTGATTTTTTTTCAAATCTATGGTTAAATTTATTTATTTTCAAACTAAGTACATATATAAAGTATGTTTTGAAGAAGATACAAAAAAAATTTGAAGGCAAAATATGGCGAAATAAGCCAGCTGTGGCAAATCTTCTCAGACTCCGGGAAAAAAATTAGATTTTGCGTTGACCAGCATAACTCGTCACTGGATCATCTGAAATCAAAAATCCAAAACGATTTTGTTAGTTTATGAGTTTGCCGAGGTTGAGTTTTTATTTTTAAAATGATTTTTCAGTTTTTAGCGTTACTTAGAAGACAAAAAAAATTAATTCCCCCTAAAAAAAAAACCTAAAAATGAGTATATTTGTGATTGTTAAATAAAAAAAAAAAAACATGAAAAAAAATATCTCAACGTCGTTACCTCGGCAAACTCATAAACTAACAAAATCTTTTTGGATTTTTGATTTCAGATGATCCAGTGACGAGTTATGCTGGTCACCGCAAAATCTAATTTTTTTCCCGGAGTCTGAGAAGATTTGCCACAGCTGGCTCATTTCGCCATATTTTGCCTTCAAAATTTTTTTGTATCTTCTTCAAAACATACTTTATATATATACTTAGTTGGAAAATGAATAAATTTAATCATAGATTTGAAAAAAATTCACAAAAATATCAGACCCCCCCCTTAATAATTAGTATTTTCTAACTTTTTTCTTCTAACTTTTTCTAATTTATATAACAATCTTAGCTTAACAAATACGTTTCGTATTTTAAATTATAAAACAATAGGTTTCAAAAATGAATACTGTCAAATCATTGTTGGAAATTCCATTTAACAGACGAACGTTAGAAAAAAAAATTGATATTAAAAAATTGGGGCGACACACACCAAATTTAAATATTTCGGAAAGTGCAAAATCTAAAATTATAATTATAAGAAGCAATTCAACAGAGTCTTATATGATAAAACGTCGTGGTTAAACACATAAACCTATCCTTGTATTATAATTTGCAGCTCTGAGTCCAAAAAAGTCACGAGCCGCCACTGTGTATCTGTCTGTAAGGTAGAAATTGTAACCAAACGGCTTAATATAGAAAGTTGGTATGCTTATACAACTCTATGACCAACATGCAGGAAAAATACTGAGAGTTCAAAAGAACCCATCCCGAGATAAATATAAACAATTAAGTATTAAATAAAAAATAAAAAAAATAAAAAATAAAATAGCATACCAAATGAAACCTCTTAATGCGTAGATCAACAAGCTAATTTTTATTTTTGAAAAATCAATTCTTTTTATGAGATTTTTGCCAAAAATGTGTCTAAAAATTTGTTATGGATTCTTTGTATTTATGGCTAAGATAGTGTGTCTTTTTAAGAAATTAAAAATATAAATGAAAAAAAACCGAGCGTTGTTTTTGGTGTGGGAAATTTTCTATGCGAGCATAATTCCGTGTAAGGAGTTTTCGTGTGAGCCAGGGGCGGACTAGCCCTAAAATTTTTGTGTGGAAAAAATGTTACCGGCCCAGCCCATAAATAAAAAATGTCTTGTTTTTTACATACATTTCAATATCAAAATACAGTAATGACAAAAAATCACAATAATCACAAGTCTACAACATTAATATTTCATTTAGAAGTTTTAGAAGTTTAGCAATGTTAATGACATCATCAAAATCTATTTCATTTGAAATATTCTTCTCCACTGACATTAACATGAAGGCTTCTAGATTTTCTTGCGAGATACTTGAACTTAGTCTGCTTATAATACATTTTAATGTTGAAAAACTCCGTTCACAGGACACTTGTGTTACAGACATAAATAGTAGATATTTGTATGTTTGACCAAGTATAGAATAAGCGCTACTTAAAATGTTATATCAGAATAATATGTATATTATAACGACAAATAGGACAATTTTTGCAAGCTTTCATTACTAAAAATGCGAATGAAATCGCATTTTTATCATTTTCTACTTCATCATCAGTAGAATGTTCATTTTCGACATTTTCCTTTAAAATATTCCATTGAGATTTAAAATGTTATAATAGGGGATACGCATAAAATTTGTATTTCCTTAAAACTACATTATTTTGATATGTTAATGTTAGTTATGTCACCTAACAAAACAAAAATTACATTTTAATTAATATTATAGCCAAATTTTTGAATTAAAATATTGTAAATTTGAAATAAGCCGACCACGGAGCGAATGTTGCCGAGTAAAACGACTGAGTATGACGTCAAACGATAGGGGTTTCACATCACAGATACAGCTACAACATAATCTTTACACGTGTGTGTATTGTATTGTTCGAGAGTTTTGTATTTGTTTTTAAGCAATTTTTCACGCATTTATTATTAAAATGGCAGATAAAGATTTTGTTAGGGCTCAGAGTGATAATTTACCCAACATTTATGCATTTATGCTCATGGAATATATGAAAAATAATGAATGCTACAGTGCTGAGGAAATACGTGGTGTCAAAGTAATTTTTATTTTATATTCTATAACTTTATGTAAACAAACGCTGCAACTCTGTAAAATGTTTTTTTTTTTAAATTTAATTAAATTTTAAAATTTATGTAATTTAGTTGTCAGAATTTTACTACATTGTTTACATGAAGTTACAAAACGTTAGAGGCATAATTGAAATACTGCAATATAAGTTATCTATTTTAATATAAAATTTAATTCGGTAAACATGTATAAATTGTTTTTATAGAATTAAACTTTATTTTAATTAAAATCACTCTAACTTTACATAACCTATGAAAGTTATACAAACAAATAAGTTCACAACAGACTATGTACGCCGGTAAGCTAGTAGTGTCATACGTTAGTTAGTAGGGGTATGACGTCACACGTCGTTTTCGCGCGCTACATACATTTATGATTTTTTTAAGCCTTCAAATTACAAAAAAATAAAATAAAAACTGTTTTTTATGTTTATATGCAACAAGAGGAATATAATAAAAAATAATAAAAAAATCATGCCTATCCCCTATTCTGAAATAATATTGTGTTGAGTTGCTTCTGGATTAAACTATATTAAAATATTGTTTAATTTTTGAAATGCGTTTTCAGGAATATTTTCAGAAATTTTTCAAACATGCGAAGTCATATTAAAGTAATTGTTTTTTTGAGAAACAATTTTCCATGCTTTGAAAAGCCAGTATCTAATATGTAATTGTAAGTATTTATTTCATACCGCTTGGATGAATCCCGGTTCGGCCATGGTTCTTCACCGTCCATTTATTTTCTTTTGCGTATTCTAATATCAGGTAACGTATGTTCAACTTCGACATCGCATTGCATTTCATCCAGTTTATTATTTACATAATTAACAAACACTATAATTAGCAGAGTTTTTTACATCGTTAAATTTTCGCGATATATCGTATAATGATTTGGTTGCATTCATAACCATACGATGAGCTCTGATGAAAACTAAGCTCCTTTCTTGCAAATAATTTGAAATTGGTATTGTTTTATCAAATATTTGTAAGAATAGTTCAGCTGTTAATACTGTTTCATATTTTATCAAGGAATCTAGAAAAGATTTTGCTTTTATTCGTATGTTTGATTCAAAGTTTATTGATGTAGCAATATACTGTAATGTTAATACTGATTCGACATATAAGCCATCTTAAGGATACCAAAATTACCAAACACTTTCCTTAAGGCTGCATCCTTGGCCCACCATCGCGTTTCTTCTATCGCATTTTATTTTTTACGCCCAGTATCTTTACTAAAAGAAATCCACATATGCATTCGAATGTATTATTCTCGAATAAAAATTGTTATTAAATTTAATAGACCAAATAATGAAGTTACAGCAATTGATAAATGAGTAATGTCAGAAATAACTAAATTCAAAACATGGGCATGCTCAGGGATAGCTTTTAGCATGTGAGCAGAAAACCCACGATATTTCGGGCCTTTTAAATTGCCTTTGGGGCTTTTTATTTGCTTTTTAAAAGACTGACTGCGTTTCAAAATTTATTTTGGACTAATTTTGTGGTGATGGTATATTTTTTCGTTTGAACCGAGTTGGGCCGGGCTGTTCTAACTTTGGACTTGAGTTGGGCCGGGTAAAATGATAAAGGCCCACACCTATACCTATATTACACCTATAAATTGAAATTTACCTTATTTAACGAAAAAGAAATAAAGGATTTTTTTTTAAATAAAACTGGACAAAACGGTATATTATGTATATATTTAGAAAACGGCCCAATTTCTATACGGCCCATGTGGAATTTTCCACATTTTCCACATGGCCAGTCCGCCCCTGGTGTGAGCACTTATGACTGTGCACACTTTTCTGTGGGCATTTTTCTTGTGTGGATATAATTACAATACAGAATATAGATTTGTGCCTACAGTTTATTTTGAAACTATAGTATTTTTCTTTGGTTTAAGCGGAACTAGATTTTGAAAACTAGTAATTTGTATCGATTTAAGCCCACTTCAATCGTTAAAAAGTCAGCTTGTGACAATTTACAAAAATAAAATTTCATTTAGTCCAGCTTAAATATTTGGAATACTCTATAGTTGTTTTTAGGGTTTTGTAGGTATGACCAAAAAACCCTTATACCATCATTTTGTCGTCTGTCTGTCTGTCTGATATTAATTATAAAAAATATTTTTTTATAATTCTGAGTAGGGTATCAAATGAAAGCCCTTGGTACGTGGATTAACGATAAAATTTTTATTTTTGCAAAATAAATTATTTTGAAGCGATTTTTGCCAAGATTGTGCAAAAAAAAATTTGCCCCACACCCTGTCGCCCAGATGGTTTAAACTAAAAATATGAAAAAATTCTAAGTAATATACATTGGTGTGAACCGGAATAGTACAACAGGAATTTTTGATCAGAGTATGTTTTTGGAAAAAAACGCTTTTTTGTGTTTTTTGGCTAATAATGTACACAAGTTATAGCTTTGTAACAAGCTACACTGGAAGGTGTATCCTGGCGTAGTGGTTATGGCGCTGGCTTCTCAATCAACTAACTCGATCGAAAGGGATCGAACCCTGCGAGAAGAGACAATATTATTTTTGTTTTTTTTTTTTAATTTTTATATTGTTTAAATTATTGTTTCAAAATTCTAGTTATATTTTGGCAAATGTTGCATTTAATTTTTAAAAGCGTAAATTTAATAACCAGTGGAACTTGTTTAAATTATAATTTAATTCTGTTTCAATGTACCCGAAATCAGAGGGACGGAGCTTATAACAACCAATGGAAGGCATAGGCGCAATTTTTAAAATTCTTAATGAACCTTGCTATATAAAAAAAAATACTGCACATATTTAGAAACCTAAATAATGGTATTAGGCGTTCGAATTAAAATTACCAAAAAAAAAAAATATTTTAATATAAAATTTGTTTTGGCATCCCAAATAATCATCATTCACTTACTAAATACCTGGAAAACCCTGAAATGTGTGTCCACATCAATTTTTTTAAATTTTTTGTCTAGGAAATTTTTTTCTGGGAAGCATAAATTGAAAAATTCCCGGGAATAACCCTCTAGTCGCGCTTTATGGTGCTACAACCAATTTTCAAGAGAAAATCTTGAACCAGTAAGTATCCATTCAGAAAAATAGGTAACCTTTTAACCCATATTAACAAAAATTGTCAATTCGAATGGTTCCAAACGTAGTAATTGACGAGGACGGCAACAAAGGATGTTCTCATATACGAAATGATTAATATCCGGTCACTCCTACTGTAACAAACTACTGTCCATTCCCGCTCTACCCTTCAATAGGCAGACCGTCATTACATTACGTACTCTAACACTTCGCTAACGACATACACACTTTTTAAGATCCTTCCAGGAGTTGGTGTGCTCTTTTCGTGTTAAGTGCCTTCAAGAGGTAACAGTTTCATAAAAATGTCTCCGCCGTCACCGCGCGCGTTAAATGCTAATAATTTTGCTCCTGATTTACATTTGCAATATTTTGTTAAACCTAGTACATTGACGAAATCGGAGAAGTTTAAGAAATTTTTGTGGAATCCTAAGAAAAATAAAGTACTTGGAAGGACTGGACTCAGTTGGTGTGAGTATTTTTATTATTATATTATTATTTTACTTTATTTTTAGAAAGTTTGGATGTTTTAAAATATCCTTTAAATATTTACCGCGTTTTTATAAATTTCTCTTACAATGTACCAAGAAGTAGGAATGGTTATATGTAGATCAGAAGGTTGACTTAGGAAGGTTGAGAAAGTTGATTCAGAATTATTAATTTAAAAAAAAAAATAACTGATAAAGTGCAAAATTATTTCACCGTTCCCTTTTTAGTTCTGCATTTTTCTTAGCTAAGATTGTTAAAATAAATATATATTATTTAATTACGTAGATAAAATTCTGAGAGCTTTACACCGTTACTTATGAATGTGCCTATCTGTCTGTCTGTATGGTAGAATTGTAGTCAATTGGCCGAACTTATGGTTGCAATTTTTGAAAATATATCATATTTAAGGAGTTATAGGGCTTTTTTGGATTGCCACCGAATGAAATATTGACGTTGTTAGTTGAATTATTCTTTATTTAAGTTCTAGCTAACTAGTTTCGGCCATTCGAGCATTATCATAACAAATGAAATAAAAAGAAAAAAAAAACATAACTCTTATTATACGAACCCCCAATAATCTTATACATTCAATATTATATTTAAATTTTGAGTGGGGTATCAAATGAAAGCTCTTTAAGCGTAGAGTAAGGGACGAAACGTTGTTTAAAAACTTTTGATGAGACTTTTTTAACGCGATTTTTGTAAAAATGTTATCACCACCCTAAACTAACACAGGGAAGCTGATCTAAAAATCTGATAAAATAAAATAAAATAAAGAAATGCACATAGAGAGTGGTAGCCGCGAGTGTACCCGCTGTCCGGATGCGGTGTGATCTTCATATTGCCGCCCTTAAAAGTGGGCGCGAGTTTAAAAGTCGCAAGAAAAACTAATTTTAGAATTTTCAATGATGGAAGCGGACCAGGGGACCGCATGTGGCCCGCTTCCACCTTTTGACAATCGAATATGTACTGCACATTCAATGGAAATGTTACTGATTAAACACTTATCTTTTTGTGCTAACAATTAGTGAATGTTTAATTCTTAAAATAAAAATTTGCTGCCCCTAAAATCTGCCGCTTGGGTGCGGTGCACTCCTTGACATGGATATGAACCGAACGCAAACAGAATTTTTGATATAAGTTTTTTTTTTTTATGGATATGGAAGTTTTTATAATTTAGAATTTATTTATATTTTTAATTTATGTAGGTTATTAAGCCCTTAATAATTTAAGTTAACAGATGGTTTTAATTAAAAACCAATTAACAGTAGTAGAGTGCGAAATTTTGTTGCGTTTTTCATTTTTAGGGTTTTGTAGGTATGACCAAAAAACCCTTATACCGTCATTTTGTCGTCTGTCTGTCTGTCTGTCTGTCTGTCTGTCTGTCTGTCTGTCTGTCTGTCTGTCTGTCTGCCTGTCTGTCTGTCTGTCTGTCTGTCTGTCTGTCTGTCTGTCTGTCTGTCTGTTCGGTAAAAATTGTAGCCAAACGGCTAAACCTAGAGAGTTGAAATTTGGCATGCTTGTACAACTTTTTGACCCGCAACATCTAAAAAACATATCCCCCTAAAAATATAAACAAATATGTGCTAATCGAAAAAAAAAATATTTTTTTAAAATTCTGAGTAGGGTATCAAATGAAAGCCCTTAACACGTGGATTAACGATCAAAATTTTATTTTTTCAAAATAAATTATTTTGACGCGATTTTTGCCAAAATTGTGCAAAAAAAGTTTGTCCCACACCCTGTCGCCCAGATGGTTTAAACTAAAAATCTGAAAAAATTCGAAGTAATATACATTGGTGTGAACCGGAATAGTACAACAGGAATTTTTGATCAGATTATGTTTTCGGAAAATAATGCATTTTTTGTGTTTTTAACCAAAATATGTTAAATATTTAATTCGCTATGTAACCCAGTAGATAAGCCAGTGCTCAATAGCGATGTGCGTTTAGTCATTGGTTTTCTAATTTGCTAAACAGGTAACTTGCGCTCTAGAGTTCGAATCCTGTCAGTATTAATTTTTTTTTTTTTGCAATTTTCTTTTGTTTAAATTATTTTGTCAAAATTCTAGTTATATTTTGGTAAATGTTGCATTTAATTTTTAAAAGCGTAAATTTAATAACCAGTGGGAAGTGTTGAAATTATAATTTAATTCTATGTTTGAAGAAATCAGAGGGCGGGGCTTATGATTTAAGCAACCAATGGAAGCCATAGGCGCAATTTTCAAAATCTTAATGAACCTTGCAATATAAAAAAAATACTGCACATATTTAGAAACTTAAATAATGGTATTAGGCATTCGAATTAAAATTCATAAAAAAATATTTTGACATAAAATTTGTTTTGGCATCCCAAATAACCATCATTTAGTTACTAAATACCTGCAAAACCTAGAAATGTGTGAAAATTCACACTTCACATCAATTTTTTTTGTTTATTTTTTTACTGAAATTAACAAATTATTAAAATAGTGTGCCGTGATGCCAATGTTCACTATAAAAAGCTCCAGTGTCATTGCACAATATGATTAAAAATTAGCAGAAAGGAATTAGCTTTAAATTAAAATATTTCCCCCCTGAAATTAGGAGAACATCGTAAATCCCTGTGGTTATGCTGCGAAACCACGTTACAAAATACGAAAAATTAGATATTAACAAATCCATAAAAAATCACATATTATCACATATTTATCACATATTATCACTAATCATATATCACTGATAAATTTACTTATCAGCCGTTGCAATTCGCTAATTGTGTAAAATTTAATAGTTTATTGGAATTTGGTAACTGGGGGTGGGGCAGCCCCCCCCCAGAACTTTTTGGACAAAAATGTATTTTAGAAGTGAGGTCTTTTTTTTTAGTCAAATCTAGGCATGATATCTTAAAATTTTCTTTCTTAGGGGGTGTTTTTGGGTTCAAACTGATTATAAACTTAAAATATTTCATTTATAAACAGAACTATATTAATAGACAAAACTATACAATAAAAATTATTTATAAGAAAACAAATCTTATTTGTTCTATGCATTTTTTAAATTTGATGAATATCAGGGTAGTTACTAATTCGCTATGTAACCAAGTTCAGACGTCAGCGCTGATAGCGATGTGTGTTTAGTCATTGGTTTTCTAATTTGCTAAACACAGTTAACTTGCAAACTAGAGTTTCGAATCCTGTCAATTTTAATTTTTTTGTTTTTTTTTTGCAGTTTTCTTTTGTTTAAATTATTTTGTAAAAATTCTAGCTATATTTTGGTAAATGTTGCATTTAATTTTTAAAAGCGTAAATTTAATAACCAGTGGGAAGTGTTGAAATTATAATTTAATTCTGTTTGATGTATACGAAATCAGAGGGCGGGGCTAATGATTTAAGCAACCAATAGAAGCCATAAGCGCAATTTCCAAAATCTTAATGAACCTTGCTATGTAAAAAAAATACTGCACATATTTAGAAACTTAAATAATGGTATTAGGCATTCGAATTAAAATTCATAAAAAAATATTTTAACATAAAATTTGTTTTGGCATCCCAAATAATCATCATTCAGTTACTAAATACCTGCAAAACCCTGAAATCTATTCAGGGTTTAACCCAAAAGTCTGTTAATCTAAAAGAAATTAAAACTAAAAATCGATTACATAACTGTGTATGCATTCTATATAATTGTTATTTACTGTTCATAGGAAATACTAAAAATGTAATAAATTATAACGTGTATTTTCCCTCACAGTTTACTTAGTAGATTGATAAGTGTGCCTTACCATTATTAATTCACCATAATTCATTAGGGGAATATTCCATTTGTATGCTACCTAAAAGAAATTATGTTGTAGTGCCGCAACCCACAATACATCTATGTAATGCTTGTAAACAAGTCGTAACATAAGCTTTTTAAATATTTTCTTTATTTTAGATAATGATAAAAATAAGTATATGAATGATATGAAAGTATAGTTGAGGTTACTTTGAGGTTAATATTTGTAGTATTTAATTCTATACTTTTATACTATAATCCCAGTGGCGTAAAGAGGGATAGGCGAAATGGGCACTCTCCCACGGTGCCTAATTTAGGGGTACCAAAAACGAAACAATTGTTTTTACTTGACCTTAATACCGACGACCTTAATATATAAGGGGCAAGAATTGTAATCGCGAAAATTTTCGATGTCGAGATTTTGAGTGACGACCGTGTTTCATGGTCCAGGGAATCCAAAAAACCTATTTTCGAAGTGCCGTCCGTATGTGTGTGCTTATGTGTCTGTGTGTGTGTGTCTGTGTGTGTGTGTGTGTGTGTGTGTGTGTGTGTGTCTGTGTGTGTGTGTCTGTGTGTGTGTATACACGATAACTCAAAAACAGTTTAACTTAAAGAGTTCGCTCTGGTACTAAAAAAATCTCCTAATAATTGGGAAGAACCCTATTGTTTTTTATTAAAATCTGAAACCGGAAACGGAAGTTATTAAACTTTAAAATAAAAAAAATTCGTAACTAGTAAACCAAGCCTTGGACAAAAATTTGTATAGGATATAATTTGATGTATTTTTGAAGATTTACCTAAATCTTCTTTTAAATTAAAAAAAAAATAATAATAATTTATTTTTATGTATTTTTTTTTATTATTATTATTTTTTTTATGGGAGGACAAGTCTAGCGCAGGTCTCCCTTCGCCACTGCTTTACATTTGTAGTGAAAACAATAATTACCGCGATTCCTATATAATTTTGAAGGTTTAAAATAATATTTTTAACTGCAATTATGAAATCTAGAAATATTAATTTCCTATATTTCTGAATAATTTAAATAATCTTTTTAACGGTTTTGAAATACGAAAATATTAATTTGATACAAAAACATTTATTATGACTTATTATTTTCATTATTGAATTACTATCAATACTTCATTTTGATTTCATGCTTCCAGGCGCGCACCTAGAAAATTAGTCTGGGGGTCTCAATACCGAAAAAAATATCCGTAAAATAATGAAAATTTATTATTGTTTTTTTTTTTACGGAATGGATTATATATTTAATTTTTAATAATAAAAAATGTGATATATACTTTCAATTTCTTATTTTTTATTATATAAGTATATGACTTTTCCCTTCCGGGGAGGGGGAATCCGGACCGGAGGACCACCCCCTTGCATGTGCGCCTGCTTGTTTCTATTATATAAATATTAAAAACTGATGTGAAATATTAATTTTCACGCATTGCTTAATTTATATACGAGGTCTGTTCAAAAAGTATCGCGAATTTTGTGTTTTTTCAAAAATTATTTATTTATTCATGAATATCTATTTTGTCCCCTTCAAAGTAATCCCCACCAGATATTATACACTTGTGCCAACGTTTTTGCCAATCCTCGAAGCACTTGAAAAAATCATTTTTTGTGATCTTGTTCAGCTCCTCCTTCGATGCCGTCTTTATCTCCTCACTCGTAGCGTAGCGTCGTCCTTTCATGGGACTCTTCAGTTTCGGGACCAAGAAAAAGTCACAGGGGGCCAGATCTGGGGAATACGGTGGCTCGGGCGTTGCACGCTCTTCGTCGTTCACATCTTCTCGGCCCTCTGAGAACATTTTGTACCACCGATAAACGTTGCTTCGGACCAAGGTAGCTTCACCATATGCCACAGTGAACATTCGGAATGCGTCCTTAATTTTGTTTTTTACAAAAAATTTGATACAGATTCTTTGATCCATTTTTTGGTATAGGCAAAAATCGAAATGAGCCAAAACACGTGCAAGCAAAGCAACTGTCAAAAATTAATTGAACATTCAAAATGGCCGAACTTGTCGGCATAAGTGAGAGACATGAGTACCAACATAACGCCATAAAAAAATCGAAAATCGAATATACGTAACCCGCGGAAATTCAAAATTCGCGATACTTTTTGAACAGACCTCGTATAATGTAGAAACGAACCCGCCATCCTAAGAATTTCGCGTTCTCGTTCTAGAGCAGTGATTCTCAAAGTGGTCGATACCGCCCCTTGGGGGAAGCTGGAACGATCCAGGGGGGCGATAGCAGACTCGGGTGCATTTGGGGAGCTTTGCCCCCCAAATGCACAAAATGATGAAGACTTGCTTACCTACTATCAGCACTTGGATGCTCTCCATTCTGACTTCAACCAACGATTTGAAGATATTTTTAAAATGAACATACCCGATTGGGTTTTGGATCCTTTTTTCAAGTGCAAACTCTCCAAAATTACAAGAAGAACTGATGGAAGTAACAACAAATTACGAATTAAAATTTAAATTCAAAGACGGCTACCAATAGTTCTGGCTGCAAAAGCAGATTCCTACAGCTTATCCTGGGTTATGGGCTATAATACAAAAGTTGTTCATTGCATTTTCTTAGTCATATTTAGTGGAACGTGGGTTCAGTGTGGTCACTAATCTATTAACAAAAAAAAAAAAGAAACCGACTGCAAATAGCTAATCGCGGTGATTTAAGAATACTGTTGACAAAAATAGAGCCGTGGATTGATACAATGATAGCACCGCACCAGGTTCATCCTTCTCATTAGATGAGAATATGATTTTAATAAATAAGTTTTAATTTCAAGCTTCAAGGCGTCTTATTTACAACATCTTTCTTTGCTATATTTTAGAACGTAGGTAGAAATATAGATACATACATATATCTTTCTGTTTATTCGTTTAAAGAATGCAGATTTTCAGGGGGCGCTGAGTAATTTATATTTCTGAAAAGGGGGTGGTAGGCCAAATAAGTTTTAGAACCACTATTCTAGAGCCACTAGACTACGCATGTAATTGAGTATATGATATTAGTGTTGACATGTTGTGCTGTACTGTCAACAGAGCCGGCGCTAGCTCTTTTGGCGCCCGGGGCAAACCCGCCAAACTGCGCCCTTGTTTAGAATATGCACTGGTGTACCGAAAAGGGGACTTTAAGTGCTCGCAATCTTTTTTCAAAAATATTCTTTTGATTTAGATGGTTGAAATTTAAATATTTTAACATTTTAACCGAATACTAGTTATGGCTAAGTAAATATGCTAATACAGTGGTACCTCGACTTACAAACCTCTCGACATACGAACTTTTCGAGGTTCAAATTAATTTCATATCTTATTTTGACCTCTAGATACGAACCATGATGTTTTTCTTTTCAAATGAATTATAGTCTGTTTTACATTATACTTTTTTAAAAACTTTTTTCCCTAGTTCTAGAAACAGGCTACTAACAAGCTACTAATACATGTAACAAATCGAAAACTCCTGAATCACAAAACCAGACACAAGAAAATTATTCTTTTTTTACAATTTGATGGAAGATGATTTTTATACTAATCATGTAAAACAGAAAATTTTATAATTAAAAATTAATATGTAATACAAGGTGTCTCAAAAGAAATTTTATATTTATTTAGCTTACTGCGTGAACGCAACGTATCCGAGGGGCGCGGGGGTTATGTCAATCGGTAGCCTGGCTCTTGGGAATTCAGTCGCTATAGAGCGTTTCTCGGGAGCAGACCGCGCGTTATGCGTGCGAGAGTTTTACAAAAACGGTGATTCGGCGACTGTAGCGCGTAGAAAATTCTGCAGTATTTGAGGTTTTCGCCACTTAAATGATGCGCCAAGCATTCCTTCTCATTCGACATTGGGTTAAAAAGTTTGAAGAGACTGGTACAACGCTGGATAAATCAAAATCCGGGCGACCTAGGTCATCAAGAACGGTAGAAAACGTGGAGAATGTTAATCAGTCGGTTCGTGACGACCCGAACCTTTCAATTCGGAAGCGCGCAAGTGCTTTAAATGTGCATAGATCATCATTACATCGCATTATGCACAAAGACCTAAAGCTGCACCCCTACAAAATTCAATTGGTGCAAGAATTAAAGCCCCAAGATGCCAGTCAGAGGCTTAATTTCGTAAATCACGTGATTGAGCGATTTTCAACGTTTACCAACATTTTGTTTTCGGATGAAGCTCATTTTCATCTTAATGGCCACGTAAATAAGCAGAACTGCCGCTACTGGAGTGCAACGAATCCGAAACGCAAACATCAGAAACCCCTACATTCGCCTAAAGTGACCGTATGGGCTGCGATGTCGGCGCGACGAATTATCGGCCCTTACTTTTTTGAAGACGAAAGGGGGCGTGCGTTACAGTGAATTCAGAGCGTTATGTGGAGATGTTAGACAACTTCTTGGTACCTGAACTGCAAAACTTTCCTGGCTATAACCAAAGAACATGGTTCCAACAAGACGGAGCAACTTCACACACGTCCAATATGTCTCTGCCACGTGTTCGTGAAATTTTCTCAGGCAAATTGATCTCCCGGAGAGGTGACATAAATTGGCCTCTACGCAGTCCAGATTTAACCCCTATGGACTTTTTCCTATGGGGTTATCTTAAATCTAAAGTTTACGCCAATAAAGCGACTTCACTGGCGCATTTGAAAGAAAATATCCGTCACGAAATGGCAGCCATCCCTGAGTCCACCTGCCGAGACGTCACAAGTAATTTTACTGTTCGATTAAATGAGTGCCGAGAACGCGAGGGTCTACATTTAGACGATATTATTTTTAAGAAATAAATCCCCAAAAAGAATATTTTAATAATTAATAAACATTTTTTCTATATACGGCTTACTTTTTTTTTAATCGCACCACTAAATATACAATTTCTTTTGAGACACCTTGTAGTATACAACATGCATATTTATAGTGAAAAAATGTTCCTTCTCACTTCTCCATTTCTATATATTTTCTTTATTTAGTTGAGAATAGTTATTTTATTAAAAAATTTTTTGGATTCTTTTAAATAATTTTTTAATCTTGGAACGAATTAATTGATTTCTCATAAGATATAATGGAACATTGGGTTTCTAGATACATACGTTTTAAGATGCGAGTCGTGGTCAGGAACAAATTAAGTTTGTAAGTCAAGGTGTATGTCTAAATGTGCCACCAAAATCAGTTATAGATGTTTTCATATGTATAAGAAAGTTAATCAAATGTATTTCTATAAAAGTTGGTAAAAATAGTACTATCGTTACCAGTAAACAACGTACTGAACGATCATTTTCTACGTTAAATTATTTAAAAAATCTCCGAAACACAGTCTTCAAACAAGTCAGAAAATTGAAAAATTTATGTGAAGTGTGCATATTCACACATTTCAGGGTTTCGCAGGTATATAATAAGTGAAGGCGGTATGCTGAGTGTGTAGGACAAATTTTACTTTGTAGTAATCACGGCAAAATGAACGATATTTTTAAAATAATTTATCGTCTGTTAATCATATAATAAGACTGGTTATTAAATTTACGCTCTTTAAAATTAAATACAACATTTGTCAAAATATAACTAGAATTTTGACAAAATAATTTCAACATAATAAAAATGCAAAAAAAAAAAACAAAAAATAAAATTCACTCCGTACTCGAACTCGAAACCCTTCGTTTCCAGCGCATTTTAGCTTACGACACCAGTGCTCTAACCCATTACGCTATCGCACGCCTTGCATTTGAGTGTCTTACATTGGTATAACTTTTGTACTTTGTGAACCAAAAACCACAAAAAATGCGTTATTTTCCGAAAACATAATCTGATCAAAAATTCCTGTTGTACTATTTCGGTTCACACCAATATACATTACTTAGAATTTTTTTAGATTTTTAGTTTAAACCATCTGGGCTACAGGGTGTGGGACAAATTTTTTTTTGCACAATTTTGGCAAAAATCGCATCAAAATAATTTATTTTGCAAAAATAAAAATTTTATCGTTAATCCACGTACTAAGGGCTTTCATTTGATACCCTACTCAGAATTAAAAAAAAATATTTTTGTTTTCGATGAGCACATATTTGTTTATATTTTTAGGAGGGTATGTTTTTTAGATGTTTTAGTATTTTTCCTATGTGCGGGTCAAAGATTTGTATAAGCATGCCAAATTTCAACTCTCTAGGTTTAGCCGTTTGGCTACAATTTTTACCGAACAGACAGACAGACAGACAGACAGACAGACAGACAGACGACAAAATGACGGTATAAGGGTTTTTTGGTCATACCTACAAAACCCTAAAAATGGACTTTCTTTGTTATCTATATTCAGTCCAAAAGAAGACTGAATATTATTATATAATCAATAAATGTGTACATTTTGTATTTAATATGTACGAGATTGATATAGAACTGAAAATTAATAATTTTATTCTCAATAAAAATAGAAAAACTAGCGTTTGTTTTGGCGCCCCTACGAGCTGGCGCCCTGGGCCTGTGCCCCTGTCGCCCTTGCCTTTTACCGCCGCTGACTGTCAAGGATCTATAACTTTGATAATGGTGCGAGCCGAAACTGCAGTCAGTACATTAATACAAGAATCTGTGAAACATTACACAATGTTTTCATTTAACAACTTTTTATCTATCTGTAACGTATGTGAACTACTCATAGCAGCATACGTCCGTTGTATTATCTGTTATATTTACATATATTCCCATAAAAGCATACATATGTGTTTTTGTAGATGCGCCGCTTCTATCAAAGACAGGGAAGGCAGACTAAAACCGAAAGATATTTATTTGTCACTCTCCGAACGAATTATGAAAACCTTTTCAGTTGAATCGTACGCTTTATTTCCAGGTCATCGACATTTAAATTCTCACGGACTTTACTAATACTTCTTATATCTTTGATTAACTAATCTTTTCATATTTTACAAGGTTTCTCCATTGGTCGGTCGAAGGGTGTTCAGGTCAGTAGCACACACATGGGGGGGGGGGCTAATAAAAAGGAAAAAAATTATTATTATTAAAAATAGAGATGAGGACCTTTTTTTAGGTCGTCACTTGCATTCCAGAAGTGAGAACATTATTCATAATTTAAATTTAAATCATTTTGTCTTCTCCCCCCCCCCAATCATGGATGCGCCACTGGTTCAGGTGTTCAGATTCTTTTTACCGACTACCTCTCATTCATTTACCATTAATTTGAATGTGACCAAAGTTTCGAATATTTACTGTCAACGTGTTGTCAATTGGTTTGTCCAAATCTTGACAAGGTCTAGATTCCGGATCCCGGGCGTATTATAGTTTGGTAGTTTAAAAATATATATTAAATATTTTTTAATATAAAAAATATATATTAATACACAACAGATTTTTCATAATGAAAACTCAAAAATATAGCATTTTTAGGGTTTTGTAGGTATGACCAAAAAACCCTTATACCGTCATTTTGTCGTCTGTCTGTCTGTCTGTCTGTCTGTCTGTCTGTCTGTCTGTCTGTCTGTCTGTCTGTTCGGTAAAAATTGTAGCCGAACGGCTAAACCTAGAGAGTTGAAATTTGGCATGCTTATACAACTCGTTGACCCGCACATAGGAAAAATACCAAAACATCTAAAAAACATATCCCCCTAAAAATATAAACAAATATGTGCTCATCGAAAAAAAAAATATTTTTTTTTAATTCTGAGTAGGGTATCAAATGAAAGCCCTTGGTACGTGGATTAACGATCAAATTTTTATTTTTCCAAAATAAATTATTTTGAAGCGATTTTTGCCAATATTGTGCAAAAAAAATTTTGTCCCACACCCTGTAGCCCAGATGGTTTAAACTAAAAATCTGAAAAAATTCTAAGTAATGTACATTGGTGTGAACCGGAATAGTTCAACAGGAATTTTTGATCAGATTATGTTTTTGGAAAAAAAAGCATTTTTTGTGTTTTTTTGCTAACAATGTTGACAACTTATAGTTATATAATACGCTAAACAGTAACGTGTTTCTTGGTGCTGTGGCTAAGATACTTGCGTTCTGTCCAAGAATTCGTAATCGGACTCATGTTCGAGTCCTACGCGAGGAGACGATATTATTTTTTATTTATTTTTTGCATTTTTATATTGTTTAAATTATTTTTTCAAAATTTTAATTATATTTTGGCAATTGTTGCATTTAATTTTTAATAGCGTAAATTTAATAACCAGTGGAAATTGTTGAAATTGTAATTTAATTATATATTTGAATGTACACGAAATCAAAGGGGAGGAGCTATGACTAAAAACAACCAATGGAAGCCATAGGCGCAATTTTCAAAATCTTAATGAACCTTGATATATAAAAAAAATAATACTGCACATCTTTAAAAACTTAAATAATGGTAATAGGCATTCGAATTAAAATTCATAAAAAAATATTTTGTCATAAAATTTGTTTTGGCACCCCAAATAATCATCATTCACTTACTAAATACCTGCAAAACCCTGAAATGTGTGAAAATTCACACTTCACGTCAATTTTTTTATGTAGTATTCAAATGATATAATAATATTAGTGCTGATGATTTAGGAAATCAAGAGGAGGACAATTAACCATTGACAACGACCTCTGTTAACCAACTACTTGATTCAATTATGTTATTAAACATTACTTTAATACGTCATCGTATGTCGTGACTCACTGGTACATATGTTAACTGCATTTTCCGCTACTGCTTACTTTTATAACAGATAACGCTAGTTTCAGTTTCTTCAATGAAATAATCGTCGCATATTTTGTAACTACTACAAAAATAATTCAATATTTAAAAATCAGTTTCTAAATATGTCATGGCCAAAAGTTGGATGTACCAATTTGATTCTGTACATACTGAATGGGATAAAAGCTATGTAAAGTGGTTAATTTTTGAATGCTCGTTAATCAAGATTTGAATTAATTGAGCTGGGTTAACAGCAGTGGCAGCTGCTCATTAGGACCCAGGGGTGTTGGATCTTAACCAGGATTTCAGCTTGGGGGGGGGGCAAAAATAACAAAATATTCTAAATTGGTCGTTACGACCTTAATTACATGGCTTGGGTAGAAAATAAAAGCGTTCTAGGTCAGAGGTCGGCAACCTTTCAGTGACAAAGAGCCAAATCTATATTGAAAAAAAAAACACAATAACATGGAAGAGCCGCTAAAAAATATATGCTATATTTAAAAAAAAAACGTAAAAATTGTTTATTTGTTTTAAAATAATCAAGTATTACAATAAATAAATATTTACTTATACATACATTTAGTTTGTGATACCTATTGTAGTTGCCAGTATATTACAATATAATAATTTTTTTAATGGGACGATTGCTCCTGTATAGTGTTCTATAAGACTTCAATATTTGGTGAACATTCACCAAATATTGAATCTTTAACTTAAGGCAACACTCTAGTTTCAGGTCAGTAAGATTACTTCTTAACTGACTCTTTATTAATTTCATATGTGAAAAGATTTGCTTACAGTAATATGTGGATCCGAAAATTGTCACTAGCCCAAAAGCATAATTTTTTAAAAGAAAAGAACTTTATCTACATTTTGAAGATTGCGAATTTCGGTCCACTTATGCTGGGAAGATAAAATTCACTTTTTTCTTTCTAAATTTTCCAGTTCAGAATTAAGTTTTAAGAATATGTAATTCCATAAAGCTTTGGATTTCAAATCCACTAATTGAAGGTGATAAATGTAATTGCTACATATCTACTTCAATTGGTTTTGTCAAAAAAGCTAGTGTAGCTTTATATTTTCTAAACTCTTTAAATCTATCTCGAAAAGCTTCTTGCATGTTAAAAATAGTTTGTGCAACACAAAAAAATTTTAAAAAAATGCAGTAATAACATGTTTTTGTAAATTAATAAAATGTTTTTGCACGTAAATCATTCACAAATACAGATAACTTTTTTTCGAAACAAATAACTTCTTCTAAAAGGGAATATGCAGAAGCTCGGGGAATTACCGGGCGTGAATTGCACCGTAAAACATTCTGAAAAATACAAAACCTGTATAGTACAGGCAGAAAGTTGAAAATTAAAAAATAGATTATATTAAAATAAAAACCAGCCAATTTTCAAAGAGCCACAAAATTTTCTATAAGAGCCGCATGCGGCTTCGGAGCCGAGGTTGCCGACCCCTGTTCTAGGTCTTTTGTAGTATATTAAATAATAAAAGTCTGGTAAATTTATAAATTTCTTAAACTTCTGACAACCTAAATTATATTTTATATAAGGTAAACTATCCTGGAGGGGGGGCAAATGCCCCCTATGCCCCCCTGGCTCTACGTCCCTGATCTTAACCGTAATTTTATTTAAACTGGCCGTCCCAAAGTGATAGACTGCTGTTGACAGACTTAACCTGCAAGTACAATTCAGTGCATTTTTCTAATTTATTATAATAAATCATTTTATAGCGACAAACATTACATTAAAATTTTTTAAGTAATTTAAAAATTGGACTTAAAAATTATTTAAAAAATTATAAATGAAAAACATTGTTAATAACCAGATGGAGGTAGACACTAGACACGATAGACTGTCGGTGATCAACTAAAATTCACGGTAACCAAACAACTGGGGCCGTAAGACAATTCGGGCCGTTCACAATTGGGGCTTTTCACAACTGGGGCCATTAACAACTGGGACGATGGACAATTCGGGCCGTACACAATTGGGGCTTTTCACAACTGGGGCCATTAACAACTGGAGCGATTGACAATTCGGGCCCTACACAATTAGGGCTTTTGATAACTGGGGCCATAACTATAAGAGCTAGAGTCTTCTTTTGTTTAAAATAAAAAATAATTATTTTACGAATTGGATTAAGTAAATAAGCGAGTTGTTTTGAAAAGAAAATAATAATGGTTTTATTAAGTACATTTTGGTCCTAATTAGAATAAATAAATAAAATTGTATTTTAAGGGTTGGCTTAAGTAAATTTTCGTGTTCATTTGATTAAAAAGAAATTGTATTTTAAGGGTCAGATTAAGTAAAATTTAGTGCTCTTTTGACTATATAAATAAAAAATGTATTTTAAGGGTTGGCTTAAGTAAATTTAAGTGTTCTTTTGAATAAATAAATAAAAAATGTATTTAATTTTAGAAGTAAATATTTTGTAACTAAATATAATTAATATGAGTCAACTACGAGAAAATCAGTTATATTTTGTTTGACTATTTGATGTTCCTAGTTTTTTTTTTTATGTATGATAGTATTTTTTAAACCTTTAAAATTTTAAATTTATTTTAAAAAACACTAATATGTATATAATCCAACTCTAAAATACATTTTTTATTTATTTATTCAAAAGAACACTTAAATTTACTTAAGCCAACCTAATTTTTGATTGATATATTGAAAAGTTTTACTTACCGAATAATTAATTCGAATATATATTACTGTCTCATTAATAAAATGAATGATACTTTTTTTGTTGAAAACATTTATGTTGGGCCTTAAAGGGTTAAATAAAGATTTCCATGAATGTACATGCAAAAGATTAACGGGTATATGACCATTACTTTTTCCTTTTATTTATTTATTTATTTTTCTAATTTTTTTATGGATTATGCATTTTTAATATTCAAGGTAGTACTCTTCTATGTTTAAACAAAAAATATTGTAAAAGGACATATATTTTAAGTTTGAAATATGTGATAAACAGTAATATGGAAAGAGGGTCGCATGTCTCAATTTAAATATCAATGTTTCAAAATTATTTTAGAACTCCATAGGTTAAACCAACTTAAGGGGTGGGGGGGGGGGTATGGTCAGAGCAGCACATTTTATACCCATTTTCAAGATTTTTTTTTAGAAAACTGTTAATAGTAACTTGATTGGGATAATACCTACAGTAAAGAACAACCTTTGAAGAGTATCCAAAAAAAAAATTTATTGAAAAATATCGAAAATTAAGCTCGTGACATGAATTTGAAATTTTCGTTCAGGACAAAGAATTGATTTGCGGTGAGACACATAACTAATGACTGGATCATCTAAAACAAAAAAACCAAAAATATTTCGTTTCTTGAGGTAACGCTGTCGAGTTTTTTCAAATGTCTAGATTATTTAATTTTTGGTATAAGTTTGAAGTCAAAAAAACGAAAAAAACGGAAATTTTTTTTTCGAAATTTCTGTTTTCAGTTGTAAAAAATTCCATAAAAAAAAGCAAGAAAAAAAATATCTCGACAGCGTTACCTCAAGAAACTCATAAACTAACGAAATATTTTTGGTTTTTTTGTTTTAGATGATCCAGTCATTAGTTATGTGTCTCACCGCAAATCAACTCTTTGTCCTGAACGAAAATTTCAAATTCATGTCACGAGCTTAATTTTCGATATTTTTCAATAAATTTTTTTTTGGATACTCTTCAATGGTTGTTCTTTACTGTAGGTATTATCCCAATCAAGTTACTATTAACAGTTTTCTAAAAAAAAATCTTGAAAATGGGTATAAAATGTGCTGCTCTGACCATACCCCCCCCTTAATAACCAGGGCCAACATTAATAGAACATTTAATCCAGACATAATTTTTTTATAATAAACGTACGTGGATTAGTGATTGTGATGTTTCCACGGTTTGATATTTAGGAAAGACTAAGGTAGATTGTTGGTGAGTCTGAAAGTAAGTTCATTTTCATTTCATTGTAAGTACTCTTGTACAAAAAAAAATGGTTATCTAGAAAACATTTATAGTTAATAATAATAATAACTTGTACCTACAAAAGTTTCAACCCCCACATTTCTATAGCTTGAGGCGTCACTGACTTTTGTAATTATATACAAAATATTACGTCCAATCTAAGGGCTACTATTAAATATGCAAGTTTTTACCGCAACGCATGAACTATGAGAAATCCCATTAGTCACGTGATTCAGTAACAATGAATTGATTTATGAATGAACTGCGTATACTGCAAACTACCGCAAACTTGTAATACCAACTTAAATATTTAAAAATATATCGCATGTTTCCACAGCCACGTGAAGCAATAAATCTCAATTTTACGTCTTGTATTGATTTTTCAAAAAAGAAAATCAACAATCAAAATCAGTGCATTTTTCATAAAGGTTCTTACACTTCATTATGACCAACGTTCTTCCATTAGTGTGATTAAATGTACGTTATGGAAAAAGACATAGGCGCCCGCAAGGGAGGGCAAGATGGGTCAGTTGCCCCCCCCCCCTGGATTTCGGAACCAATTACCAATTCGTATCTTAGAAAAAAAATTATATTATTTAAATATAAAATTCATAAAAAAAAAATTGATGTGAAGTGTGAATTTTCACACATTTCAGGGTTTCGCAGGTATTTAGTAACTGAATAGGGAAAAATTGCTAAGCGATATGACATCTGGTGAGATTTTAGAAACTACAGAAAAAGACATTGTATCGCGCTTTTTTTATAAAAAATGTTTGCATAAAAATATAATTGCATAAAAACAAGTATTAATATTGTAGAAAAATTACAAAAACCACCAGTAAACATTAAAATTCACGTTGTTTATATGTAACGAATGTCTATTTTGAAGGTTCCAAATTTGCCGAAATAGCGCTGCGATCTTAAAATACTTCCCCTATGATGATTATTTAGGGTGCCAAAACAAATTTTATATCAAAATATTTTTTTATGAATTTTAATTCGAAATATGAACACCATTATTTAAGTTTCTAAATATGTGCAATATTTTTTTTTTTTATAGCAAGGTTCATTAAGATTTTGAAAATTGCGCCTATGGCTTCCATTGGTTACTTAAATCATAAGCTCCGCCCTCTGATTTCGCATACATTCAAACATAGAATTAAATTATAATTTCAACACTTCCCACTGGTTATTAAATTTACGTTTTAAAAAATTAAATGCAACATTTACCAAAATATTACTAGAATTTTGACAAAATAATTTAAACAAAATAAAAATGCAAAAAAAAACAGAAAAATTAAAATTGACAGGAATCGAACTGTAGTTTGCAAATTACTAAGCGATGACACTACGTACTACGCTACGGGCGCTTACTTAGTTACTGTGTTACATAGCGAATTAAATATTTAACATATTTTAGTTAAAAACACAAAAAATGCCTAATTTTCCGAGAACATAATCCGATCAAAAATTCCTGTTGTACTATTCCGGTTCACACCAATGTACATTACTTAGATTTTTTTCAGATATTTAGTTTAAACCATCTGAACTACATGGTATGGGACAAAAAAAAAAATTGCACAATTTTGGCAAAATACGCATCAAAATAATTTATTTTGCAAAAATAAAATTTTGATCCGCATTAATCCACGTACTAAGGGCATTCATTTGATACACTACTCAGAATTTAAAAAAAAATTTTTTTTTTCGATGAGCACATATTTGTTTATATTTTTAGGGGGATATGTTTTTTAGATGTTTTAGTATTTTTCCTATGTATGTATTATTTTTTGTTTTTTTTTGCATTTTTTTATTTTGTTTAAATTATTTTGTCAAAATTCTTTTGTTATATTTTGGCAAATGTTGCATTTAATTTTTAAAAGTGTAAATTTAATAACCAACGGGAAATGTTGGAATTATAATTTAATTCTATGTTTTAATGTATACAAAATCATAGAGGCGGAGCAAATGACTTAAAACAACCAATGAAAGTCATAGGCGCAGTTTTCCAAATCTTAATGAACCTTGCTATATAAAAAAATACTGCACATATTTAGAAACCTAAATAATGGTATTAGGCATTCGAATTAAAATTAACAAAAAAATATTTTAACATAAAATTTGTTTTTAAAGCTCTTAGATTAACAGATGATAAATTATTTTAAAAATATCGTTCATTTTGCCGTGATTACTACAAAGCAAAATTTGTCTTACACACTCAGCTTGCTGCCTTATTATATACCTGCGAAACCCTGCAATGTGCCTTATTATATACCTGCGAAATCCTGCAAAATTCACACTTCACATCAATTTTTTTTATTATCAATTCGATTCTTCTATTGTCATCACTTTGATCCGTATTCACCAAGGATAGGGCGCAAGACTAGTACTACTGGTTCTACTTTGTCCCAAGCTCAAAAATACCTTAGTCCAGCTCTGGACTCAGTGCATGAATTTGCGCACCACCGACTTTCAAACTGATTTTCAAAAGTTACTTCATTTTAATGCGATTACGAACAAATTTTTTTGTTCTATTCTAAATACCTACGAAATCTTATGAATATCTATTATATATTAAATTCTAGTTAAACATTTATGTAACCATTTTTTTATAAAATCCCGGAAACTTAGTTTAAATCATACCAAAATAAATTCATTCAAATAACTTTTTTACTGTCTCTCTTATCCTGTTGCGAATGCAAATTTCCTAATGTTGCATTTAAATTAGTATCTCTTCCTTTTTAAATATATTCATCATCTTTTTTATCAGTAGCAATTTAATTGTTATCTTGATGTAATTTAAAACCAAAATTTGAATACAACTTACTTTAATTATACAAATTTAATGTCAAACTGATATTTCAGTTTTTATGAACCAAACAAAACTTAAAATTATTTTGCATTGTGATAAACAATTTACATTGTGATAAACAATTTAAAATTCATTTAGATTTATTTACATAAGAGACAAAAAAGACACAAGACTGTTTTTTAAGACACAAGAGTGCTATTACATAATTCTTTTGTTGCAAAATTTTCGTTAAAAATATTAAAACACCGGAAGTTTCAGAAATTGATATATGAGAACAGTTTTATTTTTGTTTTCGTAATGAAATATATTCCTTGACACAGTTCAGTCTTTAAATGAATAATTTAAATAAAATTATAAATAAATAATTAAAATATTGTTTAAAAATAAAATATATACAGTCTATTCCAAACGATTAGGCGGAACTAACTGGAATTTTCATTTTTGTAAGTTGTAATTAGCTATTTTTTTTAATATTGAAGTTGGCTTTTCCTGAACAAAATTATCAAAAGCTTCAATCAATCTGTAAAAATTACTAGATTTCAAAATCTAGTTCCGCCTAATCGTTTGGAATAGACTTTACATCAAAGTAGAAGGATCGCGATTTTTCTTGAAAACGAAATGTGTGAGCAAGTTGGGAAAAACAAGTTGATGACCAAAGTTCACCCAAAGAATCGAATAATAGTATTTAAATTTTCTGAAAAAATACGGTACAATACAAGTACAGGATCAAGTTTAATTTGATTTTTTTGATTTGAATTGAGCTTTTCAAAAGAACCAGCTTTTACTTAGACATTTTTTTAACATCTTTTACGGTTTATGAAAAATTGTATTCTGTATATCGACTTGAAAGTAAAGTATTTTTATTTACAAGTGTTCAAAGTGTCTTAGATTTTGACTTAAAACTTTCGCATCCTTATTCGTAAGTTATCTGTAGCTCGGAGTATAGTAAAAAAACAAAAATTATAAAAAATATTTCATTTTCAAGTCGTACTTAAAAGCAGAGCCGCAGTAAGGAAAACTTGCTCTAGGGGCAGAGCCGTAGCAATGTTTGTGGCGCCCTTGGAAAATAAAAAAAAAAATCCTCACCTCTCAAAATCCAAGTGATGAGCAAAAAAAAAAAGTCCTCGCCCATAATTTGCGCTCGCTACAGAAGGCGTCAGCGCCCCTTTCCTTAGTGCGCCTGGGGTCGTCGCCCCCTCTACCTCCTCTTACTGCGGCTCTACTTGAAAGTACAGCTTGAAAGTACGATATGAAACAACTCTAAAAAAAGTAGTGTTAAAAGGACTTCATGGTACACTAAAAATGAACTGGGAACCTGTAAAAGAAAAGACGATTATAAAGTCTTTTAAGAAATGCGGTATAGGCAACACATTGGATAGTATCGCATATGACTTGGTTTTTGATTAGATTGACAACAATAGTTCAGTCGAAAATAATACGAATAGTGACATTACACTCTAAAAAATTTATGTGAAGTGTGTATTTCACACATTTCAGGGTTTCGCAGGTATTTAATAAGTGAATGATGATTATTTGGGATGCCAAAACAAATTTTATGTTAAAATATTTTTTTTGTTAATTTTAATTCGAATGCCTAATACCATTATTTGGGTTTCTAAATATTTGCACTATTTATTTTTTTTTATATAGCAAGGTTCATTAATATTTTGAAAATTGCGCCTATGGCTTCCATTGGTTGTTTAAGCCATAAACTCCGCGCCTCTGATTTTGTATACATTCAAACATAGAATTAAATTATAATTTCAACACTTCCCACTGGTTATTAAATTTACGCTTTTAAAAATTAAATGCATCATTTGCCAAAATATAACTAGAATTTTGACAAAATAATTTAAACAAAATAAAAATGCAAAAAAAAACAGAAAAAATTAAATTGACGGGAATTGAACAGTAGTTTGCAACTTACGAAGCGAGAACGGTACCACTGGACTACGGATGTTTACTCGTTTACTGTGTTAAATAGCGGATTAAATATTTAACATATTTTAGTTAAAAACACAAAAAATGCATTATTTTCCGAAAACATAATCTGATCAAATATTCTTGTTGTACTATTCCGGTTCACACCAATGTACATTACTTAGAATTTTTTCAGGTTTTTAGTTTTAACCATCTGGGCTACAGGGTGTGGGACAAAAAATTTTTTCACAATTTTGGCAAAAATCGCAACAAAATAATTTATTCTGCAAAAATAAAATTTTGATCGTTAATCTACGTACGTAAGGGCTTTCATTTGATACCCTACACAGAATTGTAAAAAAATATTTTTTTTGCGATGAGCATATATTTGATTATATTTTTTGGGGGACGTGTTTTTTAGATGTTTTAGTATTTTTCCTATGTGCGTGTCAAAGAGTTGTATAAGCAGACAGACAGACAGACAGACAGACAGACAGACAGACAGACAGACAGACAGACAGACAGACAGACAGACAGACAGACAGACAGACAGACAGACAGACAGACAGACAGACAGACAGACAGACAGACAGACAGACAGACAGACAGACAGACAGACAGACAGACAGACAGACAGACAGACAGACAGACAGACAGACAGACAGACAGACAGACAGACAGACAGACAGACAGACAGACAGACAGACAGACAGACAGACAGACAGACAGACAGACAGACAGACAGACAGACAGACAGACAGACAGACAGACAGACAGACAGACAGACAGACAGACAGACAGACAGACAGACAGACAGACAGACAGACAGACAGACAGACAGACAGACAGACAGACAGACAGACAGACAGACAGACAGACAGACAGACAGACAGACAGACAGACAGACAGACAGACAGACAGACAGACAGACAGACAGACAGACAGACAGACAGACAGACAGACAGACAGACAGACAGACAGACAGACAGACAGACAGACAGACAGACAGACAGACAGACAGACAGACAGACAGACAGACAGACAGACAGACAGACAGACAGACAGACAGACAGACAGACAGACAGACAGACAGACAGACAGACAGACAGACAGACAGACAGACAGACGACAAAATGACGGTATAAGGGTTTTTTGGTCATACCTACAAAACCCTAAAAAAGTAGTGTTTAAGGGACTTCATGGTATATTCAAAAATGAACTTTTAGTGTACCATTGAAGTCCCTCGCTATAAAGTTTACACTTACATACTGATTCAATTAAAGTGTTGGAAAATAAATAGTGTTAAAATATAATTAATAAGTAGTGTAAATTTTAACAGTGAAAAAAAAATATTTCATAAAAATAACACTATCTGGATAAATGAAAATTTTAACCAAGCTGAGAATAAACTCTTCTCCACGACCACTATAGAATTTGCCAATTCTAAAATCAATTTTGACTACAGAAAGTGAATATTCTAACACAAGAGTTGGAATGTTATTCTAAAGCACTTATCTTTTTATGCATTTAGCGAGTATTTCATTTCATCACTTGTTATGGAATAACTATTCCATGCTTGTTGTCTTTTGTTTTTGTAGGGTTACATTAAGTTATATTCAACATTTACATTAAATAAATGCAACATAACTTCCTAAAAAGTACTAAAATAGTGGCCGATGTGCGGCAAATTAAATTAAAATTAAACAAATAATAAATAAAAAATCAGCTGTGGCCACCACAGGACCAACCACCATCGTAAAGTACTTATATAAAATACATTCTAGCAGCAGAGTAGAAATAACTTGGCCTAATATTTTCTAACAGAGATATTATTTATCGTGACCATGGAAACGTTACATATAAGTATGAAAAAATGTCGAAAAATTTTACAGAAATTATTCGAAATTTTTCGTTTTATCAAAAAACGTCTCAAATAAAAGTTATTAGTTATTGCTTTTATAGCAACTTTTGTTCAATAATTTTTTTCGAAATATTTTTCTGTTGTGAAATATTCACAAAAATCTTAAAATCGACACGAGTAAACTCCCATTTTTAGTCACCCGATTTTTACCAAAAGTTGATCAACTTGTGCCATTGATGGCAGAAGCTTAAATATGAAGTTTCATAAAAATCCTTTCAGCCGAATTTGCTCTGCACGTGTACACAGACAGACAGACGGACGGACGGACAGACAGACAGACAGACAGACGGACGGACAGACAGACAGACAGACAGACAGACAGACAGACAGACAGACAGACAGACCGACAGACATCATGATAAAAATAGTCAAAACGTTATGTAGGGACCTCAATTCGTGCAGATCCATCGAAATCTCGAAACGTCAAAATCGGTATGATCACAATACCTCCTTTATATATGTTGGCGGTCGGTAAAAATAAGTTTAATTAATTGATTAATTTGTTATGTAATATAAATTATTTGTTAAGATAAAATGTTTGTTAAAATAATTATTTGTTAATTTTTTTCTTTCTGGTGGTCGTGGAGAAAGTAGGGTCTGTGACTCGGTTGGAAGAGAAAATTCGATGCTCGTGGTTCCTCACACTCGCCTGCGGCTTGCACTCGGAATGTTCCACCCGCATCGAATTTTCTCATTCCAACCTTGTTACAGAATATACTATTACCCATACGAATTTTTGCTGTGTATACGTTCACATTTAACAAATCTTTGTCTTTGATATCCTGTATTTCCAGTTTGTTCCGCACCCTATATAAAGGGAGTATTTTTCTCAGTATGCGAGTTAAAGAAGTGTTTATGTATGCCAAATTTAAAATTTCTAGGTACCGTCTTTGGTACTATTCTACTTTAGCAAACCCACCTTACTGCGCATGCGTGCAGTGTTAGCAATAGTAAAATGTAATATATCAATTTTAATAATTTAAATTTAATATCAATTTATTAAATGAGTTTATTTATAAGAAATATAGAAATAAGTAATATTCCCTTAATTTCTACTGTGATTAGAGTTTTAATAAATAAATGTAGTTTAAATTTAATGTAATATTATTTATTTTCACTTTTTTCTGTTGTAGTGATTTATTATGCATTGAATCGATATTTAAAAAAAATTTAATTCAGGTGGACAAACAACTGGCCCTCTGCACCACCATGTTATAAACGTATGCACAATGATACACAATTTTAATTAGGCTAATGTGGGGGGAAAATTAAGTACTGTGCACCTAAAAACAAGGTAATTAGGTTAAGTTTAATTAGTAAAAATCTAGGACAACAGAAGCCGAAAGACTCAAAGTAACCTTAAAGGAGTTCGTGTGAAAAAAAATATATTTATAAAGAATGTATACACTTTACAAAATATAACAACAAGATAAAGGTATAACTACTGAATTACATCCTACACCGCACAAACGTTTTTTACACTTTTTAAGCTTACTTTGAGCTTTTCGGCTTCTGCTGTCCTAGACTTTTACTAACCTAATCACCCAGTTTTTAGGTGCACTAAATTATGTTCCCCCTTTTTTAATCTTTAATCGGCTGTGAATGTAATATTATTATTTATTCTTATTATAACATACCGGAATATTAATTTAATTAGATTTATTTAACTGAAAGTTAAGTATTATTATACAAATAATCTTAATTCTATTTTGATTTTAGTTTAAATTTACGTGTTTTAATTTTACTATAGTTGGCAACATTGTCTAGTGGGTTTGCTAAAGTAGAATAGTGCCCCGTCTTTTTGCCCTAATTTTTATCGTACATGCAGCCAGACATATGAGTGACGATAGTAGAGTTTCTTGGTTTTATTTACGAAACCCTAAAAATAGGAAGCCGTTTTTATAGTCCTGAGAATTTTTATTCTTATTATTTTAACAATTTAACAAAATTAAGCCTTTTATTATTTTCTAAGTAAACATTATTTAGCAGAAGAGTCTTTATTTATTATTTTAGGAACTACCTACATTACCTTAATGACTTTATTTCCCGTATTACCTGTTTTCTATATTCCAAAATCAGTAGTGTTCTGACCATTTAGTAAAACGTGAGGTTTCAGTGCTTATTAACAATTTTAAAATAATTTGTGTTTTCCTGAATTTCTTGCCCTCAACTTTAGACTAGTTGAAATGAAAAAATTTGGTAAGTCAAAGTTTGTTTAGAACCAATTAAAAAATTTATCAATTACTCCTATTATTATTATTATTAATATTAGTTTTTATTTTATTATCATCCTAAAAGATCAGTACACAAGAAACAAATCTATCTATGTTAATAAAATTGGTGGCTATATTAGTTTTTTTATTTTTCGGCCTCATATTTGGTTTTTACACGTTTCAGATGATTATAAAACAATATCCACGAAAAATAAACAGTTTTTGTCTGTCTGTCTGTCTGTCCGAGATTCACGCAAAAACGGCTGGACATATTTTCACCTGATTTAGTATGATGATGATTGTGATTATGATGATCAGAGTAGAACCAGCATTCGAACATAGGCTGTAAGTTAGGGTGACCACTCGTCCCGCAAAAGTCCCGCATTGTAACATTTTGTCCCGCATTTTGGATTTGGGAGGTGAGGACCTTTTTTTTGTTTTGCTTTGTTTGTTGGAGAATAATAAAAATTCAGACTGCAGTTTTCAATCCTTAACCACTTTTTAATTAGGATTTTATCAAAATTTTCAAAGAATTTAAAAAAAATGAAAATATTTCAATTTTTTTTGTTTCAAAATGTGGTAACAAGTCAATTAGGACCTCAAGATTTCAAAAATTCCAACCGCAGGTCTTAATCGCATTTCGTTTTTGAGAAACGTCCATTCGAAGATAAAAATTTCCAATTTCTTATATGCCAAAAAGGAATGTTATAATTCAACAAACACTGGAGATAGGACCGTAACTAGCTTTTTTCGGGCCCTGGGCAACATTTTATAAATGCCCCCCCCCCCTAAACACTATATAATACAAGTGATATCCTAAAAAACAAGGTCTTCACTTTTAAAATACAAGTGATGACCTAAAAAAAAGGTCCTCACTTCTAGAATACTAGTGGTTATAACCTAAAAAATGCCAATATTATCCTTTGCGGGCCCCCTTCAATCTGTTGTCCCTGTTTAGTTACGGCACTGACTGGAGATACAATGGGTTCAATAACTCACCCTAAATGTATATTCACCCCTTTAGGGCTTGATTAGGACAAAATCCTGAAATATATTTTTAAACTTTGTAAGCAAAATCCAGTTGTATATCGCATCGGACCTAAAAGATATTGAGGAATCCCCAAAACCTCATTTTACCCCTTTTCACCTCTTTAGAAATCGAATTTCGAAAAATCCCTTGTTAGTGAGTGCTTATGTCATGGAGGGAATATACTCCTCGAATTTCATGTTTGTAGGTCCAGGGGTTTGGGTTAGGCGTTGATTATATCTAAGTGAGATAGTTACGTTTTTAATAGACCCAGTAACGCGGGGGGCCCGAAAATTTTGAGAAAATTAGTCGCGTTTTATACTGAAAAATAAAGAATTTACTTTTTCTTCAAGCGGATTATAATACTAACATTACATTGTTCAATACATTCGGTAGAAATGATACATTTTTTTACTAGTAACAAAATGTGAACATTTTTATACTAGTAAATAGTTCATATAGTTATCAACAGATAGCACTGATGGCAGCAGTCGCCTACAGTGACTGTATAAAGACAGTGTGGCCATATGAACTGTAGCCGCCATGTTTGTTCCAGATTTGTATTGGGTTATCACGGATTCTTTAATATCTCTTCGGGTCGATGGGATATCGACTTAGTTTTTGCTTACAAAGATTACACATACATATGCCGAAAAACTTATTTCAGGATTTTGTCCTAATCAACCCCTAAAGGGGTGAATCTACAAACGGGGTGAATTTTACATCCCGTCGTATTTCCTGTGTTTGTTGAGTTATAAGGTTTCTTTTTGGCACATAGGTGTCTTTTTATAACATCTCGAAATGGTTTTGACAGTTTTTTAAAATTTCACCCCTAAAGGGTGAAAAGGGGTAATATGTGATTTCAAGGATTCTTTAATATCTCTTAGGACCAATAAGATATCGACTTGCTTTTTGCTTACAAAAAATACCCATACAAAACCGAAAAACTAATTCCAGCATTTTGTCCTTATCAACCCCTAAAGGGGTGAATCTACAATTGGGGCGAATTATACATCCCGCCGTATTTCCTGTGATTGTTAAGATGTGACATTACTGTTTGGCACATAGGTGTATTTTTAAAATATTTCGAAATGGTTTTGACAGTTTTTTTAAATTTCAGCCCCAAAGGGTGAAAAGGGGTGACATGTGATTTCAAGGATTCCTTAATATTTCTTAGGACCAATAAGATATCAACTTAGTTTTTGCTTACGAAGATTACCCATACAAATGCCGAAAAACTTATTTCAGGATTTTGCCCTAATCAACCCCTAAAGGGGTGAATCTACAATCGGGGTGAATTTTACATCCCGTCGTATTTCCTGTGTTTGTTGAGTTCTAAGGTTTCTTTTTGGCACATAGGTGTCTTTTTATAATATCTCGAAATGGTTTTGACAGTTTTTTAAAATTTCACCCCTAAAGGGTGAAAAGGGGTAATATGTGATTTCAAGGATTCTTTAATATCTCTTAGGACCAATAAGATATCCACTTGCTTTTTGCTTACAAAAAATACCCATACAAAACCGAAAAACTAATTCCAGCATTTTGTCCTTATCAACCCCTAAAGGGGTGAATCTACAATTGGGGCGAATTATACATCCCGCCGTATTTCCTGTGATTGTTGAGATGTGACATTACTGTTTGGCACATAGGTGTATTTTTAAAATATTTCGAAATGGTTTTGACAGTTTTTTTAAATTTCACCCCTAAAGGGTGAAAAGGGGTAAT